>JARYZH020000056.1:1531671-2131671 GCA_030021035.2 Notholithocarpus densiflorus
TGGCCATGTTCTTCAGCTTTAGTGAATTTGCCCTTATGTCATCATCAGAAAACAACTCGTCAATTTTCCTCTTAATTTCATGGCTTGTAATGATCCCATTGTCATCTTTTTTTAATGGTAAGCCAACCTTCCAACCATCACATATGCAGCTCTGGACATAATGTTGATCTCCAAACTGAGGCCAGCATAGGAAAGGAACTGCATTGCTTAAGCTCTCCAAGGTTGAGTTCCAACCGCAATGTGTCAAGAAACAGGCAACAGAAGGATGAGCCAACACCTTTTCTTGAGGTGCCCACTGAACAATTTTTCCATCAGCAAAACCATCTGGGTATTTGGCGTTGAACCCTTTGGTGAGGTCTGACTTTATCACCCACAGAAATGGCCGACCTGCAAGTTCAAGTCCAAGTGCTATTTGATCAAACTGGTGCTGGCTAATGGATACAAGTGACGTGCTGCCGAAGGCTACATAAATGACTGATCCAGCTGGTTGTCCATTGAGCCAGCTCAAGCAAGTTAAATCCTCTCTCCAAAGGTTTCCAACAGGATGCTCATTTGCCAGCAATGGACCAATAGGTAACATGTTTGGGAGTAAATCACTGGCTGCAGGGTGGAGGTCATGAAACCAGTGGCACAGTAGCCAGTTGGATACCTTCATCTTTTGCTGGATGGCAAGGGCATAAGAAAACATGGTCTTTTGCATCTCTAGGTTCTCTGGCCAGTTCCAGAAGAACTCAGCAGTGCTCAGAGCTGGTACGTTTGGTGACAATTGTATTTTCCCATCCTTTCTCGGAGTTCCTACAGGTTCATTCTCCCTAGTGAAATTTCGAAAATCATCTCTTTTTTTTTTTTTTCCATAATTCAATAGTTAGGGGAGGGGAGATTTGAAACCTGAACATCTCCAAGAGGCAAGAGGTGCCAATTGAGCTATATGGCTCTTGACTAGAAAATCATATTTATAAGTGGTGATCTTGTCACAAAGCACATACATTATAAACAATAATTGGCAGTCTTTCCATAGCTTCACAGGCCTCAAGGCACTGCGATCCTGCTATGCTTTAGACATTTTACTTATAATGGAAAACAAAATATGAAGAACTAGATATAATGATCCAATAGCAGAAGTAAAAATGAAAAGAAACAAAATTAACACACAACAATCACTGTCACAGACTAACCATTTGTGTCAATGATGCCTGCCTCAAGAAGTTTCGGAATGTTAAGTGACGAGGCCAAGAGTCCCGGTTCGGATGTCCAAAACACTGCCCGCTTGAGCCTCATCTTCTCAGCAATCTCCAGAGCCCACATAAAAGCTGCATCAGTAATAACACAAGTGATCTGATCATCATCACCACCCAATTGGTTAGCCTTCTTAATCAAGTCCTCAAGATGGCCAGGCAAGACTTGAGCAATACTCAAACTGAGCTTCCTTTCATCTTTCCGATCATCTTCAGATTCCAAACCATCAGGGAGTGAGACTAGCCTCATCAGGTGCTGCTTCTCTCCCAGCTCTGGCAATGCATTCTTCATTCGTACATGTGTAGACTCTGTTATCACAAATGTCACCTTTACCTCATGATCAACTAGAAGGTGTGACAACTTCATGAATGGTGCAACATGTCCTTGTGCTGGGTATGATATAAGTAACACATGAGCATTGGTTGCTCCCATGCTTTTAGAATTGGAGTTTGGTTGGGTCTTTGTTTTATGGTGTGGTTCAGTCTCTCCGTACAATTGTGTTTGTTCGAATTTTGTAGGAAGATTAATATAGAATTCTAGCAGTGAATATTGAGTTTAAATTCCAATGTCCATTATCTAACTTACACTTTTAGATTGAGGACAAATGATGTGGTCTATTATGAGAATATTATAATTTCTCCACAATGAGATCAAAATAATATTTTCCTATCAAAACTCCTAAGAAATAGGTACCATTATTTGATTTCTATGATCCATTCAAATTAGCAACACGTCGCCAAGAGCGTTGTAGCCTATGAAGCACCTGCACAGATACAAGCACGGGTATAGTTATGGATACAATACAACAACATGGTGATTTTTGAAAAAGTAGAACACAAGTATGATGAGGATACGTATATTAATTAATTATTAAATATGGTTAAGAATTTATTTTTCTTATAACAATTTAATAGAAATAATGAACATTTTATTTCTATATATTATTAGTCATTTATTGTTTTTATCAAATTAAGAGTAATAATGTATAATAAAGCAAATTTATTACTATTAATCATTTATTTTTTTTATCAAATTAAGCGCAAATTTATCACTATTAATCAGTTAGCTTAACTAGTTAAGTCTCTTATGGTTGAATAAGAGATCTGGGGTTCAATTTCCGCCTATACCAAAAATCAATTAGTGTCTTGGTATGATGATAAAGACCTATCATCAGAAACAAACGTCATAGGTTGAAACTCTCTCCACAAAACAAATAAAAAAACAAAAACAAAAAATTGGAGTACACCAAAAAAAAACTCTCCACAAAAAAACAAAAAAAAATGGACACAAAAAAAAAATTCATTTATTATTTTTATAAAATATGAGTAATAATTGATATATTTATTACTATTAAATGATGTTCATCAATTATAATAAAATAAAAAAAAATATATTTATTAATTTTCAAATGCAATATTATTATTCAGAGAAAAAAACAAAAACGAAAAATTGGAGTACACCAAAAAAAAAAAAAAAAAAACTCTCTCCACAAAAAAACAAAAAACAAAAAATTGGAGTACACCAAAAAAAATCATTTATTGTTTTTATAAAATATGAGTAATAATTGATATATTTATTACTATTAAATGATGTTCATCAATTATAATACAAATAAAAAAAAGATATTTATTAATTTTTAAATGCAATTTTGTTATTCAAAGTTTGAATGTTCTCTTTGTTTTGTGAATTGGTATTCAATTCCTGCTTATATCCAGTATGTCCTTCATTTTTTTTTTTTTAATTTAAAAAATGGCCATGACTAGGATGCGCATGTAGCGGTGTCAAGAAGTGTCAAGTGTCGGAACATGGTCTGTTGGCCTCCAAATCAAGTAATACATCTTACAGAGCTTTGTAGGCAGTGTGGCGTCGTCTGCGAAATCTTTAACACTGAAAGGAGTTTGAACTACAAAATTTACAGCATGTTATCTATCTAAAAAATTTAAAAGTTAACAACACGTCTTATCCTTGCAATCCCAATGGTTATTCCCAATGGTCATGCAAAATCATCATCCGAAACATACTCCTTCCATTAAGCATTGCCATTATTTTAGGTATATTATTTTTACAAACATCTTTTAGGTATATTATTGTTAAGTCTTCGAATCGAAGCCTAATGGTTGTTAAAATAAAAACCATTCGTAGTTGTCATTCACATGTTATGAACAGCAACCTCTAATAGTAGAGATTTCATGGTTATAAAAAATGGTGTATTATAACTATCTGCCCGAAACTATGGATCATATAATATTCATGCTAAACTTTAATTTTTGCAATCAATATCTTAATTTGAGATTTTTTTAATGCTTGATATCTTATTAAACAGTGAAAATAGTAATATAATGTTTTTAAACCGGATTTATAATACATTCATGCTTAAGTCTACAATGACAAAAGAGACTTTGTAGTTGTAGACTAGGATATAAGCAATGAAGCATAAGCATCGCAACCGTTGTGGGATAAACATCTATATTTTTTTTTAATTATGATATCTTATTAAAACCTTTTAAAAATAGTAATATAGTGTTTTAAGTTGCAATATTTCTGATTACCATCAAAATCATTGTCAAAATCAAAATATTAGTTGGGAATTGGGATAGATATTTATTTACAAATAATAAGAACTAGGGGTGGCAAAATTTGACACGACTCATGAACTCGACACGAAATTAGTAGGTTATAGGTTGACTTAACGGGTTTGTGTCATATTTGGGTTGACATATTTGACCCATTTAATAAACAGTAGCGTTAGTGTCTAACTCATGGAACTCATCGACCAGTCAACTTTAGGTAATTAAATGATATTTATCAATATACCCTTCAAACCCTAGGTATATAAACTTGTTTTTATACAAGATAGAAATTCTACTCTAGTCTAATTTAAGTGTATATGTATATGAATATCCTCGCAGGAAACTTGAGCACATTCTTGCCTCACGTATGACTTAACATCTTGCATGGGTAGTATCGAGGGTGTGCGGTGGTTAGGTATATAAATTTGTTGATTGTTGTAGTTTATTTTTCGTAACATATTGTAATTGATTATTTGTGATATTGAGATATATTTTAATTTTAAATTATTATTTGTGATGCATTTCTTATTAGTTACGTTTTTATATTTAAAGTATTTTTAGTTTTCATAATTTAGATTGAATTTAGTTAATACTAAATTTTTTTGTGATAAAATCGATAAATGAGTTGTCTGACTAACCCGTTTAATAAACAAGTTGTGCTAGGGTTGAAAAATCTTGACCGTTTAATAGCGTGTCGGTTAGTATTATTTCGTATAATCGAATGCACTCGTTAGTCGACACGACCACAGACAATAATTTGTGAATCACAGTTGCCACCCTTAATTAGGAACTAATAATTTTTTACGGTGATTTTTTTTTATAATGGGATGAAAATTAAAATTTTATTTCAAATTAACATGTTGATTGCAAGAATTTATAGTTTGTGTTAAATGTGATCTCATAATTTAGGGAGACATTTAGGATTGTAAATTAACCCATGTCTTTTTTGGGGGTTGTTTATTTAGTAAAAGACAAAGTTTGGCTACCAACAATAAGAAAACAAATTGCACATAACTTACTTAATATGGTTGTATACAATCGCTTAAGTATTGTTACACGTGTGACATATGTCATTTTCCTATTGTTGGTGTGGCCTTATTTGTAGAAATCAATTTTGTCGTTTACTTCATTCTCAAGGGGGAAGAAAGAGGTAGCATTACTTTTGAAAACTAGGTGTTAAATGTATACTTTTTTTCCTGTACTCCTTAAGTTTTTAGCAATTTTCAATTAATTTCGAGCCAATTCAAACTTGATTTTGCTACCATTTTCTTCCCCAAAAATTGATAGTATAAGAACCATAATTGTCAAAACATAGATCATATCATGAATCTTTTTTTTTTTCTTGTATTCTAATAATTTTTTCTTTATATATATATATATATATTTTTTTTTTTTCTAGCATTTTTGCTTCTTAGACTTATAACAATAATAACAAAAATAAATTTGCAAATATAAAAGTGAAATGTCAAGTATGTAGTCCAAATTTTGTAGAAGAAAGAGAATAGAAGGGAAAAACTCATGGACATTTTATTTTATTGGACTCAATTAAGTATTCCAATAATTTTGTGTTAAAAAAATCTAATAACTTGTTTAAATCAAATATAATCTCAAATTTTGACCAAAAAACTCATTTTAAACTCACATATCTATGTATCGTACAATTCAACAGTACGATATGATTCATCAATATGCACCTATGTATCGTACAACTCATGAACACTTATAATATGCTCTTATGATACAAAACTTTTTGTACGCATATGATATATATATTGTAAAATATTAATCACATGTCGTACGATACTGACAACTATAGCAAGAACCCCAAACAACCCATCTTTGATTAGCTTCCCTAATCATTAAAACCAGACCTGCTATAGTACTGTTGAGTTTTCCTGAACCTCCATACCCTACACTTTGCTCTATTAGAAACCCAAAATTCCTCAAGTTTCACCTACCTCTGCCACCATAAAACCCTAACCCTAACCCTAAATATCCTTGAATTTTACAAGCTGCTTCACAGAAAAATCATGCAACTTGGTTCCTGTATCCAGTCCCTCAAAGGCTCAAACCCCTGTAAAATTCAATCTTTGCTAGCCTAATTTTGAATCAAAAGCCCTCTAATTTCTTTTCCCATCCTTTATCACTCAAAGCAGAAATCCTCCCTTAAGCTTTTCCTTGATTCATCGAAGACAAACATCCCTGTCCTGCTGTCCTACGTCAATTTGGACATTGATGCACTTGAGAAAAACATGCTTTTCCCTTAAGAAACAATACCAAAAGGCAAAACATCCATGTTATGGGAATAAAAACAGAGCATTTGGTCACTGTGGCTTCAACTCTACTGTCTGAGCTCAGAAAAGTTGGCCAGCTCTAAGATCACTGTGGTCCTCCATGAGAACTATGTAATTGGTTTCTGACTGTTCAAATACCTTTTTTTTTTTTTTTTATAATTCAATAGTTGGGGGAGGGGGGATTTGAACATTAAACATTTCCGTTACAAAGGCGCCAATTGAGCTAAAAAGCTCTTGGCGACTGTTAACATACTTCAAACATGCATGATGTAATACTCTTAAGTGCTATAGCAAATGCAACACTATATTAGTAGACTGTGCATCAACATAAATAAATAGATGAAATTGAGAACCAAAAATGCATTTTCACCATTCATTATTCTATTGATACTTGAATCATTAAGTAGGTAATGCTACAACCTGCCTACTAGTCTTGGTAGTTAGTACACCAATGTCATTAGGTTTTGTCGGGTTTTGGGGGGGAAGGGGGGCTATGTGAAGCACTTCTTCCACGGTAGAGCTAAAACTGCATCCATATAATTTGAATAACATTGTCACAGAAGGTGTCCAAGCAAAATTACAAATTTCATTAACAGTATACCCCAAAACAACAATAAAATCACCATCAGAAGAATGGAGCCTTCAAAGAGTTTGTCTTGACTATGTGAACCATGAAATCTTAACCTTTTCTGCCTGGTCGAGCAGGCCCAAAGTAGTTCGTGACTAATCCCATAATAGCAAACCTGGTGTTCATAATTCCAACATAATAGATGTAAGATAAGTAACCAATAACACCATCATATTGAAGCACAGATGAGAAAAGGCAAATACATTGAGGACTGAAAGTCTTAAACTAAATAAAATAAAAAATAAAAATAAAGGAATCAGTATCCTTCTCACGAGCTTGAAGATCAACAATTCGACACTGATGTAAAATTTTCCCATAGAAATTAAACCAACAATTTGGAGTAGAGCTCCACTACACTTCGTATATCTAATGACTACCGAAATCCCATGTAGTTTAGCTTATCTGTTTTTTGGCTGCAGATATTATATTCTTCTCTAATTATATGTCAATCGTTTGTACACAATGAAGCCCTAAAATTGCATTGAAAGGTAAGATTACACAAAGCTGGAACAGATTAGCAAACTAGTCATGCAGAGTCCTTTTATCCAACAAACATGTAAACTTAAAATAGACATACAATTACTACACTTTGTGTAGAATCCTAAGATGAGGACATCTTCAAACCTACTCTAAAGAAAAATGCTGCCTCAAAGTGATAAGTTAGTCCCCCTTTTCAGCTGTATATGGCTTCTTAAAAGGTATGGCTGTGTTACCCTTTATTTATTTGTTTGTTTACAAGGAACTCATAAAGTCTCATTTGATACTGACTATTACAAGGGAGAAACCATGATAGGGTGGTGCGCCCCTATCAGTCTTGATGGGCACCACCCCTTTTACCTATATTGGATGGAACTTTTAACACTTTAAGATATTCAATAGGTTAAGGATTCCTAAAGAAGAGATAACAAAGTGAAAACTAATAATTTAAATGCTTTATCCTATGGGAAAAAAAGCGGGACTCTAATCTTGCCCATATATGCACAGCTATCCACCATTCAAACTCAAGTGGAGAAAGAAAAAGCCTTTTAGCTCTACTAATTCATGTGAAATTTAGAAGATGTACATTTATATTTTTTCCAGATTTATTTGAATTCCTTTGATCTATAGGTAATTTTATCAGTTTATACAAAAGTAGGCAAGGTCTCACCAATGTTAATGGGGCACCACCTCATCATACTTTGTATCTTATTAATTTTATGGAAGACAAAATATAAGAAATCAAATCATTTTAAAACATTTGTTAATGTTTGTGGGAACAACTTTACTCTCTATATAGGTCCAAAGGATTGCAGCAAATTACAATCACCAAGTAAATAACCAAAGTGACCATTTGCATCAAAACCTACCATTAAGTCATTAACACAATCTAAAAATCAATTACCGAAAGAAATTGCCAAGTAGATAACTTGAATTTGCAATAGAACATATTCTTCTTTGTAATAGTGGCACAGAAATGGACCTAGTCAACCGTAAAACAAGACAAAAACAGATAGAATAAAAAGGCCAATGAATCCTCAACAATTTCACAAAAAGTCAGTTCAAATTTCCATGTCTGCCAATACCTAGCAAAAAAGGGTTACCATATCCTAAAATTGGCACTTCCTCCTAAGAGAAGGCCATTGAGTGCTGATTTTTTTTTTTTTTTTGATAGGTAATAACAGTTTTATTGATAAGAAAAGTACAATGTGTTTACGATAGTAAACCCACTACACTACTTATCAAAAAAAAAATAGTAAACCCACTACACTTGAAGCGAATACAAACAAATCAAAGGGAAGAGTTAACAGAAATAAGGAAATCAGACAAGGAAATACAATGCATAAAATCAGACATTGAGTGCTGATTTTATCCATTGAATTATGGGCTGATCTGAAATATCTAGGACATCAAGAAGTGGAAGTTTAGGCTATTCATGTCAACTTCGGTTCTCTCTTCTAGCAGTAAAATCTTGGGCATTTCGAGTCTTTTGGCAACTTTGAATAAGCTAAATACAGCTCATTCTAGACCAAAATAGCCATTTCCAAGGTTTTCATAACCAAATGTCAGCAACATCTAATGATACCCGTCATTAGCATCTAAAGGGTCTTCGCTTGTACTACACGGACCATACAGAGTAGCAGTATCAATTTGTTCAGATCTTCGATTGTGAAAAAACTAAAAAGCACAGATACTTGAAACTAGCAGCCGAATCTGTATCATATACGTATCCAATATTGACCAGAATACAATGGGATACTTTTTTAGTCCTTTTTCTTAAATTCTTCCCTCCCTCTCGCTCACGAGCACACTCAATCAAACGAATAGCTTCTTAACTACTTTTTTTATTATTTAGACACATTTATGCCTTTTTATCACTTCTTATTATTTTTTAAACTCGTAAAGTCTCTTGTCATCGAATAAGAGATCTCAAGTTCGATCGAGCAGACACCATAGGTTAAAACTAGCTCTCAAAAAAAAAAAAAAAATCTTTTAAACTAAAAATTAGCACAATATATCAATGGCTTATCATATACTAAATTTTCAAGAATTGACAGATCAAGAAATTTCCTAATATCTCCGATGTGTTTAATCAAGAAATCTTAGAATCCCTAATGGTTTCATGAGCATGAAAATGAAGTTGATTCACACAAACATACACATCAAAAAAAAAAAAAAAAAAGTTTTGAGTAATACAGAAATGAAAAGGAAAAAGTGAACTTACATCATGGCCATGGAGACCTGTTTAAGATCGGTTTCGAAATTGCGCAAGTTGGTGAGCGATTGAGCGCAGAAAATGATAGCAAGCCACGAGCTTAGCTTGTACTGCAAAAAAAAAAACCATAAACCATAAACATAAGAATTTCAAATCTATGCACAGATTAAGATCAACATTGAAAGGTAGAGGAGAGAGTAGGGGACCCTGAACATGACACCGGCGATGCCAAAGATGACGGCGATGAAGCCGGAGTAATCGACGGGGAGATCTTGAGGGTTCACCAACGGAGCCACGAATGGCTTCCCCGCCGACGGCATACGCGGATCGTTGGCCGAGTTTGAGTTCCCGTGCGATGACATCTCCGATACGATTCGTTTCGATCTTTCTCTCTCTCGCTCTGTGTGGAATTGTGGGGAAGCGTGGAAATGTGGCTCGGTGGCTACCTCGTGCGCCTCAGCTCAGCTGACTAGTATGTAAAAAAAGGTCTCCCACCACCTCATCATCATTGGAACCATGTGGGACCAACTCTCTACACTTTCTTTTTTTAGTTTTTTTTTTTTACTAAATTTTATTAAACTTTTAATTTTAATTACACTTTTAAAATTTATTTTTTTAATTTAATTTTTTTTTTTTATATAGAGAATTTCAATTTATGACGTCCGCTCCTGATGATAGCTCTTTATCATCAGACTAAAACACCAATCAGTTTTGGTATAGGCAGGGATTGAACCCCAGATCTCTTATACAACTAACAAAAACTTTACTAGTTAAACTAACTAGAACCCACTTCTTAATTTAATCCTAAAAGTCTAGTGACACGACAAAATCATATGACATTTTAATGTCACACTTATTTTTAGTCGTGGTAGCCTAGTAAGTTCCAATATAATTTTAAAATTTAGTTTTGTTAGCAAAAGAACTAATCATGTATAAATTATCAAGTTATTTAAATTTTAAAATGAGATGAATGATACTATGGTATTTTGTATACCTTCAAAAAAAGAGGATCCATTTTCCCTAAACTAAGAATAAAATGATACTCCCTTAAATTTTTTATAAATGCAAGAATGAATATTAATATCTAACTTTCTTAATGAAATCATATATATTATATTAAATTTTCTCAACAATATATATTGAGTAAAAGTTCAATTAAGGGTCTAAATTTAATTAGTGGGTTCCAGTTAGCTCAACTGGTAAAGTCTTTGATGGTTGTATAAGAGATCTGAGGTTCAATCCCCGCCTACACCAAAAACTTATTGGTATCTTGATCTGATAATAAAGAGCTATCATTAGGAGTGGACGTCATAGGTTGAAACTCTCTCAAAAAAAAATTTTAATTGACTCTAAAAAATCCAAATTTGATTCTAATTAAACACTAAATTTGTGTCATGTGTCTTTAATTGCCCACTAATTTGATGCCAAGTATTTCTATATTTTAAATAGGCTTTGTTTTGTGCCAAGTGTCATTTCATTTCTCATTTTATATCAAGATTTTTACAAGTAAATTCATTATTTAGACTTATAAATTATAAATATTTCTACGTAAAACTTTAAATATGTAATACTTTCAACTTATTTAAAACTATTTAAGTTCATCTAAAACTACTTCTAACCCATTATATTTAAATCTAATTTGAAACCAATTTTAATCTATTTAAAATTATTCATATTTTCTAATAAAAATTAATTATTAGTTTACATATATTCTAAATAAGTAAATAATGTAAAAATCCAAATTTTAACACTTTTATATCTATATATAATAAGAGGATTCAGAAAGTTAGTTATTGTTTTTTTTTTCCTGTCAAAAATACCCCTAAATTAATTAACCAACAACTTAAAAATTGGGTTAAAATAGTAAATTGGCAAAAGAAAGTTAGTTATTACTTTTTTTACTGTCAAAAATACCCCTACCTAAAACTTAAAAATGGGGTTAAAATAATAAATTGACAAAAATAATAAATTCCTACTTCTACATTGAAATATCTTCCTGCTTCTAATAAACTCCTACTTTTACGTTGATTTAAATTTCTACTTCTACTCACTAACTCCCTACAAAATAGAATCACTCTTTTGTTATTTTTAAAACTCCTCAAATCTACAAAACTCACCCCCACGTATTTTTTTTTTTTTTTTTTTTACTTTATCACGATGTATTTGTTTCTTCTGTCCCCCTTTTTTCAATTTTTTAAAATAAAATTTCATTACTGTAATCTCACGTTTTTATTTTCCCAAATCTCTTCTTTTTTATTAAATAAAAAAAGAGACTCTTACTATAAAACCAGTACTATAACTGCTATCCATCCTTATCATCCCAACATCCCCACTAAAAAGCAATTACTACTATGTAATTTTTCATGCTTTTATTTTTGTTTTTCACTTTCTCACTCACGATCTCCTTATTATCACTAACCTCTACGTTTGTTAGTCAGTTTTATATTTATCTTATATTTGTGAAGGCCAAGTTTCATTCTCATCAATCTCATGTTTCTTTTTTTCTGTAAAAATTTTTTGACAATTTGTTCAATTTGTGCTTTTCAATGGTTATTTTTTAAAATTAAGCCAAACTTTAGCAACTAATTGATGACTTCAATGGATTTAATGTTAGGGACACATTTTACGGGGTCTGGAATTGAGATTGGCAAATGCAATCAAGACTCAAACCATTCGTTGAGCAAACAGGTATCTTCCAAAATTCTTGGTAGTATTGATTTATGCATTTATGGGGGAAATAATTTCTTCATTACATCCTTAGGTTTTTTTTTTTTTTTTTGTGATTGGAAAAAGTAGAAATCCCAAATTATAATAAACGCAAATTATTAATCTTTACCCAAAAAATAGAAGAGCTTCACGCGCGTGCTCAGAGGCTAGTATAATTTATTGAGTTAAGATTGTATGTGACACCTACCATAATATAAAGCTATGCAAATATGCTATATTATATAAAGATCAATTGTTCATATCTTATTTAAAAAGTGCACTCATAAAAAAATTTATTGTATTACAATAACAAAAGATAAGTTAAAAAGTAACAAAATAATTTTGTTGTTAAAATAAAATAAACAAGAATGAACAATTTGCATGTTCTACCAAATAATATTCTTACAAGATTTTTTTAAGAGTTGACAAAATATAGGAATGACCAACAATTATATTTAACTTATAAATGAATTTTAATATGGACCTAAGTATGTTTTTTTTATATGTATCAAGCTAGTGTTCTATTTAAATTGTTATGTAACATTTTATTTATATTGAAAAAAGTAACTTGACTATAATTTTTTTGAATCCTAAATTTCTTATTCTATGATAAGATTCTTTATTAATTGAGCTACTTAAAAGCCCACATTGTAATTTTATTTTTAAAACTTCCAAAATATTTATTTACAACTTTTAATGGAATTGGATAAACTATTTGTGGCAGTAGAATTTATAAAAATTGGATTCTAAAAACCATAAATTAAAAATAAAATAAATAAAATGTATTTATAGAAACTAACACAAAACGACTTGTAGTACAGAATCAAAAACCCTCCATGTTAAACCCCCCACCTTTTCACATTGGCATCAGCTTCATCAATGGCGGAACAACCTGAAACCCCAACAATGGAAACCCTAGACCCACAAACCCCTTCTCCTTCTTCTTCTTCTTCTACTTCTTCTTCTACTGCTTCTTATTCAAAGCCACCAAACCCAAGTTTTCAAAATCAAAACCCTTCACCAATGCCACCATCACTGACAAGGCTATGGAGGCCAGCTGCGCAGCGAAACCTCCGAAACCAGTGGTCCAAATTGGTTTCTTGTAGGAAACAATGGGTTTCTTCTTCTTCTAGTGGAAAGTCCCACGCTACCTCTCTCGTCAATGCCCATCTCTCTCAGAGGTATCTATCTTATACTTTTTCTTTTCTTTTATTCTTTTGGGTTTTTTTTTGTTTGTTCATTTTTTGGTTCAGTATTCATTTTTGTGATGTGAGTATTTTGTGGTTTTCCGGGTTGTGTTTGGGTTTGGATGTTATGCTCTGTATGTTTGCTGAGAAAATGTGGGGTTTTGATTTTGGGTATTGATGTTCTGCCTATAATACAACTTTGCACCTTTAAATTTGACTGTTTACAATTCAGTATCTTAAAGTTTCATTTAAAAATAAATAAATTAGTATTTAACTTTGATTTTTTTGTTCAATTTAGTTATTCCGCCTAGTTCTGTCCATTCTCGCCGTGAATTTTAGTATTTTTTTACTCTCCAAAATGAATTGTTCTGGTGGACTTAACGGAGTGGATCGGACAAAATGACTACCTCAGAAATGAATGAATGTTAATAGACTGAATGAGGGGGAAAAAAACTTTTAGATTAATGAATTGAATACAATTCAAAAATAAAGGCTGTAATTTGTAACTTAACTTTATGTTTTTGCACTTTGGGTAGGTATATTTGGTTTAAAGTTAACATTATCATTATTTTACTTATCAAAAAAAAAAGTGTTCTGCTCTGGTTGGTTCCTGAGAAAATGTAGGGAAAAAAAAACCTGGGTTTTAAGTTTTGGTTCTCTTGGATTATGGGTATGTCATTTTTCTGATACTAGATAATGTGAAACTTTGCTTAACCATGCCTGGTCTGCTCTGGCTTAGTTAAGGTTTTATGCTTCATTTTATTGTGGATTGACTTTGGTTGAAATTGGCAACAATGAAGTATTAGTTTGTATATTAATAAGGTTTTTTGTGGTGATTTATGTGAGTTCTGAAATTCAGGGTTTATATGGATTGATAATTGATTCAGATACATGCCTTCAATGGAGCTGGGTGTTCTAAGTGACATGCTCAATATAAGAAAGAAAGCAGGTCGGAAATTGTTTAAGCAGCAGGTAATTATCAGTTGAATCTATTTCTAATTTCTTTGCATGTGCTATAGATTGAGATTTTGTCAGAATCTTTGGCTAAAGATCATTTTTATCAAATTTTTTGGGTAAAGCTGATGAAAAGTTTTCATGCTTCACTTTCGTAAATTGATCTGAATCTTGGATTAGGGGAATATTTTTGAAAATATTTGGCCAAATCACTTATCAGAAAAAAGATTTGGCCAGTCTTTAATTTACATTGATCATGTAAGTTGAGACTGCAAACTAGGTGAGTATTCCAAATAATTTCTGAAAATTTGAGAATGACCAGCTCATTGAAGTTCTGGAAGCCAAGTTTGAAGTTTTGGATAAAGATTGCCCAGAACTTGGCTTCTAGCATGACACAAACTATAAAATTACCATGAAGCCTGGAGATCATGTTACTTGA
This sequence comes from Notholithocarpus densiflorus, assembly GCA_030021035.2. Taxonomy (NCBI): domain Eukaryota; kingdom Viridiplantae; phylum Streptophyta; class Magnoliopsida; order Fagales; family Fagaceae; genus Notholithocarpus; species Notholithocarpus densiflorus. The sequence goes on from JARYZH020000056.1 coordinate 1,546,378, forward strand.
TAACATTTTATGTAGATTATAATGCATTGTAGATAACTAGATATGTTCTGTTTTGAAGATCAATTTGTCTGCAATGAACTTTCTGCATGGTTCTGGCAGATTTGCTATAATGAACTGTGGTTTTTTAAACCGAACAACAAGATGAATTTGGCAATTAATATTACTACTAAACTTATAAGAGGACCTTTAGTCCATCATGCATAGAAGTGTTTTCTGTAATAACTTACTTGTATGATATGATGCATTCAAATCTTTAATGGTATTTTATAATCCAGTTTTGTGTGTCTGTTGGAACTTACTGAATCTTGTTGTTTCAGGAAACTTTCCAGAGCAAACTTTTATCATCATACAAAGACCTGGTAATGTATTCATCATCCCAAAAGTATGAAATGTGTGTTCTAGAATATTATACTTGAGCATCTAAGAAAATTTGTATTATCCTTTTTCTTTTTCATTTAGAGCATTCAAAGAATCTACTCTCTAGCAATATATTTCAGTGGGGTTCTCATTTTGTGGTCAAAATTTTGGTGTTGGCCACTTGATCTGGCTTGCCACCTAAATGCAAAAGCAATTTTCCAGTCTAGCTGGAAGCCTGACAATATGGTTGATTTTTTTATTAAAAAATAAAATAAAATCATATAATTAATTGGAAAGGCATCAGTTGAGTTTTTCTTTCTACCAATCACCTTTCCCAAATCCCCCAAAAGTCGGAGCTTTGTGCATTGGGTACAACCTTTTCATTGTTTACTTTGATTTGGTAAAATCCTTTGTATTAAGTTGTACCAAGAATAAGCCAAAACAAACAGAATACGTACGCTATTTTTTGTGATTCATGTCAGCATGTGTTAATTTAGCTTCTTTTGGACTTCAGAAAGAATGGAATATTTCAAGAGATATTTTGGTAACTATATTGTTATTATCTGCATTTCAGATTACGTGATTCAAATATTTTACAAGATGTATCTATTCTGTTTGATTTAACAAGTTTGTCTACAGGTGGTTGCTGTAACTCAAATGGTCAATGCTAGCAAATCCATGAGAACTTTTCTCAAAGGGCCAAGCAATAGTGCGCTTGTACAATTTTCTAGCTTTTCTGGAGATCAGAATGACTCTGGAGATGGTGGTGGAATTCCAGTCTTTGCATTTTGGTCAATCTCTTCTCATGGTATGTTGATTGCAGTTTTTATTACTTGATCTTGTTTTTCAGTATAAATTAATATGCATCTATGCCCATTACAGTATGGTATTTCCAAGTTATCGTTGACAGTATCAATCTACATCATCCCTAACTTATCCTTTTTAACTATTTTGTTACTTAGTTGTACTTTCAGATCATTTTTGCATGGAAGTTTGAAACACACCAATTTTGAAAACTTGGCCGAGCTTTATATCTTTATTTCTTGATGCAGACATATCTCAATTATGCAACAATTTTTACCTATCAAAAAAAATTTATGAAACAATTTTTTCTCTGAAATTGGGATGATGAAAACTTTTTAATTGATGAATAGTTAAAGAAAAACTACAATGTCAAACCAATGGATGGATATTTGGTCAGAACTCGCTGGATGTTTGATGGTGAGGAGCAGAGATTATTGACGCTTAAGGGATTTTTATGTGATCTATTTAATTATGGATGGTGGATTCATTTGCTAGTTGTTTACTTTTCCATGTTTTATCTTTTTAGATTATTGATTCTTTGTCTTTTGAATTTTTTTTCTTACCTTTTGTTTTCGCTCTCTGTTGCTGGTGTTTTCTCTTGCATACTTTGGTGTACTAGGTTGTGCCCCTTAAATGTTCTCAAAAAAATGACTTGCTTATTTAAAAATTAAAATTATGGTAACAATCCATGACAAATTTAAGCCTCACTTCTAAATATATTCATTTATGTCTAAATCGATATACATTTTTTGACTTAATTCATATAATGTGATGATTCTTATCCTTGAACAATCTCAGAGCAATTGGCAGAGGAGCTTGTTCAGATGTTTATAATGGAACTAAATTTGAAGGTAGTTGTATTTTTCTTTGACCACGAGGAAATTTTGTTTAATTTGAACATTTTCAGTTATATTTCTTCTTTATAGATAACTAGTATTGTTTGGTCTGGGCAGCGGTTGCTGGTACTAGAGTTACTGTCCACTAGTTGTGACGATCCACAGGTGAATGAGTTGCATTGGTCAGATCAGCTTTATCCAGGAGAATTTGATCATTTGAGTATGTGCAACCTTTTTTCTCAAGAAACTTGTGAGCCAGTCCCACCAAAATTGATGGATTTGAAATCTGATGCACCCACTTTACGAAGTAATAACCAGCCAAACCCTGAGGTTTTGCAGGTACTGGATTCAACACTGTGTATAACAAAATAATTTAAAAGGCATGCAACTAGCCATGTAATACATGTATGATAAAAACACCTGGGCTTTGGATTTAAAGCGTGGACTGAGGTTATAGAGGTCCCTTTAGCGACATCCAACTTTATCTAACAAATGAGATTAAACACTGGGAGATGTCTAATAAAATATTGATGAGATTAATTAATAAGATGTTAATAATAACCATAATAGTTGTAATACTAACTGAGTATTTTTATTAAAAAATCGTTAAAGAAAAAATGCCACGTGGCAGAAGAACTGAACTTAGCATAGCCATAGGACATACTTTTGACAATTCTAGGGTTTCTAGATCTGAATTTTCTCCAAGTTTCAGCTTTTATATATTAATATATAGATACTTTTTTTTTCTTGGAATATATCTGAAATAATTTTTTTTTTCTTTTTTTGGTGCTTATCTGAACTAGTGAATTGTCTTGTGTTGCAGGTTTATATAACAACATGGCTTGCAGAGGTGAACATAGATACTCTTAGGTAAAAGTTGGAGTTCAAGAACACAATCTCTCTTTATTTTTTACCTCTCTATTTTTCCGAAAAGAGATGATAGCTTGGGCTCAACAGTCCAGTGGGTATCAAATAATAATAGTTGCATCACCCTTCTGTGCCAAAAAAAAATTTTGCAGGGGGGTAAACATTTTCACTCTGGAATTGCTTAGAAATATAGAAAAGTACAAACCTATATACCATTAGCTGAGTTGACTGTTTCCAAATTGTTGAAGAAAAACCATATCAAACCATGAGTATACATAGATAAATGCGTCTCCAAACTCTTTACTGTAATCTGGAGTGTCACTAGCACAAAAGTTACCATCATTTTTATATTCTTTATTTTTCCTCCACAGGGTTGATGAAATATTTGCTGTAATAGGGGAAGAAATGCATCTTAGCCTTACATGAGCAATTCTCTTGGCAAAAGACTTATTGGATTAAATTTATCCGACCTCCCCAGACCATGAAGGATGTTCTGTTTTCACTACATTCATTGTAGACAATGGGAATGTGAATGTAATCATCGCTGAATCTCTTGCATCGTAAAGCATGTTATTCTTCACTTTGCAGAAGTAGCAAGAGAAGGGAGCCCTACCATAGAGTTGTCTTGAGGCTATGGATTATTTTTCCCACCAGCAATGTTTTATTGTTGCAGTCACAATGGCAGTTTTACTTCCATTAAAACCAAGCCTAGAACCAAGACAAATGAAGATGAAACAGTTGGCGTTTGGTTATGTAACTAGAAGAAAGCTACTAACAGGAATTCTTAAAAATTTATGTGGACATTGAATCAAATATATTTCTTGTTTGTAGAGGAACATTGTACAGCAAAATATATGCTTTGGGGGCTAGATCTTCACTGTTTTGTTCATTTGGCCACCAGAATGTGGTAACTGATACATGATTTGTCAGTGTATCATTTCATTAATGCAGAGTTAACAGAACTATCATTGTCATTTTTCCATTTCAAAATCGCAGGGTTTATTATTTTTGAAATTTTAGGGTTAAGAGTTTAATTTGTTACTGTTAAACCTATACTATTTAATTTGTTACATCCCTAATTTATAGGTTTTAAATGTAATTTTTGCTTCATTTTATATCACAACAAAATGTGACTAGCTATTAGCATTCCATATTTTTGTCTTAATTTGAAGAGAAGTGCTACACCACAATATTTTCACAACATTTTCACAAATTAGAAAGTGAAGAAAAAAATAGATAATCTAAATTGAAGTAAGAAAGAATATATAAATGAAAAGTAAACAGGTGTGTAGATGAATATTAATCCAAATGTCAACAAAACTGAGTTAATTTTTCTAAGCCTAAAACTGAAGGAAATTTTTTTTATTGACATCACAATGTTTAGGAATTTAATTAAAAAAAAAAAAAAACAAATGATTCTTGCATAGGTTTGTTCAAAGATTGATGACCATGACCTTGCTCATCAGCTTATTCATCCTTTGATCATAATTACACACGAAATTAACGGTTGCCAATTTTGGGTCATAACTTATAACCGAACCTTAATTTCAAAAGAAAAAAGTTAACGGAAGATGGTCCAATGGAAAGAGATGGTAATTATGATAAGCTGCTCGTAGCCCTGCAATTCAACCTTAATAAATGTGACAATTCCTAAATTGTTTTAGGAGCTACAAAACAACACTCTGATAAACTTAAAATAATTTGCTGAATATTTATTTATCCATGCAAATCCATCTAAAACATGTTGCATTAACACTCAAAAAAGAGTTTTTTTTTTTTTTTTTGAGTTAGTTGATATTCCAATACTTAAACAATACAAGTATAAATATACATCATACTTCACGCCAACAAAGCGTGGTGAGTCTCAGATAATTAAGGTTTTAGATTCATCTTAACAAGGAAGAACCAAGGTTGAACCAAAAGAAAATAAATCTTCATACCTTTCACAAACACCAAGGATGGATGTTGAAATCACACTTGGCACATTGATAGATCAACCCTATGCAAGGACCACTGCATTTGTGACATGAAGGGTGCTCTTTAGTTGCCTCAACCAAAGTAAGGGGGTGTTCGTGGCAGTCAAATTTGGAAGCACTTCCAAACTTGCAATTTAGATATCTTCCAAGAATACATTCAGAATAAGCAGGATAATTGCAATTTGCACAATAGTAAAACCAATGTTTTGGGTCTCGTTCTTCTTCACAAATATCACAGTAATATTCTCCAGAATTATCTTCAGCGATATAACAGAGAGTGAAGGAATGCTCATGTTGTTTATACCTTGTAATATGTGGTAGTGTAGCGCATTTGAAGTCTAGTGTAAATTCACAAGTGGTACAACGAAATACTTGGTATCTTTCAAGATTACAAATACTACATTTTTGTTCATATGTTGTGCTGGAGAGGTTAAGACAATACTCATGACCATAATGGATAAGGGTGTCTGAGATCAAACTACATTGAATATCAAGATCAAACTTGCATATCTCATAATTGTAGGTGAATCAATTGCAAGATTGGTGACAAGCATCACACCGAAACAACTTACTCCTATAAGGTGCTTTTTTTAGAAGGGTGAGTGGGTGCCGATGAAGTGGGTGTCGCTTTCTTCTATGTAATTCAACACAAGATTTATGAAGAAAGAAGCTACACTTGACACAACTATAAAACGGAGGGAGAATGGCTCGTGTGCACCCATCGCATTTTTCATTATTCTGAACCTCATCAACAAGCTTTAAGTCATGCTCATGACTGAAGTGTTCGATTTCTGTAACTATTTCAGTTCCGTCCTCCCTTATATTGATTTTTTTGACTCTATAAGCTATTAAGTCAATGGACTCATTGAGTTTTTGATCTTCATTATCCAACATAGTTTTTAACTCAGTGGACTCGTCATCTCTAAGTTCTAGCATATTTATGTCATCCATGTTTCTCTTGTCCATAGCACAATTGAGGTGAGCCACAAAATCGCAACTTGAACAATAGTAAAGCCCATAGTTTGTGTCTACTTTTTGGACACAAAGTTGACAAAATCGAAAGTTAGAATGGCCTTCAAGAGAATAAATGAGACGAAGGGCATGCTTGTGACGTATAACTTTGACCTTGCGTAGGCAAGAAGCACAATTTTTATGTGTCCAAAAATTGCATGGGGCACAAAGATAGGGCACAACATTGCCTTCTTTGCCACAAAGGTCACAAGTGAACTTGATCAACTTCCAAAAGCGGGTCAATGGGTGGTTATGGACTTCAGATTCCAAGGTAAGTGGTAAAGAAGCACATCCGTTGTGAATGTTAAAGTTGCAACGAGAGCAACCATAAGTGTATCCCGCACGAAATTCTTTGCAAACTTCGCATTTGCTATATTCATATTTCATAGTCGTCAGGATATATCCATTCATCAAGAAGAATAAGAGCATGTTTTGGGTGCAAGGGATGGCACAATTCAAGAGGTACTTCAACACATGATTTATGAGGGTAGAACCATTTGCATTTGATACAACTGTAGCTACAACCCAATATCGGCTTCTGGCACCCATAACAAACTTCACCATAAATTCTCTCATCTTCATTGAAGACCAACGGATGCTCGTGGAAAATTTTTTGATGCTCCATCTCTATCACATGCATAAACAACATCCAATTTGTTTATAAATGAAATTTATAGAACAAGGTTGGGTCCTGAGTGGTACCAACTAAACCAGTTTAATCTTGTTTCTAGTTCCACTTTCCTTTTAAAAAGCAAGTATAAACTTGTGTAGGAAAGTAATTAGATATCGAGACATACCTTTATTGATTATTTGAGATGACTCCGCTCAGAAAGTCCTCACCTTCAGACACTGTAATGTCTTCAATAATCTTTGGTACTGGCAGATTTGGTGTGGGAAAGTGAGGTTTAGACACTGTCAGAAAAGAAACACACACAAGGAGAGAGAGATAGCCCGTGACAAAGGGAAATCACTTGTTTTGTTGGTGACTTTATCTGGTCTTCTTGTCCTTTTTTTTGGGCCACTATACATACGCATGCACAGCAAAAGTTCTAACCATGTAAAGTTGAGTCCCCAAAGGTCCCTTTTCTTCTCGTCTTTTTTTGGGTCAGCTTACACATATATTACGCATGCATGACGAAAGTTACCCCCAATATATTGACTAGAAAAGTAGATTTAGCCAATTTTCATCCTTCATTAATAGACCCAGATAGAGTGTAATTAGTTCAATTTTTTTATTTTGCTTGCCTGTTCAAAGATAGACCTTCAAGTTTTTACAAATAGAACAAGAAGATGATGTTCTTATTGAAGTTCATGTTTGATTACAAAGATAGAATTGAAGTTTTTTTTCCTTCTTTTTTGAGAAGAAGATAGAATTGAAGTTTATATCAAATCAACTAGCCATGGCAACTCGCTGAAATTTGAGAGTAACTTCAGTATTTTCCATATTATAAAAGCAAAAGATTTAGTTATAGTGGTCTAAGATTCTGCCAAGTAGAGCATTCTTTAGAAATTCTATTTATTTAGTATTCTATGTCATCAAACCTTTGCATTTATGTCAAAGTGTTAATAATTTATTATCACATGTTAATGGTTAAATGCATTTATTTATATATACTAACTACTAACATGTGTACCTTTTTGTTAATCTTTTTTATTGGTTTGACATTTTCAAAATCGCATGTATTGCACATTCATATAATCCTTAACACGATTGCTGATCTTCGTATTAATTGGATGTTATTTATTATTTGGTTAAATATTTTATAAATAAAATAATTATTGATCTATGATTATCTTAATATTTTACAAGTTTGGAAAATATAAAGAGACAATGTTATATTTGACCAACAATATATATCTTTTAATCATTTTAGTGACATAATATATAATTGAAATTAATTTCCCAATATAATCTATTATGTATGACGTGTAACAGAAATTAATTTCCCAATTAGTATAACACATAATGAGAGTATTATACATGAACCATAAAAATAATTTTCTACTAAAATTTTCAAAATGAGATAGCAAACACGCACATCACGTGGAACATCGCCTAGTTTGCTGTGAGTTTTGATCTCCTCCCTTGTTGCCACATTGGACTTGGGGACTCATGACAAACCAAGCAGGAGCCCGTTTGGTACATGTGTTTAAAAACTGAAAATTGTTGTTTGAAAACATTTGTGAAAATACGTGTGGGTGAAAAAGTGTGTCGAAATACGTGTAATGTTGTTTAAAAACTGAAAATTGTTGTTTGAAAACACAAACCAAGCATTTAGTTGTTATTTTACTCATCCAATTCCGAAACACATAGACATCTTCTCCTCTTCAGCTTCTCCCTCTCTCTGTCTTTCAGTCCAAGCGTTTTCCTTCCTCATCACCTGGTTCTCATTGGTGAAGAATTCCTTCTAGATCGGAGTTCTCTTTAGTCAAGCAATAATGTTGGCTATTTACTATTTTGCCTGTTAAGTCCATTTGCATATCACATGATCTGCTTTCACATTTTGTCTGAGGGTTCAAGATTGGTATTGCACGGATAGAAATTAAAGAATGGGAAGTTGAAATGAACATGGTAAAGTTTCTAGCTCCCTCAAGATTGTCGTCTTATCATCATGCAAAAATGGTGAAAAGACTAATGGTTTATTATATCGATTCACAGAATCGTGGCCCTATTTTTCTTCAATTTATGAAAAGAATTTTGAATGTGTTACATAAAGAAGAATTAACTTTAACCAAATACTTCTATCTGCTATTTCTAAACCAAGTTTGAATTATTTCGAGGGTATGGGGACGTAATTGTCTTTTTAAATGGAATTCTTATCATTTGCTCATTGCTCTCTGTTACATTATATGGCGGGCAGTAAAGAAGCACATATATTGTGAAGGTTAGAGTTGTAATGGATTACTCATAAGTGTATTTTTCATTAAATTCGTTGCAAACTTCGCATTTGCTATATATTTCATTGTCAAGATATATCTATTTGTCAAAGAAAATAAGAGAATGTTTTGACTTTGGAGTGCAAGGGCTGATGCAATTCGTGGGGTACTTCAGCATATGATTTTGAAGGTAGAACCATTTGCAATTTTATATTAAATTTAGCTAGGACCCAATACTGGTTCTTGGCAATCATAACAATTTTAACCAAAAATTCTCTCGTTTTCATTGAAGATGACCAACGGATGCTCGTGGCAAAATTGTTGAAGCTCTATCTCTATTATATGCAAAAACGTCCAATTCGTTTATAAAATGGATTTTATAGAATAAGGCTGACGGAACTAGTAGCAGTATTTGAAACCAGTTTAATGTTGTTTCTTTTCTTTCTTTTTTAGAGAAAAGTTTTAATGTTATTTCTAGTTCCACCAATTTTGCCCCCAACACAATGTATTTCAATAAAATGAGCTGAGGGTTAAAATATATTTGAGCTATTCATCATAATAAATAAATATATATACATATATATACATATATATATATATATATATATTTGAGCTGATAAAATTCAAATTAATGGAAACACTATCAAGAAGGCAGTGCCGTATGGCCCATATCCATTCGAAATGTTTCAAAATTGCGTGGAAATCGATCGTGTACATAACGAAGCAATAAGCCAAGTACAGTTCAATCCGTATGTGTGTATATATATATATAGTATATATATAACTATATATATATATATATATATATTCCTTTCTCGTCTTCCAACTTTGAAAAATTGAAACGAATGCAACTTCTTCCACAACTTTGAGAGAGAACAATTTATTTGAGAATTGATTTTCCAAATTAACTGACCATCTCAATAAATTTTGAAATCCAAAAAATATTGTGCAGGGTACAAAATTTATTAAGATAACCAGGTAAATGAAAACTACCCTGATAATCATTTGGGTACTTTCTACTTTGTCACTACTTTTAACTAGATTTTCAGTAGTAAGCAATTAGGTCCAGTTACTAGGTGTTCCATTAATAACGCCATTGATATACCTTTCTAATTAGGTTTTTTTTCTTCTTTTTGCTGAATACAATTCTAATTAGTTTAAATTAACATAATTCAACACTTTGTAGATTTAAAATCCAAAATTTGTTTATATTAAAATGATGTTATGGAAAAATGTGGGTTTTCAAAACCTTTTATTAGTTTCACGTCTTAGAGAAAGTCAACAAAAACTTAAGCTTTCATTTTAAATTAGATATAGAATTGGTAGTTCTTCAGAAAAATAAATAAATAAACAATTTGTTAGTTTTCCAATTTCCAGAAGTCTCAACCTATTTTTTCGGAAGGCATTCCAGCTTATCGTTGAGTTCCCCAATAAACATCTAACAGCAGCATTTCCTACCACCATTATCTAAACTTATGCACTTTTTTTTTTTTATATAAGTATAATTAGTTACAACAATTGGGAAGAGGGGAATTCTATCTCCGTTGAAAACACCAAGAGGTACCAGTCTCTTAAACTAAAGCAAGTCGGGCACAATAATAGATCTAAACAAGATAGGGCACCTTAACCCAAATGGAGGTAGCTCCAGACTACTGAAAATAGGGTTTTCATGAACCATTCAGATCATTTGGCCACCACTTCTATAATTTTAAGCTGAATTTCAGACAAAAAGAATCACTATTTTTAAGTAGTAGTATGAACAAGTCAGATTAAATATATAACAGTTTAACTGCCTAATCTTTGCAGTAAAATTGGAAATCCCGGCCCACTCTCCCCCACTTTTCTACTTTTAACAGAAACCCAATTTCTGAATGGAAACTCATGCTCCAAAACTTAGGAACGATTCATATTATTACCTGGAATGATAGGAGCTGGAAAACCAGACTGCTTCTGTCCTCCCCAGTTACTGAAAAAATGACCGGGAAGTTTCTTTCTTAACTATAAGGAGCAACTTATATTTCACAAGAACGACATCAATGGCCTAGATTGCAAAGATCTAAAAGCCTCCATCGATTTTAAGGAGACATTCTACTATCCATTCTTCTCCTACAATCCCACTCCTGTGGTTCTATTTTGTCGAAGCAAGTGCCATTAAATAAGTTGAAAGAAAATGGACCAGAGAAGCATGAGGGACGTGGAGACAATTGATCAAGAAAGAGGAAAAAATCAATTAATTAATGATCAAAGTGAAAGACATTGTACCCTGTCTGGGAGATTCCTAGGCATTGGGAGTGCAGTAACATATCTTTGGGGTTTCTGGGCATTTGTAGCTGTATCGGAGGACGCTGAGTTCTCGGCACCATCAACTTGCCCCCGGCCATGGAATTTAGCAAAACGATTGATGACAGAAAACTTCTCCAGATCCTGGCATTCCACTCTCAAGTCTAATATTGAGACTTTATTCTCCAGTCTGCATCATCAAGAGGAAGCAATAGAAAATATGAGAGAGAGAGATACTATAGATAGTAAACAAAGAAATGCACTAAATACCATAATAAGAGCAGCAACAGACAACCAATAAAAAAAATAACAATAACAAACAAACCAACAACAACAAAAGCATTTTCTTCTCTTTTTTCTTATATTGGTAAATTACACGTATTCAATGGGTAACCTTACCCTCCATCCCACCATTACGGAAGGAAGAAGTGCCATCTAAGCTAGAGCTCACTGCCCAAAAGCATCTAGTATTCTCCATATGCATAATCAAATCCCCCACCCCCCACAAACCTCCCCCCAAAAAAAAAAAAACTAAAAAAAACCTCCCTTTACCCTGTAGATTGTTATCAAACTGATTGTAGAAGTTTTCTGGGAGAATGCAATGTAATTGAGATCATTCTTTGGGTGTTGTAATTAACAAACTTCATTCATTGACTGAAGGCAAAAATCAAGAAGCTTGCATCTAAAAATGATATCCCTGAAAATACATTCTAACATATTTAAGGTGTTAGAAATTGTTCTCTATCAGCCATCTGAACATCCTTACCTCAGTTACTCCCAATTCATGAATGTCTCTATCTTAAACAACGTAAGAGCACAAGGCATATGCATTCCCTTCTAGTTTCAATATGCTAAAAATCTATTTTGGGACAAAATTAGCACATTGCAAACAAGAAACAACACAATCTACTTGGAGCTCAAGTTAAATGCTCCTCAATATCTATCACCATGGGGGATAAAGCTAGGAAGCAAAGTAAAAGTGCAACGGATGATACTCAGCAAAGCTTTATCCAAAATTCCAAACTACTCAGATTCTGCCAGGAGAATTAATTTATACCAAGCTGCTTCATTAACGGAAACATTCTTTTTACTTTGAAAGAAGATAACCATGAATCCCTAATACACACACACAAAAGGCCAGAAAGCTACCTCAACAGATCATTTTCCAGCTTCCTCACTTTGCCAATAAAGTCTTCCACAATTTTCGCAAAGTATTGATCGTCAATTCTCCCAGATGTTCTAAGCTTCTCGGACAGGCTAAAAGCAAATTTCAGAACTTAATATTATTAAGTATGGAATCATATAAATTCATAAATAAAAAATGTTATCCAGTATAGGCACATATAAAAAATTCCAAATGACTTCTAGAGCAATTCTTACAGGTTTCTGCTGTCAAGAGGCACAAGGGTATCCCCTCCCGAGCAAAAGGTTGCACTGCATGCATCCCCTAGGGCTGATCTAGCAACAAAGTAAGCCACACTCTCATAGTGTGAGCTAGCATCTGCAGATAGAAAGGCTGCTGGAGGAGGGCGAAGCAGTTGCTGCATAAGCTGCTTTGTCAAAATAAGCCTTCTTTTCAGCCTAAGCATCTGTAGTCCATCTTCAACTACTTCAGCTTCATCTTCCACCTGTCATCAAATATGAAGCAATTAGAACTCTCAAAGAACCACAAACACAGGAAAAACATAATATCAGGCTACAGTCAGAGAGACTGCCTAACAGACCTTCTCAATCAGTCGATTTGCTGCTTGGGCCCAGATTAATTCTGCCATGCTGTAAAATGTAGAACTTTGCCAATGTTAATTAAAAAAGAATAAACAAATCAGCCAGGGGTGGGGGCCAACATGCATGTCAAAATATAAGCTAACACAATGAAGCAATCAATGTAAAAAATAAATTTGAGAGAATTAACTGACCAAAATTTAAATTCAGAACGAGAGAGAGAGAGAGATGTGTAAGTCAATAGATAGTGGATTAGAAAAGTTAATAGACTAGAAGAGCCACATAGGCCAAACACCTGATATTCTGGAGCCTTTGGGGACCCTCTGTTAGTTCCTTATGCCATGGTATAAGTTCGGACGTAGCACTTTTACGTTTCTTGGGTCTCACAACAACCAGGCTTTGATCAGGGACATCAGGAGGCAATAAATGAGGGGATGAGAACTGATCATTTGCCATTGATGTGGAGGTAGAACTTTGCTGGACATTACCAGGATGACTAGCATCGGCAGCAGCATTAACTTGCTCCACAGAATTATGAGCAAGCAAACTGTCAGATGGCTTTCCAATAATGAAAGGCTGCTCCAAAGCCTTTTTCCGCACATCATATGTTGGCAGCATTTGTCCATTTTTAAAGGTTCCATACTGGTCAAACCATGATGGTGCCATCTGAGGACTAATCTGAGAAGGCTCAGCTCGAACAGCAGTAGCATTATTACTGGATAAATTATGAGAATTGTTCTGACTAAATGCAAGCATATCCTGAGAAGATGCATTCATATCCCGACTTTCCCCTGGCTTAGCTGAAAAGCTTAGCATCTTAGAATCTCCAGATGGACCTGCACTATGATCAACTGATGCATCTCTTGTCATGCTATTGTATCCATATGATAATTGCTGTCCTCCTTTAGGTGCTACCTGTTGCACATCCACACCACCATCTGGACCTTTAAATCTCTTCACACTACGATTACTTGGATCGATCTCGGCACCTTTCATGGCTTGTACTTGATGCAATAAGGAGTAATTTTGATTCATAACATTATTTTGGTTTAAAGTACTGCCAAAATCTGCAATTTCTCTTTGGGTAGCAGCAGCATTTGAATGAGATGAATCAGAAACACGCTTTACAGCAGATTCCTTCCCCTGTGAAACACTTGATGCCTTTTCAACAGGGTCAATATTTTCAGCTGAAACTTGCTGCCCAGGGCTTCCTTTCATAGGCTGCTCTTTCCCAGCAAAGGCTTGAGAATTTATAGAACTTGCACTGAATCCAGATGGACCATTCCCTCGTTTCTGGGCATCTTGACTATCAAGCTTTAGAGATCCAGAATTGTTATCTGATTGAAAGTGAGTCCTAAAAAAATTTGCGGGAGCCTTGGATGGATGAACACCTAATAATCGTTGCTGGGTAGAAACACTATTCCAGACATTAGGTTGCATTTTTGAAAAGGCACCCGGTTGAGACATGCCAGGTGTAACAGAAGGCAGAGAGACTGGCATGGCTTCCAAAGCCGGGATTTGTTGGCCTGGATCTCTTGAATGGGTTTGGTCTGCACTACTAGGCCGGGACATCTCTGCAGAACAAGTAAGGTTATTTTGTGGAGTACTTGTAGACATATCTGGTGCTGATGCCAGTGCAGATTGAACAGCTTGAGCTCTCTCCCCAGATTCGTCTCTCTGTTTTGATTGGGAAGCAATCCTATCTAAAGATATGTTCACAGATTGATTCGACAATACTTGTCCACTTGCAACAGTCATGTGCTGACCCTGAAGATGACTTCTTGAGAAAGGAGAACCAGATGTGAAAGCTGAAGAAAAATTCCCCTGAACATTGTAATGTGAGGGTTTATTGCTAGGTTGTCCTAAACTACCAGAAACATTATTCCTAAATTCACCCTGAGATGATTCACAGGAAGATGGCAAAGATTGTACAGAGGCTGCGGAAGACAACCATGCATTACCCTTATCTCCAGTCCCAGAAGCAACATGAGCTGAACCAATTACTGTTTGTGAGGAGCTCTGGGAAGACAAGGCACGGTCAGGAATTGGCAACCTTTGAGATGGAGGGGCTAACTGTAAACCAAAACCTTGAGTTGCAGAAGACGGATTTTGCTGAAGATGACCAACAGATCCATCAGAAGTTTCCGCTTCAGGCATCTCAGAAGACATATACTGGTCAGAAGAGCTATTATGTGTTCTGATGCCAAGTTCATTTGATTGATCCACCTTGTGAAGAAGCTCAAGCATATTTTGACTGCATGCATCAAAAAAACCAAAGGATATAATTCAACTCAAAACAGGGAAAAAAGCAGAAAGAGAAGTATAAAATTGTAAACAAGAAACACATTAGTAGTCATTCGGTGAAAAAAAAGATGCAAATACGCTGTCGGCAAACATGTATCATCACAGTATCTAACATATAAAAGCTACTAAACAATTAATGAACAATAACTAAAGAAAAAATTCAACCAATAACATAAAAATTCAAATTTATAAAATACCAATGCCACAAGAGGAACAGCTAATTTTAAATATTCAACTACCTTGATGAAGCTCTCTTGTTAGGGGAATAATTACCCACAGACTTGTCAAAGGGAGCAGACGAATTAGGAAGATACCCTGGATGCATACTTTTCGAAGGCATCTCATCTAAGCCTTTTGTGTCACCCTGAAAACCAGGTAAACGGCCCTGTGAAATTTTAAATGAAAAGGCGTCAAGTAATCTTATATAATTCTTAGGAATTCAAAACATTAAAATTTAGTTATAGAAAAACGCCAACAAAAACAAAGTTTTGCCAATGCCACAATTCTCAAATATAGTAAAGCCTAATGATCACCTTTTCCAATTCCATAGAATTTCTATCCGTGTGACCAGCAAATCTTGACTGGCCAATATACACCTGTTCTTGAGCTCTCAATCCTTGAGAAACCTGCTGAGCCATGGCCTGTGGATTCGCATTACCTCTTGGGCCATACAAAGGATCCGCATCAACATCCACATCCCCCATTGGATGATACTGGAATCTGCGAGCTCCAGGTTTTCGATTAGCCTGAATAGATACCTTTTGTTTGCCCCCAGTTCGGGAATCATTAGCATCTAACCAAACATTCTCTCTCAAACCACCACTGGAAGTATGATGAGACAAGTTAGAGCGAAAACTATCACTTGAGTTCTCTCTTTTTCTCAAGTTCTCCATTTCATGCATTTCAACTGCTCCCTTATCCAAGCCATTATTTCCTGATGACTCCAAAATTTGAGGGCTCTTATCGAGATGGTGCTGATATTTCCCCGGAACCTCACTTCCTTTAGAGTTTCCTGGAGAATCAACATCTTTCCAGAAATTACGATTATGATTGTTTTGAAGCTGTTGGCTTCTTTCCTGGTTGGCCCTTGAAGTACTTAAATTAGGTGCTGCAGTAACACTATTAGAAATTGAATCTTCCCTGTAGACCTGCAGGCTACCTCCAGATTTTGCCTGTTCTAGTTCAACAGATGAATTAGGAACAGAATCAGTCTTCCATATAACAGCACCATGACCAACTTCCTCATGTGTAGCCCCCTTATGATCACTAGCCTGAGTCAATTGAGATGATTTTTCATTATCATGATGTTTCAAAGCACCACTATCAGGTGATAAAGATTCAGTAAAGTTCCAACCGTTTGGTCTATTGTGTGGCTGGCCACCACTATTGTAAGAGGATAAGCTTTGCTGATGGGTCCAAGAACCTGAATTACTCTTGGGATTTATTTCTACACCTGAAGACTGAACAACATTTCCAAAAAGATGGCTACCTTCAGCAAGATGCTTTTGTAGAGGGCTACGATCCAACCATCTGTTTCCTTCTTCCTGAAACTGTGGAATAGTTCTATGAGAAGAACTATTCTGCAACCCATCACCCTGTTGGTGTAAATTTTTGGGCCCTGATTGCTGAATTCCTGGAACTTTAAAAAAATTTGTACTTGTAGTGGGCCTATTGGCATCATCAGGATGGGGAAAAGGTCTAGAATTCATTGTCGAAGCAGTCTGCAAGTTATTATCAGCCCAGACTGG
This sequence comes from Notholithocarpus densiflorus, assembly GCA_030021035.2. NCBI lineage: Eukaryota > Viridiplantae > Streptophyta > Magnoliopsida > Fagales > Fagaceae > Notholithocarpus > Notholithocarpus densiflorus. Next base: position 1,563,160 of record JARYZH020000056.1, read on the forward strand.
CTGTTTGCTACCATCATTAAGGGTTAAGGACTGCTGAGTCCCAGCTGGAGGTCCACTGTTCCCAAATGTTGGGCCACTCCACTCTTCCTGAAGCCCTATATCAGCACTAGAAGTTTCAGCTACAGCAGACTGCATAAGAGCACTCCAACTCCCACTTTGCAGTGAAGGAAGTCCATTAAAATAATCTGTACCATCCAACATATTTAAGCCCCCTGTGCTCTTGCCAAAGGAATCCCACAGATTGTCATCAGAACCAAACAAAATCTTTTCTTCAGTTGGATCTAGGGAAGAGACGCTCTGTGAAGGGGCAACCTGCATCAGTGTTTTCTCTTGTGACGTTTCTGAAGATCCAGCTAGCTCTTGCCTCCCACCAAATTCTTGCACGGATGCATTTCTTTGCGGGGGATTCACTTGCTGCGAGTTTTCCAAATTAAGTCCGCTGTTTAAACCTTGACCAGCAGCAGGGCCAAACATATTTTTCCCTTGAAAGTCTTGTCTGGAAGCCAGAGTTTCATCTGGCATGCTAACCTGACCAGGAAATGTAGCATATTGATGACCTGAAAAGGAATTACCACCAGCTGATACCTGCTGCAATGCAGGCTTATCCATTTGAACATGAAAATTTTGATTTGGAGTGCTTCTTGTGCTAGAAACGGGAACCCCATAAAGAGATTGATCAACCTGTTGAGGAACGGATCCCATCAGACGTAGTGCCTGGCCTTGCTCAGGGGATAACATATGTCCAGTAGAAGATCCTTGCATAACTGGAGATGCACCACGCTGCAGCCAGTTTGGGTGACCAGCCACAAGCTCCGGTGGCCATGGATAATTAGATGCCTCGTTTATAGGAATACCATTGATTAGGGCTGCTGAATGGTTGGGAGCTGTCTGTTTTGGGAGAGAGGAAACCTGATTTATAGAACTCTGCTGCCTTGCCTCTAGTTGCTGAAGTTGTTGCTGCCTCTGAAGTTCTTGCATTTGTGTGAGCATTAATTGTTGCTGTAGTAGCTGCATTTCATTGATCCCCGGCTGCTGCCTTGGCAAAGATTGCAGCGTGCCAGGCTGCTGGCCACTCATTTGCTGTTGGCCAAAAAAATCAAAATTAACCGGAGATTCAGAAGCTTCCAGCCTTGATGAATTTTTCTTACTAAGCTCAGGACCCCCCCGATGTGACTCAAGAGTAGATATGCCTCTTGATGTCAAATTATTCCGATCAGATTCTGTATCCACTCCCAAAAAGTTCGCTTCATTCTGCCTTGTCTGGAAAATATGATGCCCTTGCACATAGCCATTCAAAGTTGCCTGTTGGTTCTGAGACAAATTTCTTCCAAACTCAGGCCTCAGATTTGATTGTGTTAAGTTGAAACCATGTGGCACTCGTGAAGACTGACTTCCATCTCCCCTCTCAGACTCTCCTAAAATCAAAAGCACAGAGCAGTATGATTAATAGCAGGAAGCAGAGCTTAACCATAGATCATGAGATCCTACATTTTATAGTAGAACAAAAAGGGAATGGGAACAGAAGTTTATTCAGCTGTTAGAAGATACTCTATGCAATACCATACAAGTCAATAGAAAATAATGAATCAAGAGGTTAATACCTGATTGCTGTACATTGTAATTCTTTAAATTGGAAATAAAAGACGCACCAATCTGTCTTTGGTTTCCGGCCAACAGATTGTTATTTAACCCAGGCCAGTTCCCATGAATAGCCTGTGAATGATGCTGGGCCTGCGACAAGTTCTCTTGGCCAAAGAAATTGTGGACCCTGTCTCCAACTTCGTTGCCAGGCATAGATGATCCAGCCCACAAATATTCAGCAACTATAATTTTGCGAGGATAAAATTTACCTAAAGAAATATGAATAAAGTTCAAGATTACCATATCCAATAATTCCATCATAGAACGGTATGAAATTTCTACAAATACAATCAAGTTTTTTAAATAAAAAAAATACCACACCTCTTTCTTGTACATTTAGTCATTCCAAGTTTCCAACTGCCACACTCCCACCTCAAAACGTATCCTGCATACAAACGGTCCAGCATAACAATGCATCTTGAGTGGTCTGATTTGACAGAATAAAACTTACCAATAATTTGTGCAAGAAGTCGTATCAAGTCACAAGTCATCATCTTATCAACAACAACAAAAACTCACAAGTCATCAAAGGTACTTCATTATACTCCTTTTTCCTCCATATCAGATGATAGAGGGGGAGGAGAAGATGGCAATGATGACAAAGATGAAGAAGAAAGTTTGTGCATATAAGTGACTCTTCAAAAAGTCGTCTCACTTTACCAAAATAAATTCCCTTAAATACTGAATACACAAGCCCCAACAAAGGAGCAAAAAATTATTTGTCTTATGTTCTTTTGTTCAAGTTCTATATGCTTAGTCATGTAATGAAATGGCATCCTTAATATTTCTGGTGAAATGTGGTTGAATTTACTTGTTTCCATTCTCTTTGGATTTACAATAGCATGTGTATTTTAGCAGTTTTATGTACTTACATTTTTTTGGTTATTGAAGTTTGATGTTTATTTGTTGCTATTTTACAATGTCTTAGTATTCTTTTGATCAAGAAAGGGTCTTAATTAGTAACTAGAAAGTTTTTTCCTCGTTTAAACAAGATTTTTTACAGTAAAAAGTTCCATTTTGTCACTTTTGCTTCTTAACGACACATCAACACAAAGTTCTACACTTATCTCCTTTTTTTTATATATAGGTAAAGAGTTTTACTCTAATCTCAATGTTGGGATTCCAATGATTATCTCTAAGTCCCCTTTTTCCCTTAGTGAAACTCTAAAGCTCTCTCTCTCTCTCTGCATTTTTTTGGGAAAATTATATTTCAAACCCCATAGTTTTAGGTAGTTTCACATTATGCCCACATTTTCAGAAGTCTAAAATTAAGCCTTTTTTTATCAAAATCGTTTCAATTCAAACCATAAACCCATTTACAGTGACATCATCAACGGAGAGTGCTTAAATAAAACAATGTCGTGTGGATATTTGAACACATGCCAATTACATGTGAACATCACTTCACTTCAAGCCACGCAACATTGTTTTGATTAAGCATTTTCCATTAATGGCTTCACACATAATGGGTTTATGGCTTCACTTGAAAATTTTTTAAAGTATAGGGCTAATTTGAAACATGTAAGAGTGTAGGGTCTAATTTGTAACCGCCTCTAACCTATAGGGTTTAAATGTAATTTACCCAGTTTTTTTTTTTTTTTTTTTTGATAAGTGATTTACCCTATTTTATTGTAATTGCCCAGCGGTGTTGTGCAAACTCTTCATCCACATTTAATTCATCCATAAGTCCAATTTTATTTCAGAAAGCCTACCACACTGGCCACAAACCCTATTTTGTATGCCTCCAATTTAAGCACATAACTAAAATCAAATCCAATCTAATTTTATTCTATTCACAAACTAAATTCTAATTTCCCCTTCATAAAAATTAACAGAAGTGCTAACCCACCAATATTGTTCATAGTCATTCCTTAATTTCTAATTTTAAGGCTGCCCAACATCATTTCCTCTTCCTTGCTACACCCCCTTCCCAAGTCTTTCTTCCTTGATTCAATGTGCTTTCACACAAAAACTTTACACCATCAAGGATATTTTCCTCATTGACATAAAAACATCACCATTACATTGAAAGAAATCTATGATTATCTTTGATTACACAGCCAACGACTCTACAAACACCATGGTAGCAAAAAGACTTTCAACAGTAATGGAACAAAACAACAGCATATTATCTTCTTCTTTTTTAATTCAATAGTTGGAGGAGGGGGGATTTGAACCCTGGATATCTCCATTAAAAAGACCAAGAGGTGTCAACCACTTAAGCTACAAGGCTCTTGATATTTCTTATTAAAAATATAATAAAGTGAAAACAAACTACAATGTAATCTGACCATACCTGCTTGCCATTCTAGATTCACTTAATTATTAGCAGTAAACAAGTTATCAACCACTGCCATTAAGGCCCTCCCAACAACCTCCTATCTAAGTTGAAAAAGGTCAGGATAATTCTATCACCCTTTGAATGATGGAACGAATCTGTACATATTCTCTTTACCTACTTCATTTCTTTAATGGATTAGTATTTTTCTTACCTATCAAAAAAAATTGATGGAACAAATCCGCTTTTTAGAAACACCTGTGTTCCATCCAAACCAAGAATCAAATTGGATCACAAACTCAACATTTGAAACATCCCATCCAGGCACACACACTAATTGAATTTATCATGCCATCCCACCTCCAAACCATCCTCCACTGTCTAACCATACAGCACATTTGCATCATTAACGTTCACACTTATCTTGAATTAGCCATCCTAAAGATTGTCTATGCCTATCACCCCAAAAGAAATTTTTATTTATTTATCACCCCATAAGAACTTTGACCACATTTTAGTAAACTCTTGACAGCAACTAGAACAGTTAGAGCCAATGGGTATAGACATCTCAAGGTCATAAATTTCCTTTAGTATCTTGTTTGAACACTAATGATTTTCTCATTCATTCTTGACAAGCTTATGCAAAATGATTTTCTCATTCATATAAAGTTTCCTTTTCCTGTTATAATTTTCTTTTTCATTTTTCCTATCTTCACTAGGTTCTGTTGAAAATAATCTTCATGTACATAACACATCTAATTAGGCATTTTCTTTACATTAAAACTCAATACAGATACAACCTTTACAAAAGCCGCACATCATTAGTCTACTTAAAAAATTCTCTTGTTGCCAGTGAATCCAAGTGCAAGTGAAGTATACATCTGAAGCTATGGATCATCAAAAAATTGATGACTAAGTGCCAGATGTTAATTACCAGGAAGGTGTGTGCATTTCACCCATATTAAATATGAAAGACATATCAAAATCAAAAAGAAAAAAGTAGAATAAATGACATTCAGGCCATACAACCATCAAGAAGTTGCTAATGCCTCGATACCCGAGTCGTCAGAATCCTCCTACCACCAACATCCAACACCCACAAACAGAAGCAAATATGAAATGTATGCACCAGCTCAAATCTGACACAATATCCCATCTTCTCTATTTGTATTCAGAGAATGTATGCCACAGAGAAAGAACCACAAAAAGCCAAATAAATAATTTAATGCTAAACTTTTAGAAATTCAGAACCGGAAAAGCCACCAAAAACAAACACTTTTCTCTTTCAAAAAGTGTAACTAAGCCTAGCAAAACTATAAGTTTTACTTTCTAACAAACAAAACGACAAACAAAATACACAATACTCAAATTTCAATTCCTTTCCCTTTTCCTCCATTTTCAGAGCACCCAAACAGAAATTAGAGCCACAAAATTTTTCTCAGAATCTCACAGCTGTAACCCGAAAAAAGCACAAGATCGAGAACATAACACCACAATTCGAACTAAAAAACCAGTGATTAAATCAACAAAGCGAAGCGAAAACTACAATACGAGCTGCGAGAGAGCTGCCCAAGCCTAAACCACAAAACCCTAGCATAGATTTGTTTTTTTTTTTCTTCGAAATGGAAAATGGTCCCCCAAAGAGAGAGAGAGAAAATTAGGGTTTTTAGAGAGAGGAAAGAGGAGGTTTGAACTTACAGTGACGCTGAGCGGACTCCATTGAAGCTCTGCACCGATCCTCCGAGAGTGTGTGATTGCAAAGCGCTAGGGTTTGAATCGAAGAGAGAGAGCGAGCGAGAGAGCGATATAGAGAGAGAGAAATGGGTGTCTTTGTGAGCTCAGAGAGAGAGAGAGAGAGAGATAAAGTGATCGAAATAGTGCGAAATTTTCAACGAACTGAGGAACAAAACTCAGGTTCGGACCGAGGCTGAATTGGTTCGGTTGACGAGCCGGGTGATTCGGATCCGAAGCTGAGGCGGGTTTGGTTTCTTGGTAAAAGGAAAGCGTTTTGCCTTGCTATACAAAGGGGCATGTGAAGAGTTGTTGAGGGTAGAGAGAGAATTAGGTGGTTGCCCAATCAAATTCTGCCACGTGTCAGTGGGGCAAAGTTTTGGATGGGGAGTAATGTAGTGTGGGGAACTGTATTTTGTATGATTGGATTGGATTTGTGCTACCCGTTGATTTGCAATAAATTTTAGGTGACTTTTTAAAGAGATTGTCTTATAAAGTTTGAAAAATAAAATTCTTTTACTTTTACATTTGCTTGGTCTTTTTTTTTTCTTTTACCTTTTCTTCACTCTTTAGCTTGGAGGAGAGTATAGAAGCTTCCTCTAGTGTGCCCTTTTTTTTTTAATAGGTCGATAGTGGGAGAGGTGAAGTTAAAAATTCAAGCCACAAACGAGGATATTAAAAATGATATCATTACTATTAGACTAACATTTAAATCAGCTAATGTACCTTTGAATCAATTATTAAAATCATATTTAATCCAATTGGACAATAATATGTTTGAAATATTGTACTTTTCTTATTACTCTTTTCAAAGCCATAACGAACGTTAACTTCCCTTAAAAAATAAAAACAAAAACAAATGTTAACTAGTTACATGTATGTTCAAACCAATTATAATGAATGTTAACTTTCCTTCAAAAATAAAAACAAAAACATGTATGTTCGAACCAATTATAATGAATGTAACTTTCCTTTAAAAAAACAAGTGTTAACTTGTTACATGTATGTTCAAACCAATTATGATTCATTTATTGCAAATTTTGTTGGACTAAAACATTCTAACACTAAACAAATTATTATGAATTACATTTGGTCTTTTATAAACTACAATTAAAGTATGTTCAATCTTTTTTCAAATTATCTAATTTGAACTATTATTTTATTACATGCAAATTATTTTTTTACAAACATTCTTTTGCATTAAACAAGTTACCAACTAGTATGATAAAAGATAGATCTTACACATCATGCTTATACCATATAAGTACATATATATAAGTGTCATGTGTAATGCGAGGTGCTTCCACCTTGTGGCTCACTTTAAGTACGTTATAAATATTAGGGATAATTACACTTTACCAACCTGTGGTTTGCCTCTAATTTGACTTGTCTACCCGTAGTTTCAATTTTGACACTTTACTCACCTGTGATTTCCTCTGTTACTGATCCGTAACTCACCTCTCCTTCAGCTGTTACTCTAACACATAATATGTCAAAAACAAAAGCCCAAACAAATCAAAACACTCCTCACATGAAGAACATACACCCAGAAAACTAATACAAATCAAATCAAGCAATACCATCCAACTTGCTCACCAAACTAAGATCCTAGATCCAAGGCAGTAAATCTACAAAAACAAAGCAGATTGCAACACCTTAAACTGCATTGTAGCATCTAGGATTTTTGTTTTGATCTATTTTCTGGGTATTCAAATTTTTCCCAAGAAAATCAAGATTTTTTTTCCAAATAAAGACTAAAAAATCAAAAATCAAAACAAAAATCCAAATGAAGCCAAGCACAGAAATAAAGAAAAGAAATCAGATAGAAATTTCTTTCCACCATTTTTTTCTTAGTATCCAAACGAAAATCCACCAGTTTTCCAACCATGAAAATCAAGCCCAACTATAAAAACCCAACCAAGAAAGCACCATGAAAAACCTAGCCATGAAACACCATGAAAAACCCAGCTATGAAAATGAAGACCTAACCAACCCAGTTATGATCTCCGCATACAACTCACCGTTCCACTTCCTCTTCACCAATTGCTCCCCAAGGCGCGCCACAGCTTCAACCACGCTTTCCTCGCTATCGTGCGTCACTGAGTCCACGATTCCCATCCTCACCGCCTCTTCTCCCTTAACCTTCCTCCCGGCCAGTAATATATCACGCCGAGCCGAGGCGGAGCCGATCTTTGACCTCATCAGAGCCGTGAAGTAATTTGGGTGAGGCCAATATCGACCTCGCTCATGTACAGCACGCCCCGATCATGCCTTATTAGGACGTAGTTGTGGTTAAGCGCGAGGAGGAATCCGACAGTGGCGGCGTGGCCGGGGAGGGCGACGATTATGGGCATAGGGAGGGAGAGGAGAGCGAAGACGACTGGTTTAAAGGAAGCGACCAAGTGGTGGAGTCGATCTACAGTGCCAGAGGAGGAGCTGGTGGATTGGGCCCATGCGAGGTCGAAGCCGTTGGAGAAGAATTTGCTGTGGGCGGTGGTGATGAGTGCGGAGCCATGGACAGCTTGGGATTTGACTTGAGAGAGAGCAAAGATAAGAGTTTCGATGAGAGTTAGGCTGAAACGGTATTGCTTGATTTGATTTGTATTAGTTTTCTGGGTTTATGTTCTTCATGTTTGTGTATGTTCTTCATGTGAGGAGTGTTTTGATCTGTTTGGGCTTTTGTTTTTGAGATATTATGTGTTAGAGTAACGGCTGAAGGAGAGGTGAGTTACGGATCAGTAACGGAGGAAATCACAAGTGGGTAAAGTGTCAAAATTGAAACCACGGGTAGGCAAGTCAAATTAGAGGCAAACCACAGGTGGGTAAAGTGTAATTATCCCTAAATATTAAGATAATTTTTTTTTTCCTAAACTTAAGATAATATGTTATAGATGAAACTTTTTTGGTGTGATTGTATTTATGCATATTCTTAATTCTACAACTACAAAACATGCATTTTTAGTTTAAAATATTATCAAAACTAGGCTTGTTTTTAAACAGTGAAGATGATTTTCTATAGTAGTAGTTAATTTTATACATTGAAAGATAACTTATTGCTGATTTGGTAGATAAGAAATCATATACTATTTTTGAGATTTTGAAGAATGCCCAAATCCATTTGATAAATGATTGATTCAAAATAAATTGAGAAATAATTATGTTGTCTCTTTATTAAAAAAAATGTTGTCTCTTTTCTTTTGTTTATATTTATTTAACTCTCATTGGTTTTTAATTTCATTTTTTTCCCAATATATTTAGCCTTAAATCTTAATACAATTTTCATTCTTGAATTTTAAAAATGCGGGTTGTTCATGTTTTATCCCCCCGAAAATTAAATTTTTGTTCCATACCTAGGTGGATGGAAGATGAGTTCACCCCTTTTAGAGGGCCAGGAGACCATGCCCCCCATTGGCTTTTGAAAACCCTCGTCTCCTTCCTATATATTTTTATAAAATAAAAATAAAAATATAATGATATATACAAAATTAAGTTCAAGACCCCCTAATTTAATATATATATATATATATCTTGTATTTATACTAATGACTAATGCATCATTTTTTTATTACTCTTAGTAGCTCATTAAAGCAAAGTGTATTCAAGATATATGATCTTGAAAATATATAATTTATTCACCTTAAGCCTTTTTTCTTTTCTTTTTATAAACAAAACCTTTTTATTTATTTGCATTTGAAGTTACAATTTCTTAAGTATGACTAGTAGAGAGACCACAAATTGTTATCCATATCCAGCAAATGGATTACTGTTAGAGATACAATGCTTTTATTTATTATTTTAGAAGAAAAGACAATTGTGGTTTTTGTTGTTAGGAGTTAGAACTCTTATTACATTCATTATTTATGAAAAAAAATAAGGTTTTCCTTTCTTTATTATTATTATTATATTTTGATTTAATTTTTTTTAATAATAATAGTTGTGAACAAATCATGTTACAGACTATATATATAATGTCTAATTGCGCCAAAAGGCAAAAGGCCTCTAATGTCTATTTCAAATCCTTTTTTTTTTCAAAGTTAGATAGAAATCTTTATTTGATACCATTATATATTCAACTGCTACTTTACTTGCATTGACTCCAACTAAAGAATATTGCATGTAAACAACGAACACTTTTTTGACCTTAAATCTAGTGGCAATGGTTGCTCGTGTGGAAACTTTCAATAATACAAGTAGTGATGTACTCAGTTCATTTATGTAGTCAACTGCCATGAGTGGATTACTTGGAAAAAAAATCTGAAATAAATGTTGCTTAACTTGCTTGAAACTTTCAATAATACAAGTAGTGATGTACTCAGTTCATTTATGTAGTCAACTGCCATGAGTGGATTACTTGGAAAAAAAATCTGAAATAAATGTTGCTTAACTTGCTTGAAATTAGAAAAATATGACATTGTTGAAAATCAAAGTCTCTAATTGACACTTGAACAGTGGTGTTTGTTGCGATAACAAAACACATAGAATCTACGGCCTAAATGTTTTGATGAAATTGATGAGAAAGAGGGAACGATGTTTCTATGTGTGTTGCTCTTTACAATATCACACGTTAATTAATTTTCTATCACTACACAAATGAACCCTTGCCTCTTTATATAGATAGAGATAGCCAAAAGATACGAAGTCAAAATATTTAAGTCTTTGACAAATGGGTATAACTACCCAGCAAAAAAAAAAAAAAGACAAATGGGTATAACTCTACATGGCCTTTGGTAATTGGCTGAACTGAGTCCACTATTGGCATATTCTTGGGTTTAGTTTGGCCTAATATTTTTAACAGATTTAATGATATTTCTATATGAATAATCTCTTTTAAGAGTCATAATAAATTATGAATCATATATTTTTATGTTTGTGTTTTAATGTAGTTTTCATACACTTGAGATTGGTATTTATTCTTTTAAAAGTAAGTTTAACTTATGAAAGAAAGTAGATTTTTGTAGGCACATATTGTTGTTGCCAATAATTTTTTAAAAGTGTATATTTATGATCATAACATCTGTAGGGATAAAGGCTCAAAATCATATATTGGACCTTGAGCTTTGTCCGAGGACGTTAAATGGTCTGAGGAGGGACAAATAGTTATTAGGGGTCTAATTTAAAATCTCATGAGTAAGGAACGAATAGAAGGTGGTCCGAGGAGGAACTCTTCCTCGGATATGATGAATGTAGCTCAAGTATGTACTCCAGCAATTAGAGTAACCCTCCAAAAAGCTCCAATGATAGGGACGCGCCTCTCGAACATACGAGAAGGAAGGAAACCCAAAAATATCTAAGAGAAAGTTGCTACCACCGCATTAAATGCATTGCAGCTACTTTTTTGGCCGTATTTATGTGAAGAAAACCTCTGAACAGTGCTGCCTTGGCTACCACAACTCACAGAAAACCAGAGAAGGTGTTTGATGAGACAAGTACTCAAGTGAGGGCTCAGATGATCAACAAGTGTAGGATCAAGATGGTCTAAAAGGAGCTATATAATGTGGAAGACCCCCCATGAGAAGGGGATCGAAAAAAAGAAGGAAAAATATTGTAGCACTCTAGAACGCAATTTGTAACCTCACTTAAGCATTAATAAGAGAGAAGCAGTCTCCTCGAACTTCGCCGGTGACGTTTTTCTCAAGCCATAACTTGTTTATTTTCATTCTCCTGTCATCAAGTCCTACCTCATTGGTTGACCAATTCACTAAAGTCCAGTTCTTCGACCCATTCTCTACAAATTTATCATTTTGAGCTTCTTGGGCCTAAGTCCATACATCTTTTGGGCCTAGGATCCAAATCCAGTCCTTACAACATCAATCTATCTTTCTTTCTTTCTTTCTTTTTTTTGGGGGGGGGGGATTATTGTGCATGTAATACAATATTTTGAATGAGATTTGCTAAAAAAATTTTGGTTCAATAATATTAGATGGTCTCCACCACAAGGAGAACCAGGATTTGAATACATTTTCCCCATTTGTTATAATAATTAAATTTTATATAATAAAAAAATGTATCATCCTAGTTGCCAAAATATTCAGTTTATTCAAAACCTTCAACTTTCCAAAAAAAAAAAAAAGTTTTCTTCTTATCACATGATTGAAATTATCAATATTTTATATATTGTGTAGATCCAATTAAACAAAAAGAGGCATACCAATCAAAAATATTTTAGACAAAAAAAAATGCAAATAAGCATAGTTGATGGCAATATAATTTTTTTTGAAGTTAAACTCAGCAAATATATTAATACAAAAAACAATACAAAGAGTTACATGTCTATAACTTGCATCTTGTTAGTTCTAGCCTAATTTGCAATACATTTGAGGGGTTTCATCTCATCACCAAACTATGCGTGTTTCGTTAGAAGATGGATTGCCTAATTTGTTTTTCATCTGGTTAAATGGAAGGATACTTTTGAATAGTGTTTCTCCTTAAGTATGCCACAGACAATGTGCCCTTAGCTTGAGTTTTGATCCGTGCCCTTCTTCATCACATTACATATAGTAGTCAAGTCACTCTCGACTTCAATACGGTATAAGCTTGTTTGGGTTCTCTTTGTGGTCACAACAAATGTTATGTTTTGAAAGGTTAGCGGTTAAACCTGGGTTCTCTAAGGCAGTCGAGTCCGATACTCACAACAATGGGTTGTCCATTGGCTATTACCATTGCATTTTTTCCTAGGCAAGAAATAATATAATGAGTGATAGCAATAACAAATTAATGAGAAAAATATTATTCTCATGTATGGATCATTTAAGCATGATTTAAACTAAGAAGTATATGTTGAAACAGTCTTTCTTTAGGTTGTTTTGGCAACCTAGTTTGTTCCATACATTCTCAATACAACTCTTAAATCTCTACATATACTTGTGTCGGTGCTGGCTATATTATCATGGAGGACCCTTTTTTTGGTGCTTCTAGATTGCCCAAACTTAAATACTATTTAACAAAATTTTAGTATTAGTAAGCACTTTGACATTAAATTAAGCAATATTGCAAGAGAGAAATATAGACACGTTTAATTTTACTATAGAAACCATACTTTTTGTGTAAAGAAAAATTGTCCATTTGAGAATTGTTTATTTTCAATAACTTAGCATAACGTGAGACAAAAAGTTAAAAGTTAGCATATATCAAAAAAGCTGAAAGTTAGATTATTTGAAATAAAACTAAGACAAAAGGCAAAATGCTTTTGCTTTTTGCTAATTGGCAAACACACCCTTAAAATAGAGGTATTTTAGTGATTTAGATTAATAATCAAGTCAAGTTTAAGTACATAAAATTATAAAATTCAAATAATTCCTATACCCTAATGGGTTAAAAGTGTGAACTCAAGTGCACTTTAGACTCATTTAAAAATCCAAAATCCTTACTATTAAGTTCGAGTTGAAAAATCCACAAAAAAGCAACCTATAACCATCCCTATATGCGATGATGAAAGTAACATCGAATATAGATAAATACAATGAAAAAAAAGTTAAGAAAGTAACATCGAATATAGATAAATACAATGAAAAAAAAGGTTAAGTTACTAAAGAGTTCGGCCGTAGAAAATATAAACCCGAACTATCCAATAAATTTTCGTGCTTTTGCATGTGTTTCCCCTTTATCTCTTTGGACACAAACATTTATTTGGGTTTTGTTCCTCCATATTTTTGTTTTTTTAAAGAGGCACTCCTCATTTCTCAATGGTCAATCTTGAATAGATATATATATATATATATATATATATATATTTATATATTTTTTTTTTTGGAGATTTGAACTATGAATGTCTCTTTTAGAAACATGAAGATGTGTTGACTAATTGAGTTACAAAATTCTTGGTAAGATGTGTTCCACTTAAAAAGGAGTAAATCAAATTTTTGTTGAATTCATTTTTAAAAAAGACGAGTAATGAGTTTCACTTGGAATCATGATATTTTTAGCATTGCCAAATCAATAACATGGATGACAAACCAAGGTTTCGAATTCCATTCCGAATTGACAATTGAAATGGAATATTTTGGTATTGGTGTGTTTCGGTACACCATTTCGAAATTACGCATCGAATATATATAAACACATATAATTTATTTATTTATAAATTCATATTTCATTATATCCAATTAACCAACACAAAATTTAAAATATGATATAAGAATAAAATGAGTCAAATGATAAATATGAGCTTCAATATTTTAAAAAATCTAACGTAGTTCAGAATAGGCTGGAATTTAGAGATCGGAACAACCGGAATTCCTTCTAAACAAACCGAAATTTAGACCGAAATGGAATAAGGGGGTAAGTGCACCGGATTAAGCATCGGAACGAAATTTAAAACTTGTGATAAACTCTCTATTGGAAAAACAATTTCAATACTTGAACTTATCTATCCAATAGACAATCTTACCAAATATGCTATTCTCATAATTAATTTAAAACAATGTGCCAAAAGTAATATTTTTACCATAATTGTCTGAAGTTTCAATTTCTTACCCTAACTATTTTTTTTATTCAATCACTCTCTTTCCTTATATTAAAATATTCCACAAATACAATTTCTCTCTTCACTTTGTACTCTCTCTTTCTCATGAGTGATGACATTTCTAGTGGTCACCGTATTGCGTCTCTAACACCAACTCGAATCCTACACTATCAGTCCAAAGAGGAGTGTAAAATGCAACAGATACGATTCGAGTTTTCAAACAAAGAAGAAGAAAATTGGAGGGGCGCCGATGACAAAAAGGGCAGTGGACGAGTTTTTCCAAAGAGGGTAGTGGACACCATTTGTAGTTTCAAAGGCCTCGTGATATTCATAAAATTCTGGATTCAAAACCTTTTGCCAGCATTTTGGAGTCACCTCTATAAAATTCCTCCTTATAATAACTTGGTGCATGTAAAACTCAAAGACTGCATACATCATAAGGAATAGTTAGATACTTGAAGAGTAATGAATATCTTCATTTTGTCAAAAAAAAAAAAGGAAGATCAGAGGGATTCCGATGGTGACGGGCAAGGTGGTAGATGAATTAAAAATAAAAAAAATTAAAACAATGATATTGCAAATAAAATATATAATTTTTTATTGATAAAAAAATGCCCGTTTGATCAGAGTCTAGGGGCCGTTTGGTACATGTATTTAAAAACTGAAAATTGTTATTTAAAAATATTTGTAAAAATACGTGTGAGTGAAAAAATGTATGAAAATACGTAAAATATTATTTAAAAACTAAAAAATGTTGTTTGAAAACACAAACCAAACGACCTACTATCATTGATTAAGTATTGTGAAAATGAAAACTGTTAATTAAACGCCCTACCAGACCCCCAAAATATCTAAGATTACATCAATACAAAAGTGGGACCGGACAGGCCAGTGAGTTGGGTCCCATCCTTTCAAACCCAACGCTGACGCGTCAGGAATATTTTTCCTTTTAGGGTGGTCGATATAAATCGCTAGCAAAGCAAAAAAGATATTAATAATAATTGAGAGCTCAACACCGATCTGCTGTATCGCACAGAGAGAGACTACGCTCTGTGAGTTCTGAGCTCCGAACAGTCACACAGTCACACAGAGAGAGAGAGAGAGAGAGAGATGGGGACGGAGAAGCGGCACCAGATGATGCAGAACCTGTTCGGCGATCAATCGGAGGAGGAGGAAGAGATTGATTCCGAGCACGAGTCTAATCCTCCGCCCAATTACGCCTCTGTAAGATTCTTCTTCTTCTCTTTTTTGATGTATAATAGTTATAGGTAAAGTTGAAATTTCAGATTCAATTTCGTGCTCATAATGCTAGGTTTTCATCAATTTAAGCAAATTCTAGCTATGGCTTTGGATCTAGGCCTCTAGGGTATCCACGTGAAAATTTGAAGTTCTTGTGATTGTGTTAAAATTTTGGTTATGTGTGTTTTGGGATTAGAGAATTTTTGTAATGGAGCATGTTTGTGTTTTATTTTGAGTATGTGTACGCATTCTGGTATTAAAAAGCACAAATTTTGTTTCCGAAATCAGAGTGATTAAGTGTGCTTGATCATAAATAATGTTTATGTGTGGTGTGGTTAAAATTGGTTCTAAGTGATTGAAGTTTATGTAACTAAGAAAAATTACAGTTTCAGTTTATAAATTTGTGCCTTTGCCCTTAAGATTGAGCTTTGCAAAAAAATATAGCCCGGAACAGAAAACAGTAATTTTGGTGTTTTTCTTAAGGACTCATCGCATGCGTGTATAACATGCCAATAAAAATGGGGTTTTTTTTTTTTTTTTTTTTTCCTGTTGAAAATGTGACGGTTTTGTTTTCAGGATGAAGCAGAGGGTGGGCTGGAGCCTGAAGGTGAAATTGAAGTGGAGGGGCCTGGGGAGGCTGAAGTAGAGAGTGAAGGTGAGTTGGTTGAAGTGGAACCTGATCCGGGGGAAAGCGAGGGTGAAAGAGATCAGAGTTCTCAAGAAGTAGAAGTCGGTGATCAAAGAGATGAAATTGGAGGAAAAGAGACTGACAGTGATGAAAAGGAAGATTATGGTCAAAGAGTGGTAACAAGCAAGAGACGCGATGTGATTGAAAGTGGATCCGAGAGATCCGAGGAAAACCATTATCCTGACAATGACGAAGAGGAAGTTGATCAGGGTAGAAGTCAAAGGTAATTTGCATAATACTAATACTTCTCTAACACAAACACATTCAATTTTATCTTGAAGAATTGGGTGCTATTTTCTGGTATGGGCTGGTCATGCATGGCTTGGTCACTAAGCACTAGGCATTGCAGACATGTCAAAACAAAAGAATATTAATGTTAATGTGAGCTCTTTTTATATCAAGCAGCAAGCTATCTTGACTATTAATGGGAAACTTACCTTCTTAACAGTGGATCGCCTGGGGAAGGAAAAGATCAGACCCATGTTTCAAATTCAGCCGTTCGTGATGTTTTTGGTGAGTCTGATGATGAAGAAGAAGCTCCTGAGTATGCAGCTCACAATGACATTGAGCAAGATTTAATTGTGAGTATATCA
Organism: Notholithocarpus densiflorus; assembly: GCA_030021035.2. Classification (NCBI taxonomy): domain Eukaryota; kingdom Viridiplantae; phylum Streptophyta; class Magnoliopsida; order Fagales; family Fagaceae; genus Notholithocarpus; species Notholithocarpus densiflorus. The sequence goes on from JARYZH020000056.1 coordinate 1,579,791, forward strand.
TTGATGCAATGAATATATCATTGACCAAGATTTGTACTTGGTGATGATAGAAAGTGTTTTCTTGCCTTAGAACCCAATGGAAGAGGAAGGGACCTATGGAAAGAGTCCAAGACCAGAGGATTTAGTGCCTGATGAAGATGCTCGTTATGAGTCAGAAGAGGAAAACATTGAGTCTAGAATTAAAGAGAAGCCCGTTGGTCCACCATTGGAGCTAGAGATTCCATTATGTCCACCTCCAGCTCGTCCAGAGAGGGTATATTCTTTATTCTATTTGCTACTACTATGTTTTCTTAAGTTGTCTATCTTGCCTGATTCACAGGTTGCTTGCATACCCTATTTAAGGCATATGCATCATATATTGCTTTACAGGGAATGAAGTTGAAGCTAAAATTAATTCAGATGGTCTACTTGTTTTGCTAGTCATTTCAGATATTAATTATGGTCTCATCTACTTATCAAAAATAAATAAATTATGGTCTCATCTACGTATCTTATTGAATTAGTTGGTGGCATGTGTAGAGTGCACTTTTGGATGTTGAGGTTGAGCTTGGGATTTGAAATTGTATTTTAAAAAAGACCTTGGGCAAACAACATTGCTATTTAGTATGAAACTGTGAAAGTTGTTCAATTTATGTTGCGATTGGCATCATATAAATTATACATTCATTCTTGAGTTATAAAAACGTATATGGAGGACAAATTTTACTATATTCTTTATTTTATTTGTGGTTAAGAAGTTCTGCATAGTGAAAGAAAAAAAGTTTTCTGGGTCCTGAAGTTTCTAAAATCTGTAAGCGCAGCCCTTAAGATCAACTTCCCTCAGTTTCCATGGAAGCGTTTTGAGTCATAGCTGCGCAAAATCAAAATCACCTCTTTTGGTTTGGGGTTTCTCTTTAGGGTTTTCCTTTTGAGTCCTCCTTTTATCCCACCTTGCTTGTTTTTTCCATGAGACATGTCTCTTCGCCATTGGATCTGTAATTTTTCTCATCTTTTTGGAACTTCATACAGTTTCAATTAATGGGTCTTATTTTCAGCTCCAATTTTATACATTTTTAGTTTGTCTCATCTTAAGGTGTGGGGGAACATTTTTAATTTTTACTGTTAGCTAGCAACCTATCAAAACCTACTGGGTGCATAACTTAATAATTTTTAAAAGGGGGGGGGGGGGGGAGGAACTTGATGGTTATTGTTTTCATTATCATTGTCCTCAGATCCTTTGATACCCGAAAAAGGATCATAAATATTTTAATTTCATGACTTGGTGCAAAATTTTAATATTCGGCTGTTTAACTGTTTGCAGATGAACATGATTAAAGTTTCTAATATAATGGGCATTGACCCAAAACCATTTGATCCTAAAACATTTGTGGAAGAGGATATTTTTGTGACAGATGAATCTGGATCTAAGAAACGTATACGCTTAGAGAACAATATTGTGCGCTGGAGGACTGTTAGAAATCCAGATGGCACAACATCTGTAAGTATTTATCTTTTGTTGTTATCTGTTATACATACACATGCATGCATAACAGAGAAGTCAAACACACTTGGTCGTAGAAAGAAACACAGAAGTCAAATCAGTTAGGATCACAGGGATAAAGTCTTGGGGTCCTCTGATTATGTCACTGTACTCATGAAACTTGTAAGTTGTAAAAGAGGATTTTTCTCAGAGTCATGTCTTATATGGGGTTGATCAAAGTGTTGGATTTTGTGATTATTTCCACACACAAATTAATTGTATTTATTGTTTTATAAAGTCGCTTGATGTTCAATAGTCTAAACTCTAAAGTGTGTGTGCAAAAATAAATTTAGAGCTACCTTTCTTAATAATGATTCAGTGTTGGAGTAGATCATCCTATTATACCCTCTACATAGTGGTTCTTCAACCTATGAATTTTTTGTTCTTGGTAATTATTTCCCATTTTTATCTTCCCTTTAGCCTTAAGTTTTGAAATTGGTCCAACATTACTGTAAGAGCTCATTTTGCACTTGACTGTTCAACATTTTTCTCAGATTTAATTTAGTGTTTAAATATTTCCTTGTGTTTTATAGCGCGAAAGCAATACACGCTTTGTGAGATGGTCAGACGGCAGTTTGCAGTTATTAATTGGGAATGAAGTTCTTGACATATCCGTGCAAGATGGACAACATGATCAATCACATCTTTTTCTTAGACACGGAAAGGTAAATTTATATCTGTTTGATATGTCTAATAGTTTTTTATTTAATTGATATCTTGTGTGATCCATAAATATAACATCTTTAATCATTTCTACCCCTTTTTTCCCACTTCCTTAACAAATGTAGTGATCCAGCCATGGAATAAAGGTCAAGTTGCTGCCTCTAGAACCTTAAATCTTGAGTACCCTAAATTTTCCAACCTTTGATGTTGCATATCATTTGTCTAAACATCCTTGAAAGCAAAATCTTTTATTGCTGCCTGAGAAGTCTAGTGTGTTGTTTCCCTAGTTTCCAGTTTCATTCTTCCAAAATTTTAAACCCTGGTTCTATGAATTTTTCTACCCTAAGCCCAATAAAATCTGATATACAAACTTCCTAATTTTATCCTTCGTCATGTATCAAGCTGCCAAATGTATCTGAGACAACCTTAAATACATAGCCTACTAAGATGCATCAATTTTCTTTTACCTTCCACACCTTCTTTGTGGCATGTTTTCAGAGTCAGAAACTCATATTTTGTAATTATCTCTCCAGGATAATTGATTTGATTATTCCTTCCTGCTATTTCATCCCTTGACCCAGTACCAAAATTTGTAACGAATTTTCAAGTTCATTCTACCTCTCCCCCTCTTTTCTAGATACTTGTAAGAACATGAGTACATCACGTCACATGGAAGTTGAATCTAGATTCTTACAATAATGTCATATGTATACACAAACAGCCACTCATATACATATGTGTGTGTGTGTTGGTCAATATAAATGGAAAAAAGCTTAGAAGCCCTTGATAATAGACAATCAGTGTATTTGGTATTAGGGTTTAGAGGCATTTTTTATTAAAAAGTTGACATGGGACTGCCACTGTGTTAGGGTTTAGAGGCATATCCTTGATGTTCATGTCCTTGCCTTAGATTTATGTCCTCCTCCCATATTGGAAATTTATTGCTATTTTCTTTTATAGGTTTTTTCTTCCTTGGGTGCTAAAAGAGGTTTAGTTTTTTATTCACCGATTGGTAATTTATGCACAAAACCACTGGGTTTTAGACCCATGACCTTATTCTCTATCCATTCTTGTTGGAGGAGAAAGTCCCATTTGGGCTAGGGTTTATTGGCAATATGTCCCCTCTAGGCTGCTTTTACTATTATAGGACTTAAATTTTATTCCAGGGACTGGGGTTCCTGTCAACTAGATGCTAGGGGACAGAAATGATGAAGTTGATTTTATAGAAGCCCTCTCATGTTCTTTTAGAGAATTAAATGCAGTGTATGTGCAGGACAAGAATATAGTAATTTAGGGTCATCTGTATATCAGCAGGAATAGAGTTTAGCCTTTTTGAACAAGATCATGCTATATATGCATACCAAATACCAAATAGATGCTGTTGATTATGGGTTCCAGTTCTGAACCCTGAATCTTGCCCACCAAGCTTGGCCATTGTAATATAAGACCTTTTATGTGATTTCTTGTAGGGTCATCACTTATTTTTTACTTTTCATTAAAATCGTTCACATCTCTCTCCATGTCCTGTTTTGAACTGCATGATTTCTTGAATCCTTAAATGCCTTGCTTTCAGGGAATTCTCCAATCTCAAGGAAGGATTTTAAAAAAGATGAGGTTTATGCCGTCATCTTTGTCATCAAATTCTCATAGACTGCTGACTGCTCTTGTTGACTCAAGGCATAAAAAGGTTTATAAGGTTAAGAACTGCATCACTGACATTGATCCTGAGAGGGAAAAAGAGGAAAAAGAAAAGGTAATTACTAATTAATTGCATTAAGTAGTGGTGTGTGCTTTATATTGAGAATCATGAATTTCATTTGTCCATTTTTCTAATGGTTTGTAGGCTGAAAGTCAAAACATCAGAGCTAATGTACTTCTTAATCGGAAGAGGGAAAAAGTGAACCGGAAATATACCCCAACTGTAGACAGGAGGCGCCAACTTTCTCCTGGGTTCTTGGAGGATGCTCTTGATGAGGTCAGCTCTTACTCTTACAATGAATGGGAAATAGATGAAAAAGTTAAACACTTGCCTTTTCCCCCTTCATCTATGGAATTTTATTATTTGACTGGTACTTTTCACCTTGGAGACCACAAACATTGTTTTAGGCATGGAAAAGCCTATAGTCTTCATCTTCCTGTAGTATTCTGGAGTATTTTTCTATATATGTCTGTCCAAGCCTGAACCAATTCTCCTAATTGTCCACCAATTTTTAGGATGATGAGACAGATTATTATGATTCAAGACGTTCTCGCCGCCGCTTTGAGGAAGATTTGGAAGTTGAAGCTCGAGCTGAGAAACGCATTCTAAATGCTAAAAAGGTCTCATGACTTGATCTCTTAAGTGATTCCCCCCACCCAAAGAAAAGGTGATTATTTATTTTGTCTGCTAAGACAAAGTTTCGCTTTTGGTGTTCTAGTCACAGGGACCAAAAGACATCCCTCGCAAGTCATCTCTGCCAACTGCTAAATCTTCTCGACGCCCAGTGGATTTCTCTGACAGTGAACGAGAGGAGTCCGAGTATGAAAGTGATGGGGAGGAAGACGAGAGGTCTCCCCCACGTAAAAGAGCTGAGGAGCCGGTGCAAGAGTATGAAGAAGAGGAAGAGGAGGAAGAACATGATGAACAAGAGGCAGAAGTGAATGAAGCATCAGAGGAGGAAGAGGAGGAGGAGGCTGAGGTATGCCTGTTTCTTTGATTAATCTAAAATTGCCATACTACATGTTTCAGCTAGGCTCTCTGGTATGTACTCTTCCAATTGAGGCACAAGAGATTATTTACTTAATAATTGTTGTTCTATGATCGTGCTGTCTGATGTGGGCACTTTTTGTTTTTGATATGTCAGATACCTTTGGAAACTTCAAATTTCCTGAGTTTAAACTGTCTATTTTAGATGTACTGTTGTGTCCATAACATACTTTAAAGAATTACCATTGATTGTTTTAGGACTCTAATATTTCTCTATGCTTGCTGTAATAATTGACTAGAACAACTGGCTGTCTGTCAGTATGATAGTGAGGCCATAGATTGTGCGAGTATTTTTTATATTTTTTCAATGGGATTTGACATGTCAATAGACACCAGGTGTTATGTTTCATTTTGCATCTAATCTGAAAATTCCTTAGCATGCATCCTCGAGCAGCACTGAACAACTCTTGACGAGTTTTGGTCCTAGTGTGAACTGCTTTGGTCTAGTCCTCTCAAAGGGCTGCCAAAGAAAATACAAGTAGAACCTTTAACTGAAACAGTGATAAATGCACTGTGCATATAATTCATGTGGTTAGGGAATGCAGCTTTTTCTGGGGAAGCTAAGAGTTCTTTGGCACTGATGTTGATAGATTGGTGTTATGAGACTGTCCAATGTCATATAATTAACAAATTATCTGCTCTAGGTGGTACAATGATGTTAACTCTGAAAGGAAATGGTTGTGCCAGATGGTTAAGTTTTTCAAATCCCTCTTTATTGCAATTTGTAATACATATATGATCTCTTTTTGGGTGCTCATCCCTAAGATTGTCATGGTGTGGAATGCATACATTGTCCTCTTTATAAAAATTCCATGTAAGGAGATATTGCAATGTTATGAAATAAAGTTTATTTTTTATTCTTTTTATACTTCATCCTGCTTTTTGGATATTTTCAGGAGCCAAAACAGAAGGGTAGGGAGTTTGGAGGCAGTCTCAAGCGCAAGGGGATTGAGTCAGATGAGGACTCTCCTCCAAGAAAGGCTACATCCCATCGCCGAATGGCAGTTGTTTATGATAGTGATGAGGAATGAAACTTGCTTCAGAAAAGAATTCCATAAGTGAGTATCTCATTTATGTACAGTAAACTTCTTTTTTATAATTTTTGTCATGCTTGCTCTCACAATTGAAACCGTTGGAGATGGAGAAAGTACATAATTGCCTTTTGTAAGAAGAGTTTATTGATCTCATGGAAAATACTTGCTTGAATAACTGTTCATTTCTTTGTCTTGATTATAAAATATTTTGTTTTTTGCATTTTTTTTTCTTATCATATTATTGTTTCATAGGGAACTATGTAAAAATAATATATCTCCTTGTACTAGGTAAAAGTAAAGGTTGTATTATTTAGCATATGGTTTATTTGGTGAATTTCTTTTAGGGCTATGATTTTGAGTCATATTCTTACATTGTTTCAGCTGAACATTTGAGAATGAATCAGAGATGAACCACCTTTGCAATTGGGGTTGGGATAACCATTGCATATTGTTGATAAGACTGTTAGTTGTAGCAAAAGAAAATGGTGGCTCCCGTTTTCCCCCATTTTCAAAGTTTGTTACTCTTAACGTGTCTATATATATGAATAAGGATTTGTATTTTATTATGTAGGAGGAGATGTTGTGAACTGAATTAATGTTCTCCATCATTTTTTCCCCTAAATTAATTCTGATTTTTTTTTTTAGTTAGCTCTTACTATTTGTAATAACTACTAAAATTAGTAATGGGTACTTCGTGATGGTCGAAGAATATTGTACAAGGCTTGTCGTTATTTTATTGTTCCCAAGAATCTGTTTTTTTTTTTTTTGGAAGTTTCCTTTGTGTATCCAGTGACAGCAGAAATCAGCCTCCTTATTTTTTGGGGGTGTATGAAGGAACTTTATTTTTTTTTGGAGATAGGTAGCTAGTGGGGGAGGAGGGGGAGGTAGAGGTGGAGGTGGGATTCCAACCTGTCACAAAGGATGCTATTACTTAAACCCCGACAAACTTCATTGAAAAAAGAGAAATGAATTATCATAGATTTGTAAAGAGTTTTACTAAGGAATACTCTGTAAACTATTTTAGAAATTTTTTAATGATAAAGTAACTATAGTTTTATCAATTTTAATAAAAAGTTACATAAAAATTGGTGATTAATATATGAGAGCATGCGTTAATTGAACCCATTTATAAATAAGAAGAAAAGATAACAGGGCATGAAGAGAGAGGGAGGAGTATTGAAAGTGGGTAAAAAGAGGTGTGGACTGTGGAGGGTAGATATAAAAAGCATTAATTCAACCACAAGCTGTTTGTGAATGATGCATTCTTTGAAATTTGTGTGGAAAGGGCTAAAAATCTGGGACTCTACTTTAGGGCAAAATATAAAGAGAACTTTGTGAATTTAGGATTAGTGGCAAGTGATTTCTTGTGGTTTTGGTTCACAAAATTAACTCTGAATTAAGTACAGTGGCAAAATTTGGTCTTCTATTCCAACTTCTGTTGATTCAGTGGATGAAAAATATTTTCCATGTACCATCCACCAGTGTCTTACAACTCAAAATGAACCATAAATAAAACCGAAAACAAAGCAAAAACTTGAGAAGTACCAAGTTCCTGGCCATGTCTCTGAAAGTACCAAATCTTTCTGTCTCTATATGGGGCTCCTTGGCTTGACGGATCCAGAGCCCTCCAAAAGTGACAAATTGACAGGTACGGTATGTATTCTTTTTTGACAAACTGGCAGAATTGAGATATAACACTTTTTTCCAATTCAAGTTTAGGTTTGGTTGTTTTCTTGTGCTTGGTTGCGACCAAATCAAAGTCTAGGTTGGTTTGTTTTCTTGTGCTCGGTTGCAACTTGCAAGAATGCAGATTCTGACCAAATCTAGTGCTTGTTTCGGGGGTTGGGGGCTCCTTCACCCAAATGAAGCCTGAAGCCTTATGATATAGCTATGATTCCTTCTTTCTTTGCGTTCTCTTTCTTTGTTATGCCAACTTAACAATTTGTGAAAAGAAAATCTATAATGTTAGGTTCATAACATTCTCACAAAATTTTTTATGTGGCAAGTTGTTACCTTTTAGTCTACTAGTAATACCTTGCTACCTAGAATTTATTGTGAAATTATTGTAAAAATATTGTGAACGTAGCGTATCTCATTTTTAATTCCCCTAAATTACTTATTTTTAAAAAAACCCCATACATTGGACAAGTTTGGAGGAGAAGTTCCACTTATATTAAAAAATTTTAAATTGTAAATACAATACCTCTCTTTACTTAATTTTTAAAATTGAGTAATATACAGTTAACACCCCTAACGTTTGGGCTAATATTAGCTTGGTTCAAAACCCACCAACTTGATCCCTAATCACCGTGAGAGAGAGAGGAAAAAAAAAATGAGTAACGATTTTGGGTCCAAGTTGGGTTTAGGGACTAAGTTAGTCAATTTTGAAAAGTTTTGAACATGAGTAACATTAACCCAAATCTCAGGAGTGTTAACTGTATTTTACTCTTTAAAATATCCAAATAAAGGAAAAGGTAATTGTTTTCTATAGTTTTTTTTTTTTTTTTTTGAGAAAATTGTTTTCTATAGTTAATTACATATTTAATGACAAATTTTAATGGAATTTGCAGATATTTCTGAAATGAATAAATTTGAAATTTAGAGAACTTAATTGAAAAGAAGTAAAGTTAGAGGACTAAAATGAATTTCAGTCAAATTTAGAGGGTGAATTTGCATATTAGCTCTCTCTCTCTCTCACTCTCTCTCTCTCTCTCTCTCTCTCTCTATATATATATATAATTGTAATATTTATGAGGTTGGACTTTTCAAGGAGATAAAAGTTCTTTATAAGATGAGAAAGGTATAAATTTATTATATGGAAAGTTTTTAAATATATATATATATTTTTTATTTTATAAAATAGAGGATTTATTTATTAACTAAGGAGCACTGTTGTAAATATTGTCAATTGGGCACTCGCGAGGAGTGCCTAGTTGTAAAATATCACATACATATTTTACATAAACAAAATTTGGATGTTCATTATATTCTCTGACACTGCATTGATGCTCTTATCCCCTTTTTGCTAGTTCATCTGCCATGTCATTTGCTTCATGAAAGACAGTTTTTAGATATCCATTAAGCATTATACAATTTTATATGAAAAGATGTAATTATTTAAAACTTTAACGTTAGAAAAAGGGAAATTGAATTAAGTATTTCCTTACGGTGATAATTTAGTACTTTCTCAACTACTAGCAGGATCATATTCTTTAATCTTTTGCAAAAAATAAAGTATAAACACATACATTTTTTTTGGCAAGGAGTTGAGAATGCTATATTGCATCAAGGCCAAATCCCCTATATAGATGCTGGGCCTAATGGTAGTGGATTGGTGAATAAGGTGGAGAAGAATGGAGGGTTGGTTAATCAAAAATTAGATGTTTTGATCCAAATCTATGAGTTGATGATGATGATGATGTTGAGATGGATGAGTAAGAGCAACCACTGTAAGAGCAACCACATCAGTGGTTACAAAATACAAAAAATAGTTCATTTTACATACACCTACATTAGTAGGTGTAAAATTGTGCATAAATGCAAAAATGTTACAGTAACTGTGCATATATGCACGATTATTGTAGCTTTGCATTTAATTCGTGTGGGTAAGGGAATGCAGCTTTTTCTAGGGAAAAAGAAAGAAAGAAGAAGATGCTGAGAGAAAAAATAAATGGCGTGAAGTAAAAGGAAAAAGTCTTTGGTCTGACTTTGAGTGTGCCAAGTCTATATAATGGTTCCTACTTATCACATGTTATTATCAAAATGCCACTTTACTCTTAACTCAAAATCTGAAAAAACACCAAAAAGTTATTCTCAATTCTCATAGTGCATTAATAAAGTACTAATATATTTCTATTAGTATTGATAGTACGTTAATAAAGTTTTAGCAACATTCATCAAAACTATCTTTGCATATAGTACTATTAGTCAAAGATAGTTTTGATGAATGTAGCTAAAACTTTACTAATGCACGAAAATGAAAAAGATGCCTTCATGAGTAACGAGAATATTCTTGCCTTGAAAGCTTGTAGTAACAAAGTGTAACTAAACAGGAAGATTAATTTGCCTAGCTTGAGCACCCATTAAACATGCAAAACAAAAGGAAAATAGCTAAAGTTTAAGTTAGTTGAGTATAATTAATATAACATATAAGACTACTTAACTTAAAAGCTTAAATTTATGAGTTTGAGTTCAATTATGTTATATTAATTATTCTCTTCTGTTATTTTTATTCAATGTAAGACTTTATTCATACGTGTATGTTCAACACCTTTAATGTCAAAACAAGAACATGATACTAACCACAAGAAACCCTTATGTTCTTGTTCTTCAATATAGTGCAATTCTTCAGGCCATTGAAAGTTTCCCTGTTAATTTGATCGTCTACGAAGAACAAGAATAAGGAGTAAAGGAACGAATGAGTGCAGAACTGCAAATAATTAAACAAGGACCACTACATGATATCTCTTTCACTATGCAAAAACAAAAGTACATGGAATATGACTTCACCAGGCTAAAAGTCTTGCACCTGTGAACAAAAAGTTAGCAATAAGCATATTAGGCAAATCAACAAAACGACTGATTCAATAAGCACCTGTTGACAGGTACTGTATGTATTCTTTTTTGACAGACTGGCAGAATTGAGATATGACACTTTTTTCCAATTCAAGTTTAGGTTTGGTTGTTTTCTTGTGCTTGGTTGTGACCAAATCAAAGTCTAGGTTGGTTTGTTTTCTTGTGCTCGGTTGCAACTTGCAAGAATGCAGATTCTGACCAAATCTAGTGCTTGTTTCGGGGGTTGATGGCTCCTTCACCCAAATGAAGCCTGAAGCCTTATGATATAGCTATGATTCCTTCTTTCTTGGCGTTCCCTTTCTTTGTTATGCCAACTTAACAATTAGTGAAAAGAAAATCTATAATGTCAGGTTCGTAACATTCTCACAAAATTTTTTATGTAGCAAGTTGTTACCTTTTTGTCTACTAATAATAACTTGCTATCTAGGAAGATGACATGTATTCATGTCATGTCACTTACTAAATCATACTTAAATGATTGTATACAATTATTTTAAGTAAGTTATGTGTCATGCACATGACATAAACACATATCATCTTCTTATTGCCAATTATTTGTAGTCAAAACTTTGTCCCTTCAGGAAATCCACAATTAGGCCAATATGCACAAAAGCTCAAGGTAAGCCTCAATATATATATATATATATATATATATATATATATATATATGTATATAAGGATTAAAGTTGTGAAAATTTTGATTTCTAGATTGAAAGTTGTGATATTGAATGGTAAGAAAATTCCTAGGCTGCACTCATCTGATTCGCATATCGGATCCAAAATTAGTCGGCATTGTGGACGGCATGTGTACAGACTACAGAACAGACCAAGTTTACATTCAAGGATCCAAAATAAAACTTGTGAAAGATATTTTTAACACAGCTTTCTCACTTTCCTTCCTGTAGGCGCATAAGACAAGCACGCGGTCTTAAGAAGAAGACGAAGAAGAAGAAGAAGAAGAAGAAGAAGAAGAAGAAGGGAAGCCAGGCAATACGCTGAGCCGTGTACGTACGTAGCAAAAGGGCGTATCTAGATACAATCACATATATAACGACACCTTCGACTTTCAATTCTCGGAACCCGCCGGCCTTGTCTTCTTGTTGGAAAAAGTTGCCAATATTGTTCGGAAACTGCATAGAACTTCAGGCCCAGCAAGTCCATGACTTCGCCCATGGGTTGGGTAACCCTGAACGTATGAAATGGTTTTAAAAATTTCTTTTGCTATCGATTTGAAAAAAAAAAACATGCCTAAAGCCAGAGAAAAAAACACAAACTCTCTCATACCTTTTTCTCCAAACAAATCTCTCGCTTTCACGAGAAAAATTTCAACGATGCTGAATGCATAGATGGTAACATCACTATTATTTGCCCATGCTGTAACTATCCTATATACAAAGTCAGTGCGACCCAATGCACATGCTCATCAACTTGGTTTGGTTCAATGTTCACAATTTCCATCATGCATGCTTGAGGACAAAAACTGCGCCCAACTGTTCACACGCTAGTGCACATCACAAGCCAACTTCATGGAGCCGCCGGACAAGATGAGGGGAAAACAAATTACTCCAACTTAACCATAATCAAACAGTCAAACCTTCCCAGTTAGTAGTGCCTCTTTTTTTCAGCAGTGAATAGGAGCGCTCTGTTGATTATACCGACCAGTTTAATCCTTGAGGGGGAAAAAATTGATAATCAACATTTGGTAATTGGTATAGAATTGTTTAAGTGTATGTTTGGATTGCACTGAAAACTGAATTTCCTCTGGGTTTGGCATTTTTTAGTGGATCCCGTGCACTGTTTACAAAATTAAATATTTACGAGTATCAATAAAATAAATGATGAGCAAAATGAATATAAAAGAAAAAGATTTGGAACTATCAAACTGTGATTCCAAAATTTGATTTTCATTATTCCATAACAAAACCTTGAATTACAAGGGATAGTACTTGGAGAAAATAAAACTTTCAGTCCCTAAAAATCATGATGTAAAAGGTGACTCTACACCCTTCTAGATCTGAGTAAAGAAATTCTTAGTATAAGTGAAGAAATTAAAGTATTACCTTTGTGGGTTCAGAAATTCTCAATAAGAAATTAAATCTTTAGGACAAATTATTTCCTGGGTGACTGATTAGCACAGTTTACTTATCAATAGAACAAGGTGAAAATTTCACAATGGGAAGCTCAAACAACTAATTAATGGAAGCAAGATTGCATTAATATTACAAGCAAAAATAATCACAATCTTTTCCCATGTTGCTGAGATTTAAAGAAAAAGGAATATCTCATCTCCTACTTTTTCTCTCTCTTCTCTAGTATTTTTCCTTATCCTTTTTCGTCCCCCTCTTTGTTGCCATTTCCTTCTCTTTTATAGGTATTTTTCCTTCCCTTATCCCTCTAGCTAACCTGTCCCTAGCTGGATCTTTTTGAGATATTTTCCCTTCTTCTATTGGTTTCCACACCGTTCTTATCCTAGAACAGGACTTTTGGAAGGTGTTTGTACTGTTCATGTCACGACCCAAATCCATGGAACATGAATTTAGATGCATGACTGACTTGCTAATCTTACATAACTCCATGTACATAATTAATTTAAACATAATTCAATAAAACTCCAAATAAACAATTCTCTTAATCAATTTTTTTTTTACAATACTAAAATCCACAATTTAGAATAACCTCCAAAATACTATGAAATCTAAAGTGGAATACAAAGAACTAATAATCCTTTAAGGCTTCAAGTATTATTGACGTTGCTAAAAAAAACTCTCACGCTCTACCTTGCACCTTACGAAGTAATCCAAAGGTTTTGTTCCCCAACTAAACTTTAATCTAAAAATTGTAATTGATGGGGTGAGCCACACATCCAGTAAGCAATTATACACAATACACAACGGAATAGAATCAAGCAAAGCACGAGTATTTTGATTTTTCACAAACTCATTCAATGGTATCAAAATAATTATTCCAAAACATATAATGAATCTCTTAATACATATGTAATCGAATCTTAAAGTCATTTGAAATCACATACATATAAATTAATCAGAGCACAGAGTCACATATACACATCACATATTCTCACATACAATCCTGTGAGCGGATACCAACATCTAACCCCTGCTGGTGAGGGATCAACACATATTCTCACATACAATCCTGTGAGCGGATACCAACATCTAACCCCTGCTGGTGAGAGATCAACACATATTCTCACATACAATCCTATGAGCGGATTTACACATATATCTGATATATTTGATCAATTCTAAAAACACTTATTTTGAGTCACATATCACAAAAGCAATGTTTATACAAAATATAATAATTTACTTGATATTAACAATTATTCCAAATACAGAGGCATATCAAAGATCACAATATCGAATAGAACATAAACCAAAGAATGCTTGACTCTCTTGGGGAACGAATAGAAACTGAAGAGTTTATAAAAATATATTACGATTCTTGAGTAAATCTGAAAATTTGATTTGCTAAAAGAAACATTTTAAATATCATTTGGAGAATAGGAATATGACTGAAATCACTTGGTTTTAACAAATTTAAAGAACAAGAACCTTTTTAGAGAACTTACTTTGAAACTCAATTATTTTCGGAAAATAGTTTAGTTTAGAAATCATCTTTTAAATGAGATTCGGACATTCAAAACATTATTTAAAATTTGAAGTTTCTCTTTAGAACATTGTCTAAAAGTCGAAGTTTCTCTTTCAATGATGCAAAAATACTTTAGACAAACTTTAGAAAATATAAGTTTGAAATACAAAACTTTTGAAAACTTTTAGCTTCTAAGAACCTAATGGACAAAACTTGTGCATATTATGCATAATTACTTACAACACTTGAATCACTCTGAAAGTCCAGCTAAAACACCCTCCAAATAGCCTCAAAATACTCTTAAATAGGACCTATAATCAATCATGAAAATTACTTAATATCCTCCACAAAATATAAATCTTATTGACTTATACAAATTAACTCACTAAAATTATACTTGCTTAACTAAATAATAACACTAATGCTAAGCATCTCTACCCAAGAATATGTTTCCTTGAATTTATCAAAACTTAGAGCCAGCAGCCAATGCTTTAGGATTTAATATATGTCCTAAACAAAAGTAAAACCTTAAACATGAATTAGGCTCTATATCTGTGTAACTTTGTTCTAAAATACACACTATGGGTAAACCTAGGATTTAATATATATCACAATGAAAACCATGGGCCAAAACTAGTATGACTTGTTCAGGGACTTAATATCATTGACCCTAATATATTTAATATTTAAGCATTATTTGAGATGAAATTAGAATTTGGGTAAAAGAAACAAGCCTGCCATTATCCTTTGAAAGAATTGAAAACGTGTTGATCTCTGATGGTTCATTGTAGTCAAAGTCTAGGCAAAAACTACCAAGGCCATCACTTTATCCATTAGAGAAACCTGAACTTAGACAAAATGTGAGCAATCTAGTGTGAACACTATGCAACCTATTCATGGTTTAATAGCATAATCCCAACGGCAAGGAAAATGGTGGCAGCAATTGTTGACTTATTAATTAATTAATTAATTATATATATATATATATATATATATCCTAATGAAAACGTAGAAGTCAGGCCTTTGTTCAGGGGTACACAGCGGCAATCCAACCATAAAATATAAGTAGAATTTTAGGACCAAAATCAAACTTCTGAACAATTTAACATCACAACTGATTTCCAAGATAACCTTATAAATTTTTAATTCTTTGTTTCTAATGGTGAGAAATCATACCTTGAAAAATCTGATTGCCTCTTCAATTGTATGTGCTCTAACTCCAAGGAAAACCTCTTAACCTCTCTGATAAAACCCTTTCTATGAAAACCCTGACTGTCTCTTCCTCTACCCTATAGTTTGTATTAGAGATGTGGGCTTAGTGGGTTAGCGGGCTACAATTACTAATAAAAAGAATACATATGGCCCATCAATTATCTTTTAAAAGAAAATATAATAATAACCTCAAATAAAAGTATGTGGGGTATTACAGTTCAGGTTGTCCTATATGTATTTAATGTGAAAGAGATTAGGTAGAGAACCTCTCATTAATGCGAAGGCGACAGTCTCTGTGATCCTTATCTCCCCCCAGAGAATTTTCTGAGGTATACCTAGTGAGAGTGGCACCTTGGTTTAAAAGAGGAATTGGTTCCCCGAGATCACTCCTTTGTATTCTCCAAGATCATCTGTGTTTATTATCTCGAACGAGAGTTTCAATGTTGGTGGCATATCCAGAACTCCTTGGGAATCGTCCGGGGGGACACTTCCCTTTATGATTCATAGAGATGGGTCTAACTTGTCCTTTCTAGTATGAGCTTTCAAGCCCTTTGGACCTCGCCCATAATTGAATTCACCCCACACAACCTTTATTGTATAAAAGAGAAAAGTTCGGATTTTTTTCTTGATTAGTATTTAATTATAGTATAAGTTTGTAAACAATCTATCATATTTAGAAATGATATTTTAAGTTTTTTTAATTATTAACCTATTATTTATATTCATGGAATAAATTTACCGTTTAAAACCTTAAAATACATGTTAATAATCATAGTGACATACCAAGAAAAAAAATAGCTACCATAGACTTTATAAAAAAAAAACCCATGCCATAAAATCAATGCCTTACAAATAATAAGAAAATTGAATATAAAAAAATGTTAATTCAAGAACATGGGTGTAAAACTTTAAATTATTGGGGGAACATCCTCTAGCCATTCGCGTACATCATTTACATTTTTAGCAAATCTAGCCTCATGAATATGGGTTCCTATTACCCCAAAAAAAGTAAAATATTAAAGCTATGAAATTTGTCACATAAAGAAAAAAGAGATTGAAAGAATAAAGGAGACTGCTTAATTATCTAGAAAGATCAATTTAACCCAGATATAATGAAAGATCAAATAAAAAGTAAAATAAACGAGGAACAATTATAATTGAAGCATAAAAATGAAAGAAATATAAAACAACACATAAACTCAGTTATGGGGAAGAAATTGAAAGAGGGAAGTCTAATATATGTGAAATGTTAGCAAAGAGTTAAGGGAAAAACAAAAGATAATAAGAACTAAGTTTTTTATTTTTTATTTTTTTTATCTAAAAAAATTGATAGGGATATATAAAAAAAAAAAAAAAGTTGATAAGAACAATTATAATTTTGTGTCTTTTTAAAAGATTATTACTATTTGGTTCAACCACAATTTTAAGCTTAACATTTATTAGGTTAGAATGAACTTTTTTTTTTAAAGGAAGTATATTGGTAGAGTCTCATTTAATATATAATTTAAACCATATTGAAATTAGGAATTCTAATTAATGTGTATGTTGTCATCTCATAAAAAAAATGCTATATCCACAACATTTTAATCATTTTTTTAACAAATATTAAGTAACAGATTGTTACAGGTTATTATTGATGGACAAAACAATAATTTCAGATTTAGGTTTAAATTTGAATCAATAACAATTTACCACCTGTGGGTGCATATCTGCAGGTTCGACTTCGGATCCGACCAGGTGGGTATCCCACTGGTGGCCTTTGGAAGCCTTTAGTTTTGCTGTCCCACATCAAAAGAATCTTCTCCCACTTTCTGCCTTATAAGCTTTAAAGCGAAGGAGTAGTGTACCATCAATTATTAATATATATATATATATATATAGAATGAAACTATATATATATATATATATATACACACACACATATCACACACACATATATATATTGACATGAACGTAATCTAAAAAAATAATAATAATAAAGAGAGAAAGTAAACGTAAATAATGGCAATTAGGAAATATGACAGTTTTTTTTTTCTCTCTAAGTGTGCGTTTGGGATGAGCTAAATTTTTCAACTCATCTCCACTTTCAGTTTATTTTTGTTACTATTCATGGGTCTCACTGTACTACTCAACTTATTTTTTAACATTTTTTTCTACATTTTTTGCAAAAAGTTTTCAATTTTAGCTAAATAAGCTGTTCCAAACGGACACTAAAATGTTAAAATCATCATGGAAATTCAAAGTTATCAAAAGAAGTAGTTAAAATCAACACAATTTTATCCAAAGAAATGATAAAGCAATAGAAGAAAAGTTGATAAAAACAAATAAAAATTTTTTAATCTAAAAAATTGCTATGTTTCTTTTTTGAGTTTTTTATTTTTATTTTTTTTTAATTATTGCAATTTAGTGCCGCTGTGGCTTCTATGAAAAAATAAATTGTGCAGTTTAATACAGCCACTTGGTGCAACCACCACGGGCTTTTATGCCCAAATTTTATTATATTTAGAATAATTATTTTTAAAGAACATATATTAGTAGAGTCCCATTTGATACCAAATTTAAAACCCTATTGAAATTAGGAATTTCAATTCTTTTTAAAGGTTATAATCAACTTAGAAATTTAAAGTTACCGAAAGAAGAAGTTAAAATAAACATAATTAAATAACTATATTCAAAGAAGTGATAAAGCAATAGAAGAAAAGTTGATAAGAAGAAATAAAATGTTTTTATCTAAAAAATTTCTATATTCTCTTTTTGAGTTAAGAAAAAATTACTAATTTAGTGGCTATTTGGACTAATAGCTTCTTCTAAGTAAAAAAAAATAAAAAATTGAAAAGTGCATCCCTTACTGCACTTTTATACGTTAAGATTTTTATACGTTAAAATATTAATTTACCATAGTTCCAAAAAAGCAATTATAATTCAAAAGTATCAGAATATAGATTTAACATGAGAGGGTTACGTAGTTTCCACGTTGAAGATTTAATAAAAGGGAGAACAGTCTCTCTTCTCCTCCTCCTCACTACTACTCTGTTTTTTCAAAACATCACAGAAAAATTTTCAAACAATAATTCTTCTTTTCTTTGAAAGAAAAGCAACAATTTTGTTGTTGACGATTTCAGAGATTGCAAAGCCAGTGTCTCTGCAAACAGCAAGTTCTAAATACCCATCAAAGATTCCAGTGTCTCTGCTAAAAAGGTAAAGGAAAAACTCTCTCTCTGTTTGTGATTTATTTATTTTTGTGTGAAAAAATTGTTCTATGATGGTGTGACTCTACTGGGTCTATTCAGCTTCTCTGTTGTTGTTCTTAAATGCCTCTGGAATGCTGTTGTACTTGTTTGTGTGTGTTTTTTTTGTCTCCTCTGCTTTGTAAAATTTAGATTGTCATGATCCCAAAACAAAATACATAGTTCTTACAAACTGGGTTGTCGTATTTTAAACAGAACACAACAAATAAATTAAGAAATTTATTAAGTTGTTGATCTGATAATTTGTATAGTAGCTTTAGCATTTTCCTAATTCTTTTTAAAGGAACAGCTAGTTTCCTTTTAATACATTCAAGTACATGTTTCATTTGGGGTATCGTATAGTTTGCTACACCTGGTCCCCGGAGTATTGTATAATTTTCCGTTTCATATGTGATTTTTTTGGTTGCCAAGCTTTCCTTTTCAATATGAATTCTGTTCTTTGTGGTTTTGATGTTATGGTAACAAAGGTTTAGTAGTGTTTTTTTTTATTACAGTCTTTATAGGTGCTAAGAAGCAAAAAAGATGATACATCTCCATCTTGTTCTTGGTTTGATCTCCGGTGCCCTTGGCATCTTCAGACAAGCAATTGTCAACGCCGGTGGTGAAGATGCCACCAGTGCAGTGGAGAGAGTGTTCGACCAGGCATCTCCTTTATCTGTTGATCAGCTGATTCTTGGCCTTCTTGAGGATTCATTAATTGGAGACTTGTTGAAAGAAGCTGGTGTTTTTCCTGCTCAAGTGAAATCGGAGGTCCAGAAGCTTCGTGGGAAACAAGGAAGAGAGGTGGAGAGTGCTTCCGGGGATACCAATTTCCCGGCTTTGAAGACTTATGGGAGAGACCTTGTTGAGATGGCGGGAAAGCTTGATCCAGTCATTGGCAGAGATGAGGAGATAGGGAGAGTTGTTACAATTCTGTCCAGAAGAACTAAAAACAATCCTGTCCTTATTGGAGAGCCTGGTGTTGGTAAAACTGCTGTGGTGGAAGGTTTGGCTCAAAGGATTATGAGAGGTGATATCCCTAGTAATCTTGCTGAAGTAAGACTCATAGAGTTGGATATGGGTGCATTGATTGCGGGAGCCAGGTATAGGGGAGAGTTTGAAGAGCGATTGAAGGCTGTATTGAAAGAAGTTGAAGACGCTGAGGGAAAAGTTATACTTTTCATTGATGAAATTCACCTTGTTCTTGGTGCTGGTAGAACTGAAGGGCCTATGGATGCTGCAAATCTCTTCAAACCAATGCTTGCGAGGGGGCAGCTAAGGTGCATTGGTGCAACCACACTTGACGAGTATAGGAAATATGTTGAGAAAGATGCTGCATTTGAGAGAAGGCTCCAACAGGTGTATGTGGCAGAGTCTAGTGTTGCTGACACAATAAGTATCCTTCGAGGTTTGAAAGAGAAGTATGAAAGTCATCATGGTGTGAGGATTCAGGACAGGGCTCTTGTTGTTGCAGCCCAGCTCTCAAGCCGGTACATTGCAGGTATGTACTTTCAAGATTACCATGACATGTGTGATTGTGTTGAATTCCTTTTTAGACATGAATTCTTTCATTTGTTAG
This sequence comes from Notholithocarpus densiflorus, assembly GCA_030021035.2. Lineage (NCBI taxonomy): Eukaryota > Viridiplantae > Streptophyta > Magnoliopsida > Fagales > Fagaceae > Notholithocarpus > Notholithocarpus densiflorus. The sequence continues at coordinate 1,599,958 of JARYZH020000056.1, forward strand.
TCTTATTTGAAGTTGAGATATTGATGTATATGTTTTCTTTTTGGTTAGGGCGTCATCTCCCTGATAAGGCTATTGATTTGATGGATGAAGCATGTGCAAAAGTGAGAGTCCAGCTTGATAGCCAGCCAGAAGAAATTGATAACCTTGAGAGGAAGCGAATGCAGCTTGAAGTTGATCTTCATGCACTTGAAAAGGAGAAGGATAAAGCTAGCAAAGCCCGTCTTGTTGAAGTAAGTGTTTGTTTTCAAAGAGTGGTTGGAAAATACTTGTGGTTGTTATTGAAAGTGTTTTGTATAATTTGCATTCTAAATATGTTGTCCTCCTTATAGGTACGGAAAGAGCTTGACGATTTAAGGCACAAGCTTCAACCTTTGAAGATGAAATATAAAAAGGGGAAAGAAAGGATTGACGAGCTTAGACGACTAAAGCAGAAGCGAGAACAGCTCTTGTTTATAGAACAAGAAGCTGAAAGAAGAGATAATTTAGTTAGAGTTGCTGAGTTGAAATATGAAGAAATCCCGGAAGTGGAATCTGCTATAGAACAGCTTGAAGGAAATTCTGATAATAACTTGATGTTAACGGAAACTGTCTGCCCAGATCATATTGCAGCGGTTGTCAGCCGCTGGACTGGCATACCTGTCACAAGGCTAGGCCAAAATGAGAAGGAGAGGTTAATTGGTCTAGCTGAGAGGTTGCACAAGAGAGTAGTTGGACAGGATCAAGCAGTTGGTGCTGTTGCTGAGGCAGTATTGAGGGCCAGGGCTGGGTTAGGAAGGCCTCAGCAACCAGTAGGTTCATTCCTGCTCCTAGGTCCAACTGGTGTTGGTAAGACTGAACTTGCAAAGGCTCTTGCTGAGCAACTCTTTGATGATGAAAATCTGTTGGTGAGGATTGACATGTCCGAGTATATGGAGCAACACTCGGTTTCACGAATAATTGGTGCTCCACCAGGGTAAGTGTCTTAGCATATTTATTCAACCAGTCTTTATATATTTATGATGTGAAAGTAGATTCTTACTCTCATTCTATTCTTGCAATTCTTAGGTATGTTGGACATGAGGAAGGGGGACAGCTCACGGAGGCCGTGAGGCGCAGGCCTTATAGTGTAGTACTCTTTGATGAAGTGGAAAAGGCACACATCTCTGTATTTAATACTCTGCTCCAAGTTTTAGATGATGGAAGGTTAACCGATGGCCAAGGCCGTACTGTTGATTTTAGGAACACTGTGATTATCATGACATCAAACCTTGGAGCAGAGCACCTCCTTTCTGGACTGAAGGGCAAGGTCTCAATGCAAGTTGCACGTGAGGGTGTAATGCAGGAGGTATTGAATTACTTTCGATACGTAGCAAATAAATGTACATATTTCTGTTATGTTGAAATTGGTAGTAATCTCTTTGTTGTTACTTGACAGGTAAGGAAGCACTTCAGGCCAGAGTTGCTAAATAGGCTGGACGAGATTGTGGTATTTGATCCTCTCTCACATGAGCAGCTGAGGAAGGTTGCTCGGTTACAAATGAAGGACGTTGAAAGTCGGCTTGCTGAGAGGGGAATTGCCTTGGCTGTAACTGATGCTGCTTTGGATTTTGTATTAGCGGAAAGTTATGATCCGGTTAGTATTCCTTGTGCAATTAGTCTAAAGACAACTTTTCTCAATACTTATATTTTCATTACTTTTGAGTTGACAAGTTGTTAACGGTAGACAATAGAGTGGTGTCAATGTTGAGTCTATATGAATATCAATAACTTGACAACTCAACAGTTGTGAAAAGTGGTGTGAAAAAAGATTATGTCTCGCTTAAATCTGGTTTTTTTTTTAGCTTGCAAGAAAATACTTAATGGTATTTTATTTCCTGTTCAGGTTTATGGTGCTAGACCTATCAGGAGGTGGCTGGAGAAGAGGGTTGTGACAGAGCTGTCAAAAATGCTTATAAGGGAAGAGATTGATGAAAACTCAACTGTGCACATAGATGCTGGGCCTAATGGGAGTGGATTGGTGTATAAGGTGGAGAAGAATGGAGGGTTGGTTAATGCAGCCACTGGTAAAAAATAAGATGTTTTGATCCAAATCCCTAATGGTGCAAGAAGTGATGCCGCTCAGGCAGTAAAGAAGATGAAGATAGAAGAAATTGATGATGATGATGATGATGATGAGATGGATGGGTAAAGTGTTTCCTTAGGAAAAAGAAAAGTGTGTAGTCCTATGCATCCCTAAAGGGAATAGTAAATGAGCATTTTGCGGTTTCTGTATCTGAATGTACTTTTTTGATTTTTGCTTTTCCTTGTTTTAAAGTACTGCTGAATTATGAAATACAGTGGGGAGTTCCTCCCATGTATTGTCTACTGAAATATATAAATGGCCCTTTTTTTTATTAGCTCAGTCTTTATTCATTTGGTTATTGAGATTTGAGAATGTTACCTATTTTTGTTAATTGTTAATGCTCATCTACAAGAAATTGTTAATTCTCATCTAGCCGACCCTAAACCATAAAAATTTGGGACTAGGATCTCATACTGCCATTAGCTCTTTGTTTTCCCTTAAACTTCATTGTTGACACCTGTTTCCAAGGAAACATCATTGAAAGTTTTTTAGCAATGTTTCAGAAATCAGCATACTCAGGGAAAAATATAGACTAATTATGTAATCACAAACAAGAAGGATTGCAGTTACCCGAAGCCCATTTTAAAAATCATGCTTCTATTGAGGATTAGTACTTGTGTTCAGCAAAAGAACACTTGGGAGCACATATGAAAACTCTTGCTTTTGGTGAGCATGTCCAGAACAGCCAAAGGTGTTATATATTCTTTTGGTAAAATGTTACTCCATTGTCAGATGTACTAAGAACATTCACATGAACATCAATGAATGTAAAATAGAAAAAGTGCCCAATTTTGCACATTTAATCCCAAAATTCTCTCATTAAGCTAAAGTTGTAAAAATTTACGCAGATGTTACAATAACCTTGTAAATATACACGGTTATTGTAGCTTTTTATTCCAATATTTTAATATTTTTTTCTCACTTCTCCTACTCTCATCAGACACTTTTTCTCTCACGGAACCCAACACCACCTATATGCAAACACAAATTCTGTCCACATAGCACTATCCAACCACAACCACCGAAACCCATTACAACAATAGAAAATCAACCAAAAATCAAAACTGATCAACCCTAAATCGACAAAAAAATCAACTCAAAATCAAACCATCAACAGAAAACCCATAACCCAAACTCAAACTCAAGACAAAATCAAACGCAAACCCAGGGGAGAACGAGAGATCTGACAGGAGAAAGAGAGCTGAGGGTTGAGAGGAGAGAGAAGAGAGACCTCTTATAGCTGATGCTAAATGTGTGTGTGTGTGTGAGAGAGAGAGAGAGAGAGAGACTTGAGATGACAAAAGTAGTATTAAAAAAAAACGAATATGAGTATTAAAATAAAATGAAATGTAGAGTCAACGATTGATGTGGGTGTTTTGTAAAAGTAGTTGTGTAAAAAAAAAAAAAAAAAAAAGGTTCTTATGCTAAAGTAGACAAAAAAGTTTTAGACAAACTAATATGCTCTAATAGAGTAGTTACTGATAACATAATTATTTATTTACTAAAATATTATTTTTGCGCTTAAATTTTATTAAAAGTTTATTTTTTGTCCTTAAAATTTAAAAGACGTAGAGATGAAAAATGAATTTCATAAAGTTTAGGGGCAAAAAACACTTTTGGTAGAGTTTAGAGATAAAAGTAATATTTTATCCTTTTATCTAAAGAGTATGGAGGATACTCTAAGCTTTTATTTTTGTTTTCTTGTGATCTTTCATGTTATTTTCATTCTTTGTAAATAAAGATTATTTTTAAGGCTTTCTTAAATATTTTTAGTAAATTAATTAAATGGGAATTTTATTCCATATCACTTAAATTAGGGAGAATTTTTATGGACGGTAGAATCTACACTTTTAGATTTGCAATAAGGAGGTTTTTTTATTTTTTATTTTTTATTTAATATTAGCTTGTAACCTTATGCATATGTATGTATATATCTAAAAGATATAAAATTTAGATGCATAGTATAATTTTTACATATATAATTTAAATACTATTGATAGTAATTCTTATATATTTTTTAACTCTTTAAAAAGTCTTGTAAGAATATTATTAGGTAGAGAATATAAATTGTCCATTTTTTTAAATTTTGTTATGTTCATTAATTCTAGACTCTATGATTTTTGTATGTAATAACTTACTTAAATGGATATTTATGACGTGGTCCCACATTTGACTGCAAAATTAAGAAATAAAACTTTCTCTAAAAAAAATAATTTATGACACATGACTTAAAATTAGACTTCAATTGTAGGATCTAATTGAATTTTTTCTCTAAACTTTACCCCTCTCTCTCTATATATATATATAAAAGAGGAGAATCTAATGTAGTCCCCTATATATATATATATATATATATAAAAGAGGAGAATCTAATGTAGTCCCCTATGGTCATAGTTCTCAAACACTCTTCGTTGTGTGTTAGCTGGGCAAGATTTCTACTGTAAAATTTAGACACAGTTTTGCTTTCTTTTCAGTTTTCACTGTAAAACTCCAGTAGAGCTTTGCATCTGTGCATCATATTGCACTTCACTTTTTACACAATTTTTATGTAAGAACAAAGAATGCTATAGATATGTAACACATTTTAGGACCCTTTTCATGGGTCCATAGCCAGTGGAGGAGTTAGGATTTGATTTCAAGGGTCGCAAAATTCATAAGATTGATACGCATGTGTGTTTATACACTTACTTACATATGTAGTACACAAATAGCATGTTTGACATAGTTTAAACTTTTAGCTTTTATGTCCAGTTTTTTAAAACATCACTTTTTTCTCGTTTTTTCTCACTTTGTCAAATTTTTTTCAAAGTACAAATATACTTTAACACACTTTCAACAAAAAGTTTCTAATAAAAAGTTAGATAAGCTGTTCCCAAACAAACACGTGCAAACACACAACACTATAAGTGTCCATTTGGAAACTCCTTATCTAGCTTTTTGTTGAAACTTTTTGCTGAAAGTGTGTTAAAGTATACTTGTACTTTGAAATTTTTAAAAAAGTGAGAAAAGAGGGGAAAATTGAGGTTTTAAAAAGATGTAAATAAAAGCTAAAAAAAACTAAAAGCTGAGCTTGTAAGCTGATGCCAAATACACTAATTATATTATATTATATTATATATATAGAGTACAAAATTGTATATACTAAAATGGCTAACATTAAGAGAAAATATGTGAACTCTACACATATAGAGTATAAAATAAGCTAGCAATTTTCATCAATGCTAAATGCACACATATAGAGTACAAAATTGTATATACTGACTAACGCTAAGACAAAATTGAACATAACTTTTGTGTCATTATTTTTATCATAATTACGTTGTGGCAGATTGTGAGCGTGGAAAAAGAGTTATAATTTATTGTGTTAATAGGTAGCTGGTTACAGTTTGGCCCATCAAATTGTAACAAAAGTTAGGACATACAAATTGTGGTCGGGCCCGGCCCATGAGCCCGTCTTTATCTACCTTGGACAAAACAAGACATCATTTTCACTGGGTATAAAGCCTGTACGATTTTGGGTATTCTAAAGTGGCGCATAAAAACGACATGATTGTATGAATTGAATGTGTTTCGTTTGGTTAGGTATCTGCCTTTACTTTAGAATAACAGATAGCGCAGTGGTCGAAATGAATTGAAGATGCTTTGCTTGGTTATGAAATAAGTCTTGTGGCAAAAGAAAACACCGAATTCAAATTAAAAACTTATAACAATTTGTCAATTTATTATAAAAAAATTGTAAATGTAACACTTCTTTAAATAATGGAAATTAAATTTTTTACTAGTTCCTAAAAAAAAAAAATTGAATTTAGATTTGATTCAAATTTTACTTGTAGTAAATTTAGTGTTCGTTTGCCTCCAGTTTATTCAATAAGTTTTTAGTTTTTAACTTTTATGTATGATTTTTTTTTAAAACCTAACTCTTTGTTGAAATTGGTTGTAATCCATTTGTTGTTACTTGACAGGTAAGGAAGCACTTCAGGCCAGAGTTGCTAAATAGGCTCGACGGGATTGTGGTATTTGATCCTCTCTCACATTAGCAGCTGAGGAAGGTTGCTCAGTTACAAATGAAGGACATTGCAAGTCGGCTTGCTGAGAGGAGAATTGCCTTGGATGTGAGTGATGCTGCCTTGGACTATGTATTAGAGAAAAGTTATGATCCGGTCCGGTTAGTATTCCTTTGTCCAATCAATCAATTATCAATATATATATATATATATAAATATATATATATATTATATAAATAGAGACTTGAGTACATGAGATTTTGCCATGTGGCATTCTAATTTTGCATTTAGTTTTTTTTACCTCTTTTCATTAAGGTTTTTTTTTTTTACTATTACCCAAAAGATAATATTAACTTATTTTTTTACTATTATCTCATTAATCTCTCATTAATTGTCTGAGCTTACATCACACATTTTTCTCTTATTCATGTCTTTTAGCATGCCCATTGTTTTAGTAATAAAAACAAAAGCAAAAAAAGAAAAAAAAAAGACTAATATAACTAACCAATAAGGCACTATGGAGAGATAGAGAGACACGACAATATTGTGGATTGTTAAATGAAACACATTATTTCACTATTTCCAAAATAAAATACTTGAGATTGACAAAGCATTTGTAAGAGAGAGAAATAGAGGAGTTTGAGGGGCCGCCACCATTGTCATGCTGACTTTTCACCACTATCAAGCTGCCGAAATCCCTACGGGTATTTTTTATTTATTGCTTCTTACAATGAACTCATTACTAACAAAATTTTATAACAATTATACTATAATATATATATATATATATATTCTCCAAAATCATCTTACATAAAATATTACAATATTATTCGTGCATCGCATATGCAACTTACTAGTTAGTCTAAAGACACAACTTTTCTCAATGCTTTTATTTTCATTACTATTGAGTTGACAAGTTGTTAATCGTGGACAATAGAGTAGTGTCAATGTTCAGTCAATATGAATATCAACAACTTGACAACTCAACAATTATAAAAAATGGTGTGAAAAAGATTGTGTCCGTAGTTTGTATCCTTAAGCTTAAATCTGGTTTGCTTTTTGCTTGCATGAAAATACTTAAATGGTTTTTTTTTTCCCTGTTCAAGTTTATGGTGCTAGACCTATCAGGAGGTGGCTGGAGAAGAAGGTTGTGACCTAGCTGTCAAAAATGCTTATAAGGGAAGAGATTGATGAAAACTCAACAGTCTACATAGATGCTGGGCCTAATGGGAGTGGATTGGTGTATAAGGTGGAGAAAGAATGGAGGGTTGGTTAATGCAGCCACTGGTAAAAAATCAGATGTTTTGATCCAAATCTATGAGATGATGATGATGATGACGATGATGATGTTGAGATGGATGAAATGGATAAATAAAGTGTTTCATTTGGAAAAGGGCAAGTGTGTAGTCCTATGCATCCCTAAAGTGTTTCCTTGTTTTAAGTACTGCTGAATGATGAAATGAAGTGCGGAGTTCCTCCCATGTATTGTCTATTGAAATATATAAATGGCCTTTTTTTTTTTTTTTTTTAATTAGCTCAGCTTATTCATTTGGTTATTTAGAATGTTACTTATTTTTGTTAGGAAAAAACTTGTTTTACAAAACACATCGTGTTATAAAGAGACACATTTTCAAGTTATAAAAACACGGTGTGTGGAACTGTGTAAAACAAACACCACATGGTGTAAATTGTTAATGCTCATTTACAAGAAATGATTGGTTTTGAATATTTTAGTTTGGATGGATCTTAGATTAGCCAACCCTTAACCCTAAAAATTTGGGACTAGGATTGTTAAGGGCTTATTTTTGCAGGTTGGGCTATTAGTGAACTAAGGTTGCATTTGGAAATATGAATTTGGATTTGGATTTGAATTTTAAATCAATAGATTTTAAATACTTTGATTTCAAATCAACTGATTTTAGATGTCATTTCTAATTCAATGATTTTAATGGTCCGTTTGGTAAATGAGTTTGAGTAATGTTGTTTGGGTGTTTTTGATATACGTATGGGTGAAAAAGTGTGTTGAAATGTGTGTAAGATTGTTTAAAATGTGAAAATATGTGTTAGAAATTACTCACCAAACAGGGCCTAAATCTCTTAAATCCTTATTAGATTTGTCAAATCCAAATCCAATGATCTTTTAAAATTATCCAAATAAAATATTTGAATTTAAATAACTCAAACAAAAATCTATACACTCAAATCCTGTCGTCCAGACGCACCATAAATGTATTTATATTTTATACAATCATTTGGCCCTTAGGTCCAATAAATGTGTACTAATTGGTTGGGCTAGGCCTACCACAGTTTGGTAAGCTCCACACACTTAATCTGAAAAGTAATTACAGCGGCCCAATTAAAGAAGCTTAAAATGAGAACCTAATTAACAATGCCTATTTCTCTTATATTTGCACCCAAAAGAAAGATAAAAACCTCAGTTTCTGCTTCTGTGATTCCCAGAAGCTATATATATATACAAGGGACAAGGGATGTTAAAAGGAAGCAAGGAAAATTAGCCATCTGTACATTTTCAGAGTCATCAGAAACTCATATTTTGTAATTATCTCTCCAGGATAATTGATTTGATTATTCCTTCCTGCTATAGCATCCTTTGGAGAAAGTATATGGTGTACCCGGCATATATGCCGGGTCACTCACAGGCTGGCGGGCCCCACACAATGGTGTACCCGGCATATATGCCGGGTACACGATATAATTTTCGCATCCCTTGACCCAGTAATATAACCAAAACTTGTTACGAATTTTCAAGTTCATTCTGCCGTTCCTCCTCTTTTCTAGATACTTGTAAGAACATGAGTATATCACGTCACATGGAAGTTGAATCTAGATTCTTACAATAGTGTCATATGTATACACAAACAGCCACACATACACTTGTGTGTTGGTCAATATAAATGGAAAATAGCTTAGAAGCCCTTGATAATAGACAATTAGTGTATTTGGTTTAGAGGCATATTCTTGATGTTCATGTCCTTGCCTTAGATTTACGTCCTCCTCCCATATTGGAAATTTATTGCTATTTTCTTTTATAGGTTTTTTCTTCCTTGGGTGCTAAAAGAGGTTCAGTTTTTTTCCCCGATTGGTAAGTTATGCACAAAACCACTGGGTTTTAGACCCACGACCTTACCCTCCATCCATTCTTGTTGGAGGAGAAAGTCCCATTTGGGCTAGGGTTTATTGGCAATATGTCCTCTCTAGGCTGCTTTTACTATTATAGGACTTGAATTTTATTCCAGGGACTAGGGTTCCTGTCAACTAGATGCTAGGGGGGCAGAAATGATGAAGTTGATTTTATAGAAGCCCTATCATGTTCTTTTAGAGAATTAAATGCAGTGTACATGCAGGACGAGAATATGGTAATTTAGGGTCATCTGTATATCAGCTGGAATAGAGTTTAGCCATTTAGAACAAGATCATGCTATATGTGCATACCAAATACTGAATAGATGCTGTTGATTATGGGTTCCAGTTCTGAACCCTGAATCTTGCCCACCAAGCTTGGCCATTGTAATATAAGACCTTGTATGTGATTTCTTGTAGGGTCATCACTTATTTTTTACTTTTCATTAAAACCGTTCACAGCTCTCTCCATGTCCTGTTTTGAACTGCATGATTTCTTGAATCCTTAAATGCCTTGCTTTCAGGGAATTCTCCAATCTCAAGGAAGGATTTTTAAAAAGATGAGGTTTATGCCGTCATCTTTGTCATCAAATTCTCATAGACTGCTGACTGCTCTTGTTGACTCAAGGCATAAAAAGGTTTATAAGGTTAAGAACTGCATCACTGACATTGATCCTGAGAGGGAAAAAGAGGAAAAAGAAAAGGTAATTACTAATTAATTGCATTAAGTAGTGGTGTGTGCTTTATACTGAGAATCATGAATTTCATTTGTCCATTTTTCTAATGGTTTGTAGGATGAAAGTCAAAACATCAGAGCTAATGTACTTCTTAATCGGAAGAGGGAAAAAGTGAACCGGAAATATACTCCAACCGTAGACAGGAGGCGCCAACTATCTCCTGGGTTCTTGGAGGATGCTCTTGATGAGGTCAGCTCTTACTCTTACAATGAATGGGAAATAGATGAAAAAGTCAAACGCTTGCCTTTTCCCCCTTCATCCATGGAATTTTATTATTTGACTGGTACTTTTCACCTTGGGGACCACAAACATTGTTTTAGGCATGGAAAAGCCTATAGTCTTCATCTTCCTGTAGTATTCTGGAGTATTTTTCTAAATATGTCTGTCCAAGTCTGAACCAATTCTCCTAATTGTCCACCAATTTTCTATATATGTCTTCATCTTACTTTTTTATAATTGTTTTTCTATGATCGTGCTGTCTGATGCGGGCACTTTCTGTTTTTGATATGTCGGATGCCTTTGGAAACTTCAAATTTCCTGAGTTTAAACTGTCTATTTTAGATGTACTGTTGTGTCCATAACATACTTTAAAGAATTACCATTGATTGTTTTAGGACTCTAATATTTCTCCATGCTTGCTGTAATAATTGATTAGAACAACCGGCTGTCTGTCAGTATGATAGTGAGGCCATAGATTGTGCAAGTATTTTTTATATTTGTTCAATGGGATTTGACATGTCAATAGACACCAGGTGTTATGTTTCATTTTGCATCTAATCTAAAAATTCCTTAGCATGCATCCTCGAGCAACACTGAACAACTCTTGACGAGTTTTGGTCCTAGTGTGAACTGCTTTGGTCTAGTCCTCTCAAAGGGCTGCCAAAGAAAATACAAATAGAACCTTTAACAGAAATAGTGATAAATGCACTGTGCATATAATTCATGTGGCTAGGGAATGCAGCTTTTCCTGGCGAACCTAAGAGTTCTTTGGCACTGATGTTGATAGATTGGTGTTATGAGACTGTCCAATGTCATATAATTAACAAATTATCTGCTCTAGGTGGTACAATGATGTTAACTCTGAAAGGAAATGGTTGTGCCAGATGGTTAAGTTTTTCAAATCCCTCTTTATTGCAATTTGTAATACATAAATGATCTCTTTTTGGGTGATCATCCCTAAGATTGTCATGGTGTGGAATGCATACATTGTCCTCTTTATAAAAATTCCATGTAAGGAGATATTGCAATGTTATAAAATAAAGTTTATTTTTTATTCTTTTTATACTTCATCCTGCTTTTTGGATATTTTCAAAGGGAAGGGAGTTTGGAGGCAGTCTCAAGCGCAAAGGGATTGAGTCAGATGAGGACTCTCCTCCAAGAAAGGCTACATCCCATTGCCGAATGGCAGTTTTTTATGATAGTGATGAGGAATGAAACTTGCTTCAGAAAAGAATTCCATAGGTGAGTATCTCATTTATGTACAGTAAACTTCTTTTTTATAATTTTTGTCATGCTTGTTCTCACAATTGAAACTGTTGGAGATGGAGAAAGTACATAATTGCCTTTTGTAAGAAGAGTTTATTGATCTCATGGAAAATACTTGCTTGAATAACTGTTCATTTCTTTGTCTTGATTATAAAATATTTTGTTTTTTGCTTGTTTTTTTCTTATCATATTATTGTTTCATAGGGAACTATGTAAAAATAATATATCTCCTTGTACTAGGTAAAAGTAAAGGTTGTATTATTTAGCATATGGTTTATTTGGTGAATTTCTTTTAGGGGCTATGATTTTGAGTCATATTCTTACATTGTTTCAGCTGACCATTTGAGAATGAATCAGAGATGAACCACCTTTGCAATTGGGGTTGGGATAACCATTGCATATTTTTGATGAGACTGTTAGGTGTAGCAAAAGCAAATGGTGGCTCCCGTTTTCTCTCATTTTTCAAAGTTTGTTACTCTATGTATATGAATAAGGATTTGTAATTTATTATGTAGGAGGAGACGTTGTGAACTGAACCAGTGTTCTCCATCATTTTTTCCCCTAAATTAACTCTGAATTTTTTTTCTTACTATTTGTAAAAACTACTACAATTATTAATGGGTACTTTGTGATGGTCGAAGAATATTGTACAAGGCTTATCGTTATTTTTATTATTCCCAAGTATCTGTTTTTTTTTTTTTTTTTTTTTTATAAATTACTTGGAAGTTTGTCAAATGCAATGCCCTTGTGTATCCAGTGACAGCAGAAATCAGCCTCTTTACTTTTTGGGTGTATGAAGGAACTTTATTTTTTTTGAGATAGGTAGATATTGGGATTCCAACCAGTCACAAAGGATGCTATTACTTAAACCCTGTCTAAAAAAACTTTATTGAAAAAAGAGAAATGAGTTATCATAGATTTGTAAAGAGTTTTACTAATGTATGTCCAATAAATTATTTTAGAAAAATTTTTATGAAAAAATGAAAAAGTAGTTATTTGTTTTGATAGTTTTATCAATTTTCATTAAAAAGTTTCATAAAATTAGTGATTAATATATGTTATAAATGCATACATTAAAAATAACGGGTCATGAAGAGAGAGGGAGGAGTATTAAAAGTGAGTAAAATGAGGTGTGGACTATAGAGGGTGGATATAAAAAGCATTAATTCAACCACAAACTGTTTGTGAATGATGCCTTCTTTGAAATTTGTGTGAAAAAGGGCTAAAAATTTGGGACCCTACTTTAGGGCAAAATGTAAAGAGAACTTTGTGAATTTAGGATTAGTGGCAAGTGATTTCTTGTGGTTTTGGTTTACAAAATTAACTCTGAATTAAGTACAATGGCAAAATTTGGTCTTCTATTCAACTTCTGTTGATTCAGCGGATGAAAAATATTCATCTCCATGTACCATCCACCAATGTCTTACAGCCCAAAATGAGCCATAAATAAAACCGAAAACAAAGCAAAAACTTGAAGAAGTACCAAGTTACTGGCCATGTCTCTGAAAGTACCAAATCTTTTTGCGTCTATATGGGGCTCCCTCCAAAAGTGACATATTGACAAGTACGGTATGTATTCTTCTTTGACAAATTGGCAGAAATGAGATATGATCATATGTGGGGGGCTACTTCACCCAAATGAAGCCTGGAGCCTTAGAGCATCCGTAGTAGATATTGTAAAAATTATGCCATTTTACCACACTAAAAGCCTACTTTATTATTTTACTACATCATTTTACAACATCTCATTTATCAGATGTTTTATAATTCCATTCTATACATTAAAATAATATTTTCTACACATTAAAATAATATTTACACTATTCAACACAATCAACAGCCATCTGCCAACAACCAACAGCCACCACCACACAACCACCACATCCTCCACAACTAAAAACACAACTCAAAGCAAACCCAAGCAACCATCGGACCAAAACCCCAACCCAACCAACCCATCAACAAACAAACTCAAGTAAGCACTGGACGAAAACCCACAACGCTACCGCAACCAACCTCGACCCACAATGCCGCCAACCCAAAACCTTGACCTACAACCCATAGCCCACCAACACCAAATCGGAAGCCCCACCACCACCACCACCTCAACCACAAACCCCGACAAACCCACCGCCTCCACACCCTCACCCACACCTACTTCCAAACCCAAAACCTTCATAACCCAGACTCCAAACACCGACAGCCACCACCTGCCATCACCCCCACAGCCCACCACCACTGCCACTGTCACCGCCCATAGCCCACAGCCCACCACCACCATCAGATCAACCCAAATTGCAGCAAAAAAAAAAAATTCCACAACCAGAGAGAGGCAAAGTGAAAGGCGGACAGAGAGGAGAGGGAAGAGGGTGATATCGACGGCGGCCTCGGGGTGAGATTGGCGAGATCGAGCATGGCGGAGCGCGCTGTCGTCATCAGAGCTACACCGTCGTCGCTGCCGGTGAACATCCTGGACTGGTCAAAGAGAAAGGGAACTGGTACAGGGAGAAGAGAGAGGGAACCGAAGAGTGAGAGAGAAGAGAAAAGAAAAAATGAAGAGAGAGGAGAGAGAAAAGAGAATATAAAACAATAAAAGTTTTGCAACATTTGTCCGTACCGTTTCAAATTTGCAACGATACTGTAGCTATGTTGTATAATCTTTGAGATTTGGCACATCTCATAAAGCACCATTTTTGTGTTTGGTGTGGTAAATGTGCCAAATATTTGGCATTGGCACATTTGCCACACCTGCTGTGGCTGCTCTTATGATATGGCTATGATGATTCCTTCTTTCTTGGCGTTCTCTTTCTTTGTTATGCCAACTTAACAATGAGTGAAAGAAAATCTATAATGTTAGGTTCACAACATTTTCACAATAAATTTTATGTGGCAAGTTGTTACCTTTTTACCTACCAGTAATAACTTGATACTTAAGTTTTATTGTGAAATTATTGTAAAAATATTGTGGACGTCGGGTTTCTCATTTTTAATTCCCCTAAATTATTTATTCTAAAAAAAACCCCCTAAATTGGACAAGTTTGGAGGAGAAGTTCCACTTATATTAAAAATTTTAAATTGTAAATACAATACCTCTCTTTACTTAATTTTTAAAATTGAGTAATATACAGTTAACACCCTTAAGGTTTGGGCTAATATTAGCTTGGTTCAAAACCCACCAACTTGATCCCTAATCACCGTGAGAGAGAGAGAGGAAAAAAATGAGTAATGATTTTGGGTCCAAGTTGGGTTTAGGGGCTAAGTTGGTCAATTTTGAAAAGTTTTGGACATGACTAGCATTAACCCAAATCTTAGGAGTGTTAACTGTATTTTACCCTTTAAAATATCCAAATAATGGAAAAAGTAACCGTATTCAATGGTTAATTACATATTTAACGACAAATTTTAATGGAATTTGAAGAAATTCCTGAAATGAATGAATTTGAAATTTAGAGAACTCAATTGAAAAAAAGTAAAGTTAGAGGGCTGAAATGAATTTTAGTCAATTTAGAGGGTGAATTTTCATTTTAGCTCTCTCTCTCTCTCTCTCTCTCTCTCTCTCTCTCTCTATATATATATATATATATATTAAATTGTAATATTTATGAGGTTGGACTTTTCAAGGAGATAAAAGTTATCTTTATAAGATGAGAAAGGTATAAGTTTATTATATGGAAAGTTTTTAAATATTTTTTTAATTTTATAAAATAGAGGATTTATTTATTAACTAAGGAGCACAATTACAAATATTGTCAATTGGGCATTCACGAGGAGTGTCTAGTTGTAAAATATCACACACATATTTTACATAAACAAAATTTGGACATTCATTATATTCTCTGACACTGCATTGATGCTCTTATCCCCTTTTTGCTAGTTCATCTGCCATGCCATTTGCTTCATGAAAGATAGTTTTTAGATATCCAATAAAAAATATTTCATTAAGAATTATACAATTTTATATGAAAAGATGTAATTATTTAAACTTTAACGTTGGAAAAAGAGAAATTGAATTAAGTATTTCCTTACAGTGATAATTTAGTACTTTCTTAACTACTAGCAGGATCATATTCTTTAATCTTTTGCAAAAATAAAGTATAAACACATACTTTTTTCTTTTTTGTTGGCAAGGAGTTGAGAATGCTATATTGCATCAAGGCCAAATCCCTTATATAGATGCTGGGCCTAATGGGAGTGGATTGGTGTATAAGGTGGAGAAGAATGGAGGGTTGGTTAATAAAAAATCAGATGTTTTGATCCAAATCTATGAAATGATGATGATGATGTTGAGATGGATGAAATGGATAAATAAAGTGTTTCCTTAGGAAAAGGAAAAGTGTGTAGTCCTATGCATCCCTAAAGTGTTTCCTTGTTTTAAGTACTGATGAATGACGAAATGCAGTGCGGAGTTCCTCCCATGTATTGTCTATTGAAATATATAAATGGCCTTTTTTTTTTAATTAGCTCAGCTTATTCATTTGGTTATTAAGAATGTTACTTATTTTTGTTAGAAAAAAAATTGTTTTACAAAACACATTGTGTTATAACGAGACACGTTTTCAAGTTATAAAAACACAGTGTGTGGAACTGTGTAAAACAAACACCACATGGTGTAAATTGTTAATGCTCATTTACAAGAAATGATTGGTTTTGAATATTTTAGTTTGGATGGATCTTAGATTAGCCAACCCTTAACCCAAAAAATTTGGGACTAGAATTGTTAAGGGCATATTTTTGCGGGTTGGGCTATTAGTGAACTAAGGTTGCGTTTGGAAATATGAATTTGAATTTGGATTTGAGTTTTAAATCAATAAATTTTAAATACCTTGATTTTAAATCCATTGATTTTAGACGCCATTTCTAATCTAATGATTTTAAATCTCTTAAATCCTTATTGGATTTGTCAAATCTAAATCCAATGATCTTTTAAGATGATCCAAATAAGGTATTTGGATTTTAATAACTCAAATAAAAATTCATATGCTCAAATCCTGCAATCCAAACATACTATAAATATATTTATATTTTATACAATCATTTGCCCCTTAGGTCCAATAAATGAGTACTAGTTGGTTGGGCTAGGCTTACCACAGTTTGTGGTAAGCCCAACACACTTAATCTGAAAAGTAATTACAGCGGCCTAATCCTTTAACTAAGCATAAAATGAGAACCTAATTAACAGCAGCTATCTCTCTCATGTTTGCACCCAAAAGAAAGATAAAAACCTCTGTTTCTACTTCTGTGATTCCCAGAAGCTATATATATATACAAGGGACAACGGATGTTAAAAAGGAAGCAAGGAAAATTAGCCATCTGTACATTCTTCATTTTATTATCCTCAGCTATTCCACTCATTGTTTCAAATCATCATACTTGCTTTAAGTTTTGTTTCATTAGACCTTTTTTTTTACTCTAAGCTTTCAAACACGAGTATTGAGTTGTGTTGCCCCACTAGCTTCCAAGATCCATACTTGGATAGGGTTTTGGGTTGGGCTCTCCAATTAGTTTTCGTGTTTAAGACAAAAGATTCCGCAACAAGGATTTTAGAGCATTTGCATTAGCTCGTGCAAAAAATTATGTTTACATACTTACTTTTCAAAACACTTCACATCAGATTATCTATTTTACACTATATTAAATTAAAATATTAATTTTTCTTGATTTTTTTAATTGTTTATCTTTCTTTACAGTTCACATATAACAACCATCATCTACTTTCTTCCTTCGTCCTCGAGGAATGTAAAGAAAGAATACACAACTAAATGTAAAATAAATAGTGCCAGTGTAAATTTACGTGATTACTATAGCAAATTTTTAAATTTACACGGTTACTATAGCAAATTTGTAAATTTATACAGCTTGATGTGAATTATTTTTAGGTAAAACTATGTAAATTTTACACATTTTTCTATTATACACACTATGAATGCTAGAGTGCCATTTGTTGTATATATAGGTATACATGGATATGTTGTAATAATGATGTTTGAGTTTGGAGAGTATTGTTTCATAAAGTCGATAAAGTGAAAATTTGAAATTCAATATTTTCGATTGGTCGAAACTTTTGCTCGATCGATCGAAATGGTAAGGAAATCTATCCTGTAGTCTTTGCTTGATTTGATCGCTATTCGATTTCTATTCGATTGATCGAAAAGAGCATTCGATCGATCGAAAGGAACTCTCGACTGATCGAAACTCAAAATAATTGAATTTTCTACAAAATTTTCTAGTGACTGTTCAGAAAGTTTGAAGAGGTTTCAAGCCTTGTGAACAGTTTTATGAAACATTTTAACTCTCCATATGTGCTTTTTGATGAAATATAACCCTATGGGTATAAATAGAGACTTGTGTTCACTTGAAATCCTGTTGTTATTCTCCAGAATTGCTATCTGTAGAACCCAACAACTTGGTTATATCCTGAGGACAAATTTGCGATAACCCTTTAACAATAAGAGTGTGAGGGCAAATATTGTCTAAGGATAACAATTTTGTGCCTCCAAGTTATCTATTTTTGTTTGTCTTTTGTGTTATCCTTATTCTTTCTTTATTACTTTGTGTATTATTCCCAACACCATTAAATCTTTGTTTTTCCTTAAAACTTCATTGTTGACAATTGTTTCCAAGGAAACATCACTGAAAGTATGCCTGTTTCTTTGATTAATACAAAATTTCCACACTTCATGTTTCAGCTAGGTTGTCTGATATGTACATTTCCAATTGAGGCACAAGAGATTATTTACTTTATTATAATTTTTGTTCTGTGATTGTGGTGTCTGATGCGGGCACTCCTTGTTTTTTTAGATGTCGGATGCCTTTGGAAACATCAAATTGCAAGAGTTTTAAACTGTCTATTTTCGATGTACTGTTGCGTCCATATTCCATAACATACTTTATAGAATTACTAGTTACGTGAGTAATTCTAGTTACATGAGTTTAAACTGTTGACGAGTTTTGGTCCTAGTGTGAACTGCTTTGGTCTAGTCCTCCTAAAGGGCTGCCAAAGAAAGCACAAGTAGAGCCTTCAACAGAAACAGTGATAAATGCACCGTGCATATGATTCGTGTGGGTAAGAGAATGCAGCTTTTTCTAGGGAAAAAGAAAGAAAGAAGAAGAAGCTGAGAGAAAATAAAAAAAAAAAAAATGGCGAGAAGAAAAAAAAAAAGGAGCCTTTGGTCTGACTTTTGAGTGCGACAAGTCTCTACCATGATTCCTACTTATCACGTGTTATTATTAAAATGCCACTTAAACTCATAACTCAAAATTTGAAAAAATACCAAAAAAATTGTTCTAAATTCAAGAATTGAATAAGACAATTAACCAAACAACTCTTGTACTGGTAGCTAGAGCCCACAAATTTTAAGTTCTGGGCGTTGAAACTGAGTTTTGAATTAAAAAATTCGCTAAATCAAACACTTTCTAAGAGTTCTTTGGCACATATATTGATAGATTGGTGTTATGAGATTGTCCCAGATAATTAACAAAGCATATGCTCTAGGTGGTCCAATATAATGATAGTGCATTAATAAAGTACTAATATAGTTCTATTAGTATTGATAGTCAAAACTATCTTTGCATATAGTACCATTAGTCAAAGATAGTTTTGATGAATGTAGCTAAAACTTTACTAATGCACGTGTAATTAAACAGGTAGATTAATTTGCCTAGCTTGAGCACCCATTAAACATGCATAACAAAAGGAAAATAGCTTGAGCACCCATAAAAAAAATTAGTTGAGTAATTAATATAACATATAGGATCACCTAACCTAAAAGCTTAAGCATATGAGTTTGAGTTCAGTTATGTTATATATTAACTACTCCATTCTGTTATTTTTATGTTGGAGCAAACACAATATAATGAAAATAACATAAAGAAAAATAGACACTCACTCTCTTTTAGGAGATTCAAAGTCTTGGCTAAGCTTTGTAACCTCCTCTTGCGCACGTATCTGACCCAATATCTGAGTCAATTCATATTAGCCCATTAATCACCACAATTAAAAAAAACAAAATAGTCCATTTCCTTTTCAATGTAGGATCAAACATTTTCACTAACTCCTCATCTTCCATATTCACTTCCACATCTTTACATTTTATATTTATGTTGTAATATTTATTCATTTTAATTAATTAATATTAAAATGCTCCAACGCTCCATCATAATAAAATCTTGAAGTCAATTTCAAGAGTCTTTCATCAACTCTATCATAATAAAATAGGTATGTTGCAGAAGTTTTTTTCTTTTACACTACATTTACATATCCAATAGGTACTGATATATAGACATATACATGAACTAAAGAAACGAGAAAGGATCCCATGACTCATGGGAGAGGCAGCATGACGGCACCACGTTCAAGTCAGGGTGTTCCTGGGAACACCTGACCTGAAAAAAAAAATATATATATATATATAATAATTAAATTTTATTTATTTATTTACCCTTAAAAAAAAATTAGGAACACCCTCAAATAAAAAAAAAAAAAAAAATTATTTGTTCTACTTTCAAGCCAAAAAAAAAAAAGCCCAAAAAAAATTTTAAAACTAAAATCTGAAACAAAAAAATTTGTAACAAAGCAAGCCCACCAAGGAAAAAAAAGCCCAACATCAATCCTAAACAACAAATTACAAACCCAATCTAAAGAAAAAAACAAGGTAAAGCAAACCCAACATGTTAGCAAACCCACAAATTCTCAAAAAAATAAAAAAATAAAAACCAAAACCCAATATACGCGATTACAATCTAACCTAAAGAAACCAGAGCAACAGATTTATCAAGTAAAGCAAAACCAAAACAGAGTACATCAATGACAACAACCAACGGACGGCACCAGTGGCGAAGCCACGTTGGGGCCGAGGGGGGAGCCACATCAACGACAACAGATTCATCTAGTTTTTCATCCATCGCCGCAAGTCCGCTAGAATCTCATTCCAACGTACCTAAAGCAATAGAGCAACATACACATGATGCAACGGTGGCAATTATAACTGATGGTTTTTAGACCCCTTAAAACACAATTGGATTAACCTAGTTAATTAGCCAAGTTGTTACTTAGTCCAAATTCCAAGTCTAGGTTATCACAATCAAACAATCATATCATGCAAGGCAGCGGAAATATAAATAACACAATGATATGATCACCTAGGAAACCAAACCGGTAAAAACCTGGGGAGGATTTAACCTAGCTATCCTCAAGGTAAACCTGAATTCACTATCTTGAAAGAATCGAAATTCATACAATAAGACTTACAAGCCCCCACGCTCGACTTCTTATTGCTACCCACTAGTAGAACTTACTGACACGACCACGTGTAAGCTCTGAGACCACGGACTCCTTCTTTCTTTGGATTCTTCAGCAAATACAAGCACACCTGCTTGTGTATCTTTAAACTCTTTAGTGCAGCAACTGAATGATCATCAAGTTCTTGAACTAATCTCCTCCTTGATAATCCTAAACTTGTGTGAAGAAAAGCTCCTCAAGGATCTCACAAGAGATTCACACAAACAACAATATGAGCCACCTAAAAACGTGGCTAGGGTTTACCTTATATACTTAGGGCAAAACATAAAACCCTAAACGTTTTAATGAGCTAGGGCTGAGTTGGAATTCTGCAGAAAAAATGCATCAGACCCGAAATTCGATCGATCGAGCCTAAGCTTCGATCGATTGAGCCAGGCCGAAATGCTCAGTAACTTCTGCATCAATTTGATTCCAACTTTATATAAAGGACACAACTTTGATTAAGTCTAAACACGACTAACCAACTTGTTTTGATCATGGTTTGCCAACGATACAAATTAGAATTCTAAATACATTAATTCTAAGTCTTTAGAACCTTACAATAACAAGTGAGTCTTCACACTTTTATCAGTCTCTGGCATCCTAATCTGATCTGCTCTTTTTTTTTCTTCTGTTTTTCTTTTCATTACTTCTTTGGTTCTTCCGTTGTTTATGAAGTAGAGTACTAGAGTGTTACATTTTGCCCAACCAAGAAACACTTATCAATTGCCTGTTGCCTCTACCACATGTATGGTTGAACTTTAAGTCTTCAAAAGCAATTGATAATACCCACACAAGTGGTTAGGTATGGGCCATATGATTTTTCCTTTTCATGCTTATTTGTTGTTAAAGTATTTTATATTATATAACATTATGAATGAATATAATAAACTACAGTATATCATATCTAAAATAATACTAGAAAATTTAATTAGTTGTATTTAATAATTTTTTTTATACATTTAAATTTTTTATGAGCATTTTAGACATTGAAATTTGAAAAACAATTTGTCTACTATTGGTATTTGCTGAATCTCAGTCATTATACTGAGTGGTTTATAATTTAATTGATAATATGGGCAAAGATAATAATCATTAATTCATTCTTCAAAAGAAAGAAATATAATAATTCAGAAAATAATACACTTCTAGGTTTTAAATTGGGGGAAGTAAATGCACATGGGGTGTGTGCTAGTGCAACTAATAAACAATAATTTAATTAACCAATACATTATAAAAGACAAACAAATTAAATTATGTTAGGCTAAACAATAATTTTATAATTAATAAAACAACAATATAACAAATTATAGTTTATAAAAGACAAATAAATTAATGAAACAACTGAACAACAATAATTAATAATTTTATTATTATTGTAGCATTGATAATGAGACTATCATGTAACGATTTCAAAATATGAAAACTTGTAGAAGGCAATTGTAAATTTTATGTATTTGCAAGTTTTTCGATTGTTGTTGTTGTCAATATACAAATTTTCCTTTTTATTAGATTGTGTAATTTATGCTTGTTGAGAAACACCCTAAAAAAATTCCTGGAGCCGCTGGCAGCATCTGTGTGATTTTCCTTTGTTATGAAATCTTTCTCAATTAACACTCCTCTCCATTTCAAACTATCAAATATTTAGAGTATCTCCAGCAGATTCTTCAAATTTTTGTACTGTTTGGAGAATGAATAGTGACTTTTTACCTTTTAGCTACCAATTTTTTCAAATACACTTTCCAACAGATTCTCTATCACATTCTCTATCTCATTTAAATATTATTTCTTCATTCATTCTTTATTATTTTTTTTATCATCATTTATTCTTCCTATATTCATTCTCAACAATTATATTTTTCAATGAAAAGTTTTATATTCATAACATTTTTCGCAATATTTTCACAAGAATCACATCAAAATCTTATGTGGAAAGTTGTTATTAGTTCTAATTTGAACCCACCGCTAAAATTATTTTTTTACTTACTAATATTAACTAATAACAATCTATTACTTAAAATTTATTGTGAAAATATTGTAATAGCATTTCTTAATTAAGATTTAATATTTTTTATATTATTTTTCCTTTCATTCAATTCATTCTCATCCATACGTTTTCATTTCTTTTTTCTTGTTTTTCTCCTCCACACACGTGTCCAACCTATCTCTACCCACCCCACCCCTTCTTTTATTTTCTTTTTCTCCCTCACATTCAAGAACATTCCAGTAGCTCTCATTCTCTCTCTTTTTTCCTCCAGCTCTCTCTCTCTCTCTCTCTGTTTTTTTTTTTAGAAGCAACAGAAATGAGAGAAAAAGAAAAGAAAAGAAGCAACGAAGATGAGAGAAAAAAAGAAAAGAAACAACGGAGATGAGAGAAAAAAAGAAGCAATGGAGAGAATGAGAAAAAAAAAAAGAAATATGGAGGAGAGAGAAAGAATTGATATAATAATTGTTGGTATAATTTTTTAATCAAAAAAATTCAATTGCTAATGTATACTTCCTGTCAAATTTGATGAGTTACTGTTTATGAGCAAAAAAAAATTCAGAGTTTAAAGAATCTATTAGAGACATTTTTTTTGGTCTCATTCTCTATTATAGAGATTATTTCACCGTTAGAGATGCTTTAAGTCATCGTCTTTACTTAAAAAAAGAAAAAAGTTCTTTATGGTCCGCCATGATAAACTTTTGCTACTGCGTGCAAAGTAAAGAAAACAAAACCTGTCGGGCTGTCAACGTGGCATAATTCAAGCCATACGCTGACATTGAGCAAATCAACAAAATGACCGACATAAATGTGTTTTAGGATCAGAGCTTTGATAATCTGTGGCCAAGGTGTCATGGAGAGGCAACCAATACATGTGCTAGTCATCCCATTTCCAGCACAGGGTCATGTTGCCCCTCTAATGAAGTTGTCACACAAGATCGTTGATCATGGGATCAATGTCACATTTGTTAACACTGAGTTCATACATGCAAAACTCACAGCTTCAATGGCAGTGAAGAGTGAAGAGAAGAGCCCAATAAGATTGGTCTCAATCCCAGATGGACTAGAACCTGGGGATGATCGAAATGATACTCCTAAGCTGATGGAAAGTATTGAAAAAGTGATGCCAGGCCATTTGAAGGACTTGATTGAGAAAATTAATCAGTCAAATGATGATGATCAGATCAGTTGTATCATTGCTGATACACCGGTTGGGTGGGCACTAGAAGTTGCTGAGAAGATGGGAATTAAAAGGGCTTCAGTTTGGCCTGCTGGACCAGCAAACTTGGCATTTGCATTACATATTCCGAAGCTTATTGAGGAGGGAATAATAGATATTAAAGGTAAAATCTAGCTCGCTGCTATTTTCAATTTCAACTAGTTTATGTTATCAAATAAATTTTTCTTTACATGTTGGGAGCTTATTGAATAACTCATAATCAAGCATCTTCAGTGTTTAATATATGGAACAGGAGAGGAAAGGAGAAATAAGGAATAAGATATATAGTAGTCCACAGAAATTATTATTATTATTATTATTATTAATTTTTTTTGAAGGAACAGAAATTTAAAATTGTTATTATTCATCTATTATCATAAAATATATATTAAATAAGACGATATTTTTGCTAATGATTAAGATTAGGGTAAAGTAGTGGATAAAAAAAAATGCTAACATAACTAATAGTTAAAATATTAGTTTTTATGCTATTAAGCTGCCAAATATCCTTAGTTTAAAAAATAAAATAAAATAAAATAAAATATTTAGAATTAGTTTTTTTTGGTTTTTTCTTTTTCTTTTTCTTTTTCTTTGCTTTCTCAGATGCAAACTAGGATTAGAAACCCAAAATTCATTCATTCAAAACTGAATTTCCTTCATTTTCCCACATTTTCCCAACAACCAAACAAGGAACCCGTTTAAACAATCCAGTTGGGGTCTAATTCTCTAATTTTTATGACACCGATCACATATTCTCACCTACCCTTATCTTACGCACATTGATTTGACATGCTGTTTGTAGTTTGTAGTCTCTGTGCTAGCTTTTGTTGAGCCACTGTGGGATAATTAAAATCACTTTATTTATTTAGAGTTTTTCAAGCTACAAAAATGATTTGATGAACTAAATATGTATGACAAATTTATGTGATATTTATCAAAAACTATATATGAAGAGGCTGTTCATGAATAAAATTTTAAGGTGTAAAATTTAAAAACTTTCAAAATTTAGGAGTATAATTTGTACTTTAGCCTATATAAAATTATACGCATGGGTACAAAAAGGCTAAAACTTTTTTTTTTTGGGTGTGGAAGTAGCAATGTGGAGCCTTGGTTTATCTTGAAGCCTTACTCAGGTCGTGATTTCATCTTGTAACTTGATCGATTTTAGTAATTGATACCACTCATTGTAACCTATGAAGTATGGACTTGGATACAGGTACAAGTACCACACAGTGACACAGCAATTTTTGAAAAATTAGGACTTGGATAAGGCGGAAATACGTATATAAATTAATTATTAAATATTGTTAAACATTTAAACATATATCAATTTAAGATAAATAAAGGACAATAAAGTGAATTCATGACTAATACATGATGTTTAGAAATTAGAATAAAAACCAAGAATAAAATCTAAAAGAGTAAATAAAAGATAACTAAATAAGTGTTCAAGATTAATACTAAAAAAAAATAAAAGATAAGTGTCCCTCTCATATCTTGCAATTTTTCATAAAACAAAAAAAAGGACATGATTGGTAGTTGGTGAATAGCATGGGGCTGAAGTTAAATTCCCATAATTCATTCATTGAAAACTCACTTTCCTTCACTTTCCTACATTTTCCGAACAACCAAACAAGGAACCCGTTTAAACAACCTGGTTGGGATCTAATTCTCTAATTTTATGACACCGATCGCATATTCCCATCTACCTGTATCTTACGCACACTGATTTGACACACGCTTTTTGTAGTCTGTAGTCTCGGTGCAAGCTTTCGTTGAGCCACTGTGGAGTAATTAAAATCACTTTATTTATTTAAAGTTTTTTCAAGCTACACAATCACATGACTTAATTTTATTAGACAAATTAAACAAGCGTGGCAAATTTATGTGACTCATAACAAAAAATATGGATAAAGGAGCTGCTAATGCAAATAAAATATAATTTTAGAGTGTAAAATTTAAAGACTTTCAAAATTTAGGGGTGTAGTTTGTAATTTATGTTGTATATAATCATAAGCATATGCATAAAAAGGCTACAACTTTTTTTATGGAAGCAGCAATGTGGAGCCTTGGTTTAACCTGAAGCCTTACACGAGTCCCACACTTTGTAAATTCATCTTGCAACCTGATCAATTTTAGTAATTGTTACCACTCATTATAACCTATGAAGTATGGCAAAATTTGTTGAATAGTAACATTTTAGAAAATTTTTTGGTGAATAGCATGCGGCTGAAGTTAATTAGTTAAGTAGACTATTTTTGGAACTCAAGTTCCAAAAATAGTGTGCTTAACTAATTAACTTTGTCTATGTGCTACTTTCTTAAATTTTTTCTAAAAACATGCTATTTGACAAATTTTGCCTATGAAGTACGGACATGGATACAAGCACAGGTACGATATGGTGACATGACAATTTTTGAAAAATTAGGACTTGGATACTACGGGAATACATATATTAATTAATTATTAAATATATTTTTATTTTTAAATATTGTTAAGCATTAAATATATATCAATTTAAGAGCAATAAAGGATAATAAAGTGAATTCATGGCTAATATATGATGTTTAGAAATTAGAATAAAAACCAAGAATAAGATCTAAAAGAGTAAAATAAAACATAACTACATAGTGTTCAAGATGAGATTAAATTCTATAAGGATGTGGTGTAAAACACAAATTTTACCCTTCCAATTTTAACATGCCACATCATCATATTACATATTAAAGAATATGCACAACCACACTCAATCAATTCTAATACCCATTTGAAAATCCAACTGAACTGTGAGTTAATTGAAATGTTATTATATGTGGTAGGATGTATTAAGTTTTAAGTAAAATTTTGATGAGACAATCTCTTATTGGATGGTGTAAAACATAGGTTTTACATCACATCCTTATTGAATTTGGACTTGTTCAAGATTAATGCTAAAAAGAAACAAAAGATAAGTTTCCTAGGTGTGTCCCGTGTCTGACATGAGTACGATACCCCAAATGAAGTGTCTGTACTTTCTAGGTTTTAACCCAGTAGAACACCAATTCACAAATAGAGTAGTCCACTTGACAGACAGTTAAGTCCACACAGGTGGATTTCCTTCAGATTTCCTTGAGCTGTGTTTGGTGATTATTGGGTCAGTGAAGGCTGGTTTGAACTAGTGTTGTTTTACCATGGGTTTAATTTACCCAGGTTGGGTTAAGTTCACCTGAATTGGATTTGAGACTGAGCTACTTTTATATTTAGTTGAGGGCATGTTGAACTTTGCACTATAGAATATTCTTGGAATCCAAAGATTTTGTTAAATTTAATTGATGGAATAACAAAATTGGGGTATTTGCTTATTTTCGAAAAATAGAGAGTGGAGATTAGTTGGTTTCAAATATCGGGGGAAACTGTAAACTACCCCAAACATAAAAGAAGAAAATGTTTTTTCTCCTATAAAATGAAAGCCTTTTGACTTGTTGCTTTCCTCTAGGGTTGCCAAGTTTTTGAAACCCTCATTTTCCCACTATAGTAGTTGAACTATTGAACACTCACCATCTTTTTTATTTTATTTTATTTATTAAAAACCAATCCAACACAAAACAAATCCTAATAAAATTAGGCATGATCTTCTCTAATCAAATTCTAATTAAATTGGAAAAAATTGGAGGGGATCTTATCATTATCATGGTATGTTCTTTTCCATAAATTTTCTTATTTGGCCTTTTATTTTATAATACTTAACAATTAAATATGTATCTATATATTTTTTTGTTTAACTTCCTCGTGCATTACATGGGTTAGCGGTAAATATATATATATATATATATATATATGTATATATATATATATATACACATGATTGGTAGTTGGTACTTGTTTAATTTTGATAAAACAAAATAATTGAACCACTCTGCAGGAACTCCAATAGAAAACAACTTGATTTGGTTGTCAAAGGATATCCCGGCATGGAGTAGCACTGTTTTGCCTTGGAGCTGTCCAGGAGACTCAAAGACACAAAAATGTTTTTTTGAATCTTATGCTTTCAAAATGAACCATTATCTCAGACTATGCAATTGGCTTCTCTGCAACTCATTCTATGAACTTGACTCACCGGCCTGCAATTTAATTCCTGGGATCATACCTGTTGGCCCCTTACTTTTGGGCAATCAATTGGGCAGTCATGCCGGAAGCTTTTTGCCTCAGGATTCAACTTGTCTAAGCTGGCTTGATAAACAAGCTGTGGGTTCGGTCATTTATGTTGCCTTTGGCAGCATAGCAACCTTCAGCCAGCAACAGTTTGATGAACTAACTCTCGGTCTTGAACTCATAAGCCAGCCATTTTTATGGGTTGTCCGGTCAGACGTAATTGGGGGACTGAATTCTGAATTCTTGGATGGGTTTAGAACGAGGATCGTTGATCGGGGAAAGATTGTTGAATGGGCTCCTCAAGAGAAGGTGTTAGCTCACCCTTCTATTGCATGTTTTCTAAGCCATTGTGGATGGAATTCAACCTTAGAGGGTATAAGCATGGGAGTCCCATTTCTATGTTGGCCTTACTATGGAGATCAATTTCATAATAAGAGTTACATATGTGATGTTTGGAAGATTGGTTTAGGGTTGAACCCGGATGAAAATGGGATCATCGCGAGGCATGAAATCAAAACGAAAATAGAAACACTGCTCACTGATGATGGTATAAAAATCAATGCACTGAAGCTGAAGGAAATAGCTAAAAAGAGTGTAACTGATGGTGGATCTTCTTTTAAGAATTTTAAAAGCTTTATTGAACAAATAAAGCATTAAGGGTGCTCAAAAGTGTTATTATTATTGTTTTTGAAGTGTGTTTGAATATTATTTTGAATTGTGTTCCTGAAAAAATAAAACTTTAGAGTGAAAGAAACAGTGTGTGCATGTGTAAGGATTTGAATTGCGTTAATGGCTTGCAATGTTAGCATCATTTAAACAAGCTTTAAATGTTGCTTATATACTAAATGAACTTGCAAGTTACCTATTTTTGTTGATTGAAAATGCTCATCTACAAAAAAAATGATTGGTTCTGAATATTTTGGTTTGATGGATCTTAGACTAGCCGACCTAAACCGTAAAAAATTTGGGACTAGGATCTTAGACTGCTATTAGTCTTTTGTTTTCCCCCCAAACTTCATTAATTAGATAAAAACTCTTATCGACTTTTCCTCTATTGGTTTATCAATTCTTTGGATAGACACAAAGCTTAATTGTTGATATCAATTTCTTTCTAAAATTCTCATATTGTAAATTAAACTTTTATACGGTATATGTTATGAGTTATTTATCCTTGTTCTTAAATCTTATCATCTTTTTAGTACTAGTTTTTATAATTTGGTTTTTAATACAAGACCCTTTTTTTTTTTGCTTGGAAAAAGGATCTGTGAAGACTAAGAAAGTGATTATGGGAGTATTTTCGAATTTGGAAACTATTCTCAACAAGAAACCAAACCAAAACGTCCTCCTCCTCAGAGAGGGAGAGAACAAATGTATGGTGTCTAAGTTTTTTGAGAGAGTGGAATATGTCATCCGAAAAATGCTTCTGGTGAGTGAGTTAAGGCCTAAGGGAACATAGTGATATAGGTTGCTGAGTTTCAATCATTTTTGTCTCAAAGCAGCAATCAGGTTAGCCTAATTTTTAGCTTTTTTATTTTTTGCCCCTCCCCTTCTACTCAGTACTAAATTATATACAAATTTCTTAGCATGTTAAATATTTGAGAGCTCATATGTTTTTGCTGGTTTAGGTTTATTTAATAATTTTTCTTAATTCAATCTTTAACACATGTATGAGTAACTAGTTTAGGATGTAAGTCAAAACTCCTATGTTGTAATTTGTCTCACTCTCCTTAAAAGTTACCATAGTTTTTTAGTGAAGTTTGTAATATATGTATCTTGGTGTTAAAAGTTAAAACTACATATCTTTTCCCTTGTATATATTGTGTGTGTTTGTTTCTAAAATAATAAAAAATAAAAGAAATAAAAACTAAGTTTTCCCCAAGTATTTGGCTATAAGATGAAATGGAAAGAAAATCAAAAAAGATCATGAAGTTTTAGTTCTTATAATTTTTTTTTAAAATTCTTCTTATCAACTTTTTAGTAACAATTTTTTATTTTAGTTTTTAATACTTTTTTTTTTCAAGTTGATGTATAGGGTTTTATAATTCTCCAACTATAATGATCTTTTCTTTTCTATAATAGTGCCTTTAGTATAGGGTTTTTCAAGTTAATGTACGTGATAAGAAGACAAGTTTAAAGATTACACTGACAATACTTTATTAGCCCTGAATTTTCTAAGTAAAACAAAATACAGAAAATATAAGATTATACTAGTAGTATTTTATATGCAGTAGTGATAGGTTTTACTTTATTCACAAACCCTATGTCTAGATGCTTTATCTAAACCAAGTACATTAAAATTATTAACATAATTTATTTTAGATGAAATTCTATTACCAAAGTTTTTTAAAATTAAAATATTACTTTTATTAAAACTTTCAAAATATTAAAGAGAAGTTTCACTACTTGGATTTTGATAACAACTTCGATTTCCATGATATGCATTTCTCATGTAACTTAAAATCATTTTTTTCTCATATTTTTACTATCTATTTTATAATTCAATTTTAATATTATATATATATATAAATATATATATATATATACTGGTTTACATATGAATCTTAATTAAGTCGTACATCGTATGAGCATAATACTAGTAAGTCATACTATAGGCATTGCTAGTATACTAGCAATTTTTATGGTTCGATAGTGTTCTATTGAAAAATTTTAAATTTTAAATTTTGTTATCACTCCTTGTTATTTCTTATTTTTTTCTATTAGAGGGCGTTTGGTTCGCCGTGATGTTACATTACACCATAATATTACATTATTATAATCTTATATTAATTTAATTTCAATACAAGAATACAACATTACATTGTTTAGGAAGGTGATGTGATTAATGTGATATGATATATTTTGTAATTTTAAATTATGGTAATGTTAGAAAAAAATAAAATAAACCAAAAACTTTAATGTTATATCATCGCAATGTGCATCACATCAAAAGCACATCACAACGAACCAAACGCTCCTTAGAGTTTTTCTATGTATTATACAACAATTGGTTCTATAAAAAATAAAACTATGCTACTACTCCTTGCCCTACCCTCCCTTAAAAGTTACCATGACTTTTGTTTGAAATTTGTGATGTGCCTTTATGTTAGAATTTATTTCCCTCTTCCTTGTGTGTGTGTATTTGTTTCTCAAAAAAAAAAAAACAAAAAACAAAAACAAAACAAAGCTATGCAACTAATTTTCTTAAGTTATAAGAAAAGAAAAGAATTAAAAAATTACTCAAAGTAATTGGGTGTGTCCATATACAAGTAATTGTTTACTACTAATAATCAACAACCTCAATGAGTTGTGAAATTAGGTATGTCTTTAAATTCATTGTTTCCCCCTTATTAGATCAAAAAACGGTGTTTTCAAATGTTGTGTGATCTTTTTTTGAGAAATGGATAAGTGAATTTTCATTAATCAAAGATCGTTAATAAAAACATTTGTTAATCTTGATGGAACAGACTCCATCTAGGCTTCAAAATCAACATTAAAAGCATATCTTGAAGAAAGCACACACGAAACTCTCTTGATGGAACAGAAACTAAATTGTTAGTTTCTGGTAGTAAATCTCGAATTTACGAGGGGTTTCCCTAAATCCACAAGGAGATAAAAACTGGAATCCACCAGAAGAAAATTTGACAAAACGTCTGCGTTTATTGATAATAGTTTGAAAAACTAAATTGCCTTTGGAGGCTACAATGCGTTTAAATAGTATAAACAAAACCTAGGGCAACTAGAAACCCTAAGACGGCTACGAAAGCATATAAAACCCTAATTTGACTAAACAATATTAAAAGCACCTAAAAAGAAGGAAATAAATAACCTAAACCTAAAATAACAAAAATTACATAAAAATACTATAATTAAATAATTACAAAATTTAAAAACCAAACCGTGTCCTACATCAGACCCCCCCTTTGAAAAAAACTCGTCCTCGAGTTGATAGTTGAAATCTGAAATCTTCCGCTTTAAATACATTGAATGCTTTAATAACTTAATCCGGTTCTGAAACTTGAATCATTCATAGTGTAGCATAAAATTTCTTCTCATCTACCTTCAATTTATTTGCAACATCAATTAACAAAGGACTGATAATAAAATTAAAATTTTCTACTCCAAGAAAATCAACATATTGTGTAGCCATCTTCAAAAAATCAACTGAAACCTGAGGATTGTGAGTTGTGGACTCATCCTCATATTTAACCTCAATTGGATCTTCCTCAATATTCTCAATAATTACCATCTCTTGATTTCTATCATTATTCACAATCAACTCAACCTTCTTTTCTTTGACATCTTCATCAAACTTTTGACAAGTGGTATCTTCAATTTTCAATTCAATAACTTATTGCAAGTCTTGATCTTTTTTAACCACTTCAAAATTTTCTTTAAAAATAGGCTGCTTCTTCTCAACCCGCAAACCATTTCCTTTACTTGACACATGGACTTGGCTGTGATAATTTTGGTTTTGTGGTTGACCTTTCATGTTTTGAACATATTGCTTTTCATATGAATATACAGATTTATAATTAACACTTGTATAATCTAGTATATCATAATAGTCATCAGGAAACCATAAATCAATTAATACCCTTTTCATTCTTTGCCAAGAGCAAATTCGATGCTTACCTCGTCGCTTTCTATTGATTTGAATATCTTCCCACCATTCCTCTGCTTCATCGTCCAATTTATTAGATGCAAGCTCTACTTTTTCTTTGTTACAAATCTTCTACTAATTAAAATATTCTTCCAAGTCAAAAAGCCAGTCAATAAAATCTAATTTACACATATCTCCGTCAAAGAATGAAATTTTCTTATAGTTAGGAGTGCGTCTTTGAATATATTGATCATTGTTGTTGTGAGATGATTTCCTAGCAAGAAGAGTAGCAATCATTTGCTTGATTTCACCTATAATTTGTTGATTCTTTTCACAAAATTTTTTATTCTCATCACGAGCCTCCTTACGAAACTCGAGGAACTCAACCCTAATGAGGACTGGGTTGTTGACGTCGTCACCGCTGTCATTGTTGTGGTGGTCACCGTCTTGCCGGTTAGCTATTAGACTAGGGTAAGTCAAGGCTCTGATACCAACTGATGTCGCGGAAGCCTGAAGAAAGCACACATGATACTT
This sequence comes from Notholithocarpus densiflorus, assembly GCA_030021035.2. Classification (NCBI taxonomy): domain Eukaryota; kingdom Viridiplantae; phylum Streptophyta; class Magnoliopsida; order Fagales; family Fagaceae; genus Notholithocarpus; species Notholithocarpus densiflorus. Next base: position 1,633,171 of record JARYZH020000056.1, read on the forward strand.
TCTTGATGGAATAGAAACTAAACTGTTAGTTTCTGATAGTAAACCTCGAATCCACAAGGGGTTTTTCTGAATCCACAAGGAGATAAAAACTGCAATCTACCAGAAGAAAATTTGATAAAACGTCTGCATTTATTGATAATAGTCTGAAAAACTGAATTGCTTTTGGAGGCTATAATATGTTTAAATAGTAAAAACAAAACCTAGGGCAACTAGAAACCTTAAGACGGTTACGAAAGCATATAAAACCCTAATTTGACTAAACAATATTAAAAGCACCTAAAAAGAAAGAAATAAATAACCTAAACCTAAAATAACAAAAATTACATAAAAATACTATAATTAAATAATTACAAAATTTAAAAATCAAACCGTGTCCTACATCAACTTCAATTGATGAAGGTTGTGCTAATTTTTGGCTTATTGTTGCGCTATTTCTCTCTCTCTCTCTCTCTCATATACAAAGATGCTAAAGAAATCACTTCGCATAGTAGACTAGTACACTTCTATTCTATTTACGAAACGCTAATAATTGTTGGAATAGCAATTGTAACAAATACTATTGTTTTATCTTGCATACTAGCAGGATCATATTCTTTAATCTTTTGCAAAAGTAAAGCATAACCATATGCAAATTGGGATTTTGAAGCTGCTGTGTACAGTATGTGGTAGCAGAGAAGTGCTATATGCCTATATTGCATCAAGGCCAAACCCCTTCCAAAGAAAGATTGTTAATTAAGTATCAAACAAGTAGTAAGACTGTAAGAGCTAGGCTTGGAGATAAAGGGTCCTAACCCATGTGTATAATGCAAATAACATGCTTTGGTACAATTGGGGTTGGAAGTTTTTTGGCTAAAATGCAAAATTGAACCTCTAAGTTTTTTAGATTTTATTTCAGTTCTCTAACTTTTAAGTTTATTCAATTATGGCTTTTTCACCAATTTTTGTTATATGTTGTGGTTAATTTTTCAATTTTTTTTTAAATTTTTCTTCAAATTTTTTAAATAAAAAAAATTCAATTAATGATTGAAAAATATTTTCTAGATTTTTTTTCAAATTTTTTTGGCGAAAATACACTTTTAGTCCCTACATTTTGGGTCGATTCTCATTTTGGTCCCTAAATTGATTTTGCTACTAATGTAGTCCCTAAAAAAAGAAAATCAATTCTATTTTGGTCCCTGCCATCAATCCACTAACAAAAAAATCTTACGTGGCAGACGGAGTGCATAGGTGGCATGTTAGATGCTGACGTGGCTAATAAAATAATATTAAAAATACCACATCGGTATCCATGTCAGCATTTTAATTATAAAAAAAAAAAGCCACCTCAGAAAATTAGATAATAAAATAAACTTTTTTTAAAAACCTTAAATCTATTTTTTTTCTTTTCATTATTAAAATTAAAATCAAAATTAAAAAAAACTACTTTGTATAAATTTCTGATCTTTCTTTTTCTTCTTCCTTTTCAATTCCAGATCCTCTCTTTCTCTTTCTCTTTCTCTTTCTCATGGTGCATGTTTGTGTTTGTATCTTTCTTTTTCTTCTTCCTTTGTTCAAGCTCTCGATCCCTCACTCTCTCTTAATCTCTGACTTCTCTCTCTCTCTCTCTCTCTCTCTCTCTCTCTCTCTCTCTCTCTCTCTAAACCCGACTCTTTCTCCCTTTTTGTTGTTTGATCAGTGATGGTGGTGTGGGTTTGATCGGCAATGGTGGAGTGGGTTTGATCGGGTTTTTCTGGGTTTCTGTGGGGCTAGGATTTTCCGGCTTGATCGGCGATAGTTGTGTGGGTTTGATCGAGTTGTTCTGGGTTTCTGTGGGGCTTGGTATTTTCGGCTTGATTGGTGATGTGGTATGGGTTTGATCGGGTTTTTCTGGGTTTTCGGGGCTGGGTTTGATCGGCAATAGTGGTGTGGGTTTGATTAGTTTTTTATGGGTTTCCATGGGGCTGGGTTTTTCCGGCGATGGTGGTGGTGTTTGCTGCTTTGGGAAATGGGTTTGATCGGTGGGGTGGTGTTGTTGATGGCGGATTTGGGTCAAGGATGGTGAGTTTGGTTTCGTATTTATAGGTTGTGGGTCTTGGATTTATGAACCTTGTATGGATGAATGTGAAAGAGTATTTGGTTATGGGTTTATGGGTCTATTTCTTGGATTTATGGGTTTGATTTATAAAGGCTTCAATGTTGAATGTGTTAGAATTTTCTGTGTTGAGATTGATTATGAATGTTGGCCGGTTGGGTTTGTCTTGATTTGGTGAAGAACATGAAGTTCATCTTCTGGGGAAGAAGAAGAACAATGTTCTTCCAAAGAAATAATGAAATGCAAAAAAAAAAAAAAAAAATAGATTAAGGTTTTAAAAAATAATTTATTTCAGCTTTAAAAAAAATTATTTCATTATTTTTTTTTTAATTTTCTGAGGTGGCTTTTATTTATTTATTAAAATGCTGACATGGATGCTGACGTGGTATTTTTAATATTATTTTATTAGCCACATCTAACATGCCACCTATGCACTCCGTCGGCCACGCAGGATTTTTCTGTTAGTGGGTTGACGGCAAGGACCAAAATAAAATTGATTTTCTTTTTTTAGGGACTACCTTAGTAGCAAAATCAATTTAGAGATCAAAATGGAAATTGGCCCAAAATGTAGGGACCAAAAGTATATTTTCGCCAATTTTTTTAACAAAAGTTGACAGAAATGCCTTAATTGAATAAATCCAGAACTTAGAAGACTAAAATGAACAAAACAAAATTAGAAAATTGAAATGAAATTTGAATAAACTTAGAAAATCAGTTTTGCATTTTAGCCTTGTTTTTTTTAATGTGTTAGCTGTGTGGGTGGTGTAGCCTAATAGGTTGGCTGCTTGTATTTTGGGTTGTCTGAGTGTTGCTCTTTGTGGCTTTTGTTGTGTTTTCAGGCTACTTGTGTTGATGGTGTGTTTTAGGACTAGGTGAGTCCTAGTCCTACCGTTTCTGTGTTCTGTGCTGTAGGGTAGCCCTGCTTCTTGTGTAATGAGGTTTTTTTTTTTTTTTTTTTGGTGTGTGTGTGTTAAATAAAATTGTCTTACTTATATATTTCTTTGAAAATTAAATAAAAAATTGGAGTTGACGCTTATGACTGTGGGTTTGGTTCATGTGATAAAGCACTAGGTTGAGAAATGAGAATGATTTGATATCTTAACAGCAAAAAGAAGAATCTAAGAATTTACCTTTTGCGTAAGGTTAAAAAAAGGGGAAAAGGATAAAATATACTGACAATTTTTATGGTTGGAGGGTGTTCTATTGAAATTTTTAAATTTTTTTTTATTAAACAATAGAAATTCTACTTTAATTTAATTTAAGTATATATATATATATATGTGTGAAACTCTCTTTTGGAGACTTGAATCTCGATCCTTGTCCCCCATACTTCACAAACACTTATACTTGTAGAGTGACTATCCAATAAAGATTGTGCTAATTTTTAGCTTATTGTTGCTATTGCTTCGCCCTCTGAGTCATTAATCATCACCCAAAACCAATTTCAACAGTGTCATTAAACATTTATTTATTATATATTGGAGCAACATTAATAAAAAAATCGTGTGAGTTTGATTATACATTTTTAGTAACTACTTGAGTTTATTAATAACTAATCCATAGGGAGCGAAATGTCATTATGAGAAATTTGAAATTGTGTAATTACGTTCATTTAATTCTTTTTTTTATCAATATAGAATAAATTCTATAATTTTGTCACCAAAACCGTGCAACACAGGTCTTCAATTAGCATTATAATAAAAATTGGGCCTATAAATTATGGTTGCAAATTACACCCTTAAAATTTGGGAGTGGTTGGATTTTACATCTTGAAATTTCAAAATTTAGATTTTACCTCTTGAAATTTGAGGCATTTGGATTTTACACATTGACATTTCAACACTTGGATATTTTCCCCGAAAGTTTAAAATTGTTTGGATTTTACACCTCAAATTTTGAAACTTTAGGGTGTAAAATAAAACTTTAGGAAGTAAAATCCAAACACTTTTAAAATATAGGGGGTAAATTTCAAATTCTGAAACTTCAGGGTGTAAAATCCAAATATTATTAAACTTCAGGGGATAAAATTCAAATTTTGAAATTTCAAGTTGTAAAATCTAATCACCCCCAAACTTTAGGAGTGTAATTTGCAATTTACCTTATATTTAATTGACAAGTAATTACACTAAATTGCTGGAATTTTTAGATAAACATCTTAATTATTCTTAACGACTTTTTACTTTATCAATTATTTTGAAAGGCACAAAAGCTTAATTGTTGATAGCAAGTTCTCCAAAGTGAATATCCTATTTTGTTGATATCAACTTCTTTTTAAACCTCTCATATGATATGATTTATCCTTATCAAAATATATTTTTTTCATTGTTCTTATCAACCTTTTAGTAATAGTATTTATATTGTTTTTTAAAATTTTAATGCAAGACCTTTCTTTCTTTGACTTGGAAAAACGCTAAGCACTTGTGAAGATCAAGAAAACGATTGTAGGAATATTTTCGAATTCGAATTTGAAACCAAAACGTACTCCTCCTCAGAGAGTGAGAGAACAATCAGTTAGCCTTATTTTTTGAGAGAGTGAAATATGTCATCCGAAAAATGCTTCATGTGACTGGTGACTGAGTTAAGGCCAAAGGGCACATACATAGTGATAAAGGTTGCTGAGTTTCAATCATTTTTGTGGCAAAGAAGCAATCAGGTTAGCCTTATTTTTAGTTTTTTAGTTTTTTAGTTTTTTATTTTTATTTTTTTTGCCCCTTCCCATCTGCTCAGTACTACATTATATACAAATTTCTCAGCATGTTAAATATTTGGGAGCTCGTACGTTTTTGTTGGTTTAGGTTTATTTATTTGATAATTTTACTTAATTCAATCTTTGCCACATGTATGAGTGAGTAAGGACGTCAATCAAAATTCTTAACAAAAACTTAAATTTCTAATAAAGTATGTTGTGCCTTGTTTTTCTTTCACTTGGGCAAGACATTGCTAATGCTTGACTTCACTATGCAGCTACTCTTCTAAACCTATAAGAAAAGAAAAGAAATAAATAAAAAAAAATTACTCAAATTAGTAATTGGGTGTGTCCATATAAAAGTGAATGTTCACCACTAATAATCAACCACCTCAATAAGTTATGAAATTGGGTATATCATTAAATTTATTATTTTCCCCTTATTAGATCAAAACACACTGTTTTTAAATGTTGTGTAATTTTTTATTTTTTGGAGAAATGAATAAGTGAAATTTCATTAATCAAAGATAGTTAATAAAAGCATTTGTTAATCTTGATGGAACAGACTCGCTTCAAAATCAACATCAAAAGCATACAATGCTGAAGAATAGGCCATGGCATTTCCTTGCCGTTGCACATGAGTAAAGCTAAAAAGTTTGAACGTTTGGGCTAACTGTCTTGATTTTTTTAATAATATGGCCATAGGTTGTATTCACCTTTCTTTTTTTTTAATCAGTGTTAAGTTTGTGAATATCCACCTCAATTGCAAAATTGATTTACTCACCTTGCAGCTATAGCTTCCATTACTTCAATCGATGAAGGTTGTGCTAATTTTTGGCTTATTGTTGCTATTGATCCACGAAAAATTTTTAGGTACTCATGAAGTAAGGAGAAATGGTGCTCCCTACTCTCATATTCATAGTAGACCCTACCATGAATGTGAGAGGAGAAAACACTATTCTCCATACTCCGGAAGTACTTAAGAATTACTCTTGATTCACCATCTGAGTCACGAATTATAACCCCAATACTAGGTTACTATTAAATGAGTTTTAATTAGTTCAATTAGTAAAGTTTCTAATAGTTAAATAAGAGATATGGAGTTTAATTCCTGCCTATACTAAAGATCGATTGATATCTTACTCTGATGATAAAAAATTATTATCAGAAGCGAATACCATAAGTTAAAAATCTTTCAAATAAAAAAATTATTAAATATTTATTTATTAGGTATTAAAGTGACACCGATCAAAATGTTGTGTGAGATACTAAGATGGATTATAAGTTTTCAGTAACTAAATTTATTAATAGAATAATAGTTTTTCCACAGGGAGTAAAAAAATATCTCATATAGTGTGTGCTTCTTACAAGCTGCGAAACCCGCATGCTAGTGAATGGTACACTCCATAGAATAGGCTTAAAGTGTCAACTATCCATGAGGGTCATAGGGAAATAAATGAAGGATGTAATGGATATGATGTCAAATGATAAGGATTAAATACGTATAAAAAAAATTCTCAAAAAAAAAAAAAAATTACGTAAAAAAAAGAATGTTAGGAATAAAATATTTGTATACATAACAGACAAAACTTGTGTGATTTGTATTTTTTGTAAAAATAAAAAAATAAAAAAATAACAAAGAATTTCTTGACTTGCACACAAACCCTGCCGCGGCGAGTGGACAATCTAGGACAATCCAGCGACTTCCGCTTACCAAATGAAATCTAATATTTATATAAAGTAAAATAATAAAATGACTAAAATTATTATAAATTTAACGCATAATATATAAGATTTGTAATCTTTCTAATAATAAATGTCTTTGAAACTTTGCAAAAAAAAAGAAAAGAAAGTCTTTGAAACAGTCTGGTCATGATTAGAAAACCATTGAATACTAATTTCTTAAGACAAAATTTAAGTACAGAATCTTAAGTGCTGTTTTTTAGGTTCTCTTTTTAAAATTCAGTCATGTGGTTATTTAACTAAAAAATATACTTTTATCTTATGATAAAAAATCTACATAACATAATTTTAAAAGAGAAACTTAAATAACAACACCTCAATACTATACTTAAATCTTATCCAATTTTCCCTTAAAAAAAAAAAAAAAAAAAAAAGGTCTTGCCCAATTCCTTATATGAAAAACAATATCTACTATCAACCAAATGGAAAAGATATCTCCTTTACTAAATATATGAGACCTATCATTCAGTGATACGTGAGTCTCACACGCGGAGAACTCATGTATCAAAATATGGGTCTCAAAAGTTTTTTTTGTTGAGATGTTCAAGTCCCATCTCTCCATCACATGTAGGTCCTACATGCGTAGGACTCGCATAACTTAAAAGGATTTTTCTTTAATGTCATTGTTTTACCCCATTAAAAAAGAAAAGAAAAAAAAAAAAAAAGCAAGAGCATTTTTTTACTTCCACAAAATATTAATTTTTACAATGTCATTCTCCCATTAAAAAAAAAATTTAAGAAAAAAAGCAAGGGCTTTTTTTTTTTTTACTGACATAAAAAAAAAATCTAATAATTTTTTTACAAATCACTATTAATTTACCATAGGTCCAAAAAAAATAATTATATATTTTTTTTGAGAAAGAAAATAATTATACTTGAACAACCAGAACTCAAAAGTCAAAAAACAATATTAGTAATAAATAGATAAAAAGAGAGAGACGAGAAAAGATGGGCGAAGTAGTTTATGCAGCACAATCTAGTAGTTTCTAGCGCCACCTGGCACCGCTTCCACGACCTTCCAGATGTCTCTGATCTCTTAACATAAGGGACTCCTACTCTCCTCTCTCTCCTCACTACTACTCTGTTTCTTACAACAACAAAAAAACATCACACAAAAATTTTCAAAATAATTTCTTTCTTTTCTTTGAAACAAAAACAAACAATTTTGTTGATTGACAGATTTCGGAGATTGCAAAACCAGAATAGCGGAAAAATCTTCTTCGCAAAGAGCAAGTTCTAAATACCCATCAACGAATTTCAGTATCTTTCTGCTAAAAAGGTAAAGAAAAACTCCCTCTCTATTTTTTTTTTTTTTTTTTTTTTTTTTTTTTGAAAATTTGTTCTATGATTGTGTAACTCTGATGGGTCTTTTTAGCTTCTCTGTTGTTGTTTCTTAATGCCCCTGGAATGCTGTTGTACTTGTGTGTGTGTGTGTTTTTTCTTTTTGTCTCCTCGGATTCGGTTCTAATGTGAAGTTGTTGGGAAAAAATATGCTGCGATTTTGTTTTTGTTTTGTTTTTGTTAAGGATTGAAAAGTAGACAATACATTTAGCTTAGTACAATTCAGATTGTCATGGTCCCAAAACAAAATACATAGTTCTTACAAACTGGGGTGTCATATTTGAAACAGAACACAAGAAAGCAATTAGGAAAGTTATTTATTATGTTGTTGATTTGATAATTTGTATAGCTAAATACATTCAATTTTTTGCTATGTGTATGTGTGTGTATTGCATGTTTCATTCGGGGTATTGTATAATTTTCCGTTTAATATGCGACTTTTTTGGTTGCGAAGCTTTCTTTTTTTCTATATGAATTCTGTTCCTTGTGGCTTTGATGTTATGGTAACAAAGGTTTTTAATAGTGATTTTTATATTTTACAGTCTTTATAGGGGCTAAGAAGCAAAAAAGATGAATCCTGAGAAGTACACCCACAAGACCAATGAGACTTTACTCGCTGCTAATGAGTTAGCAATGACTGCTGGGCATGCCCAGTTCACTCCTCTCCATCTTGCTCTTGCTTTGATCTCCGATGCTAGTGGCATCTTCAAACAAGCAATTGCGAATGCTGGTGGTGAAGATGCCACCAAGGCAGTGGAGAGAGTGTTCAGCCAGGCATTGAAGAAACTCCCATCTCAATCTCCTCCCCCAGATGAGATTCCAGCCAGCTCAAGTCTTATCAAAGTAGTGCGCCGTGCCCAAGCCGCTCAAAAAAAACTCGGGGACACGCATTTAGCTGTTGATCAGCTGATTCTTGGCATTCTTGAGGATTCTCAAATTGGGGACTTGTTGAAAGAAGCCGGTGTTCCTGCGGCAAAAGTGAAATCAGAGGTCGAGAAGCTTCGTGGGAAGGCAGGAAGGAAGGTGGAGAGTGCTTCTGGGGATACCAATTTTCAGGCTTTGAAGACTTATGGGAGGGACCTTGTTGAGATGGCAGGAAAGCTTGATCCAGTCATTGGCAGAGATGAGGAGATAAGGAGAGTTATTCGAATTCTCTCAAGGAGAACTAAAAACAATCCTGTCCTTATTGGAGAGCCTGGTGTTGGTAAAACTGCTGTGGTGGAGGGTTTGGCTCAAAGGATTATGAGAGGTGATGTCCCTAGTAATCTTGCTGAAGTAAGACTCATAGCATTGGATATGGGGGCATTGATAGCTGGAGCAAAGTATAGGGGAGAGTTTGAAGAGAGATTGAAGGCTGTATTGAAAGAAGTTGAAGAGGCTGAGGGAAAAGTTATACTTTTCATTGATGAAATTCATCTCGTTCTTGGTGCTGGTAGAACTGAAGGGTCTATGGATGCTGCAAACCTCTTCAAACCAATGCTTGCGAGAGGGCAGCTAAGGTGCATTGGTGCAACCACACTTGAGGAGTATAGGAAATATGTGGAGAAAGATGCTGCATTTGAGAGAAGGTTCCAACAGGTGTATGTGGCAGAGCCTAGTGTTGCTGACACAATAAGTATCCTTCGAGGTTTGAAAGAGAAGTATGAAGGTCATCACGGTGTGAGGATTCAGGACAGGGCTCTTGTTGTTGCAGCCCAGCTCTCAAGCCGTTACATTACAGGTATGTACTTTCAAGACTACCATGACATAGTGTGATTGTGTTGGTTTCCTTTTTAGACGTGTTCTTTCATTTGTTAGTCTTATTCGAAGTTGAGATATTGATGTATATGTTTTCTTTTTGATTAGGGCGTCATCTCCCTGATAAGGCGATTGATTTGGTGGATGAAGCATGTGCAAATGTGAGAGTCCAACTTGATAGCCAGCCTGAAGAAATTGATAACCTTGAGAGGAAGCGAATACAGCTCGAAGTTGAACTTCATGCGCTCGAAAGGGAGAAGGATAAAGCTAGTAAAGCCCGTCTTGTTGAAGTAAGTGTTTGTTTTCAAAGACTGTCTGGAATATACTTGTGGTTGTTATGTAAAGTGTTTTGTATCATTTGCATTCTAAATCTATTGTCCTCCTTATAGGTACGGAAAGAGCTTGATGATTTAAGGGACAAGCTTCAACCTTTGATGATGAAATATAAAAAGGAGAAAGAAAGGATTGATGAGCTTAGACGACTAAAGCAGAAGCGAGAAGAGCTCTTGTTTGCTGTACAAGAGGCTGAAAGAAGATATGATTTAGCTAGAGTTGCTGACTTGAAATATGGGGCAATCCAGGAAGTGGAAGCTGCTATAGCACGGCTTGAAGGAAACGCTGATGATAACTTGATGTTAACAGAAACTGTTGGCCCAGATCATATTGCAGAGGTTGTCAGCCGCTGGACTGGCATACCTGTCACAAGGCTAGGCCAAAATGAGAAGGCTAGGTTAATTGGTCTAGCTGAGAGGTTGCACAAGAGAGTAGTTGGACAGGATCAAGCAGTTGGTGCTGTTGCTGAGGCAGTATTAAGGTCCAGGGCTGGGTTAGGAAGGCCTCAACAACCAACAGGTTCATTCCTATTCCTAGGTCCAACTGGTGTTGGTAAGACTGAACTTGCAAAGGCTCTTGCTGAGCAACTCTTTGATGATGAAAATCTGTTGGTGAGGATTGACATGTCTGAGTATATGGAGCAACACTCAGTTTCACGGTTAATTGGTGCTCCACCAGGGTAAGTGTCTTAGCATATTTATTCAACCAGTCTTATATATATTTATGATGTGAAAGTAGATTCTTACTCTCATTCTACTCTTGCAATTCTCAGGTATGTTGGACATGAGGAAGGGGGACAGCTCACGGAGGCCGTGAGGCGCAGGCCTTATAGTGTAGTACTCTTTGATGAAGTGGAAAAGGCACACATCTCTGTATTTAATACTCTGCTCCAAGTTTTAGATGATGGAAGGTTAACCGATGGCCAAGGCCGTACCGTTGATTTTAGGAACACTGTGATTATCATGACATCAAACCTTGGAGCAGAGCACCTCCTTTCTGGACTGATGGGCAAGGTCTCAATGCAAGTTGCACGTGATCGTGTAATGCAGGAGGTATTGAATTACTTTCAATACTTAACAAATAAATGTACATATTTCTGTTATGTTGAAATTGGTAGTAATCCCTTTGTTGTTACTTGGCAGGTAAGGAAGCACTTCAGGCCAGAGTTGTTAAATAGGCTGGACGAGATTGTGGTATTTGATCCTCTCTCACATGAGCAGCTGAGGAAGGTTGCTCGGTTACAAATGAAGGACGTTGCAAGTCGGCTTGCTGAGAGGGGAATTGCCTTGGCTGTAACTGATGCTGCTTTGGACTTTGTATTAGCAGAAAGTTATGATCCGGTTAGTATTCCTTGTCCAATTAGTCTAAAGACACAACTTTTCTCAATACTTTTATTTTCCTTACTTTTGAGTTGACAAGTTGTTAATGGTAGCAGACAATAGAGTGCTGTTAATGTTGAGTCTATATGAATATCAATAACTTGACAACTCAACGGTTGTAAAAAGTGGTTTGAAAAAAGATTTGTCCTGCTTAAATCTGGTTTGCTTTTAGCTTGCAAGAAATACTTAATGGTATTTTTTTTTTCCTGTTCAGGTTTATGGTGCTAGACCTATCAGGAGGTGGCTGGAGAAGAAGGTTGTGACAGAGCTGTCAAAAATGCTTATAAGGGAAGAGATTGATGAAAACTCAACTGTGTACATAGATGCTGGGCCTAATGGGAGTGGATTGGTGTATAAGGTGGAGAAGAATGGAGGGTTGGTTAATGCAGCCACTGGTCAAAAATCAGATGTTTTGATCCAAATCCCTAATGGGGCAAGAAGTGATACTGCTCAGGCAGTAAAGAAGATGAAGATAGAAGAAATTGATGATGCTGATGATGATGATGAGATGGATGAGTAAAGTGTTTCCTTAGGAAAAAGAAAAGTGTGTAGTCCTATGCATCCCTAAAGGGGATAGTAAATGAGCATTTTGCGGTTTCTGTATTTGAATGTACTTTTCTGGTTTTTGCTTTTCCTTGTTTTAAAGTACTGCCGAATGATGAAATGCAGTGGGGAGTTCCTCCCATGTATTGTCTACTGAAATATATAAATAGCCCTTTTTTTTATTAGCTCAGTCTTTATTCATCTGGTTATTGAGATTTGAGAATGTTAACTAATTTTTTTTTTTTTTTTGGCTAAAAGTTACCTATTTTTGTTAATTGTTAATGCTCATCTATAAGAAATTGTAAATTCTCATCTAGCCGACCCTGAACCATAAAAATTTGGGACTAGGATCTTAGACTGCCATTAGCTCTTTGTTTTTCCTTAAACTTCATTGTTGACAGCTGTTTCCTAGGAAACATCTTTGAAAGTTTTTTAGCAGTGTTTCAGAAATCAGCATAATCAGGGAAAAATGTAGACTAATTATGTAATCACAAACAAGAAGGATTGCAGCTACCCGAAGCCATGTACTAGCCAAATGGTCTTATATTCATTCTTATTTTGGTAGTTTTGGTCCTGGTCATTGCCCTCCTAGTGTTGTAAATGCGTGATTGTAAAGGAGGCCGACCTTTTGCGTGGTTTTTCTTTTCTTCAATAAAGTCTTTTATTCATAAATAAAATTACCCTAAGCCATTTTAAAAATCATGCTTCTTTATGAGGATTAGTACTTGTATTCAGCAAAAGAACACATGGGAGCAAATATGAAAACTCTTGCTTTTGGTGGGCATGTCCAGAGCAGCCAAAGGTGTTCTGTATTCTTTTGCTAAAACGTTACTCCTTTTTTTTGTATACAAGAGCACTCACATCAATAAATGTAAAATAGAAAAAGTGCCTAATTTTACACATTTAATCTCAAAATTCTCTTATCAAGCTGAAGTTGTAAAAATTTACACAGTTGCTATAGTAACTGTGTAAATATATATGGTTAATGTAGCTTTCTATTCCAATATTATAATATCTTTTCTCTCACTTCTTTTTCTCTCATCACTCTCTCTCTCTCTCTCTCTCCTTCTTGTTCACTCTCACAGAACCTCCAACCTAACACCACCTATATCCAAACACAAATTCTGTCCACCCAACACCATTCAACCACCACCACCAAAACCCATTACAACAACAGAAAATCAACCCAATCTCAAACCATCAACGGAAGGCCCATAACCCAAACCCAATGGAGAGAGAGAGATCTGACAAAAGAAAAAGAGCTTAGGGTTGAGAGGAGAGAGGAGAGAGGAGAGAGAAGAGAGACCTCTGATGGCTGATGCTAGACGTGAGAGAAAGAGACTTGAGATGACAAAAGTAGTATAAATAAAATGAATATGAGTATTTAAATAAAATGAAATCTGTGGGTTCCAGTTAGCTCAACAGGTAAAATCTCTGATGGTTGTATAAGAGATTTGGGGTTCAATCTCCGCCTACACCAAAAACTGATTGGTGTCTTGGTTTGATGATAAAGAGCTATCATCAGGAGCGGACGCCATAAGTTGAAACTCTCTCTCAAAAAAAAAAAAAAAAAATCTAGAATAGTAAAAGTAGTTGTATAAAATAGAAAAAATATATATTCTTATACTAAAATAGATAAAAAAATTTAGAGAAAAATTTAGACAAACTAATATGCTCTAATAAAGTAGTTATTAATAAAATAATTATTTATTTGTTAAAATATTATTTTTGTTCTTAAATTTTATTAAAAGTTTATTTTTTATCCCTAAATTCAAAAAGCTTAGAGACAAAAATGAAATTTATAAAGTTTAGGGACGGAAAACACTTTTAGTCAAGTTTAGAGATAAAAGTAATATTTTACCCTTTTATCTAAAGAGTATGGAGGGATAATCTTAAGATTTTATTTTTGTTTTCTTGTGATCTTTCATGGTATTTTCATTCTTTGTGAATAAAGATTATATTTAAGACTTTCTTAAATTTTTTCTTGTAAATTAATTAAGTGGGAATTCTATTCTAAATCACTTAAATTAGGGAGAACTATTACGGATAGTAGAATCTACACTTTTAGATTCGCAATCAGGAGGTTTTTTCTCTTTATTTAATACTAGAATGTAACCTGTGCTTACGCGTGAGAATGATAAATTGAAGTGGTGCTATTGATGTTAGTTTGGATTATGACATTAGTTCAACCAGAACATTTAGAGGTACTAAAATGGTTTTTCCTTGCAATTTTCATGATATTAGTTACACCAAGTTTCTCATTATATTACTATTATGTACTCTCTCCTGTCCCAATTTGTTTATCCTCTATTCCATTTTGAGATGTCCCAAAAGTATTATCATGTTTCTAAAATTAAAAACCATTAATTTTCTAATGTTCCTATTATGCCCTTACTTTATTTCCAAAACCATTTTTGATAAATTTATTTAAGGGTAGTTTTGGAAATTTATACATTTTTATACATCAAACAAGACAATAAATGATGTTCCCTTAAAAAGTTAGATTTTTAAAACAGGACAAACAAAATTGGGATAGTGGGAGTATATAATTTTAAAAATTACTATTAGATATTATATATACAATATCAATTCACAATCATTGTACGTGAAATTCTACTAAATACAACACAAAATAAAAAGAATAGATTAGTCCAATAGTATCTCTTAAATTGAATGTAGTTAGGTGCATGGGATCATTCAGCTCAATTACAAATTTTTAGGTTTAAAATCTTCGCATATAAAATATCTGAATGGAAACAGTATAAAAAAAATATGCTCATTTGTTTAGAGAAAAAATAGCAACAAAATCTAAACAATTTAATTTTTATGGAAAGCTAACAAAAGTAAAATTCAATTTTGATTCTAATTAAATTTTCTCTAAGTTTTGGTTTAAAATACACACACACTACCTAGTTAGTATTGAACCGTAAATAGTCATGGTATATTACACAAATAACTTATAAATTTGAATTATTTTTAGTTACACAAAAAAATGGCTCATAAATATAAAATCATTCAAACTCTTTTTTTCTCCAATTTTATATATAGAGTTAGATATATGATTAGCTTTTTTTATGGTTTATTTATATTTGACTCATCGTTTTCTATATCGAATTAACTCACTTGACACAAAAATTTAAAAACTTAAATTATATGAGACATGTGGCGCAAAATTAAACTCTAATTGAAATTCAAATTTTACATTGAATTAACCCACTTGGTACAAAAAATTTAAAAACTTAGATTAAATGGGACACATGACGCAAAATTAGACATTAATTGAATTTCAATTTAAAATCTAATTGGATTTTCTCTCAGATTTATATATATATATATATATATATATATATAAATAAGAGGAGAATCTAACGTAGTCCCCTATGGACCTATGGTCACAGTTGTCAAACATTCTAGGTTGTGTGATAGCTGGGCAAGATTTCTATTGTAAAATTTAGACAGATTTTTGCTTTATTTTCACTGTGAAACTCCAGTAGAGGTTCGCATATGTGTACAGTGATGGAGTTAAGATTTTAGTTTAAAAGGGTGAAAATTAAAAGATAATATTAAAAATAAAATTAATTTAAAAATATTAATCAATAATAATAACAAAATAAATAAACAATTGTAAGAAAATATGAATATATTTCATATTATTAAAATAAATAAACAAAATAACCAATTCATAGTCATAGTTTTTACAAATTTTACAAACTGATGTAATAAAAATGTGATTAGTGTTACTTAAACAATATAATGAATATATGTTTGAAATTATTTTTTGTGATTGATATGCTAATTTGTAAGACATAAGTAGTAAAAATTTTAAGCATCACTCAAGTATAAGTGAAAATGGTAAAAATAATGATATTAAATATATAAAAAAAAATAGTGAAATAGGTGCAAAACATGGGACAGACAAAAGCAACTTATAAGAGCATCTTTATCCGGTTTTCATATCTCATCTTATTTTACCATCCTAAAAATCTACTTTATCAATTATACCATACCATTTTACAATACTTCCAGCATCCCAAATTTTTATTTTCCTAGTCTACTCATTAAAATAATATATCTACACAATAAAATAATATTTTTACATAATAAAATAATATATCCTCCAATCACCGTGATTTATTCTTTCTGTTCAACAACCACAAACTTTACAGAAAACACCATCACCACATGCCCACCACCGCCCACCGTCGCTGCACTACACACACCTGACACCACCACCACCTCCAGCAACCCATAATCTACCATCAACACCAAAAAAAAAAAAAAAAAACCCAGACCATCAAACACCAATCACCCAAACACCACAGCCCAAGAACATTATTTATTCTTTCTCTCTCTTTCTTTCTGTTCAAGAACCACAATCACCACCACCGCTACACACCACCACCACCACCGGCAACCCATAATCTACCGTCAACACCAAAAAAAAAAAAACCTGAGAAAAGACCAGAACCATGCCACTGCACCTACTGCCCTCTGACCACACACACACACACACACACACACACACACACACACACACACACACAAAAACCACTGCAACCCACGGTCAAAAACCATACCCACCACCGCCGAAGCTCGAAGGATGCGGATTCGCCGCTGGGAAGCTTGAAGGAAGTTGATTTTGTTGACCCATGCGGAGAAGGAAAAATGAAAGAGAGAGAGAGAGTTGCTGGAGAAGGAAAAAAGCGAAGACCTACCCACCACCGATCTAGAGAGTTGCCGGAGAGAGTGAAGATATTGAGAAGAATCAAAGAGCAAGAAGAAGAGAGAGCAGAAAGAAAGAGAGAGAAGGAAGAAAGAGAAAAGAAAGAGAAAAAATGAGAAAGGAGAGAGAAATTGCCGGGTTAAAATGAGAGAGGAGAGAGAAATGAGAGTAGTAAAAAAATATTTTTTTTATGCAATTCAGCTACAGTACCATCTTACATTTGAGATGGTACTGTAGCTATATCTCAAAATAAATTTGGCCTTTTAGCATTTGGCCTTCCCATTGTTAAGCAGTTTTGGGGCTTAAATGCCAAATGTTCCTAACATTTGGCATATACAAGCCCCACTGCTGATGCTCTAAGAATAGTGAAATTGGGACATACAAAAGCTTCTTTTTCCTGTGTTAGAGTCACTTTCAAGTGGAAGTGCTTTTTTTTTTTTTTCTTTTTCTTCTATGTCGGTGAGTATCTAATTTAGACTTCGCGTGTGTTTGAATACCGCTTATTTTGCTGAAACTGAAAAATTATTACTAAAAGTACTATAGATAAAGGTAAAAATTAGTTGAAATAATACAGTGAGGCCATGAATAGTGCCAAAAAGTGTAATGGAACCTGTGAATAGTAGCAAAAATAAGCTAAATAGTAAAATAATTTTCATTTTTCATTCTAACCCAAAATCACACTACATATATAAGGAAATTTTAGGAGTCATGCCCCTTCTAGCTCTGCCCTGTTTGTGCATCATATTGTACTTGACTTTTTACACAATTTTTATGTAAGAACTTAGAATGCCATAGATATTTAACACATTTTAGGACCCTTTTGGCCTTTTCATGGGTCCATGGCCACTGGAAGAGTTAGGATTTGATTTCAAGGGGTGCAAAACATATGTATTACACAAAGTGTGCACGCACAACACACTAAGTGTCTGTTGGGAAACAACTTATCTAACTTTTTATTGAAAGTGTTATAAAGTATATTTGTACCCTGAAAAATTTTGAAAAAGAGAGAAAATACGGAAAAAATGAGGTTTTAAAAAACTGTACATAAAAGCTAAAAAAAAGCTAAAAGCTGAACTTATAAGCTGATGCCAAACAGACACTAATTATATATATATATATATATATATATATATATACACACATGTGCGCGCACACTAAATTGGCTAAATTTAAGATAAAATATGTGAACATAACTTTCATGTCACAATTTTTACCACAATTTGATGTGACAGAGAAAAAGTTGTAGATTATTGTGAAAATAATAAGTAGCTAGTTACAATTTGATACGTAAGAGCTGTAACAAAAGTTATGATATAAAAATTGTGGTCCGTAAGAGAGAGTGTAAATGCATTTTACCCAGTTTTTTCTTTTAGAGAATACTGTTCCATTAAAGAGAAAGGGGGACGGGCCCAGCCCATAAGCCCATCTTTACCTACCTTCGACAAAACAAGACATCACTTTCATTTTCACTTGGTATAAAGCCTGTACAATTTTTTTTTTTTTTTTTTTTTTTTTGAGGGGAAGAAGCCTGTACAATTTTAGGCATTCTAAAGTGGCGCATAAATCGGTTTGTCCAAAGGAGTCACCACACAGACCCGGAGAAAACGCGCTTGGTCCGTGGTAAGTGCCTTACCGTCGACTTCAACAACTTAACCCAGACTGTTTCCAATCTCCAAGCCCGCCTCTGCATTGATGAGGTCAAAAGGCAGACCCCAGATTTGTACCCAAATAGGCAAGTCGGTGAAAGTGACTAACCGCGCCGTCATGCCCCGTTCCCATCGCCTCAGTGCTAGGACCCGATTATCAAAGCTCCAGGGTCCATTATTCACGACCCATGATACCTGGCTCTCCAATGCAAACTTAAACTGAAGTAAACCGTCGCCAACCTCGACTATCTTGAGGTCCGGTCCCATCTTCCATACTGATCGAAGGAGGTTCTTGGCAGCTCTCAGGTTTAGCGGTCGAGGTGCTAAGAATTTACCGAGAAGGCTGAGGGAGCACTCTTCCAGGGTTTTATCTCTTTTGTCTGGCCTTACAACGATAACTTCTCCTTCCTCTGAAGTTAACTTAATCCGGTGCAATCGATCAATAACTTCGGCGTCCATCTCAGTGCTCGAGATTTCAGTCCCTTGGTCTTGTACCTTCAAAGACCAGTGATGTGTAGAAGAAAGAAAAAAGAAAAAACCACGAGGAAAAGTCGTGGTGAAGAAAGGTGGCTCACCCTTTGTGAGAAGGAGACTCCTAGCGAGAGGAGACTCCTATAGTCACGCATCTACACTCTTCTTACTCTGATCATGTCCCAATTATGGTTAGCACTCACAACCCAAGTACACCTACTAGAAAGAAGAAAATCCCACACAGGTTTGAGGAAAAATGGGTGACCCACCCAGCATGCGAAGGTACCATTCGTGAGGCTTGGGTGGGGTTAGTTTGTGAGGGGAGCCCTATGTTTCAACTTTTTGAAAAGATTAAGCAGTGTAGACAAGCCTTGGTGCGGTGGAGTCGTACGGCTTTTGGGAATGCTAAGGAGAGGCTCCAAGATAAGCACAAGCTTCTGGAAGAACTGGCCAACCAGAATAAGGCAGAGAACAATAATGCCATTCGGGGTTTACGGGCCGATATAAACTCATTACTGTACCATGAGGAGGTGGCGTGGAGGCAACGGTCACGGTCCATTTGGCTTCCTGCGGGTGATAAGAACACCAAATTCTTTCATCAACGGGCAAGCCAACGAAGACGAAAAAATCACATTGCTGGGACCTTTAATGCTAATGATGAGTGGTGTACCACGGATGATGGCATTGCAGATGCGGCGGAGCAGTACTTCAAAGCCTTGTTTACTTCGGCTCAACCAACTAACATGGAGGCTGTTTTAGACCCCATAGATAGGCTAGTAACCCCAGACATGAACCACCAACTTTTACAACCGTACACACCGGTGGAAATTAAGCGGGCGTTGTTCCAAATGCATCCATCCAAGTCGCCGGGCCCGGATGGTATGTCCCCGTTCTTTTTTCAAAAATATTGGCATATTGTTGGGAATGATGTGGTTGGGGCTGTTCTTTCGGTTCTAAACTCTGGCCACCTCCTACACAAGATGAATTATACTCACATTATTCTCATCCCCAAGAAGAAGGAGCCGCGGTACATCTCAGATTATCGCCACATCAGCTTAGGCAATGTGATATCACGGTTATTTTCAAAAGTGTTGGCTAATCGTATCAAATTGATATTGCCTAATATTATTTCCGATGCTCAAAGTGCCTTTGTTCCTAATCGCTTAATCACTGATAATACCACTGTAGCGTTTGAGTTGTTACACAGGATGAGAAATAAGAGGAAGGGGAAGCAGGGTCAAATGGCGGTGAAGTTGGACATTAGCAAAGCCTACGATCGGGTTGAGTGGCTGTTTCTACGGAATATGATGACTAAACTCGGCTTTGATGATACATGGATACGGCTGGCTATGGAAACGGTTTGCACCGCTTCTTACTCGATCCTCATCAATGGAGAGCCTCGTGATCTGGTCAAACCCACCCGTGGAATCAAGCAGGGCGACCCCCTCTCGCCATATTTGTTCCTTCTATGTGCCGAGGGCTTATCCGCAATGCTTCGTAGGGCTGAGGCAAATCGGTCTATTAAAGGAATTGTATCTTGTCAGCATGGAGTGACCATTTCTCATTTACTCTTTGCCGACGACAGCCTACTGTTCTGTCAAGCCACGGTTCAGGAGTGCCAAGTGTTGCTCAACATATTATCACAATATGAATCGGCCTCTGGACAAGCCATTAACCGGCAGAAAACGTCGCTTTTTTTCAGTCGCAACACCAGACAAGACACACGTGACTCAATCAAAACTTTGCTTGGAGCGAGTATCATGTCTGATTGCGAGAAGTATTTAGGTCTGCCGATGGTTGGGGGT
The DNA here is from genome assembly GCA_030021035.2 of Notholithocarpus densiflorus. Lineage (NCBI taxonomy): Eukaryota > Viridiplantae > Streptophyta > Magnoliopsida > Fagales > Fagaceae > Notholithocarpus > Notholithocarpus densiflorus. The sequence continues at coordinate 1,653,649 of JARYZH020000056.1, forward strand.
AGAACAAAGATAGCCACCTTCAGGGAAATCCAAGAACGTGTTACTAAGCGAGTTTTAGGGTGGAAGGAGAAATTCATCTCCAAGGCTGGCCGTGAGATACTTATAAAATCGGTTGCGCAGTCTATACCGACTTACTCCATGAGCTTATTCAAGCTTCCAAAAACATTGGGTGACGCCATCAACTCGACCTTGGCCAGATATTGGTGGGGTCAGAAATGCAATGAGAAAAAGATCCATTGGGTGAGCTGGCAGAAGCTGTGTACGGACAAGAATAGAGGTGGTATGGGGTTTCGAGACATCAACGCCTTTAACCTTGCAATGTTGGCCAAGCAAGCGTGGCGACTGTTGCATGGCACTCAATCTCTCTTTTATCGAGTGTACAAGGCCCGGTATTTCCCTAGTAGCACGTTCTTAGAGGCCTCGCTGGGCCACAATCCTTCATTCGTTTGGCGGAGTATTCTGTCTGCTAGGGACGTGGTCGTTGTTGGTTCGAAATGGAAAATTGGCGATGGCGTGTGTATTGGTGTCACTACACACAAGTGGTTGTCTCACAACCCTATCTTCAACGGTGAGCCCGACCCTAAGTTGAAGGTTAGTGACTTGATAGATGCTGACACAAGACAGTGGGATTGGGGCAAGGTCCACACACTTTTCACGGCCAGAACTCGGAATGAAATTTTAGCCCTACCCCTCAATAATACACGTGCTAGGGACTCCCTTATATGGATGGAGAATAAGTCAAGGTTCTTCTCTGTCAAGACCGCTTACCACGTCGCGCTCCGATTGAAGCAACAGCAAGTAGTGGAGCACTCAAAGGCCCGGACAGACAAGCCAACCTGGAAGAAACTCTGGACACTAAATGTACCCCCAAAAGTAAGAACCTTCATGTGGAGGGCGTGCTCTAATAACCTACCCACTCGAGACAACTTGTGCAGAAGAAAGGTTCACGTTACGGAGGTGTGTGGGGTGTGCCAGCAAAAACCTGAGACAACTGGTCATATCCTGTGGGAGTGTCCCCTTGCCAGGAATGTGTGGGCCTTGGTTAAGGGAAAGATTCAAAAGTGTTCCAATGGTGCGCACGACTTTTTCTTGCTGTTCGGCTTCATGGTGCAGAGCTTAGACCAACGCGATTTGGAACTTTGGGCAACTGTGGCGTGGGCTATTTGGAATGCCCGAAATAAGATGTACTTTGAACAAAAGAAAACTCATCCGAGGTTTATTTTGAGTGGTGCAGAGGGTCTGCTAATTGAGTACCAAAAGCTGATGGCATCTCGGATTTAATTTTTTATATTGGTGCCCTTTTCTTAGCTATGCTGTTGTAGCTGTAGTCTATGGCCGAAGTTAACTTTTTATATAGGTGGCCTTTTTCCTTAGCTACGTGTGTTGTAGCTTTAGTCTATGGCCAGCTTTTTGTAGCTGGCCTTGGTACTGTATAAGTTTTCTACTTTTCGTGTATTCAGTTTTACTGAGTTAATAAGAGTTTCTGACCGTTTTATCAAAAAAAAAAGTGGCGCATAAAAACGACATGATTGTATGAATTGAATATGTTTCGTTTGGTTAGGGATAAGCCTTTATTATAGAACTAGCCTGAGCGCGTGCTTAGAGGCTCTTCAATTTTTTGGTAAAGTTTAATAATTTACATTCATTATAATTTAGAGTATTTATTATAATTTGGGATTACTACATTTTCTAATCACCAAAAAAAACCTAGGGTTACGATGAAAAAATGATTTCACCACACATAATACTCATCACACCCCTAAGTTTTTTTTTTTTTTTTTTTTTTTTTTGTGATTAAAGAGCCTCTGAGCACACACGTGAGCGTGTGCTCAGAGGCTAGTTACTTTTTATCATTATGCTAAGACACAAACTTTTCACATTAAAAAAAAAGGATAATATTAAATTTCATATAGTAGGATATTTACAAAAAAAAAAAATGTTCATTAACAACTACTTGATAGATTGACTACCACTTCGCTCTCCTAAATTCATCCAATGTGCCTGCCGTGCAATCTAACAAAATTGTTGATATATCACCCTAAAAGAAATACAAAAAATATAGAGTAAGACTTAAATGTAAGAAAAACAACAAACAAGAATAATAGGAGGAAGACAAAGAACCACTTAAAACACATACACTAAAAGAATTAATAAAACCCAATAACCACAAAAAAAAAAAAAAAAAAAAAACATAGACAAAAATATATATCATTCCTACTCTTTAAAAAAAGCCATTAATTAGAGAAAATATTAAACAATTATCAAATTGACCAAATAAAAGAAAAGATTAAAAAAGAAAAGTGTGGTCCTATTTTGTACGCAGTATTTTCGTGGGACTTAAAAAGATTTTTTTTTTCTTTCAAACTCTAAATTACATAAAAGAATAAGGTTTTTTGTTTTTGTTTTTTTTTTTTTTTTTTTTTTTTTTCTAAACTCTAAGTTAGAGTTCAACTAAATATTTTGTTGAAAAAAAAAAATCAAAAAGTAATTTGAGTTCAAATAGAACTCATATTTTTTCTTTGAAATATTCACCTTTAGAAATATGAGTTCAAATAGAAAATTCACTTTTAGAAATATAAGAAAATTCACGTTTAAAAATATGAACTCATATTTAAAAATTTTAGTCCAAATAGAAATCAAATAGAACTCATATTTTATATTCACGTTTTCAATATGAGTTCTAATATAAGTTCAAAACGTTTTCATGCTAATATGAGTTATATGACTTCAAAAGGTGAATATAAGAAGTTATATTTGAACAAAACAATAGGAATATAAGAAAACGTGACTTGAAAGTTAGTTTTTTTTTTTTTTTTTTAAGATAAGATAATGATAACAAAGTAAGGAAACCAAATATAGGAAAGCAAATACTAAATGACAACTCATAAAAGCAAATGTAATAGATAGAATTCAATACGCATGAGGCGTTCTAAATAAAGGTCATAAAAGATACTTACATTTTTGTTGTTGATTACACTTCAAGTCCAAAGTCCAAATAGTTTGTTGGAGATGGAGGACAGAACACACGAAAATCTTGAAAATCAACACCCTAGTGCAAGTTCCTTGAAGTTATACCAAAATCTTGAAGATAAACACCCCAGTGCATGTTCCTTGAAGTTTAAATACCAAAATCTTAAAGATAGGCACCCCATTGCACGTTGCTTGAAGAAATATGTGAAAGAAATTAATGGTGAGGTTGAAATATAAGGGCTATTTTACACAAATATTTTACTTGTTTCTAGAAAATAAGAAGTTGTTCATGAATTAGAAAATCAAAATAGAAAAGACCAAAGTATATTGACATACACATACCTTTGAGCAGGAGCAAATTTGAGTAGAGCAAATAGAAAAAATGATGATAATGGTGAAAATAAGATTATCAGAATTGAGAGAATTGGAGAACTGAAGAAGAAGCAATTTGAGTTTGAAAATCAACGTGAGTGTACCGAGAGTGTGATCCTATTTTGTAGATAGTGTTTTACGTGGGAGTTTTCATTTAGAAAAATGATCCAACCAAATTGTGGTGATACGGTTAGCAATTTGAAAACCAACAGGAGAGTAGTAGTGTCTAAATTTAAGGGATATGGATGAAAAGTTATAGTGATAGTTTTATGGCGAAAACACCGTTTTAGTTCCTACATTTTGGGTAAACAATTAATTTGGTACCTACATTTTAGTAGCAGTCAATTTAGTCCCTATTATTTTTAACTTACATTCAATTTAGTCCCTACTGTTAACTCACTAACGGAAAACACTTATGTGGCAAATGGTTTACATAGTTGGCATATCTAATATTAAAATATTAAATCAAATACTGATATGTCTGCTAATGTGGCCATATAGTGTTTAGATGGCAAATAAAGCCACGTCAGCTTTTAAATTTTTTTTTTTACTGATTTCATTTTTTCATTTTCTTTATTTCTTCTTTTAATATTCTTACAAATTTTTTGTCCATTTAGAATTTCATTTTTATTTTCTCAACATTTTTTTTTTTTCATTTCTTGCAATTTCTTGCTAACCAAACAGAATTTCATTCCAATTCCTTTCTTGATAACCTGCATCGCTACCGCCTTGTCTAGTGTCAACTTTTTGCAGATGTAATCAACAAGAGTACGACCATCTTCCAATTGCCTTCCAACGAAGAATAAAGGTTGTTGATCGGAAGGGATGACTTCTTTGTCTTGGATCTTGGCCTTCATGTATTTGACCGTATCGGAGCTTTCCACCTCCAGAGGGATGATCTTGTCGGTTAAGGTTTTCACAAAGATTTGCTTAACAGAAAAGGGATGGATCTAAGATGAGTGGTTCTTGGATTTGGGTAAGGTTTGGGGTTTAGTTTGAATTTGGGATATGGGTTCTTTGGCCATGAATAAAAGATTAAATGATTAATCAGAGAGAGAAAGAGAGAGAGGGATGAAAGCTTAAAAGATGAGATGAAAGAAAAAAATAAGAAAAAGGGATTTAGAGTTCATACGTTTTTTAATGATATTGTGGGTTTCTAAAAGAAAAAGAAAAAGTGAAAAACTAAAGATAATGAAAAAAAAAACAAATCGGTAATATATATATATATTAAAAGGTAACGTGGCTTTATTTTCCATTTAAGCACTGATGTGGCCACATCAGCCACTAAAATTTAAACATATCAGCATCTCATTTAATATTTTAATATTAGGTATGCCAACTGTGTAAACCGTTTGCCACGTAAGCGTTTTTCATTAGTGAGTTAATGATAGGAACCAAATTGAGTGTAAGTTGAAAATAACAGGGACCAAATTGACTGTGACCCCAAAATGTAGGGACTAAAATGGTGTTTTCACCTAGTTTTATTGTATGAAAAATAAAGAAGAACTTTTATAATTAAAAAAAAGAAGAAGAATTGTTATAAAAAAAAATAAATAAAGAAGAATTGATTTGAAAAAAAAAAAAAAAAAAACGTGAAGGGAGTATGAGTAAGGAAAACGTGAATTCAAAAAAAAAAAAAAAAAAAAGAAAGATAACGAAAAAAAGAGTGGAAAAAAAATAAATAAATAACTTAGGGGAAGTTAGACGTGAGTTTAAAAAAATGAAATAAATAACGAAAAAAGAAAAGAAAATTAAAGGATAAACCTTAATAACAGGGTAGATAACTTTTTTGATAGAAATGTGAGGTTTTTTTTTTTTTTTTTTTTTTTTTTTTTTTTTTTTTCATTAGGTTTTCTGTTTTTAATTTTTAAAAAGAAGTTAAGAAAATAGTTTAAATAAATTGTAATATATATCTATTTAGTTTTTTTTGGGTATAAACTTGAGGATTTTTTTTATAAAAAAAATTGATTTGAAGATAACTTTTTTTTAAAGGAAAAAAAATAATTACAAACGTATAGTTGCTTTGAAGAAATGGTTTAGTGAGGAAGTGATCCTATTTTGTAGGAAATGTTTTAGGTGAGAGTTAAAGAAATATTTTTACTTTGTTATCCTCAAGTTTTGCCCCTACTTAAACGTAGGCTGTAGGGGTATTTTGGAACACAAAAAAATTCGGTCAAAATAGGGAAAATCCCTTAAATAGTAGTATAGATAACAGATAGCGAGCGCAATGGTCAGCATGAATTGAAGATGTTTGCTTGGTTAAGAAACAAATCTTGTGGCAAAAGAAAACACCATATTAAAAACTTGAAACAATTTGCCACCTAAAATTTGTTATAAAAATGTTGTGAATTTAGCACTTCTTTTAATAATAGAAATTAGATTTCTTACTGGTTCCTCAAAAAATTAAAAACAAAATAAAAAAGATTTGATTCAAGTTTTACTTGCTGACTTGTTGTACCTTTAGTGTTCGTTTGCCTCCAATTTATTTAACAAATTTTTAACTTTTATGTATAGTTTTTTTAAAACCTAAATCTTTCTCACATTTTCAAAGTATAAGTACAGTTTAACACAATTTCAGTAAAAAACTAAATAAGTTAATTCCAAATGCACACTAAGTTACATTATTTAATAATATATTTTTATATTATATGTTTATTTTGACAAAATTTACACTTTTTTTTTCTTTATATTCATCATGTTTATAAAATTTCAAGATGTTTAGAGATTAATAACTATCTTATTTATAAATTCTTTAAATTTCAAAAAAAAAAAAATTTGGTTTTTTTAAATTACACAAAACATAAGTTTTGAATCTAATAACAAATGAAATTTGAGGTAAACGGTATTGATTGTTGTAACATTTATAAAGAATTATTTCAGATTTATACCACGGATACTTCTCAAAATATATATAATATGCACACACACATTACGTAGACCTGGCCCAGGGGCATATATGAAACTACTAAATGGCGGTAGTTGGCTGCAACTCACTTTTTCTATTAGTTCCCTTTTGTTTTTTGTTCATTTTTTAATAAGTAATTAAAGAGACTGAGAATAGATGAAGATTTAGTGGTCATCTCTAAGCCCACATAAAAGGGGTACTCTGACTCCCATTGGTTCTCTTGTAACCATAAAAGGCCATCTTTCACGCTCAGCATATCTTAGCACGGTAAATTAACCAAATTATTTATGAACAGCTTGAGCTCAACTCGAAAAAGAGCTTGTTCATGTTCATTTATTTAGCAAATAAGTTAATTAAGTTCAAACACAAGTTTTGACTTAACTATTAAACAAGTCAAGCTCAAACATAATAATCTGTTCGCGAACAAGCTCATGAACATACAGACTAGATTTAAGTGTGTGTGTCCAAAAAATATACTTATATAGACTTGAGAATGGATTGTTGAAACTAGGTTTATATAATATCAAATTCATATTTATAGTTTATTGATAATATAAACAGTTCATTTGTAGTAAAATTCATAGATCTGTAAAAGGGTAAGAGATTTTAGTCATGGTTTTACAATATATGGGAAAAGAAATGAAAAGCAAGTAGCTTGTGAATAAGTTCATGCTTATTTGATAATAAAATAAACCAAGCTTGAACATGTAATATTATTTAGTAACGAACTCAAACTCAACTCATGTTTGAAATAAAATTAAATTAACAAGATTGACCTTTTAATATTTGACTTGACTCAGCTTGTTTACCGCTTGCCTTTCTACCTTTTTTTTTTCCCCAAATACTATGTTGTTTAAGTTCCTTTTAATGTGACAATCTTACAAGATTTCAAACTCACCAGTCACGACAACTATTGGCTCTAATCTTTAATCCATTTCTAGAAACCTTGCAAGGCTAATGACATTCTTGGTGTTGTCTTTTATATACATATATATATATATATATATATATATATATATATAAGGAAGTGTTCTCCTAATATTGGACACGATTATTCCACTCTTTGTCCATAAGACACTCCAAAAATCTTATGGACTAATAGTGTGGTGGATGAAAATTTAAGTTTACAAAATGTCATTCAAATCCATTGAACACACCACATGGGTGCCCCTGAAGAGACTTCTTGGTGTTTTCTATACAAACATGTTACGAGTTAGTTTAATTTTATTTATTTGAAGGCTCCTCCTGTAATTAGACGATATAGATTGATCTTATATAATAGGCAGAAATCACATTTTCGTCCCTACATTTTCAAGCGATTCCCACTTTGGTCCCTAGATTTTATTTTTACCGTTTTTAGTCTCTATCCTGAAAAACGCTTCTCGTTTTGGTCTCTGCCATTACATCAGAGACAGAAAATGCACACGTGGCAAACGACATAATTAAAGAATATTAAAATAATGTCCACGTGTCACTGCAAGCTCCACGTAGCTTTCCCGCCCTTAGTTAGTCTCATTCTCGCCTGTAGGAGGTCACGTGGCCCTCACGTGACTTCATAATCATCTGCCCATTGAAATACCTGGATCAGCTTCTCACCAAATTCAGAAATCCCTAACCCCCAAATTAAGCTCCTCGCTCACAACACAGCCCAAAAACATCTTCAACTCAACTGCTCTCATGGGATCAAGCTCGATGTCATCAAATGAAAGCTTGAGGAAAACGGGCCCAACCCAATGCTTCTGCTCTAAGAAACCTGTTTTGGTTGTTTTGTGGACACTTGAGAACCATGGAAGAAGGTTCTACGGGTGTCCAAATTTCTGGGTAAGTTAGTATCTATCTCTCTAACTCTAGCTCTGCATCTGGCTTTCTCTTTCTTGGTCATAGACCTGGTTTTCAAATACCAAAAGCTATAAACAAAAGTAACACATAACAACCAAACAATGCAATCCCAAAAATATTCCACTATCACAGTCAATATTATGTCCACTACAAAAGCTATAAAAGGAGAGAGGAAGAGAGAGAGTGTGTGTGTGAGACACAACAAGAGAAAGAGAAAGAGAAATAGAGATAGAACCCAGTGCCTTAGACTTAAATTCCAAAGTAAGAACAAAACACAACATCTCAAAATTCCTAAATTCTCAAAACCCAAAAGCTGAGATTGAGACCCAGACCGATTACCCAGCACTTAAAAATAGCATTCATAAGAGAGAGAGAGAGTGAGACATAACGAGAGAGAGAGAGAGAGAGAGAGAGAGAGAGAGAGAGAGAGAGAAATAGAGATAGAACCTTCGTAATCTGCCTTTCACAAACACAGAGCTGCTTCAAGATGGGAACCAAAGCTACAATCACTCTGAAGCTATCTGGGTAAAAGGTTAGGGATTGTGCTTGCTGATTTGGGGTTTTTTGGTTTAGAAAGAATGTCACGTGAGGGCCATGTGACTAACTAAGGGCAGGAAAGCCACGTGAAGCTTGCAGTGACACGTGGACATTATTTTAATATTTTTTTAATTCTGCCGTTTGCCACGTGTGCATTTTCCGTCTCTGATGTAACGGCAGGGACCAAAACGGGAAGCATTTTTCAGGATAAGGACTAAAAACAGTAAAAATAAAATCTAGGAACCAAAGTGAGAATCGCCTGAAAATGTAGGGACAAAAATGTGATTTCTGCCTATATAATAATATGAAAAATTTTATAATCATGAATAATAATTTATCTTGACAATTTAGAAGTCGCAAGATAATTTATCTCTAGAGAAAATGGTATAAGTCTACACAATGCATGCCTCAATCAAGAATTATATGTATGGGTGTGCATCAAACCCACCAACCTGAAGAAACTTACTCAACTCAACTCGACGTCTTGGGTAGGTTTTTATGGGTTAGTAAATTGGGTTGGGTTAAAATTTTATTTTGAGCCTTGGGCCAGGTTTGGTTTGGGTTGATAGTTTTTTCAACTCATCTGACCCAACTCAACCCACTATGTATTTAAGTTTATTTTACTACCATTACTTTAATTTTTTTAGTTTGATTGATTTTGACATTTTGAAAATTACTTTAATGAATTTATAAATTTGGAATATAATTTAAGAATATTATATAATTTATACAATTTATTAAAAAAAATTAAATAATTAATAAAAACCTAGTTCTACACATATGAAGAGTTGGGTTGGGTTGGCAATTTCTCAATTCTACTAGGTCAGGTTGGGTTGAAAAAACTCTCCAACTTGACACATGCACACCCATAATTTATATGGAAACTTTAAAATATATATATAAATATATATTAATAGTCAAAATTGAATATAAAATATATAGTAAAAGAGTAAAAATTATTTTAAGTTACATGATGAATAGACCTCATTTAAGTCTAAATTTTTCGCAAAACCAATTATTATACTTTTTTTTTAGAATGAATTATTATACTTTTTTTTTTAGAATCAATGAATTATTATACTTGATCGTTAAATAATTTTTAAAAAATAATGAAACTATGTTTAAATATCTCAAAATTTTTTATAAGTCTTCAGGTAGTATTTTTTTTTTCAAAAAAAAAAAAAAAAGGAACTTTAGTAATAGTGTTTCACTTTTTTTTTTTTTTTTTTGGTAATAGTGTTTCACTTAAAGTAAAGTAAAGTATATATATGTTAATATTTTTAATGTACTTGTAATGAGTTACATGAGAAAATCATGTTGTATATAATACTTACATGAGTTGTATAGTAAAAACATGAAATGTACGGCTAACCTTTTAAATATTTGTGCCTAATAAGCACAATAATTGAATATTTAAGGGTTTTATTTAATTTTGGTTGTGTGTGTCTAAAAATGCAACGTTGGCTGGATCATATCTGGTAATGGGTATTGCTTAAGGAATTGAATTTGGTGTTAATTCTTTTTTTTTTTTTTTTTCAAGATAGAAATTCTATTCTAAAATAATCTAAGTGTATATGTGTGTTTAAAGGACCAAAGAACCCCTTTGCCAATCAATTAAAAACAAAAATTCCTTCTTCTTTTTTCCAGCTGCGAACAAACACTCCACCTAAGCGGATGAAACCTCCATCGGAAGAGAACAAAATTTGCAGGTAGATGCAATGGGCTCAAGCAATTATAGCAAGCTATGATAGGGGCTCCACGTGCTATGGGTCGGAATTGTCACTTAGCCAAATGTTGTTTCTCTCTCAAATACTTCTTCACCTCATGACCTTTATGCCTCTGTTCTGCAGACTTTGTTTTGTGACTACATACGGGGAACTTAAAGAGTCCACATACCATTGGGGACTAGAAGGACAATAGCAATGGACCCTACATGACCCTTTATTATGGTGAAGCATTACCTGTCTTGGGGACAGACGTTGTGTCGTAGTGGTGAAGTAGTGGTGGTGCTGAAGATGATTTTGATTTAGGAATTTAGGGTTACACACTTTTGATTTGGAGTAAAAGCTGAAGAAAAAAAAAAAAAAAAAAAACGAAGTTTTTTTTTTAATTAATTGGAAAGATGGGGTTTTTTGTCTTTTAAGTTTGTGTCACTTAAGCAATACACACACGCAAGTCATATGCTTCATATTTTCGTTAAACTTAATTGTAAAACTAACATTAGGGTGCAAAGTGTAACAAGAATCATAGTTTAGGATGTAAACTGTGCATTCGAATAGTTTAGGGTGCAAAGTGTAAACTGAGGCATAGTTTAAGGCGGTAAAGTGTAATTTTCCTCTTTTTTTTTTTTTTTTTTTTTTTTTTAAGGGAAGGTAGATGATGTCTTATACGTAGAACTTCTGCATATTTCTACTCCAACTCTAATTGAATTGTTTGACAAATCTTTTTAAATGTTGTGTACTATTATATCTTGAATTCTACTGTTATGATGCTGATCATTAATTATGAGCGTTATAAATGTTCTTCATAAATGTAAATAATCATATACCCTTCTAGACTATTTTAGCATTTCATGTATAACTTTCTTAATCTTTTCTTTTTCTTCTAATATATTTTTCTTACTTACTCTTCAAGAGATTTAAAATGTAAAATCGAATTCTTCCTTTCAGTTAATTTGTTTAACATCCTAATGTTTAGTTTTACAATCTCCTTTGCATTGCACAGCTTAACAGGTAGCATGCTAATTATTTAGTTTTCTTTGTCTTCTAATACAGGTTTCTGAATACGACTTAAATGTTTATTTATTTTTTGCTAAAATGCAAATTGCACATTTTAAGTTTGATTGAAATTAATTTCAAATGTCTAACTTTACTTCTATTCAATTGAGTAATCTAAATTTCAAATTTATTCAATTCAAACGTTCTGTCCAATTTCGTTAAAAATTTTCCATTAAAAAAATATTTTTTTTCACATGAAAAAAAAAATCTATAAAATTAATATAATTATGTTATAGATTTTTTATGTGAGAATTTTTTTCAAAATTTTTTTCATTAGGTAATTGCATACTTAACGACAATTTTTTTTAAAAACAAAATTGGACGAAAAACTTGAATTGAATAAGTTTAAAACTTAGAGGACTCAATTGAACAAAAGTAAAGTTAGAGGACTGAAATGAATATTAGTCAACCTTAGAGAGTGCAATTTGTATTTAATGATATGTCTTAATGATTAACATCTATAATGTGCTTGATAGAATTCCTAATAGAAGTATTGCTTCTTTACTTCTTTGTTTATACTTTACATTTTGTTAAACAATAATTTCTCCCTTTTTTCTTTTTATGCTTAAATGTAAAAAAATAATTTCGATAGCTTTGGTCTGCACAAATGCATTTGGTTTTAATTTTATTTAGTTAATTTCATTCTGAAGTATGTCAAATATCTTTATACTTCAAATAAAATTTTCTTGCTTTTACATGTGAGGTAAATATTTGTGCCTATGCATAGTAATTGAATATGAATTGTAATTGAATATTTGAGGGGTTTTGTGTGTGTGCGCGCGCATATGTGCCCTATAAAATTGAATGTTATATAAATTCTTTGTATCATTTCTCAAATTTGTGTTACGCATGGCTGAGTCATATAAAATCTTTCTTAAGGAATTGAATTGGTGTTAATTAAGCAAGAAGAGATGTCTTATCTGTAGAAGTTCTACACATTTCTACACCAACTCCAATTGAATTATTTGACAAGTCTTTTTATTTGTTTACTATTATATCTTGAATTCTACTTCTAGAATGCAGCTTCTTATTGATGCTGATAATTATATGAGCGTTATAAATGTTTTGCATAAATGTAATAATCATATGCCCTTCTATTCTTAACCAACAAAGGCCTGAAAAAAGACTTCCTGATCGTGTCAGGGGAATGGCATGATAGCTTCCCCTACCCGATGAAAGATGGGCAGCTAGGTGGGGTCTTAGGCTTAGGACGGTTATTTTTAAAGCTACACCTTTTGTGTTCTTCTTTTCTTTTTTACTTGTACCTGAAATTTTCTGTAATTTACATTTTTTTTTAATTTTTTTTTATTTACTTATGATGGTTTTCGTCTTTCCCAATGGTTTTGCAGACAAAAACACTGCCGTCCCCAACCTCAGCCTCATGAATCAGGCAAGCTTGGACAAGATCCTGAAGGCTGAAGTGTTCATTCACACAGACGGACAACTAAGGGCTGCTCACCTGGTTTTGGATTACATTCCAATTTCCAACGCCTTCCAAGCACCGAAGTGTGTAATCAAGGCAAGGGATCTACGTCTACAAAGGATCAGTGTAGCCGCTCCAGGGTTTCTTATTACCAGTTCAATCCCAGAGGGCACACTTGCCACCGGTCCGATTCCTGAGGGCATCCCTAAGGTCACCTAACCACCACAGCATACAACTGAGGAGGGAACTTCTTCTCATCCTGCCTTGATAAAGGAGGAAGAAGAAAAAGTAGTAGAAGTGTCCGATTCTGAGGACAAATTTGGCATCTTCAACCAAATCTTGTCCCCAGAAGCCTCTCCTGGTGACCTCAACTCTTCTTCCTTAGCCCCAGCCAGCACTTACCAAGAAGCTTCTGATACCTCCAGTGATATGGGCATCCAACACAAACAGAGGTCCACCCTCCAGGAGTTGTTGAAGTCTCAGCCGGGGAGAGATGCTCTAGGGAAGGCTCCTCAGACCAGGCTCCTCACTCCTCCACCTGCCCAACCAATCCAAACTGATTCGGCCGACCACAAAAGGAAAAGGGAGGAGAAAGGGAAGGAAGTGATGGAGGTCGGGAAAAAACAACCTCCCCAAGAGATCGAGCCCTAAAGGGGGGCCAAGCAGCCCCGGACGATGCAGACGAGGTTTGCCACTGAGGGGGAAAAAAGAGTTGACCACCAGGCTGCAACCCCTGTTTAGGCCCCACGCATGGAGCAGGATGGAGCTCCCCTTCTCAATGATGCCTCCATCTGAGATTTCCAGCAGGGCACAGCTGGGTACGTGGCAAATGCGGTGGAGCAATCCTTGCTTCTACCCAAGGATATGGCTGACCTCAGGTCTATGAGGCAGCATGAAGTCTTCCTCGGACTGAAGAGGGACTTGACCATGGTAAGAAGTTTTTAAGTTAAGTTAAGCCCCCTTCTTCTTTTTTTCCTTTTTTTTCTTTTTTAACTGTACTCCTCTTCCTTTCTAGGCCATCCAAGCCACCTTTAGGGCCAAGGAGATGGTGAACTATTCCCATCAAAAAATGAAAGAGGAAGAGGGGAGGAGGATAGTAGCCGTGGATGCCTTCCACGTGGCTGAAAAAAGAGTCCAAGATCTTAAGGCCAAGCTGACCAAGGAGGAGGAGAGAGAGAGAGAAAGAGAACTGCAGCGACCCTGGACAATGTTGAAAGACAGGCAGAAGGCCAAAGGGCGCTGCTCCGCAATGTTGAGAACCAATTGGCCGCCTCCAAGAAGCAAATCGCAGCTCTTAAGAAAAAATTGGAAGAGGTCCAAAAAGTTAAGGACCAGGCAGAGAAAGCCAAGGAGGAGGCAGAAAAATCCTGAGAGGAGGTAAAGCAACATGGGTATGATGTTGGAGCGGTTGAGATTAAGGACGCCCTTAGGGCCAAGGTCCTAGGGGTATGTAGGACTTATTGCCTCCAGGTATGGAATAAGGCTCTTAAACTAGCTGGGGTTAAGGCTTCTTCTGTACTTAGGAAGGCAGAAAGTGTCTATTATCCCCCAGCTATCCGCCCCTCTCCCTCCAGCAGTTCTAAGGCAGACACTCCTCCAGAGGTGGCCGATCCAAAGAAGAGCGGCTCCGAGAAGGCCCTTCCTTCCTCTGGAAGCCCTCCGAAGGTGGCTGAGCAACCGGGGGTAAACGAAAAAGAGACCGAGGTTACCAAGGGAGTGCCCCCTGATGCCATCAAGCCCCCAGCTGTTCCCCAGGATCCCATCAAAGACAATGAGGCATCCAGGATGGAAATTATCCTTGCAACTCTCCCAATTCCTGCTAAGGGTGACCCCAAAGGTATTGACCAAGGATCGTTGGAAGCTGCAACCCAGCAATCCAAGGCCCCTCCTCATGGAAAAATTGTAATAAAGAAGAAGTAGATTTAAGACAGTCCCTTTTTCTTTTTTTTTTCTTTTTTTTTTTGTGCGGCAACTTATGTTTTGGTTTTCATAATTTGTAACCAAGTTGCCCCTTTTGCATTCAATCCGCCTTGCTTCAAGGCTGTTATTAATGAAAAATACGAATATATTTCCTTACTTTTGTGATCCTTATACAAGTGCTGATATAATTTCCATATTGTTTAACACTTAACAAATGTAATAATAAAGCAAAACCCTTTTCTCACCAATCCGCATAAGTAACAAAAAAGTTATCCCACCTTACATAATCAGCGAGAAAACAAGTGAAGTCTACTAAGTTCACCATCTCGGCAAAGCATAATTCTAATTTTGAGAACATACACAGTAATGCAGCATACATATAGGTTTAAAATTACTTTGTGTCTTACTCATTAATAAGTTTATAGGGTCGAAAAGATGATCAATTTTCAAATAAACGTGGGTATGCCTGTAAATGCTTTAAGTGATGCTCATGTGCATCTAGTTGAGATTCTTATTACAGTGAAAACCATTACTGTTTGGAGTGATTATACTTGACATTAAAGCAATCAATAAGGAATACTAATTTACCTTAAACGTGTAGTCCAAAAAGTCCGCAATAACTAAGGTTTTGCCCTGTCACTCAGCAATTTGATAGAAAGTATTAATTCACCTGAAGCATGTGGTCCGAGGAGCCAGGCATAGCTAAGGTTCTGTTTGATACTTGGAACAATGATTAAAAGATATCAATTTATTGAAGGTATGTGGTCCAAGGAGCCAGGCATGACCAAGGTTCTGTTTGATACTTAAATAAATGTCAAGGAGTATTAATTTACCCAAAGCATGTGGTCCGAGGAGCCAGGCATGGCTGAGATTCTGTTTAGTACTTAGAACAATGATTAAAAGATATCAATTTACCCAAGGTATGTGGTCCGAGGAGCCAAGCATGACCAATGTTCTGTTTGATACTTAAATAGATGTCAAGGAGTATTAATTTACCCAAAGCATGTGGTCCGAGGAGCCATGCATGGCTGAGGTTCTATTTAATACTTAGAACAGTGATTAAAAGATATCAATTTACCCAAGGTATGTGGTTCGAGGAGCTAGACATGACCGAGGTTCTGTTTGATACTTAGATAGATAGTAAAAACGCATGACGCACAATATAACAAACCCAAATAGGGTGAAGTAAGCCTACATTAATAATAATACATTCTTAGGTTATTTACATTCCAAGGACATGGTACAGCCTTTTCCTTTAAATCTTCAAGATAATACGCACCTATTCCTGCCATTGATGTGATACGATATGGCCCTTCCCAGTTGGGTCCCAATTTTCCCCATGCTGGGTTCTTCGCAATTCCTAAAACCTTTCTTAAGACCAAGTCTTCAACTATCAGTGGCCTTAGCTTTACGTTGGCATCATACCCCTACTTGAGCTTGTGTTGATAGTAGGCCAATTGAACCATGGCATTTTCTCTTCGTTCTTCAATTAAGTCTAAACTCTTCTCTAATAACCCATCGTTGTTGCTCGGAGTGAAGGAACTCGTTCTCACGTGGGGAATCCAGTTTCTAGAGGAACGACAGCCTCGGCCCCATAAGTCATCGAAAAGGGGGTCTCCCCGGTGGACCTACGAGGAGTGGTCCGGTAAGTCCAAAGGACATGTGATAGCTCTTCTACCCATTTCCCCTTCGTATCATCCAGTCTCTTCTTGATTCTACTCACTATGACCTTATTGACAGCCTCGTCCTGTCCATTCCCCTGTGGATATGCTGGGGTGGAATATCTATTTGTTATGCCCAGGCCACAGCAATATCTCCAAAAGACTTTACTGTTGAACTGAAGTCCATTGTCCGAGATGAGTGTATGAGGGATTCCAAATCGGGTGACAATATTTTTCCAAACGAATCTTTTTGCATCCACGTCCCTGATATTTGCCAGTGGTTCAGCTTCAACCCATTTGGTGAAATAATCTATGTCGACCAATAAATACCTTTTATTCCCTGTTGCCTTGGGGAAAGGACCTACAATGTCTAAGCCCCATTGAGCGAAAGGCCAGGGGCTGGACAATGGATTGAGGACTCCACCAGGTTGATGAATGTTTGGTACAAATCTTTGGCATTGGTCGCACTTCTTCACATATTCCTGTGCTTCTTTCTGCATATTTGGCCACCAATAACCTTGTGTGAGGGCCCTGTGAGACAAAGATCTGCCCCCCGTGTTGCTGCCATAAATCCCTTCATGTAATTCTTCCAAGAGTAGCTCAACTGTTTCAGGGTGTATGCATAGCAAGTATGAGCCAGAAAAGAATCTCTTATACAACTTTTGGTCCTCGGACAGCCAAAACCGAGGAGCTTTTCTCTGTATCTTGTCGACCTTGGACTTACTCTCAGGCAGGACATCTTCCTTAAGGAAAAGCACAATAGGGTCCATCCAACTAGGCCCTACCCTTATTTGGTGAACATGAACCACATTCCTTTCCACCTCGGAGGGTTTACATAAGTCCTCCACAAGGATCACCCGAGGTAAACTTTGTGCTGAGGATGTTGCCAGCATGGCAAGAGAGTCTACATGTGCATTTCTACTTCTAGGGACTTGTGATAAATTAAAAGACTCAAATTTAGACTGTAAGCGTCTAACCTGGCTCAAATATTCCTGCATTCTGGGATCTCTTGCTTCCAACTTTCCCTGGACTTGGCCTACAATTAGCCTTGAATTAGAGAATATCTTCACTGCTGTTCCACCCATTTTCCGAACCATGGCCATCCCTACCAACAGAGCTTCGTACTCGGCCTTATTGTTTGTAGCCGAGAATCCCAATCTCAAGGATTTCTCAATTGTGATCTTCTCTGGGGATACCAGAACTAGCCCCACTCCAGATCCTCTGTGATTAGCCACTCCAGGATAAAGGCTTTTGCAAGGAGATTACACCAACCGATTTTCCATCCATGTTTTGCTCCTTTAATCTATCTTCTGATGGGGTCTCGGCAAACTCAGCCACCAGGTCAACGAGGACCTGACCCTTGATAGAGATGCGAGGCATATATTTGATATCAAAAGCCCCTAGGATCATACCTCATTTTGCAATTCTCCTTGTGTAGTCAGCGCTTCGAAGTAGAGATCTGAGCGGGAGCTGGGTCAAGTCAACAACCGTGTGTGATTGGAAATAATAGGGGAGCTTACGTATACCATGCACCACTGCCAGAATGGCCTTCTCAAGTGGTAAGTATCAGACCTCAGCTTCATATAGTGACTTACTCACGTAATAAACTGGCCTCTGCACACCAATATCAACCTGTATCAGCACCAAGCTTACTGCGTGGGAGGCCACTGTAATGTAATCTGATAGGCCACAAACTGAATTGACCCATTGTGATAGAAATTAATTAATTAATTAGCCAAGTTATTAATTAATCAATTTATCATGCAAACGCGTGGTAACACAAACAAATCACCAATAAACTAATTATGTAGCGGAAAATAAATAACACGGTGATTTGTTTACGAATGGGGAAAACCTAACGGCAAAAACCCCACCGGGTGATTTTCAGGTCACCACTCCCGAAACTCCACTATTATCATAACAAGCGGTTAAAAGTAAAGGAATCCCAAGTACCTTACCAACCTATAGTTGAACCCTTACCCCAATACCCAATAGGACTTGTTCTGTAGTGACAATTCCCCTTTTTTGATGCATGGCTCCCAAGTACGTGACTAACCAATGCACGGATCCCAGTACGCGACTTCAATCACCAACTAAGAAGGTTGTTGGCTGCAAAGTTCTTCAGTTCATCCACACGATGAAGATCAAGAAGATGCTTGGTCACAAAACCCTATGGTGCAAATACACAGCAACTTCTTCAAGAGAAAGAGATGAATAAGGGCAAGAACTTTGTCTCCGGTCACAATTTGCTTGAACAAGGTTTGCTCAATGCTTGTGAAACTTGTGAACTCTTTGATGGCCCTTAAAACAATCCTTTTATATGTTTAGGGTTAGGAGAAAAGAAAGCCCAAACATATAATCACAGATCCCAAGAAAATCAGATCAAGATTCTGAAATTCATAAACCTCGACAGATAGAAGGTGTCGAGTAGCTGTCGAGCAGGTGTCGAGCACACGGGGCTGAAACAACTTTCTTAAGCTTGATAGATGCAACTGTCGAGCCAGCTGTCGAGCTTTAATGATTTTGCGCTTTCAACTTGTTTTCTTGGACAGACTTGAAGGCTTTAACACTTGATCTTGAAACATGGTTTCTTGAAGTATTTAAAACACATCCTAGATCTACCCAAATACAAATAAAGTGCGTTTTGTCAAAGGATTAGCCAGGTACATAAAATCATGACATATGCTCTTAACATGAGAAACATATATATCCTAACAATCTCCCCCTTTGGCAATCTGTGACAAAACCACAACAAACAAATGAACATATGAGAGAAGTCATAAATCACTCAACTCATATTCACTTGTTGAATACAATAAAATCTATCCTAACACAAACTTTTGAAAAACTTTGCAAGAAGAGAGTTTATAACAAGTAGACTTTGACAACCTGTATTTCTGAAACACTTTAAACAAAACTCATCAAGGTATCTTTATGTGAAACAGAAATAATAGATTGCATACAAATTTAAGAAGCATGTGTATAAAGAGAGAAAATAAACAACATATGAAGAGGTAGGTGAAAGAAACAACATACATCATCAATATAAAGAGATAAGTACAATGTATGTCATAAATATGGTCACAAGACCTAATGTACAAGAACAATGTATCTCAAAATAGAAAGAAAAGAAAAGATACATGTAATAGCAAAAGATACATCATATCCTCACTACATCCCTCAAAAAGAAAAACAACACTCCCCCTAACAAAAATGGTCCTATACTAACTCTCCCCTTAAGAGTGACTACTCTTATATCCAAAACTACTCCCCATTTTTGTCACGAGTGACAAAGGGTAAGAGTGTCAAGTAGACATCTCATCAGTAGAGCTAGCATCTCCATCATCATCATCTGAAGCATCATCGTCATCACCATCATCATCAGTCTCATCCTCAGAATCAGAAGCCATGGGAGGAGGTGGTGGAGGAGAAGCCTCAGAAGCAAAGCCACCCATGGACGCCTGTCGCCGTGCAATATGATTGACACGAACGTTCACCTGATACAATTCCGTAGAAAGATCAAGATGAGCATCCATGCGCTGCAACTGCGCCATGATGTCTCCTAGTGACACATCGCTCGTAGAAGAGGAGGGAGCGAATGTGGATGGAACAGATCTGGATGGAACAGATCGGGAGGGAAGAGTTGCTGAATCTGTCAGTCACGACCTAAACTGTGCCTCACTACGTTTTACGGTAGCGGCGTCTATAGCATACATAATGGTGAAATGGTCGAACGAGGGAAAAGGAACAGAAAAGTGGCGTAGAATCCTCGTGATAGCGGAAGGAAAGATGAGCTTATCACGGGACGCCGAATCCAAATGAACATCTATAATAGAAAGAATGAAATGAGACGGAAAATCAATAGGAAGTTGTTCAAGAAGAGACAAAAAAAATCGAGCACGAGGCTCTGTGATAGAGTTGTAGTGAGAGAGAGGATGGAGTATAAAAGTCATCACCATGTTTAAGAATCTAGGACCTTTAGCAAAAGCCTTACATGGTATATACTGACGCTCACCCCAATTAGAAGGGCGCTCACAAAAAGCAGAAATAAGCTCATCCTTGGACACAATCCTCAGACACTCACAACTAGGATAGTCAGGAAATTCTATCCTAGGAACCCGAAGCACATCCGCAACAAGCTGCGGTGTGACAGGAATGCTAACACCCCTAACACGAGTGAAGAAGTGAGGGACAGACCGGTCAATCCTGTGCATGTTGGAGTAGAACTCCTGAATAAGCACAAGGGGACAAGTGACAGGCTCATCACAAAGAGACTGCCATTCCCGACTGTGAATGACATCGGGAAGGTCGGTGTCGCCAAAGTCTGCCAAAATAACTTGGCGTTCCGAATGAACACCTCGTTTAGAAAAGTTCTCCGAGAATGCCTTGTGAGCATCATCATCACGGAACCGAAAAGATAAGGGGACAGAATCTGAAGAAGAAAAGGATGCCCTGGAACGGAGAGGGTTCCGGGACGGAGTGGATTTACGTTTCGGTGCCATAGACACTACTAACGTAACCAACAGTAGAGGGATAAAGAAAAAGAGACAATCAGAAGAGTCCCAAAACAATTCACAATATTAAGAATATGTGAAAAGAAGTACGTATGCATGGAGAATGCATGAGCATGTGACATGCAAAAGAAATTGCACCATGGGCTCAGCCCAATCCAATCCTATTAGCACACAAACATATTGCACACATCTAAATGCATGAAAATATTGTTATAATGCTAGTGTGATGCAATGCATGAGATTTTAAACTCAGTTAATTGAAAACCTATCCCAAAATTTCAACAAAAACTCATCAATTTTGAAAAACCTCAAAATTTTTCAAAAAACCCAAAAACCTAGGTTTCAAAACATGAAATGCATGAAAATGAAAGAGAATAGAAGCTTACCAAGTGAAGAAACCTTGAAAAAGCTTGAAGAAACCTTGAGGAACACGATTGGAGTTAGATGAGAGAGTTTGGGAGATGAACAGTCAGAGCAATCGAGAGAGAGATTGACAGAAATGAGAAGCGGATCGCACGAGGTGTTTAAATAGAGCATCAGTAAATCTCGACAGATAGAGGTGTCGAGAGGTGTCGAACCATCTGTCGAGATAGGTGTTGAGAAAATGGCCTTCGACAGAAGCAAGTGTCGAGAAGGTATCGAGGAACACATCATCAGACACAAGAAGTGAGGCTCAATCGATCCACCAGGTGTCGAGAAGCTATCGAGGAGGCAGGAGCTTTCTCGATCGATCCACCAAGTGTCGAGGTGCTAGCGAGATTGCGATAAGAAAAAGCTGAGGAAGCTCGACAAATAGCCAGCTATCGATGAGGTATCGAGGAGGTGTCGAGCCAGTTTTTCCAAAAACAGTTTTTCGAGGAGAGAAAAACACAGATATGAATGCAATCAAGCATGCAACTCAACCAATGATCCAATCAACATAATAAGCTCTTAAAATCATCTCTCAACAATAATTTTTAAGCACATGGATCCCAAAAACACACGCACACACTAAACAAGTCTAACCGATTTTATTTTTCAAAAACAAGTTAAGATAGTTTAGTGAGCATACATTAACACATGTAAAACCTTGTGATGGCTAAATCACATTGTACTCGCACATGTATCAAGAGTAGCAAAGAATATTGCGTGTTGTGTGTGAAAAACATCGCAAGATTGCATAAGTGTATACATGTTATGACAATTTGAGATATGAGAAAATCACTTTAACTCACACACAATCATAACTGCTTGATGGGGATTATCACCTTCGAGGTACATCCTATAACTCCCATATCTCCTAGAAAACACGCTTGCAATCATATTTAAAGCATATTTGATCTTTTTGCTTTTGATTTTCTTTGCATATTTTATTTTTTTTAAGCATATCATGCATGGGCATATAAGAGAGAGAAAAGAAATACCCAATGATATATGACATTCCAATTTTGCTATGCCTAAGCACACAAATGTCATTGACACTGCACTTTTGCTATGCCGAAGAATACAGGTGTCATTATGATTGGCGGGCAACAGTGGTGAGATGGTTATTTATGCCTTTCTCTTAGGATTTTCTAATCTTTCTCGTCAAAAAGAGTGATACAAGTGTTAAGTGCAAGAGACAACTTAATCTTACTCATCACAAACAAGAGCCACAAAGCTCACTTGCTTAGTTGTGCATAGAGATGCTCATCTAAGCTACAAGAGATACAAAGTTTAGAAAACTTTGTATCAATGGCCATCCAAGGTACACAAGTACCAATGTACCCAAAACACACACTGTTTTTGTATTTTTCTGATTTTTCAAAAAAAAAAAATTTTATATGAAAAACAAAACAAAGCAAAAACTGAAAAATAACCAAACAAAAACATGTTAAACAAAGCAAAGCATAGAAACTAGACTGACTTAAAACAGTAAAGCAAAACACACAAGTAATGCAAACAAAAACAAGAAGAGAGAAGAAAGTGATAGAATCACTTGGAGCCCTTTTCCTTCCACACCCTGGAAGAACTTTTCCTTTGATTAAACCCTTGAACCCGCAGTGAGGGGGAAGAATTGAAACCGTTTATGTTTGAAAGGAACATGAGGGCTTTGAGAAGATCTCCAAGGGGAGCAAGAGAGGATTGAAGCTGATTTTGGCTTCTAGATGCTATCATGCCGTTGCTCTGTTGAGTGGCAAGCCACTTATAGCAATTTGGTCGAGTATGACCGGCAGCTCCACAATGATGACAGAGATGCTACTTCTTCTGTTTAGGTTTATGCGAGTTAGCCTTTTTAGCCCTAGGGTTCTTAGCTTCTTTTTTATCTTGCTTAGAGGGTGCTCCTAAGATAGATTTATTCTTGTCTAAGTTCTCACTAGCTAACACAGTTTTAACATTATTGTTCTCAATTTCAACATTATTAGCAGGAGGAACAAAAACAGTAGAACTAGTAGAAGCAATATTAGAGGAAGAAAGACCATACCCCAAACTTGTTTGATCAGAAGCAGATTTCTGAAGATTGAGCATCTCATCAAGCTTTGCACTTGAAGTCCTCTCCATTTGAGCTCTGACTTGAAACAACTCTGCTTCAAGCTTCTTGGTCTTCTCAGCCAAGAAATTGTTCTCGAATCTTAGTGCTCCTATAGTCTGATTAGCTTCATCAAACTTTGTTGAAATATCTTCACAATCAAGTTCCACATCACTGAGCTTCTTGGTGGCCAGCTTATAGAGTTTCTCATATTTCTCAGAAAGCTTGTATAATTTCTCATAGGCTGTATGGATATCATCTTGATCATCCATCTTCTCAAACTTAGAGTCCACCAGTTCTTCTTCTTCATCCACATTTTCAACAATCCCCTCAATAGGATTGACAGTGGCGGTGAAGGCATTTAGGATTCCGTCATCCTCACTGTCAGAATCATCCTCAAGCTCGGTGTCACTCAAAGTAGCAGCAAGTGCCTTGCTCTTCCCAATGCTCTTAAGATAAGTAGGACACTCATGTTTCATATGACCGAAGCCTTGACACTCAAAGCACTTAGGTCCTGCAGGGACAGTGTACTGACCACCTTCCTTAGCATCCTTCTTCCCTTTGTCTTGGCCTTTAAACTGAGAAGAACTTGATTACTTGCGGTCTTTGTCGAAGCGCTTTCCATTTGCGTTCTTCATAAACTTTTTGAATTGCCTGATGACGTAGGACTTCATCTTGGAATCTTCATCATCTGAAGACTCATCTGTCTCACTGTTCTTGGCCTTCAGTGCCATGCTCTTGCTCTTGCCTGACTTACCAATCTTTGTTAACCCTAGTTCGTAAGTCTGTAGATTACCAACCAGCTCTGTCAAAGGAATCTTGTCAATATCCTTTGATTCCTCGATATCTGTAATCTTGGTATCTCTCAGGCAGAGATCTGAGCACTTTCCTCACAATCTTGGGTTCAGGAATGGTTTCCCCAAGATTGAAGGTTGAGTTCACTATGTCCTTTAGCTTGGCATAGAACTCATCGAACGACTCATCATCCTCCATCTTAATCTCTTCAAAGCTTGTAGTGAGCCTCTGTAGCTTTGAATCCTTGACAGCCTTTGTACCCTCATAGGTTGTCTGGAGGATGGTCCAAGCCTCCTTGGCAGTTTCAGTAGAGGATATCTTCTTAAACTCCTTATTGGTGACTGCACTGAATAGAGCATTCAATGCCCTGCTGTTGAATTTTGCCGCCTTGATCTTCGCATCATCCCAATCGGCCGGCGCTTCTGTTGGCTTAGTCCAGCCTATCTCCACAGCTTGCCACACCTTCTCATCTAGAGACTGCAAAAAAACTCTCATACGTACTTTCCAGTATGCATAGTTAGTGCCATCAAATAAAGGAGGTATAATTAATGACTGTCCTCTATCCATGACAAACAGGGGTTAATGGATCAAACACAGTAAAGATTAAAACCTAATCAGAGTGTGCCTGTTCTGATACCACTTGATAGGCCACAAACTGAATTGACCCCTTGTGATAAAAATTAATTAATTAATTAGCCAAGTTATTAATTAATCAATTTATCATGCAAACGCGTGGTAGCACAAAAAAATCACCAATAAACTAATTATGTAGTGGAAAATAAATGACACGGTGATTTGTTTACGAATGGGGAAAACCTAACGGCAAAAACCCCACCGGGTGATTTTCAGGTCACCACTCCCGAAACTCCACTATTATCACAACAAGCGGTTACAAGTAAAGGAATCCCAAGTACCTTACCAACCTACAGTTGAACCCTTACCCCAATACCCAATTGGACTTGTTCTGTAGTAACAGTTCCCCTCTTTTGATGCACGGCTCCCAAGTACGTGACTAACCAATGCACGGATCCTAGTACGCGACTTCAATCACCAACTAAGAAGGTTGTTGGCTGCAAAGTTCTTCAGTTCATCCGCACGAAGAAGATCAAGAAGATGCTTGGTCACAAAACCCTATGGTGCAAATACACAGCAACTTCTTGAAGAGAAAGAGATGAACAAGGGCAAGAACTTTGTCTCCGGTCACAATTTGCTTGAACAAGGTTTGCTCAATGCTTGTGCAACTTGTGAACACTTTGACGACCCTTAAAACAATCCTTTTATATGTTTAGGGTTAGAAGAAAAGAAAGCCCAAACATATAATCACGGATCCCAAGAAAATCAGATCAAGATTTTGAAATTCATAAACCTCGACAGATAGAAGGTGTCGAGTAGCTGTCGAGCAGGTGTCGAGCACACGGGGCTGAAACAGCTTTCTTAAGCTCGATAGATGCAGCTATCGAGCCAGCAGTCGAGCTTTAATGATTTTGCACTTTCAGCTTGTTTTCTTGGATAGACTTGAAGGCTTTAACACTTGATCTTGAAACATGGTTTTTTGAAGTATTTAAAACACATCCTAGATCTACCCAAATACAAGTAAAGTGCGTTTTGTCAAAGGATTAGCCAATTACATAAAATCATAACATATGCTCTTAACATGTGAAACACATATGTCCTAACATAAGCAAACAAAACCTCGTCCACCTCAGGCCTGGTCATAATGGGCGGCTGAGAAAGGTACTCTTTCAACTGCTGGAAAGGCAGGACATACTCCTCGGTCCATTCAAATCCCTTCCATTTGTTCAACAACTGAAAGAAAGGCCTACACCTGTCAGCTGAACAAGAGATGAATTGGTTTAGAGCAGCAGTCATCCTAGTTAGCCTTTGGACCTTTTTGGGATTCCGAGGTGGTTACAAGTTGTTGATTGCCTTAATTTGGTCAGGGTTGACTTCAATTCTACGGTGTGTGACCATGTAGCCTAAGAACTTCCCTGATCCGACACCAAATGAACATTTGGAAGCATTAAGTCGCAGCTTGTGTCTCCTCAAGATCTCGAAAATATTATCGAGGTCATTGACATGCTCAAAATCCAACTTGCTCTTGACCACCATGTCATCTATATAGACCTCAACGTTTTTCCCTAACTGTGGCTCAAACATCCTGGTTATCATCCTTTAGTAGGTAGCCCCTGCATTTTTTAAACCAAAGGGCATCACCTTATAATGGTAATTCCCAATAGGGGTGACAAAAGTTGTCCTCTCTTGATCGTCTATGGCTAAAGGTATCTGATGGTACCCTTGAAAGGCATCCAAAAATCTCATCCAGGGATGGCCCATAGTGCGTCCACTAGCTGATGAATCCGAGGCATGGGGAAGGGGTCTTTTGGGTAGGCTTTGTTCAAATCCGTAAAATCTACATATACACGCCACTTCCCACTCTTCTTCTTTACCACCACTATATTAGCCAACCATTCAGGGTAGAACACCTCTTTAATAGCCCCGGTCTGCTTAAGCTTTATCATCTCGTCTTTGACGGCGTCAGAATGATCCTTAGATGAGCGCCAAGGTGGTTGTTTCTTGGGGGTAACAGATGGATTGACGTTCAAATGATGGTAAATGAAGCTCGGATCCACCCTCGGAGCTTTGTAAGCATTCCAAGCGAACACATCAACGTTCCTTTTGAGAAACTCCACCAATTCTTCCTTTTCCCGAGGCAGTAGTTGAGCCCCAACCTGAAAAAACTTCTCCAAGTCATTACCTACAACAAATTTCTCTAAATCTTCACATTTCGCCTCCTCAGCTGGCCCATCTATAGGTGACACCGGAGACTTTGGCTATTATAAGTCTTCTTCAGCAGAGGCCGAGGACTCCGCCAAAGGTTGACACATAATTGTAGCCACGAGGCACTACCTAGTCATGGACTGACTCCCTGCCAGCTCCTCAATCCGGTCCCCTAATGGATACTTCACTTTCAAATGCAGGGTTGACGAAACGGCCCTTAGGGTATGAAGCCAGGGCCTTGCCACAATGGTCGTGTAGGGAGAGTATGCATCCACCACAATGAAGTCCACTTCATCCACTTCTGAACCAGCCTGCACGGGCAGTCTAATCTGACCTTTTGGAATGACAACCTTTCCATCAAAACTTACCAAAGGTGAATTATAGGTTGTTAGGTCCTTGGGCTTTAAATTCAGCCCCCTAAATAAATCAGGATACATAATCTCTGCAGCACTGCCCTGGTCAACCATTACCCTCTTCACATCATACCCTCTTATTCTGAGGGTGACCACCAAAGCATCATCGTGTGGCTGGATGGTTCCTATCTTGTCCTCGTCCGAGAAACTCAGCGCATGTTGGATCTTCACTCTAGCTCTCTTCGGCTCAGGCTTAGTGTCCTCGGCTGCTATCCGAGCTACAGACATTACCCTGGAAGGTCGAGAGCCAATTCTCCCAGATGCAGCAAAGATGACATTGGTTGTACCTAACGGGGGCCTTGAATAAGCATTCCCCTAAGCTCCTGACCTTGATTGGTCTCCTTGCCCATTGGGACGGTACAAAAGATGCTGTAACCTTTCCTCCCTAACTAGTTGCTCCAGATGATTCCACAGAGTTCTGCAATCCTCGATGGTATACCCCCGCTCCTGGTGGTATTGGTAATGAAGGCTCTAATTACGTCTCAAGGGGTCTCCACTCATCTTGTTCGGCCATTTGAAGTATGGCTCGTTCTTGATCTGCTCCAAAGCTTAATGCACTGGTTCTCGGAACACAGTGTTAACCATTTGAGGAGCTGTAGGCCCAGATTGCCCAACAAAATCCCTCCGAGGTCTGTTATTGTTATAGCGGTCCGACCTGAAATCCCTCCTCTCTTGAGGGATAACCTTACACTTTCCCTTATCTCGCTGTTGGTCCTCCTCGACCCTCTTATACTTATCAATTCGATCTATGAGTTGGCGTACACTGGTAATAGGCTTCCCGGTCAAAGACTTCCTCAACCCATGCTCTGTAGGTAGGCCGACTTTGAAAGTCCTAACAGCCACATCGTCAAAGTCATTGTCTATCTCATTGAACATCTCCCAGTATCTGTTCGAGTACGTTTTCTGGGTTTCCCCTTCTCGCATTGACATAGACAACAGGGAGTCTAAAGGTTGAGGGACCCTACTGCATGTGATAAAGCGGGACCCAAAGGCCCGGGTGAGCTCTCTGAAGGAATTAATGGAACCTGCAGTTAGGCTATCGAACCACCTCATCGCCACAGGCCCTAAACTGGAAGGGGAGACCTTGCACATCAAGGCCTCATTTTTGGAGTGCACAACCATCCTTTGGTTGAAGTGGCTCACATGCTCCACCAGATTTGTTCGGCCATTGTACACGGTGAATGTGGGCTTGGTGATCCACCGAGGAAGCATCCCTCCCTCAATCTTGTGCGTGAAAGGTGATCTGGAGATTTGGTTGAGTGCCCTGCTCATAGCATCATTTCCCAGGCCTCTCGAAGACGAATCTTTGTTTTTGCGCTCGTGATGGTAGTCTTCATCATACGAGAAAGACTTACTAGGAGGAGTCCTTGATCTGCGCCTATAGCTACCATCCTTTTCGCCATCGGAAGAGAAGTCAGAGGTGAAAGGAGCTCGCTTTCTCCGTTCGTGGCGCAAGCTTCTCTTTAAGTGATTAATCTCTAACTGCATGGCCTTGGTTTTTTTCTCATGGGAGAGGTGGCTACCACCCCCAAGAATGGCTCCTGCCAATATGAGTAGTATGTACACTCCCCTCCCAGTCCATTTTCCGTTCAAGATCACGGAAGTGATCTTGACGTTGAGACCCCATAGATTCTGCCTGGTTTGGACCCGAACCTACCATTGTTGAACATTAAACTCACTACAGCACCAATAATTCCCATAGACGGCGCCAATTGTAAGGACCAGATTTGAATCCCTAGCTCAAAGGATGGATGGACTTAGACCCAAAAAGCCCAAAACAATGAATTTGTAGAGAGTGGGTTAGAAAATTGGGCTAGAATGAATTGGACAACAAATAAAGTGGATCCAAATGACAAGGATAAGAAGATAGACAAATTTTAACTACAGAAAGTCATCCTCGGCAAGGTCCGAGGAGATCAGTTCTTATATATTGTTCTTAGATTTGATTACAAGTTTGATTCTTGATTGCTACAGTATTTCTCTCTTGATTTTCCAATACCTTTCTCCCATTGCCTCCTTTTTCTTTTATACTCTCTTCTCCTTTCATCTTCGTCCTCCACGTGCATGCTAGATGGCTGGTGTTGATATTTGTCCCATCAGCACCTTCCATAAGTCTTGTGTAGTAGCTGTAAGCTTGGTAACCACTATTCAGGTATCACCTCCACATTAATGCGGCCATAGAGTTAGCTGCAGTGCATTTAATACGGTGATAGCAGCTTTTTCCTTAGATATTTAAGGACTTCCCCCTGTCCTATGTTTTTGCAATGCCTATCCATACTAACAGAATTTCCTAGAATGTTCCCTTGAACTGCAGACCAGCTCTACTGACTTCGGCCTTGATTAGCCGAGGAGGCGTTCATCCTCGGCCCACCCTTCTGGGCCATTATGACCAAAACTAACTTCTTCATTTACTAACACAGACTCTTTTGGCAAAGTTTACTCCTCTTTGGATGACCCCTCGTCCTTGGGTTGGGCCTTAAGCCCAATATCTACATAAATAGTGAGCTCCTGGCCTAATATGCCTACAACTACCAAAAATATTTAGTGTCATTATAATAAATGCATTAGTTTCCTTCAACGGTAATTATCATGTGCATAATAACTAAGAAATAGTGTACCTAAAAAATAAAATCCACAAGGAGAGATGGCTCATTAAACCAATAATTTAAAATTAAAATTAAAATTAAAGAAAAAAATTAGTTCACATCAGTCCATTTCGGTCTAATTCGATCTATTTAGTCCAATTTGATCTCTCAATTCCATCTAATAATATCAAATTTGTTAAAAAAATAAAAATAAAACATTTACACAGTACTTGATTTTTGTAATTACCACACAAAAAAATACTTCCACTCTCCAAGCACACACACATAGAGTGGAGTACCCTTCCACTCTCCAAAATCCTTTCCTTTCCTTTCCTTTCTATCCCCAATTCCCATTCCCAAACCTTCTCTCTCTACCCTCTTCTCTCCAAACGCAAACATCGTCGAATATAGTAAGAACCCATGTGAGGTTTTTGTCTGTTAGTTACCCATATGACACTGAATACAGAAACGTTATTATACGATATTCCAAGTTACCCATTGGTAGAATTTACAGGGCTGAAGAATCCCAGTCTGAAAGTACTCTCCATTGGATATTATGTATTCATGGCCTTTAATGGATTGAGAAGATCTAATGGTGTCTATGGCACAGCCTAAGTTTAAACAGAAGCAACAGATGACAGACAAGAAGTTTGTCTTGTTAAGAAGTCTCATAACTTGTTTTGACCTGCTTGTGTGGTAATTTTCTAGGATAGACTTCACTCTAGAGACTTGAAGAGTACTCTAACATCCCAGAAAACAAATTGTCATATAAAATTATATATCAAAGGGCTGGTATAGAAATTAGGAAGACTAAAAATTTATGTTCAGGCCCCAATGTGATTAATACTACAGAATAATTGAATTTCACACCAGTTGTAAAACAATCTACCCAGATATATAATTCCATCACAGTTTTTCAAAAATCAAATCAATCAAAGCAATAAATAATCTAACACAGATTTGGCAAGGAAGTGAAAAATCAAAGAATAACCTCTTCAATGGAAAAACCAGTCCAAGGACACAATTTACTATCAAGTTGCGGTTACAATTTTTCAGAACTTACAAATTCTTTCTACAATGATTTGCTTCATGAACTTCTCATTCACATAAACCAGAATCTTTGACACTCCAAGGAACCTCCTTAACCCTCCACCGTTAAATTACATTATCTTTGTATATTCTTCATGTTTACAAAATTTCAAGATGATCAAAGATCAATAGCCATGTCATCTATTAATTATTTAAATTCAAGTTTTTGTTGTTTGAAATAATGCATAAAAGATTAGTTTATGGATCGAATGGTAAATTACATCTGATTGGCATGAAATTTGGTATGCATGTTAAGAACATATAGAACATGCAATTTAACAGTTGAATTTTCAAAATATGAATTCAATAATAAGTTATTGAATGGTGTAATATTGCTTAGAATTATACCAGTTGTAACTTGAACCCAATCCAATGTGCCTCAATCAACTCAATGCAGTTGTAGATCCAACATTGAATACTTGAAAATTGTACATTAAGTTAGTAATTAATTTTGTCAATTTCTTCATCTATAATACATTAATTTAATATAACTTTGGTGAACAATGAAAAAATAGGTCAAAAAAGAATTATTTTTTTAATCCTTCACAAAAAATGGGTCGCTAACCCCTAAAAAAAAAAAAACCATGTCGACTCATATCTGACTCATTTTTAAAAGGTTAATTTTTTTGACTCATATCCGTGTTCTTTTTTTGGCTTTGAGCAGATAAACAGATTTGAGTCCAATTCTGTCATGTCTAAAAGAAAAAAAAATTTAACTTTTATATAAAATTAATTGTGGCGGGCAAAAAATAGATAGCTAACGAATCAAGTGAATGTTAATGTATTACTATTTGCTCACACAATTCATTTTTTAGAGGTAGGATGCAAGGTCAACCTTTGAATACCCAATTATATGATAGCTAATGATAATCAAATTAGTTCCAAGTATGAGTAAGTGTATTAAATGAGAAAAAGCCCTAAAATGGCTAAGTGTTCATCCTCGGGTTTGGTCTGAGGAAGAGGTTATAATTGGATAATCTCTCTCTTTCTCTCCTGTTTTTCTCTTACCCTAAACTAGCCTCTCCCAGTTCCAAGTGCTTCTTGGCTTTATATAGTTAGCTAAATGCATCGAGACTTTACATTTAGAGGGTTAGGATCAGACTTTCCTAATACTTGTCCCATCAGGGCCTTGCTAGAAGGCTTTATACTTAGGCGTGAGTTATGTGGGCACTGTTCATGGTCACTTCCCCATTAATGCGGCTAGCTAAGTGGTTGCAATGCATTTAATGCGGAGGGGAGGGCTACTTTGTCCTTCCTTTTTCTTCTCTTTCTTGTTCAATGCCAAGTTACCCGGCCCTTTTCCACCCTTGGGTAGCGCCGTGCTTCCCTTAACTCTGATTCTCGGCTTTCCGAGGTTAGGTAAGTGTCCTCGGTGCACTCGCCAATTATGGTTGCTCAACCTCTCCATGAGTTAGGTGTGTACTCTCCGAGAACATCCCGCCAATATTTCCCAAGGTTTACTTCCTTATAAATGCCTTTACCTATCTCATTAGCTGTTTTGGATCCTCGTCCCTCCACATTAATCTTATACCCTCGTAGAAAGTAAAATGGCTTTGAATATTTTGTAAAAGTTACTTTTATATCTAAGAATTAATAATTTATAATTATAAAAATATATTAGAAAACAAGTTTTTAAGTTTATTTATCATCTTTTTATTTTTTATTTTTTTTATTTTACATCAAAACACGTATATGATACATTATTTGTCCCTTTTTTTTATTCTTATCCTTGCCCCTTTTTTTTCTCTTCTTTTTCTTCCTTTAAACATAATGTTAATTATAAAAAAACAAAAAATTCCACGCCTTTTTTTTTCCCTAGTTTTTGTTATAATACTGGGATTCGTGTACTTATGAGTTTTTTATTTGGGATAATTACAGTAAACCCACCTGAGGTTTGGCCCGTTTGCGCTTTGCCTACCCGTGGTTTAAAACTTTACACTTTGCCCACTTGTACTTCAATCCGTTACCCCCCCATTACCCACCTCATCCTCAGACGTTAGAAAAACACCTTTTTATTCTAAATTAGAACATAACACGAATCAAACAACAAGAACTCACTCTATTTTCCTCACGAGCCCTAGAAACGCGAAAATCCCTTGTACTGAGCTGGGGTTTTGATTTTTCTGATCGTGCTTTCGTGTGAGGGTGAGGTTCTGACTTTGGGTTGTCTTGAGGCATTGAATATTCGAAGATAGATCATCACTAGGTACGACATTTCTGCTTTATGGTTCTGAGCTGGGGTTCCAAGTTTTGATGGTAGCTTTGATTCACAGGAAGTTGATAATCAATGTCTTCTTCGAGTGGAAATTACTCAGGTTCAAGTGGGCATATGTGTACATATGAGACTTGTGTGCTGAGAACAAGTCTGACAGTGGATAATTTTGGGAGAAGGTTTCTGGGTTGTAACCGATATAAGGTAAGTATACTTTTTACTTAATCTAGTTGATTCACGTGAGATTGGAATGTGATGTGTTTAATTCAATTTATGAACAGGTTGGTCCCAAGTGCCCTTTCTTTAAATGGATTGATAATCCCACTTGTATGCCTGGGAATGAAGCTGCCCATTTGGTGCAACAAAAGCTGGATTTACTGCGGAGTGAGCTGCAACTTGCACATGAAAGGGAAAGAGAAGCTACCCAGGCAGCAGCAGAAGCTACCCAAATAGCAGAAATTGCTCAAGACAGGGTAGCAAAAGCCACTGAGAGGGAGAGAAAGTTTCGGGCTTCCTCTGTTCAAGCCAAGGAGATAGCAGTGAGAGCTTTAGAGTAAGAGAGAAAGTGCAGAATTGCACTAATTCTGTCATGGTTTTTTTTTTTTTTTTTTTTGGTTATGTTGTTTTCATGTTTTGGCTCAAGTGAGAATGTTGGAATGATGAGATTGAGTCTGCCTGATGGGTTGTAATATAAGGTGGTCCTCAATTGTATTGTAATAGAACTATGAAAGATTTTTTTGAGAATGAGAACTATGTAAGGTGGTAGAAGCTGCTGGCTTGAAGCCACTTAATAATATAAGCCTTTTTAAGACAAAGTGTTATTTATGTTAAATGCTGTTGGTATTTTTGTTTAAAGTAAATTGGCTACTTGTGAGCTGTTGGTATTGGTGTTTTGTTAGATGTTGTAAGCTGTGTTGGATTGTGCATAAAGTGCATTGTGTGAAGACAATTGTGTTGAAAGTGAATTTAAAGTGCATGACAATTTGTCAACTTGTAAGAAAAGACAACAAATGCACACATACACTTGCTATTCAACACATACACCCTGCACACATAAACAAACTCATATAATAATAACTCATATAACAAACTGCAATAATCAAAATAATAATTCTGAACACCTGTCATTAAGTTGGGAAATTGTATACATATTTTAAGGTGGCATTGAATAGTCTTTCATCAACCACCAGTAAATATAAGGCATTTGGTACAACAACCAAAACAGTTGCAGCTGCCCAATGTTTACAAAACTTACAAAAATACAAAAAGTGTTTGAACAGCTATATAAAAAAGTGTCTTGC
Organism: Notholithocarpus densiflorus; assembly: GCA_030021035.2. Taxonomy (NCBI): domain Eukaryota; kingdom Viridiplantae; phylum Streptophyta; class Magnoliopsida; order Fagales; family Fagaceae; genus Notholithocarpus; species Notholithocarpus densiflorus. Next base: position 1,688,228 of record JARYZH020000056.1, read on the forward strand.
CATTGTCTGCCCTGCCATTGTCTACAAACTACATAAAACCTAACAAACTACAAACTACATAAAACCCTAACACTGCATAACCCTAATACATAACAACAAAAGTGTCTTGACTTAGTCTTCATTTACTGCCCCTGCCCTTGCCCCTACCTCTCCCACCACAGCTGGCCTTTCCACCTCTTGTTCTACATTTCTAAGCCCTAGCTGCATCACCCTTTCCTCTCAAAGCAGCTCCTCTGGTAGCAGGTGGTTTTGTAGGCTACAAAGTACAAGAATTCACATGTTAGTTACTAGTATCACAGTTTTATGAATAAAAAATCAAACCTAACACTACAGTACTTATGATGATGGTGCTCTACTGTCCCATGTTTCTACACGGGTGTATGGTGCTGGCTGGCTTGAAGAGAACCAAGGAGCTCCTCTAACTGTGTACCTGAAGTCTGAAAAGTACCACTGACTTGGGTTCTGTGACCATGGAGCTGGTGGCTGTGACCATGGAGCTGGTGGCTATGGAGCTGGAGCTTGTGGCTGTGACCCTACTGCCTAGTTGGATAAGGATGAGACCATAGTGTAAGGCTAATGTGTTGGTGGGGGCTAAGCTGAGGATTGGGTCTGTGATGAAGATGGGGCCTGGGATCCTTGTCTGTGTGTAGAAGGCCTTCCACTTTCCTGCAATCTCTGCCTCCTCTCCCATGGTGTCTCACCAGTGAAATTGGCCTTGCATCCCTTTGCATTGTGCCCTTCCTTTTGATACCTTCCACACCTCACTAGCTTGTTTGCTCTAGACACCTTATAAGGGTTCGGCTCATCAGCATCTCTCTTCCTCTTCATGGGTGGCCTACCTAATGGCTTATAGACAATAGGTGCAACAAGCTTGGGTTGGCCACTTGACATCCACTCAGACTGGCCAGGCATGGGAGGTATGGGTGTCTTGTATGTCTCCCTATAAGCATCCTTGTAGTAGCATGGATGGGTGTAGTCTTCTGGTTTCTCACGATTCACAAAAATGGCTACAACTCCATGCTTGCAGGAGATTCCTATCAAGTCCCATGCTTTACAACTGCATGTCCTCCTTACCAAGTCCACCACATGCTTTTCCCTTTCATTGTCAACCTCATACACAAACCTCCCAGATGACATTGCACAGAAGCCCTTACACTCTAATTTTAACTGCTCCAACTTTTTTTGTATGTTTGGACACAACTTGCCACCATAGTTTTCTATGCCAATCTTCTTTATATACAGCCTGCTCATAAGCCTAACTCTGATCCACTCCAGCATTGATAAGATGAGCTTGTCTCTAGCCTTCACAATCATAGAGTTAAAACTCTCACTCAGATTGTTTACCATACAATCTATCAAAGCTCTTGAAGAAAAGTGGGATCTGGTCCACTGTGCAGGCTCTATATCTGCCAGGTACTTCCAAGCTTCTTCATCCAAACTCTTAAGATGGTCCATCCCCCTCTCAAATTCCCTAGCTGATGTTGTGCCAGCACACCTCCACAGTACACTCTTCAACTCCATGCCCTTGTGGTTAACCTTGAAGTTGTTGTATATGCTTCACAGAATATTGCAGGTAGAAGGCCCTGCAATCAAGTAAGCAAGTAAGTATTCAATGTCAGCAAGTAAGCATGTAAAAAGGTAAGCATGTAATGAAGTCATGATGATAATACCTTCTGCCTATCATTGATGAATACCAGATTGAGCTCCTCTAGCTTGCCAATGTCATCTGCAAACTGCTCCAAGAACCAGATCCAGCTATCCTTGTTCTCTTGCTCAACCACAGCCATTGCCACTGGGAATATATTGTCATTTCCATCCTTGGCAGTGGCAGACAATAATTGCCCACCAAACCTACCCTTCAAGTGGCATCCATCCAGCCTAACAAAGGGTCTACAACCACCTAGAAAGCCAACCTTTTGAGCATTGTACCTAATGGACATCCTTTTAAAGTTGGGTTCTGCATTCTCATTTGCCATCTCTGTTTGCAGAATCACCCTACTTCCTACATCTGTCCTTAATATCATTTTTGCATAATCTCTAAGTAGGCCATACTGAGCCTCTTCATTCCCAATAATCAGTCCCCTAGCTGCCTTCCTTGATCTATACACCTAACTAATACTTAAATTAACTGAAATCTTCTGCATCACATGGTACTTAACACCTGAGACCTCCCAATTAGGATTCTTACCAAAATCCTCCAAATACCTCTTTGCCACATAGGCTGATGTAATTTGCCCATTTTTAAATGTTAGGAGGCAGGTACACTCAGGATAAAGTGTCTTGATCTCAAATGTGCACTCTCCAGTCACCATTGAGGCATAACACCTCCATCCACAATTGTTCTTACAATGTACAGAAATCTTCTTCTTCTCATTCAACTTCCACTTGACATCAATGTGATGTTGAATCACATACTCCCTCAAAGCCTTCCTAAACACCTGGAAGTTTGGGAACTTCATCCCTTTTGCCAACCTAACATTTTCCATATTAGTCCTCTCATTGAACTCCAAATTACCAAGCCCCTGCTCATCATTAGAACCATCCACACTTGCAATATCATCTTCTAAAGCTGGTTCAGCCCACTCTTCATTTAAATCTATGTTTGGAGGAGGAACATTGCTTGGGCCAGGTGCATCTGTGTTTGGCTGAGGTGTATTAGTGTTTGGATGAGGTGTATCAGTGGTTGGAACAGTTTTAGGCTCATATGGCACTGTGTGAGGTGGAGAAGACTCACCAAAAATGTCATCAACAAAGTCTTCTCCTTCCAGACCTTCATTCAACCAATCAAACTCCTCCTCCAGACCATCACCCCCTACAGCAGCCCCTGTACCACCCCCTACAGCAACCCTTGCACCAGCTCCTACACCAACCCCTCCACCATCAGGAACTTCAACTGCAAGTGGAGCATTACCACTCTCCACATACAGTATGATGGTGTCTCTTGGCCCTCCCTCATTAGGCTTGCACATGGGCACCACATCTTGATCATCTTGTATGAGCCTCAAGTCTTGCTCCAAGTTGCCCCCAAGACCTAAATAATGAACCCTACATGGTTCATCAATCCCTAATTCCTCACATATACCTTTTATTTCAAAATAACTAAGCCTATCAGGATCCTTATACACTATTTCAACTTTCCCACCAAAGTATTCTAAACTAGGGTTCCACAGAAAAGCACCCCCATAATGTATCCAATTTCACTTCCTCATCATCCATCTGCAATAACAAATTACCATTTGACACGTATACAATTAACAATTAAAGAATTGTAAACAACAAAAGAGTAAACACTTGCATGTTTCTGTTTTGCTTTTGGGATGCAACACACACAGAGGGACCACATTTTCTGCTTTGCTTTTGATTCTGTTGTACTAAATAGCACATGCAAACACTAAAATTTAAACCCAATAGAAACTTGGGTCCACTGTGAGACACAATGACCATGACAGACAAAATGCCCATAAACAAACACAAATCCAAAGAACAGGTGGTCACGTTTTTCATAAACATCAAAAAATACAACCAATATTCTCATTCCATTACATGTAACATTGACCAATGATTGATTACTCAAAAAACAATAAAACAACCACAAGCCCAAAGTAAAAACCCAAACAGTGACTGATTTCTTACCAGGATTTTAGTCCCTCAAACAACCCGTTGCTCGTCTAGGTTTACACTTGCAACACTATGTCAATATCAGATGTAGGTGATACGCATCTTTTAGCTTGAACTCCCCATTCAGGGATGCAATCCATGTAACACAATCTTCTCTCTGATTTGAAAAGGGGATTGGGGTTGCTTTTATATCAAGAAGGGTAGAGGTCGGGAGAGGGAATGACAGAGACTGCAGGTTCCAGCCAAAAAAACTCACGACATCTTTAAGGGTAATGCTCTGTTCCCCTTTATTAAGAGGCCCCGAAATTTGGCTTCTTAAGGTACCTTTATCAAGCCATTTGTCGAACCAAAGGACAACCCACTGTTTTTCCCAGCAATCCATTTCATCCCTTTATTAAAAATTGGCGTACCTTTCTTAAGACTAGACCAAACAGGGGAGCACGGCTTCTGCCTGATCTGAGTGCTCAAGGTCCTTCTCTGACAACAATACTTCGAGGAAAGAACTCTGACCCATAGCGCAGGCTTTTCAGACTGGAATCTCCAATTGAGTTTTGCCAAAAGCGCTGTGTTCTTTTGCTTTGCCGCTTGGAGACCAAGTCCTCCTTGCTCTTTTGACCTTGTAATTTTATTCCAGCCGACAAGATGTACTTTCTTCTTGTTTTCAGTCGAACCCCAAAGGAAATTTCTGCTGAGTCTATCCATTCCTTGAAGAATTTTAGAAGGGAGTTCCATGCATTGCATCGTATAATTGGGAATAGTAGATGTAACCGCCTGAGTTAGAACCAGTCTACCAGCAAAGGAAAGCAAATTGGCTTTCCAACCAACTAGTTTACCTTGGATACGGTCAAGAATAAACCCAAAATCTTGCGGAATGCCTGTGTGTTTGATAGGGAATTCTAAGTATTTCCCCAAATTTGAAACAATTTATTTTAATTTTTATATTTTGTTGTTTTACAATATATTTAGTAAAAAAAAATTATAAAAGAAGGGTGGAAATTTTCAATCCTTCTTTTCCCCAGCAAAGTGTGCACAACGTTTGGGCTTTGTCACTCGTATGTAGGAAATTTCCAAGAAACCTTCATTCATTGCATCTTTTACTTTGGTAAATAGTAAATATTGTGTTTGATGTTTCATTCACTTCAGTTGCAGTCACATACGAAATTTGCAAGGAATTTTGTTTTACTCACTTTGGCATGTGAAAATTTGACTGTTTCTCTCTCTTTCTCTCTCTCTCTCTCATAAATGTTTTATTATTCTCACTTTTTAAACTTGTTTTCACTTATTTTATTCAACGATTGAGATTGAAAGTTGTTTCTTACAACTCTCAATCAAAATCGTTAAGAGTAATTGCATACCTAACTGATCTTAATCCTCGTTTCACACTTTCACTTTCACTAGTTTTAAGTTATTTTTAACTGGCTTTTTGACCAAAAGGAAATAGTGGTTTCATAATGCTATCACTATGGTTCTAGTTATGCCTCTGTGTTATTTTGAATGGTATTAATTTTTGACCAGCTAATACAGTTCTTTCTTCTTTTTATATTACTTTTTAATTTGCTATAAAGTTTTCTTAACACTACTTTTTAATCAGTAACAAAGTGATATGGATTTTGTGACGAAAGGTAGGACTTTTACACTGGGGTGATTTTAGGGGATGGAAAATGGGGGAAAAGTGAGAAAGAAATTTTTTTTATTTTTTTATTTATTTTTGTGTTTAATTGGAGTGATTTTAAATTGGTAGGGCTTAAGTGTTTTTTGACTTTCTTTTCTACCGACCTCACCAAAATGTTTTTTCCCCAAATCGGAAATAAAATTAGAGAGAAAAAATGGAACAAAGGTGTAGATCAATGTGGTGGGCCTTTTGTGATTTTTGGGTTGGACTATCTCCTGCCGTATTATGGCCCAAGTGTTCTGGATTAGAGAGTCGGGTCTGGCCCAATTGCAACTAACTTTGGTCCGGCTTGTGCACAAACTATGCCCCGTTTGCCGAAACTTTAGTTACATGCCCTTGGTAGATAGAGTTGCTACAGAGAAGCCATGGCAGATAAAGGCAATACAACAATGATAATGGAATACATTACAGTTGAGTGGAAATAAGTAAGAAATCTTTAGTTAAAGCAAGGGAAAAGAACACGTTATGAATGCAATAGTAGGGACAAGAGAAAAGACGATAACAACAATTGATAAAAGGAGACAATTAGTTTGCCGCGTCTAGTCCTGTCACGGGACTAAGGCCAAGGAGTAAACCACTTTCTCAACGTGGGTAACTTCACAAGATGATCTTGCCACGGAAATTACCCACTTTGAGGGAACGGTCCTGAATGGCTTGTGCCCAAAAGAATCCTTTTGTCTCTAACAGAGAGTAGGCCTGTAGAGGGAGAGAAGGGATTAGCCTATCGGTGCATACCTGCCATTTTATGCTCTCTATTTTTTTGTTATTTCTAATTCTTTTTCCTTTCTCGTTTCTTTTCTCAGTGCTTCCCTATCTAGTGATGTTGTGATTCTCTCTTAGCGATTACTATTGCCATGATGGTGCCCCATCTATTGCGCACGACAAGTGTCCTTTATATACTGCTTGCAGTGACTGGATTTTATCATTTTAGCCTTTAACCACCTTTGTCTAGTCTGGGTGTCCTTGCTGACCCCCGTTGGTTACAAAAAAGGTTATTTTGTTTGTTTGTTCACCATGGCATTCTTATCCCTACGGTGTGGGTGTTCTTCCCTCCTATCTCTCATGGCATGCACCTAGTGGTTCCAGCTCATCCTTACTTCTTTTGGGTAGTATGTCATCCCAGCAGGACATTTCCCCCAAAAGAACGTGAGCGGGAACCCCAGAATAGGCTTTCCCCTCTCCCTATCGCCAGGCCATACCCTTTCTAACCTCTGACCTATGACCCACCACTTCCTGTATTGGCTGGGTACAGGCTGGTGATGTCTGGGCCCTACGCGTGCTTTACTTCTGAGTACGTCCAAAACTTGTCCGCTACTTATGCGTCTACCATGGTCTGGAGGCTCATCTGTGCGTTCTGCCGCTTATCCTTGACCAATTATGGCGTGAACTGCTCTCTGACTTCTATTCCTTACCGCTTGCTTTACTCCAAGGGTTGGGCCTTGCCCGGTTATGGGTTTTCCCTTCTTGAGCACATTCTTTGCTCTTTCTGCAATCCTATTGCCATTTTTTGCCATACCCTTTTGCTGTTCCTGTCGTGGTGTTATTTGACATGTGCCCGTTGGGCCTTTTTGGGTCTATTGCTTATTCTTCTCCTAATGACTCTATATGGTCATTGGTTTCATACTCATGCCACTTTGGGCTTTTCTTGGCCCATTTCATCGCTTATGGGTTCTTTTGTCCCATTTCTTTCTTCTTGAACATCCTTGACCCAGTTACTTCCCTTGGACATCCTCGGCCCAATTTCTAGTTCTGCATACCCATGGGCTTTCACTAACTCCCTTGGGTTTCCTTGGCCCGATTGCCTTATTCCTCATCCTTGGGGCTAATGGGCTTCCCACTAACCCCTTACTTTCTTACTCTATTACTTCGGGCCTGTTATGGCTCATACTCACTTTGCTACATAATGCCCATGTGTTTTCTACTTCTCTTTCTGAGCTCCTTTAGGCCCACTTGCTTTCCTCAAAACCTGTTTATGTACTTCATGGGCCTGTGAACCATTGTTCCTGCCAACCAAGCTTAATGGCCTTTCTAACCATCCACCAACACTTCCTTGCTCATAGTGTTGGGCTTCGTTCTGCTACTGGCCTTCCAAAAATGAGCATTAACATTCAGCCCCCTAAGCATATGAAATGCTCCTGCGGTTCATATGCGAATAAAAGACTCTCCAGTCCTTTCTGTCTTTTCTTTTTCTTTCCTTCGCAGGTTTTTTCGAATAGTGGACCTCAACTTGTATATATTATTATTTTTTTTCCCTTTTCTTGCCATGAACAATTTAGCAGTTATTCTGAAACACGGCCTCCGCTTCATTAATTTCATCCTTTATCCGATGGCTGACCCATCGCATCCTTTCGTGTCAGTGTTAATGACGTTGGTACTTAAGAGAGATTCCCTTCACATTCCAAACACAAACACGTTCTCCTTTTCCCTTTCTTCATTGTGTCTTCTCTCCCAAGCGCTATCACCCACTTACTCCGATCAACCGCTACATCATGACGCCGGCGAAAGGCCAAAGTTCTTTCCACCGTAAGGGAAAAGAGGTTGTCTCCGATGATCCCGTTGCGCAAGAGGTAGGCGAAGAGGCCGTCTACTCCGAATCGGACCATTTCGATGAGGAGGAGGCACAGCATGACTCCGATAGTGAGTGCGCTCCTCTTATAGACCCTTGGCATGATACCCATGCATATTTCCCAAAAGTTCCCTGTGATTACACGCTGCCGCTGCCGGGCCGTGTGTGGCTTGCCCTTTGCTGTCGCAACACGAACGTTTCTTGGGCTCCGTTGGCTTCTTCAATTCCAGACCTTGTCATCCGCCAAGGTATTTCACTCCCCGTGCCCATTCTTTCTGAGTTTGGATCGAGTACCGCTTTGGGTTGGAAGGAATGGGTGGATAAGGAGTTGTCTGACACGGGTTTCATGGGGTTACTACAGTGGGCCGGTGTATTGAAGGCTATTATTTCATCCCGCTGCTTATCTAACTATAGGGACCTCTTCAACCTCCGCCATTTGGTCCACCGGTGGTGTACCACCACTCACACTTTCTTTCTTTCATGTGGCGAGATCACCGTGACTTTGGAAGATGTGGCAAACCTGTTGCTTTTGCCCATCCTTAGTGATGTTGACCTTGACACCTTGGAGCATTCTCTAGAAGAAGCGGCCATGGAGGCCGAGTTGAAGAAGTGGATGAGTGACAATGCGAAGTTGTCATATTGGGTTGGTTCCTCCTCTAAGATCTTCGTTGTTGCTCGCGATGCGACCTTCATCATGTTCTGGCTTTGTAAGTTTATCTTTGGCTCTCATCCCCACTACACTGTGAAGCCTTTGTATTTTCAATTAGCCATTAAGATATCTGCTGGGGTAAGTCTGCCGTTGGCTCCCATGTTCTTGGGACATTTGTATGTTCAATTGGATATTCTGCAGAGTGATGAGGACCAGGCGAGTTCTTGCCATATAGTTACTATCTCTGTTCATAGTACCATCCTGCAGCAGTTTTTGTATGAGTGGTATGCTAAACACCTAGCAAAGTGTAGGCCTGTTCGTTTTGCCAAGGAGGGATACCAGTCGTGCTTGAGAGTTATCACTGATTTCTGTGGCCGATTTGAGTTTGACTTTCCTTTAGGTTTTCGTTGGGTTGGTTTGAAGCCGATAGGACATCCTATTGTTGAGTTTTTTGATAAATGAGTTGGGTTTTCTTGGAGAACATACAAGAACTTAGGTACAGGTTACATGTGCTGATTCTGTTATGGGTCCGTTTGTTGATACTGCTGGGACCACCACCCCATTGACTGGTTTCGAGGAGAGGGGCATTACTTACTTGGCAGCCACCAACGCTGGGTGGTTGCCTTATCTAGCTAATGAGTGTGTTAGGTTTGTGCACTATCCTGCTAACAGGGTGAGGAGATAGTTTGGGCTGGATCAGGAAATTCCTGATGATCTTTCTTCCCTTATAGAGTCCTCTACTTCTGTTTGGCCATTCCTGCAGCACACTGCCTTTGAGTTTTGGAGAAAGCGTTTTACTGTGATCACCATCCCAGGTTCACAGAGAGAGGGAATTTGTACTTCTGCCATGCACGGATACTGGCAGGCTGTGATGACCTTATTTGAGAAGGAATTGTTGGGCGGCCATGGGTTTTCTCTTATTCCTCCTGACGGACTTAGTGCAATTATCTCTGCCAACCCTTGGCTGCTTCTGCCTTTTAAGTCTGTGTTGGCATACGCTAGAAAGTAGAGTCGGTCTACCATATTTGAGTGGGTAGGGGAGGATAGAGAGTGGTTCTAGCATGCCGGTGATTATCCCATGGGTTGGGAGAAGAAAGTAAAGGTGACAAACATTTTTGTCCTAGGTAAGAAGAGTTCTGCCAAGTCTAAGTCTGCCAAGAAGGGTTATGATTCTTCTGAGGCTTGCTCAGACATTGTACCTTTTGAGAGTGACCTCCCTCCTATAGGCAACATAGTTTTAGAGAGCTCTCCTCCTCCTTCCGCTCGTACCTGTTCTAGGAGGCACTCTACAGCCAGCAAGTCAAAGCCTACTACTCCGCGACCATCTACTGGTGCTTCCCCTTCTAGTAGGACCCGTGGCAGCAAGAGAAAGATATCTCCCCCTCCTGTGTCCACCACTACTGAGAGGAGAGTATGTTATCTCTAATTTTGCTTTGTCTTCTTTATGTTTTTATAAGGCTTTCCTGCGACTAACCCTTATATACTTGTTGACTCATCTCCTCATCATTGTCTTCTGTTTTCTTTTCTTTTGCAGTCTTAGCATAAGGAGGATGCATCTGCCACCCGTCCTATACTACTTGATGAGCCCGAGTTTGAGGTATGTCTCCTTCTATTTTTTTTGCACGTATTTCCCCTGCCATATGCCATTGGTTGTCCCATCATCAACAGTTATGCATTCCTTTCTTCCTCATTTTCCTTTTTTTCTTTTTTTGTTTCCCAAGCCGAGCCTGAGCCTATCTCCATATATCACACCACGGCTGAGGAGATTTCTGCCTCTATGGGTACACCCATGGAGGGTTTCTTTGATGGGGCTGATGTGGTGTTCGAGGCTGTAACTCCTGCCACACTTGCTGTTGCACAAGGAGTTTCTACTGAGGCTCCTATCCCTTCCACTGAGCCGGTACCTATAGATGAGGGTACTTATATGGAGAGGGTTAGTGAGACTGCTCCCATTCCTGTTGAGACACTTACTCCCCAAAAGGGAGCCATTCCTCCTGTTGCTGCTCAGACTGAGGTTGCTTCTCCTGTCACACCTCTCGTTATCTTCACCAGTGACCCTTTTGCGGCTCTATCTCAAGCCGTGAAGGATGTCTCTTCTTTAGTGGTTACCCCTTCTTCCATCCCAAGCTCTACTACACATGGACCTGATGCTTACTTAAAAAAGGAAGAGTGTATCCTCTTGACATAATTACCACTTTTAAGACCTAACTTTTATAGTATTATATAGTAGATGATATATAGAGATATAAAATTAATAAATGTTGTATTAATTTATGTAGCTCATTAAAGTCTGTTTAGGATCCGTTTATTTTGTTGAAACTTGAAACTTTTTGTTGAAAGTACTGTAAATAAAGGTAAATATTAGTTGAAATAGTACAGTGAGACCCATGAATAGTACCAAAAAGTGCAGTGAGACCCATAAATAATAGCAAAAATAAGCTAAATAGTAAAATAAATTGGCAAAAAATAAGCTAACCAAACAGACACTAAGTGGTGATCAACCATCATCTTGACAAAAAATATAATGACCATCACCTTGACATAAAATATAGATTAAAGTATATTCCTAACCTTAAAAGTTAGGAGTTGTTTTTCATGTTGACTCTTTACTTTTCAAAATTTCATTCTAACATTCCTCTTTCATTCCATTTTCATATTAAAAATCTGAAATCCACTTCATAGTTAATTGGGACTTGGGAGCCTATGAAAAAGTGGGTGAGGTGGTAGGTACCAATCGGATTTTCTGACTGTAATTATAATATAACATGTCCGTTAGTGGTACAATAAAATTAAGAGCTATGAAAAAGACAGGACGGGTTAGGTGCCAATCTTGATTAATTAAAAAAAATTGCTTAGACAGAAATAGTTAAATTTTAGAGTTTTTTTTTTTTTTTTTTTTTTCATTTTTTAAATGATAATTGAATATGAATTAAGTGGGTTCCTTTCATAAATTGAAGTTTAGAACAAGAAATAGGTTGCAGGGGATACACAAGGCTCCAATTAAACCACATATAATGCAGGATTGGTGGTTAAAGTTTAAAACTTGGAAGATGACTAGTCATGATTGGTGGTTAAAGTTTACCATCATGACCATATATATATTCAAAGAAATAAAGAATCTCTGGAATAACATTTTTTTTCTTTATATTGAATATGACTAAGTCAATATGAAGGATAATAAGTGGAAATTCAAATTTTCTGACAGAGTAATTAAGTCAAGTAACTTAAGGAAGCATTCTAGAATAACTAATTAGATGAAACTGTAAAGAATTTGAATTATTATCACCACAAGGAACCCAATTGTCAAATCAAAATGAAAATGCAGTGTTTGTAGGTAATAAACTAATAATGGAGCACCAACGAAGGTTGGCCTGAGTGGAAGGGGCTCTGATTGCTTAAGCAAGTGGTCTCTAGTTCGATCCCTTGTGGATGCAGCAAACTTTCTTGGGAGAGGTTCCCGTCTTTGGCACCCGACAGTACCTCGGAAGATTAGTCCCAGGCGAAGCCTGGGGATACCTTGGGAAAAAAAAAAAAAAAAAAAACTAATAATGGAGCCAAGATTTGATTTTAAAGGGTGCAAAAGTTATATATAAATAATATATACATATGTCTTTGAATGAGCAAGCGTGTCGTGTGTGCTAGACACACAACTCCTATGAATACTAACATTATTTCAATGTTAGAAGTACATAAAAAGATAAAAGGATAAAACACAGTTAAATATCATATATATTTTGTTTGTTTGTTATATATGAATAAGTCATAAATAATTTGAGCTCTTTACACTTTAATTTGGAACGTAACAATATTTGTTTTGTTTTGTTTTTTAATTTTTTTTCTCTTCAATGATAACTTTTGCTTATTTAAAAAAAAAAAATTCCCTAATTTTGTTTTTCTTTTATAACTTTTGAACCTTAGAAACACTGATAACATAGGAAATATTTTTTTTCATCTTCTTCTTTTTTTTCAATAAAATTTGACATATAATATATAAGGAAATGTAAAAAGACAATTGCTCTCTCCCCTACTCCCTCCCCCTCCTTGGCACCGCTCATGCTTCTAGACATCTCATTTTGTATCTCATACAATGAGTTTAGTCCTCTTCCCCAATGATAATACATGAGGGAATCATTACGTAGAATTGATCCATCCATACATATGTTGCTTATGGAAATTTCTACTCGGAAATCAGTTGCAAGACTGATCCTACATCGTTGGAGAAGACTTTGAACTTAGATTTTTAGCAATAAAAATCCCCACTCACCCCCTTCGCAAAAGACACATTATAATTGCTACCAAAGCGATTCATCCTAAATAAAAGAGGAAGTTTAATTTAAATTCCTTTGAGTTCTTAGTTCTTGCTTGGCCAAAGCCTCTTCCAGATCACTGGCCTTTAGTTTAATCGTTACTGGTTTCTTTATTTGTGTGATATAATATATGCACAAATTAGCCGAGGGAAACGATCAAATTTAAAGCTTTAGACCTTTGGCTCTCATTTCGAGGTAATCTCCTTTTTTATGACCTTTTATTTAGTTATTTTACTTTGTAGATTAATTGCTTTCTTGCCTTAGATTTTCTTATGTTAGGAACATGTCTAGGCTAGCTTAGATTGAATTTATGGTTTCTTCCCCAAGGCGCGTACTCAGGCTTGTCCATAGGTACCTACATGGTTTGGTTTGTTGTTTGATTTGTTTCCAGCTTTTAGAAGTATGCTAAAAACATGCTTAAGGTTTGAATAACATGCTTAAGGTGTTTGCATTGTTAGCTACACGTCTAAAATTGTTTGAATTTGATATAATTAAACATGGTTAGGGTTGATTGAAATGTTTTATTTAAAACCTTGGGTGAGCCTTGTGCACATTATTATCCTACAATGGCTAAGAGGGTCCTTATTGGAATGTAGCTACAAGATCATAAGTGGAGGTTGGCACACTGGTTTGCAGTTTTGGGGGCTTAGCCATGGTTTAAAAATTATATCATACAAAGAAACCGAATAAGAGATTGATTCCTAATTTTTTTGATTTAACCAAGGTCGGATCGATGACGTCACAAATAATTAATTAATAATTTTAAAATTATAATAAAATATACAATAGGTATTGTAGAGAGGGAAAATTCCCGACCTATCACAAGCTGACACGTCACACTACCAAGTCCACAAAATACAGCCAATTACAAAGTGCCACATATTGCTGCTAGGTTTTACTATCACTACTCAGAAGCCAATGAAAATTTGCCAAGTGTCATGCAAAAAACCAATCACGCATCAGCGCATGTAAGCGATGACACAAGCAGTCTCGCACGTGTAAGCGATGACACAAGCAGTCACTTAAGATCAGTTAATTGCTCACTACATGATACTCAAAGATCATTGTGGTAGAAAACGACAGCTGCAAAGAATTGGAATGAAGACTACATGGCATTGCTTATCTTCTGTGGACATCCTCCCACATCTCTGAAGTATGCTTCGCATCATTTATCTCCTGGGGGCATCTTCTTGTACTTTTCAAGTCTAGGCTACATTGTCCCTCTTCTAGGTTGTGCCAATTCACAACTTTGAAATTTGAACTTTAGTGGTGCTAAAATCTGGACAACGTCACCTTCCTCCAGCATCTGAAATTGGTGTTGCATCATCTCTCCTTTAGGGGCTTGTTCGTGCAATGTCAAAGTCTTGGCGGCATTCTCCTCACATCTTCAAGGTTTTGTCAGTATCTCTCTGCATCCTCAAAGTCTTGATAGGAGTTTCTTGAAACTCAAAGGTTTTGTTGGCATTTCCTTACATCTTCAAAGTCTTGATAGGATCTCCTCCTCTTCAAAAATCTTAATGGCATCCCTAGCTGGTACGACAGGCGAACCTTTGATGCCTTGATTTCGAGCAACTCCAACTTCTTTTGTAAGAAATGATGTCTTTATGGCATTGCCCATCTTCTATGTACATTCTCCCACGTTTCTGAAGTATGCTTTGCATCACTTATCTCCTGGGAGCATCTTCGAGTACCTTGCAAGTCTAAGCTACATCATCTCTTTTCTAGGTTGTGCCACATCATAGCTTTGAAATTTGAACCACATCATCTCCCTTCTGAGTGGTGTCGTTACACATCATGTCTCGAAAATTTGAACAACGTCAACTTTCTCCAGAATGATAATAGATCATGTATCTGAAGTCGGTGTTGCATCAGCTTGCTTTTATGGGCATGTTGGTGCAATGTCAAATTCTTGGTGGCATGTTTTGACATTTTCAAAGTATTGTTGGCATTTCCTTGCATCTTCAAAATCTTGATAGAACTCCTTGCATCTTCAACGTCTTGTTGGCATCTCTGAAATCTTGATATCTAGCTACAGTGCTATGCACCCTCGATGTCTGAGCTATGTTGCCACTAGAAATTGGTGTTGTTGTAGCTTTATTATAAAGGTCCATATCGGTGCAACTTCGATACGAGTGCAAGTGCTAATGTGGAGTGTTGACATGTCTTCATGGCAAAGATGAAGTGTTGACACGGCTTCATGGCAAAGAACAAATGCTAGCATGGCTTCATGGCAAAGATGAAGTGTTGACGTGGCTTCGTAGCAAAGGAGAATGTTGGCACGGCTTCAGTACAAATGATGGATGCAGCTTCATTGTGAAGGCAAGTGCAAATATGGCTTCATGACAAGAACAAATGCTAGCATGGCTTCATGGTAAAGACTCTTGATGTGGCTACGTTGCAAAGACTGTTGAGATGGCTGCGTTGAAAAGATAAGTGTTGGTGCAGCTTAATTGCCAAGACAAAGGCCAGTACAACATCAAGGTCAAATACTGGTAATGACATCATCGCATCAGGGATACTGGCAATAGCATCATTGTATCAGGAATATTGGTGATAACATTGTTGCCTAGATGATTGCCGCTATAAGAACGTCAAAGATAGATATCGATAAGAGATTGTTGTTGCAAGGCAATAATTTGATAATATGGAGACAAACATCACTGTAGGAACATTGTGTTCAATGGAATGTAAAATTGCCAGATAAAGATGGACGTTAGCTTAAGAATGTTGACGTAAAGCTTGATGCTGAAGCCCAAAGAATAAAGGAAGCATGCTGCATAACAAAAACAAGTAACAACAAAGAGCTTGTTAGAAGAAAATCTCATTGCACGTCTAAAAAAAAAAAAAAAAAAAAAAATCAACAAAGAGAGAGAGCTTCAATTTTAACCTCTAACCTGTCAAAAAAAAAAAAAAAAAAAAAAAAAGAAAAAAATCAGTACGAATAAAGCATGACATAAAGAAAAAAAATATGTATAAATATATTAAAAAATAAAAATAAAAATAAAAAAAAAGCATAATTTTTCTACACTTTGAGTATTATGCTACCCACGAAGACTCTGCTTATGTAAATTTAGTGCACACCCTGGGTGGCCTTATATAGAAGTTTGAGGAGCACAAAGTCAGATTTTGCAAACTCAAATGCACTCAAGGTCAAGGAAGTCTGCACCGAATGTTGAAATGCAAGATGACATACAGCATACAGTAGCTCACTACCTACCTTCTGACCCTCAAGTCTAAACATAGGCACCATCCTGTCAGAGCAGCCACCGCCAAAATAGACCAAAGTTGCAACAAGTCCAACAATACTTGCAGTCTCCCATTCTGAATTTCTAAAATTTCTGACAGGAGTTCACAAAATTCAACTTACAGAAATTTTCTACGACCTTCGATCCACCAAGTCTGAAAAATTCAAGTCCAGATGCCGGACCACGCGCTGCCACGCGCCGCCAAAAGCTTCAGAGGATCGCAGCCTACTCCTTCATATTCGTGCAAAACCAGACTTCATTTCAAGAAAATGATATTACCACTAGATCCAACGGCCCCCGATGTGCAAAACCCAGAAAGCTCATCAACAACACAGCCACCACGCGCCTCCACGCGCCGCCACAGACTCGCGATGACCGACGGCTTACTCCCTCAAATCTGTGTAGATCTGTTCACGATTTTACAAAACTGACACGACAAGGGTCTTTTACGGCCCAAGATCTACAAAACCTGAAAATTTCAGGTCAAGAAAACCTCACACGCGCCGCCACGCGCCACCAGAAAGGCCGCCATTCACAGCGTCAACGAACACGCGCCTCCACGCGCCGGCTGGGTACGCACGCGCTGACACGCGCCGTGACGTCATGGATGACGTCATCATCCACTAACCGGTTTGACCCGTTTGTCCAACCGACCCGGTTCGACCCGGACCCACCAAATCTGACCCGGATCCGAACCGCCTGTGAAAAAAAAAAAAAAAAAAAAAAAAAGTGAGAAAGAAAATGCTTTGACCAAGCTTGACTTTTGACCTTGACCAAAAAGTCAAAATTTTCAAAATGGACTTGTCCCACTCAATTTTTCGGGCACATCCCGATTTTGGGATCCGTTTCTTCATTCGAAACTCGGAAATTGTGCAAACGTCCAATTTCCAGAAAATTGACTTTTGCATAAATGTTGACCGGAAGTCAAAATTTTTAAGAAGGACCTATCTTGCTCAATTTTTCGAGTACATCACGATTTTGGGATCCATTTCTTCATTCGAAGCTCGGAAATTGTGCGAACGTCCAATTTCCAGAAAGTTGACTTTTGCATAAATGTTGACCAGAAGTCAAAATTTTTAAGAAGGACCTATCTTGCTCAATTTTTCGCGTACATTCCAATTTTGGAGTCCGTTCCGTCATTTGAGACTCGAAAATTGCACAAATGACTCAATTCCAATGTAGTTAACTTTTGTGCTGAAGTCGACCTAAAGTCAAGATTTTCAAGCCAGACTTGTCTTGCTCAGGTTTTCGCAACTTGGAAACCACCTATGTGACACACTTCTCCGAAGTAATAACAGTGTCCAAAACTTAAGCTCCCAAGATCAAAATTTGAGATTCATCCACTTGGTCTGGATTCCTTCAGGGTTATTCTCTAGACTTCATCAAGACTTCCCTTTTAAAGTACAAATGAACTTTTACAAGTGTATCTTGAATTTGAAATTACATCGGGTCACCAGTTCAACCTACCATTCATGTTCGGTGCCTACCGGTCTTCAGCCTACCATTCCTCTTTCGGTGCCTACCAGTCTTCCATCTACCATTCGGTGCCTACCAGTCTTCCATCTACCAGTCTTCCATCTACCAGTCAAGAATCTACCATTCTCACCAAAAATCTCATCCGTCATTCTCAACTACCAGTCTACCATTCTTCGTCTCTCCGCTATAAATAGAAGGGCCGGATTCATCAAGAACTCATCAAGAAAAACACACTGAATCATGAAATGAAAATTTGCTTCTTTCAAATTCTCAAGTCCTCTTTCTCACAGCCATTTCTCACCATGGCCTCATCATTCTCAACACTTAGCAACCGATATTGCTTCATAATCAGTTTGAGATCAACCCTCTCATGGTTCAGTCAAAACCCTCTTCACAGCATCATTGTAGTTTTGAGATCCAAACAAATTTTGTTTCTCCACTTAACGACGTCATTTGGCCATAAAATTAGTCATAACAAGGCCGGTATGGCGGTTCCATGCTTCCTCAGACTTGGTTGGCCAGGAAATCCAAGTCCAGCAGAGACACCTGTTCCTAATCTCAGGGCTCCTGTAGTCTCTCTTCAATTGCTTGGTCTTCCAACAGAAGCAGCGGTTCGGAACAAACAGCAACTTGGCTAGTTTCTAAGACCAGAATCACAAGTTAGCTCCATCTTTCATTTTTCTGTGCTTTTCCAACAAGTGGCAGTAGGTGAAGATGGTAAAAAGTGTTGGGGTTTCCTACAAATTGTCTTTCATCCAACACTTATCATAACCTCCAAGGGACCAGCTCATCAGAAATCAGCCTTCGGTGCTGGTAAATGGTCTCCAAAGCTTCATTCCATGTTCCCACCAGTGTTCGACCCAAAGGTCATCGTTGCTGGTACCTTAGAACACACTTTTCTGGAATTACTCCAACTTAAAATCTGCTTGAAGTATTTCAGAAAGTACTCTTCTGAAATTACTTCAACTTAACGTCCGTCGGCATGGTCCCATCACACAGGCACATTCTACAACTTGCCGTCGGACCTCATTCAGCATGCAGTCAGTCTCGGATCCCAAGGTGTTCTTCCCAGAAACATCTACACCAGAGGATCCCCAACATACAGGACCAGCACCATGGTGGTGTATGTTTCACCCGTTCGCTTTGCTTTATCCCCGCCATCTTCACCACCAACACCAGCATCCCCAGAATACTCTTCTGAAATTACCTCAACTTAACCTGAGTGATGCGATAACACACGCACATTCAACCACATTCCCACATGGCCTCGCCGTAATCCGAAGTATACTCTTCCGAGATAACTTCACCAGAAGTTCTTAAAAATGTAAGGCCAACCCCATGACTCTGCATGCTGTACCCGGCCACCATCCTCTCATCTTCCCCATCTTCTACACCCTGTGATCGCCGCCAACGATCCAAAACACTCTTCTGAAATTACTTCAACTTAATCTTTACTGAGAAGGCTCAGTCATGCAAGTACATTCAAATACTCGCAGACCCCTTTTTTGGTCTCATCAAAACCTTTCATATGGGTGGGTCTACTCCTTGAAAATTATCTCATCCTGTTGAAAGCTCCACCACCTTCAACTACTTCACTTAAAGAGTCAAATGTAAAAATTCGTTTTCGAAACTCATCCCCACACCACACTCCAAAACCGTGTGCGTGAACGAGTCTCGAGGGGGCATTTGTAGAGAGGGAAAATTCCCGACCTATCACAAGCTGACACGTCACACTACCAAGTCCACAAAATACAGCCAATTACAAAGTGCCACATATTGCTGCTAGGTTTTACTATCACTACTCAGAAGCCAATGAAAATTTGCCAAGTGTCATGCAAAAAACCAATCACGCATCAGCGCATGTAAGCGATGACACAAGCAGTCTCGCACGTGTAAGCGATGACACAAGCAGTCCCGCTCGTGTAAGCGATGACATAGGCGGACCAATCAGGCTGTGACATGTGTCACCAATCAGACTCCGCCACATGTCGCTCACCCACCCCCAAACTCCTATAAATAGAAGCATTTCTAAGGCATTTGTTGAGATCTAGAGGAGGAAGCCATTCAGAAGCACTCAGAAGTACAGAAGCTCTGCAGGAATCAAGCCTCAAAGCCTTCAAGAACTTCAAGAACTTCAACCTCAAAATCGAAGAACACTCGAAGCAGAATCATCCAAACTATCTGCCTAGATCCTAAAGTTCACTGGAATCAAGCTCAAAAGCCTCCAGAAACTCCAGCAACCATAAATTGGTGAAGCTCAACGGATTCAAGCCTCCAAAGCCCCGAAGAACTTCCACCACAAACCTTCAAATACGAAGAACATTCAAAGCAGAATCATCCAAACTATCTGCCTAGATCCAAAAGTTTGCGGGAATCAAGCCAAAAGCGTCCGAAAACATCAAGAAATCACAAATCAGTGAAGCTCTACGGATCCAAGCCTCTAAAGCCTCGAAGAACTTCCACCACAAACCTTCGAAGACGAAGAACATACGAAGAATACGAAGAACACGAAGAACGTGAAGAACAAAGAATTTCTAACAAGCTCATAGCCAGAGATTCATTGTAATTCCATTTCAAAGGTCTTCGATCCATTCCTCAGCCAAATTGAAGGATATTTGTGTTCAAGTCAAAATTACATTACTACAAATCCAATCAACAAGTCTTTTAAGGAGATCGAATCAGAGGATCACTCTTTTGTAATTTCAGAGAATTGAACCATACAATCATCAATACAAATTCGCATTTGTGAAACTATTTTACTTGTTTGATTTATTTCGAACTAGAAATTTAGTCGTCTACAAGTATATAACTAATAATGTGTCTACAAGCTTGTTGAATTCACAAGAGCTACGAAGTGGTTCATAAGTAATGGATTTAACGCAAATAATGCAAACTGAAATTACTATGCACACAATCAAATTAACATTAAAAAATAATAGATAAATAAAAAGGCCATGCATAACACAACACCAAACATTAGAAATACAGCAGGTAGAAGCAACAAGAAATATGATTTTCAATGATAAAATCAGACCCCCACAACCTATTCACAAGGGGTGTGCATGGGTCGGGTTGAGGTGATTTTTTGACCCAACCCACCATGGTGGGTAAAAAAAAATTCAACCCAACCCAATCCATCACTTAAGTCCAACCCAACCCACATGGGTCGGGTTGAACCCATGGGTTTGACAAATTATTATTATTATTATTATTATTATTATTATTATTATTATTATTAAATTGAGTAGAAAAAGATATAAATATTAATATATTAAAAAAACTCAAAAATTAGTATCAATGTAACTCCTTAAAGGCAAACAATACTAATGACTAAACAACAATAGTAATTTACTAGGGTTTGTGTGAACTAATTGGCTTTTATATAGGATAGGAAAAGCTGGTTATTTTAAAAAATTTATTAATTATATAAGATATTATATATAAATATATATTAAATTAGTATTAGTATGAGAAACCGAGAAAGTGCTGCTCTATAACTAGTTTTTTTAAAAATTATTAAATATAATATATATTTAAATATATATATAAGTGCCCTACAGCTGGTTTTTTTTTTAAATTATTAAATATATAATATATTTCAAATATATATTAAATATGGGTGGGTCGGGTCGGGTTTGTAATTTTATGACCCAAACCTAACCTGACCCGCTATAAAAAAAAATTTTGTAACCCAACCCAACCCACCAAGCCCTAAAAACCGAACCAACCTGGCGGATCAGGTTTGACAGGTCGGTGGGTTTTCTGCACACCCCTTATTCCCAATCCTTGTTTCTCTCCTTCTCTGCTTTCTCTTTCACTTTTTCCTTCCAAACAACACAAATATAATTATTAGCCTACCCCACTCCCAAATCAGACTACTACAATCTATTCATAATCGCAATTAATACCATCCATGCATATGTACTTTAATTATTGTGGATTATGGGGTTAATAATGAAAGCAAAAATGAGACTTTAATGGTTTATAGGAATGAAAAATGCTAGAGGTGGCAATGGGGTGGGGCGGGGCCGAAGGGTGGGGTCTTTGCCTCATCCCCGCCCATTGGGTCCCGCGAAACCCCACCTCCACTTCATGAAACTCTACTTTTTGTTAATTTGTCCCACAACTATTATAATTTTTTTAATAAAACCATGCTTCGTTAATAAAAATATAATTGAAATTACAACTAAATTTTTCCCATCAAATCAAACTAATTTTTAGCAAAAATTGAATAATATTATCCAAGTGTTTAATAAGAAAATATTACAATAAAAACAAAAATCTCATAGTATAACAAATAACAAAATAAAGATAAAGAGCCATGTTGGGTAAAATAATATAAGTTAATATTGATATGTTTGTTTAAATAGTAGAATTTTAAAGTATAAAAAAATTATAATTATAACATTTATCAACACAGGGCACAGTGGGACGAGGCAAGGCGGGTCTAAAAAGTCTAAACCCATCCCCACTCAACCCCGTGGTACGGGGCTAAAATCTCACCGCATGCCCGCCCTACTACCTTTGCAGGGCAGGGAAAACCAGTGCAGGGCAAAGAGGGACGGGCAAATCAGGCGGGGTGGGGCAAAATTGTCATTCCAAAAAAATGCTATCTAAAAGAAAATATTTCCCCCACGCAAGAGTTTGTTAAGAGATTTACAACAAATTTGTCTTATGGATACAACTAAACTACGATTTTTGCAAAATTAGAGGAAATTTTCTCCAAAGTCCTCTAAATTGGTTAGTAAAAAAAATTGTTTAAAAAGAAAAAATTATCATACTTTTACAAATAGGATCAAATATATAAATAAATTTATTTGTAATAGATATAATAAAATTTCAATTTATGGTATCCACTTCATGATGATTAATATTTATTATTCAGGTTATGATACCAATCGGTTTATGATGTAAGCAGAGTTTGAACTTCAAATCTCTTATTCTAAGGGTCTGTTTGGGATCCGCTTATTTTGCTGAAACTGAAAACTTTTTGCTGAAATTACTGTAGATAAAGGTAAAAGTTAGCTGAAATAGTATAGTGGGACCCATGAATAGTACTAAAAAGTAAAGTGTGACCCATAAATAGTAGCAAAAAAAGCTGAATAGTAAAATAAGTTGGCAAAATTAATCATGCCAAATGGACACTAAGGCTGGGTTTGGATAGCACTGAAAAGTGCTAGCGTCTGTCGCTGCGTTTTTTGTGTAGGTCCCATGCACTGTTCACAGGATCTGCAAGTACAGATTTCAACAAATTTTTCTTTAAAACTGGGTCTCACGGCACTTTTCACATATTTAAAAATTATTTTGTTACAGTGTTTTCAATTTTTAGTTTTTAATTTTTAATTTTCAGCAATAAGCGATATCCAAACAAACCCTAAGACAGAAGCATTTACCGGATGGATTAAAGAGAACCCACTGACTTATATATATATATTTTTTTAATTTATTTGTCAACAAAATTTACTGACAAAACATATAACTTGCCCAGGGGTAGATAGGATATAAAATTGTAGATGAAGTACATGTGCTATGCAGCTATCTAACAGTCAAGTTGATATCTACCACTCAACAATATCAATAAATAAAATCACGTTTTAATCTAACCCCACGAGGGCGTGACTCACCCGCCATCTCATCAAATATTGTTTATAAGCTCCACAAAGACACTCGGACAAAAGCTAAACACACAAGAAAAAACCATGTCTCCGTTCTCTCTCATTTTGGTCACCATAGCCATAGCTATCTTTGTTTATTACCTCCTAAACCTTCGTAGCCGTAGTAGTAGCGGTCTTCCTCTTCCACCAGGTCCAAAACCATGGCCCATCATTGGAAACTTGCCTCACTTGGGCACAGTACCTCACCACTCTCTAGCAGACATGGCTCGAAACTATGGTCCTCTCATGCACCTCCGTCTAGGCTTTGTTGATGTTGTCGTGGCGGCCTCGGCTTCTGTTGCTGCACAGTTCTTGAAAGCCCATGACGCAAATTTTTCAAGCAGACCACCAAACTCGGGTGCTAAGCATATTGCGTATAACTATCAGGACCTTGTGTTTGCACCGTACGGCCCACGTTGGCGCATGCTAAGGAAGATCAGCTCAGTTCATTTGTTCTCTGGAAAAGCCTTGGATGATTTTAGACATGTTCGCCAGGTTAGATACCAATTCAACATTTTCCAATTTCAATGCTGTTATAGAGTATTCATTTTTATTTTTCGTTAAAAACAAAATAAGTGTACAGTGTGTATATAAGAGTAATTATGGATATATATATAAAATATGTATTTCACGCCTCAGTTTACGTCAAAGAGTGGAAAAGGCATTTGTTATTAAATGATGTTATGTCAACCCAATAAACAAATGAAAGACATATATTAATAAGTAATTATTTTTACACACGTCTCTTATTTATTAAGTTTTAATATGAAAAATGTGGTATCATTTTATACAAAATATTTTTTTCAAAACGCGACCACAAAAATAAAAATATTATATTCTAGGGCATGATCACTATTTCAATAATTCAATGAGTTGACTGGTGGTCCCATTAGATAATTGCATAATTTTTCTTTAATTTTTTTTATTATAATTATTTAACCAGATGTCCTTTTCCAGCGTTTTGTTGTTTTCTCTTCCTGTTTTTGTTAATTGTTAAGCATGAATAAGGGAGGATTCGATCTTGAAGTATATATCACGCGAAAGATGTACGGTGTGAGAGCATTTTCAGCAGATTAGGCAAATTTTTGTACTGTTTGGAGAATGAACAGTGATTTTTACCTTTTAGCTACCCACTTTTTCAAATACACTTTCCAACAGATTCTCTATCTCATTCAAATATTATTTCTTTATTCATTATTTATTCTTTTTTTAACAACTACATATCTTCCAATATTTTTTTATTCAATACCTTATTATTATAATTTTAAAAAAAATATTTGAAAAATGAACAGTAGCCCATCAGACTTGATAAGCTACTGTTCATGAGCCAATAAAAATTCAAGATATAGAGAGTCCATTAGAGAATGAATAGTAGCTTATTTTGTGGGTTTACTCTCTAAAGTAGAGAGCATTTTGTATTTAGCTCTCCTGCTGGAGATGCTCTGAGGCAGTCTCATCATGAGGCTCCAAAATAGTATGTACTATGTATATGAAATTGACAAAATAATGTGAGAAAGTGTAATTTTCTTTTTCCAAAATGGATGAGTATTATGGACCACGACTTCATGAGATCTCATGTAACAGCATATAGGTAGGGGAACCCGTAAAAGGGACCCCCATTAATGGAGCATAGTTCCTGCATAGGAAGGTTTTTTATTACTCTTTAATTGCGTTTTTTATGAGTTTGTCTTTTATAAGGGTATGTAGTTTTCAATTTTCATGATGGAATATTGTAATATATAATTTTTTTTTTTGATGATTCGATAGGTAGTAAAGGCAGGATTTGAACCATGACATCTCGGTTGAATATATTAGGAATTATCAATTGAGCAATGCTCTTAGAACAAAAGAAATAAATATATTTTTATATTATATTTTAAAATATATAATTATTTTCAAAAGTGAAAATAAATTAATGAGCATAATTTTTTTTTTCAATTATTGTTTACTTTATTTAAAAAGTCACTATATATTTTTAATAGCTCTATTTTAGTTTGAATTAAGAATGATTGATTTAAAACTGATATTTTTTATTTAAAAAAATCTGAAATACAACACATTGAATAATATTTACTTAAAACATTGAATTTTTTACATAGGACCAATTGAAAGTGACGGATGTCACAATTAGTAACATACAAGACAAAATATACGCAGTATGGAATATATATATATATACGTTTGTTTGGTTCAAATTTTAAAAAAAAAATATATATATATATATTAAATATTCAACATAAAAATGAAAAATGAAAGAACATAAATAGACGTACATATTAGTATATTACAAATTTGAGTGAAAATTTTGAGACTAAAAGAAAGACGGTGTAAAATTATTTCATCTATTATTCTATTATATTCCAATTCAATAGCATACTATACTATTAGTATAAATTCGTAAAATATTATAAAAATTAATTTAATAAAGCATTCAACATATAAGTATTTATTTATTTATAAAAACTTTGTTAATAAAACAAAAGTTGAAACTACCAAATCTCCCCCTTTTTTTTTGTGCAAGTAAATTGTATTGATTCAATCTACATGAATATCCAGGAAGAGGTGGCAGTGTTGATACGTGCTATAGCAAATGAAAACTCGAAACTCGTGAATTTAGGACAATTGCTCAATGTATGTACCGTAAATGCCCTAGGGCGGGTGATGCTAGGGCGGAGGGTTTTCGGTGATGGCAGTGGTGGTGGTGATGCCAAGGCAGATGAATTCAAATCAATGGTGGTGGAGGTGATGGTGTTGGCTGGAGTGTTCAACATAGGTGACTTTATTCCAGCATTGGAGTGGCTAGACTTACAAGGGGTAGCAGCTAAGATGAAGAAGCTACACAAGAGGTTTGATGCATTCTTGACCACAATTGTTGAGGAGCACAAGACTAACACTGGTGGGCAGCACAAGGACATGTTGAGTACCTTGCTTTCATTGAAAGAGGTTGCTCACGATGAGGGAGAGAAGCTCACAGACACAGAGATCAAAGCCTTGCTTTTGGTACCTATCAATCTCTCTCCTTTTAATTCTCTTATTTTTTTGGCCAATCTTTCTCTTTGAGTTAAAGAATAATTCTAGATACACTCAATCGCACACATAATTTCACAATTTGTTAATTTGTGCAACTGTGAATAGTCCGCATTCTATGCTCACTATTGACTTGTACAACCCACCACTTCTCATCAATTACTTATAATCGCACAAATCAGCAAATTGTAAAATTGAGTGTGAAAAATAAAACATTAAAATGAAAATATAACACAACTCAGTGATAAATGGGCTTAAAACAAACATTAGGATATATAAGAATTGATTAACTAATGTACATGGGGGAACTTACATTTAAAATATGCTTTGTTTTAATGAATCATCATATTACATAAAAGAGTGCTAAAAAGTGAAGTATCGATCTTTTAAACGAGGATAGTTCAATTTTAAATTGACATTGCTACACAAATTTTCTCAAAAAATCATAGAGGAGTTATTACGTAATGTACATAGAATTGAAAACTCGGATGCACTTGATACACGTATAACATTTAAAAGTCCATATAGCTGGAACTATCACAATTGAATTGAGGCTTCATGCGGTACGGTTGGGGCTTTTTTATAAAAAACGTACGGATGGAGATTTTTATTATTCGGACCAATCAATTTAATTTCTATCACTTTACTTTTCCACGTCTCTTACCAAACACATGAGAAAAAAAAAATTTATTTAGCCACTCAACTCATAAATGCAAACCTTCTCAAAAAAAAAAACTCATAAATGCAAAGAAAAAAAAGGGTCCACCTTTAGTCAAAACAATTTATACTTTCATACATTCTCATAATGTCTTTCATGCTTAATTATTACTGACTTGTAGGATCCAATACTTTTTGTCAATCAGTCACAAGTAGCAAGTTGTGAACGAATTAATTAATGTATATAGCATGTGATTATCTTTATGGGAATGTAAACTTTAAGTATGCTTTGTTTTAATGAAACATATACCATTAAAGAGTACTAAAAAGTGACGTGTTGATCTTTTAAACGAGGGTAGTACAAATTTAAATTGACATACAACTAACATAAAGTTTTGATAGCTAGGATGGCTACAAAAATTTTCTCATAAAATCTTAGTGGAGTTATTAGGTGATTGAGATTGATAGGAAGATTGGATGCAATTGCTACACGTATAACATTTACATGTCCCAATTATCACAATTGAATTAATTGAGGCCTTTCAAAAAGTACAGATGGAGATGTGTCATTCGGACCTAGCAATTTAATTTGTTTCCAATCAGAGAGAAAATGACTAGGAATAATAAAATTACAAAATTATCCGTAACTATAATAAAAGTATAGTAATATAATTTCTATCATTTTACTTCTTCATCTCTCTTACCAACACACGAAGAAAACAAAAATCTTTATTTTCTTTTTCTCCCACTTTTTCTATCATCTCTATATTTTTTATTTCCATTTTTTGTTTTGTTTTTTTAGTTTTTCAAATGTGTTTAGTTAATTTATTTGCTATTAATTTATTTATTTAAGATGTGATAAAAAGTGACTTAAAAAATAAATTACTTTTTTTTTTAAGTAACCTGACTTTTAAGAAAATAAGCAAATTTTAAACAACTAAACGAGTTTATTTACTTTATATGTGTCCTCAAAATGCTCTTTGTGCCTAAAATGGTTAGCTCAAGGGTGTTTTTTTTTTTTTAATAAGGAAATGCATGCACTTCTTGTCGTTTCAAATGCAATTAGAATCATTGCTCATTCCCTTTCATGCTTGCTAGCTTTTACCTACCATAACAAATTAACAAATCCCTTGCCTAATAGAATTGTCCAAAAGAAGAAAAGATTGCATGAGCCATTCTTTCTCTTATATATACTATTTGAAGATAGTGATTCGAATGTCTATCTCTTGTCTATGTGCTTGCCTTTTCTACCTACCTACCTTAAACCACTGCACTTGCTTGTATCTTTTCTTGTTCTATTCTATCTAGATTACACTACAATTTTCTAAAACTTTTTTTTTTTTTGGTTAGGTATAATTTTATAATTTTTATTTTTACCATTTTTTTTAAACCCTTTATATTTTTTGTTAGGTATAATTGTATAATTTGTATTTTTACCCTTTTTTTAAGACCCTAAATCAATGAGAACAAGAACTCCCAAAACACAGAAAAGTGCTTGCTTATATTTTTTTTTTCCTATAAAAGTAAATTTTACATAGAAATTTTACATATTTTGCTATGACATGATTGAACTTAGCTGACAACCTTTGTAATTAATTCATCTTTGCAGAATATGTTCACGGCAGGCACTGACACGTCATCTAGCACAGTGGAATGGGCCATAGCCGAACTCATTCGGCACCCTAAGATCCTGGCCCAAGTCCAACAAGAGCTTGACTCCGTTGTGGGCCGAGACCGGCTCGTAGGTGAATTAGACCTAGCCCAACTCACTTACCTCCAGGCTGTGGTCAAGGAAACCTTCCGGCTCCACCCTTCAACCCCACTCTCTCTGCCACGCATGGCAGCCGAAAGTTGTGAAATCAATGGCTACCACATTCCAAAGGGCTCCACTCTTTTAGTCAATGTTTGGGCCATAGCTCGTGATCCAAAACAATGGACCAACCCATTAGAGTTTAGGCCCGAACGCTTCCTACCGGGTAGCGAAAAGGCCCATGTTGATATTAAGGGAAATGATTTTGAAGCCATACCATTTGGTGCTGGGCGTAGAATATGTGCTGGGATGAGCTTAGGTTTACGCATGGTTCAACTATTAACTGCAACCTTAGTTCATGCATATAATTGGGACCTGCCTGATGGATTGATGCCTGAGAAACTGAACATGGATGAGGCATATGGGCTGACCTTGCAGCGAGCCGCACCCTTGATGGTGCACCCTCGGCCGAGGCTCTCCTCACACATCTATCGGGCATCCTCTTGAAAGGTTTTTAATATATAACAAAAAAATTGGACCTTGTACGTTTTTTTTTCAATGCTATATTTGGTCAAGTAGGTGGTTGATTTGCACAAATCAATGCCACCAAGGTTTATTTATCTTGTTTTCCATGATGGTTTTATATGATCAGTATATATGAATTATGAAATAACTCAATAAATACTTAGTCACTATCCTAGTGCATCAAACGTCTTACTTTCTATAGTTTCACTTAGTTGTAGAACTAGTTAAACTAGTGGACTCGAAAGTAATTAGAAGGCAATATTTTTAGCAGGTCATTACTTTTTGTGATCTCTTTGCTTCAATTCAACCTTTCATATATGTGGTGGAGAGTTGGTGCCATTCATTGGCTTTGAGATTAATTACAAATAAAAGACAATGTGACCATGTGGGCTTTGTCAAAAGGGAATGGCTTGTACAAACTTTTTTTATGTTTGTTGGTCATATGATCATATCTACTCTGTGAAGGACTGGATGAGCCTCTCCTTTAGTACTTTGGTTTGTGTTCATACTCCCTACCCTAAGTATTTCATGCCTTCAAGCCTAAAATTTCCAAAAACAACAAACAAGTTGAATAGAGTGTCTGTTTGGATACTGCTTATTTTGCTGAAAACTTATTGCTGAAAACACTATAGCAAAATAATTTTTAAACTATGAATAGTGTCGTGGGACCCATGATTTACTGCTTATTGCTGCGTTTTTCAGTACTTGGCTAGTCCGTGAACAATACCGTGGGACCCAGTAAAAAAACGCAAAACACAAAATCATTGCTTGGCAAACACACGCAGAGTTTACCTCAAAACGGGTTTGAATGAATTTTCTCCAACCTATTATATCATTATATTTGTAAAATCATTTAAGTATATTAAATCACATAACTCATTAAATTATTTAAACAAATTACATGACCCATTAAATAGGTTATATGACCAAATGTATATGATAGTCTTATAAATTGATATATGGTGGTTTAGAAGAATTTGCCTTCAACTTGATTTGCAAATAAACTTAGTCCAAAATGTTTTATACAAAAACTAAAATGATTCATGGCCTAGAAATTGCCTAAGCATCGAAGCTTTAATTTTCCTTTTTTTCGCTCATAAGCAGTAACCTTCAAGTTGACAAGTTAGGTTCTTTTGACCGGCATTTTAGAAATTATACAAAAATTTGAAGCCTTATTAATTAAAAATCATATATCAATGGGATATAGAGGGACAAGAATGGATGATGAATTACCTTTTTCTAAAAAGGATTGATTAACAATTTCTACTGTGATATAAATAATTGAGGGTTGAATTGGGGTTTAGGTGATAGTCGAATAGTAACGACGTCATTTGTAGTGTTTTATATTTGTAGTTTGATTCCCATCTCCCCTCTCCACTATTTATATATCTTAAAACATAGATGATCGAAATAAAAGAAGATGCTTTACTACCCTAGATAATAATAAATAAATAAAAATCTAGAATTAAGTGAGTTACAAAAGACATAAACTTGATTTCTATTTATTTTTTTTACAACCTCTCAATCTCGAGATGTTAATAATACAAATAAGATGAAAATTATTTCTTTTTAAAATATGAGGAATAGACAAAGTCCAAATATTATTTACATCTATTTTTATTGCTCACAAAACTTTCAAGTCAATTTTGCTTAAATAAATCTTTTCTTTTTTAAAAGAAACTTCACATTCTTTGTCAAATATCAACTAAATTTTTAAATTTTCCTTAAAAAAAAAAAAAAAAAAAAAAAAAAAAAAAAAAAAAAAAAAAACTAACTTTCTAAATACAATGACTTTGGAGACACAAAAAATTTCACAATCGTCTAGACAGTTAGTTGTTAATCAGAACACTTTCACAACAAATCATAAGTGACAGTTGTTATCAATTCTAATTTTAACCCACTACTAAAATCACTTCTTTGCCCGCCTATATTAGTTAGTAACAAACTACTAATCAATATTTGTTGTAAAAGTGTTGTGAAAATATAAATCATAGACAGTAAATTGTTATTAATTCTAATTTTTCTAAATACAATGACTTTGGAGACACAAAAATTTCACAACCATCGAGGTAGTTAGTTGTTAACCACAACATTTTCATAGCACTTTCATAACAAATCATAATAAGTGGTAAGTTGTTATTAATTCTAATTTTAACTCATTACTGAAATCACTTCTTTTGCCCATATATAACAATCAATAACAACCTACTACTTAATATTTATTGTAAAAAAGTTGTGAAAATATTAGGTATTTTTCCAACAAATCCTAACCAATTGAGTTTTATTAGTTGTCATAAGTTGGAAAAAAAAAGAAGTAATTTAAAATAATACGGCGTCGTGTCAATCAGTTACTTCTGCTCTTTGCAAGTTCATCGAAATTCCACTCTTCCAAGTCCGACGACTCGCGAACTTTTCATTTCATCACAATCTCTTAAGAAAACTCTTTTTTTTTTCCTTTTCTTCTCCTTTCTCTCTTATTTTCTCACCAACCAAACAATGCCCAACAGTCCAAAATTAGGGTTTCCATAACCCCCACTGACCAAACAAAAACCGGAAAATGTCGACGACGAGCCTCCAAATCAACCCCGAGTCTCCTCCCTTATCTCTCCAGCCACTACTCATTCCGGCCAACGCCGACGGCCACGATGGTTCACCGGGATGCCGCGGAGTATGGTTCGACGTGGTTCTGGTGGTGGCGTCAGTGGTGTTCATAGGGTACCTATCGATCCACGCGAAGAAGAACCTGAAGAAACTGTACAATCGAGGCTCATACATTTTAATTTCCTACTATGCCCTTCTCTGGTTCGCTACCTTACTCAACCTCACTTGGTCCTCTCTTCAGGTCCCCTATTTACTTTCTTTCTAAAAAAAAAATTATTTAATTTAATTTAGATTTTTTTTAATTAAATTTTTTGGTAATTGTTAATATATTATCAATTGGGTGAAATCTTATGGGTGCGTTTGTATAAGCTGTTGCAAAACGGTGTTTTGAGTTTAAAATGAGTGTCTGGAAAAGAGCTACGAGGAGTTGCTGTTGCGAAACAGAGTTTTGGGTTTTAAAAACGCTCTTTTTATGCACCCAGAATGCCTAACCAAATGGACCCTTAATATGACAATTTAGTTGTTATCAATTTGTATGTTTAACTTTCATTCAAATCAATGGCATGGATAAGAGGCATGAAATTCAGTTAATAAATCTAGCAAAAAAATGCAGTTAATATAATAGCAGCAATAAAAAGAATTTACCGTTTCAGTTCAAAACAAGATGTGTATCCATTTTGCATCAGCTTAATTGGATTTTTTTTTTTGGCTGAAAATGGGTTAAAAGTATACTTGTACTTCGAGAAAGTGAGTTTTTATAAAGTTGTATATAAACAAAATAAGCTATAAGCTAAAAGCTAAAGGAAAAAAGCTGGTGGGAAATGGACACGCATGTGATGATTTTTATAACTAAATCCCGATTGTTTGTTCGGCACAGCACGTGTAAGGGTTTTGGTGAGGTTGCATTTTGTTCCTAATGAAACATTATACTGGCTCAACCTTAATGACGGAAATAATAATAACTCTGATTATAATATTCATCATTACAGTTTTTCTAGTGGTGAGAATCCATAGTTGACCCCAAATTTTTGGGACTAAGGCTTGGTTGTTGTTGTAGTTCTAGTGGTGGAGAGTGCTAGGTCTTAATATTGCGGAATGAAAAAGTATGTAGAAACTAGATAGTTAAAGAGATTGTCATTGATTGTATTTGACTGGCAGTTTTTTTTTTTTTTTTTTTTTTTTGCTGATTTTTGAATGGTTAAGATTTGATTGTGATGACGTAGACATGGCAATGCTCGCCGGGGAAGGAAGTGGCGTGGAATCTCTTGTCATTGTTCACGACATCCGGAATGCTTTGTTTGGAGATTAGCTTGTTGGCTTTCTTACTCCAGGAAGATTACACAAGTGGGTTGGATGCTTTAGCGCATAATTTCATGGTATCGGGGATCATTGTAGGTGTGGATATGCTTCTTAAGGTAATATTTGGCTTTTGCTCTAAGAGGCACTGTTTTTGGGTGGTTGTGTTTTTAGTTTTGTCACTGACGCCCATTTAGGTCCTATGTTGAGGGTTTATTTTTCTGTCTTTTTCTCGTACCTTCTGCTTACAAGTGATCATTCTTTTGGTAAGTCTGTGGGATTGGTCTGTAAACATTATCTCTTATCTCAATGATTTCAGTTTCTGTTATTTGATGCTCTTACTGCTATTTTATTGAAGTAGTGAATGCTAAACAGGGCCTATCTAAACAATCTTTAAGTTGACCAAGTTTCCCTTTTGGCATATTACATTATTCTTACATAAAAGTGCTTAAAAGTTTATTACTGAAAAAGAATGCACGAGTTAAAGAGTGATTTTGGGTCAGCATCTTTTTTCCCATTAGATACTCTCTCTAGCAATAAAAATCGGAGAGCCTAAGCAAGTTATTGCTTACATTCTAAGATTGTTTGAGGGATATTAGTGGAATCTATTTTAGACTTCTCTATGTGCAACTAATGGCTTTGTACTAGTATGATGTAAATGCAAATTGCTGTATGTTAGAGAGAGAGAGAGAGAGAGAGAGAAGGAAATTGTCTCATTCCACACCCCCCCCCCCCTCCCCTCTCTCGTCCTCCCTTTTCCTTCTATCCTGAAAAAGAAAGTGACTTTTTTGAATAACTTATTGTGATTGTTACTACAAGAGCTTGGGCACACCTGTACTCCCGTTGGACGTGGATTGTGCAATAACAAAATTGTAATGAATACATTATAATTTCAGATGTGGGGCTGGCATTGCACTGGCACAAACTGATACAGTGGGAAGTGGTTGATTTAATTTACATCTCCTGGGGTTTAGTTATACTTATTCACAGATTGTACATGCATATTTGCTCATATTGTAAATTCTACCAAGTTTGCTCACAGTCCATCTTCAATGAAGATTCTGAGAGGAGGATATCAGGGTTCTTTCCTACCTCTGGCATGCATTTTGTTCATTCAGTGATACATTGAATCATATTATTCACTGATTGCAAGAGGAAATCCCATTGCTCGAAGCAGGCTGTTCAATTTGTTATATTTTTGTCACTTGTTTTATGCTTGTTAGAAGCAGCCTAGGTCATTATAGTTCCAACGATGATAACTCGTCATATTTGGTGAGATTATTAATTGCAGTTTCCTAGGTTTTTATGGTTTGGTAGATTTTTACTTATCAATAAAAAAAAAGTTCTTATATTTTGTTAGTTGAAGCTACTATTTTTTTCTTTTCTTTTCTGGAATTATTCTGAAGTTGGATTTGGTTGACAAGTGCGTAACAAATTTCTGTCCTACATGTGCATGTTTTTGTCCTTTTTAGCTGGATATAATTGGTCTCATTTTCGGTAGACAAGTGAGTGGCAAATTTCTGTCCCACACATCTGGTAGATTTTTACTTTTTTAAATAAAAATAAATAAATAAAATAAAAAGGTTCTTATGATCTGGTAGTTAAAGCTATTATTATTATTTTTTGTTTCCTGGAATTATTCTGAAGTTGGATTTGGCTGACAAGTGAGTGGTAACTTTCTGTCCCGTAGATTTGGTAGATTTTTACTTGTAAACAAAAAAAAAGTTCTTATGATTTGGTAGTTAGCTTGAAGCTACTTCTTTTTTTCCTGGAATTATTCTGAAGTTGGTTTTGGTAGACAAGTGAATAGCAAATTTCTGTCCTACATGTGCATCTATGATGTATAACTGGATACATTTGGTCTCATTTTTTGGTAAACTTGTGAGTGGCAAATTTCTATCCTACATCTGCATGCACTTGTTCTGTATAGCTGGATATAATATTAATTGGTCTCGTTTTTGTTTTTGTTTTTTGGTCTGGCTATGTAAGAAAGTGAGGAGTAGTCTCCACTTCGTATATTTACTTGTACAACTAGTGTTGTGACCATCAGCTTGTTCATATTCTTTAACACTTAATTTTCAGGTAATTTATGTATTTGGGTTTGGGGTCCCGCTGTTCGTTGATGGTGTTGGAATCACTAATAAGCTGAAGTGGAGTTTGTGGATAATCCACAAACTATTGCTGACTGCAGTTTATGGCTTCATATTGTTTGTGCATTTCTCAAAATGGAGAGCCAGGCTGCCTCGTGAGTACATTTCTGATTTTGTTATCATCATTTTCTTGCAGGATTTAATCTTATTTAACATGCACTTCTCTCTTTTATCTTCTGCAGCCAGACCAGGATTCTACAACTACATTGTCATAATGTTTGTCGTTAATGCTGTAGCATTATTTGCTTGTGGGCTTGCTGGGCTTGGGGCCGGCTTTGGAATTTGGTACCTCTAAATTTCAATTTTCTTAAAATGAAATTAAAATTGTGCCAGTACTTTCATCTATTATACTTTAAGGGTCATGTTAACGGGTGCTCTTAGGGCAACTGTTAATAAACCATATTAAGAAAGTTTTACAACCACTTTCATGGGAAATATAAGAGTTGACAGAAAAATTAATTGCTTTGTCATTTTCTCATAAAATGTTTCTAAAAATAGTTCCTAAACCAATGCCCTCAGGGCATTGATTAACATTTCCCATACTTTAATTTGGCACTTGATTTTCTTCCCCCTCATCTATTACACTTCCACTGCAGCTTGTACAATCTCACAGTTACCTGCTATCACTCACTCTATCTTCCTCTTCTGTATGTAACTTTTCTAGCTGATTTTTTCCAGGTGATCCCTCCACCACATATCGTGGTTATACAAACTTTTCTAGTTGTTTTTTTTTTTTTTTTTGGTGTGTCATGAAGGTAATAATTACACAACCTTTTTTTTTTTTTTAATACAGGAGGACGATTTTCTTTTGGAAAATGCATATTACTCTGAGATGAAAGATGCTGGATTCTTTGATGCAGATTGGGATTAGTCCTGTCCATGAACAATTTGTAAATGGGACTACAGCCTTTGTTGTATACTGTGTAAATTGTTTTAAAGAAAGTCACACTGTTGGATTCTGTTGATAAAATGAAGAGGGTTTATTAGTTGCATCCCTTAAAAAAGTATTCAATCATTCAATTCATTGTCATTATGAATGAAACTTGGTGATGAAATGTTATGAAAGTTGCTAGACTCTTGCATCATAATTTATGTGGATGATAACCACGATAAAAGTAGCATTAACGGAGCCAATATAAATGGTGGGATAAATCTATGAAATTTACCAACAGAAAAATTCTAGATAGAAATTTAACGTTAAGCTCATATATAAATTTCAAATAATTTAGGTTTTCCGATATAATTAACAGATGTTCTCATCATATCATTTAATAAAGTTAAGGCAATGAATAGTTACTATCTAGAGCAATCAAATAGGGTCTGCTAAAATAGTTAAAATACTATTTTAGAACCCCAAACACCAATTAAAAATATTATATTGGAACTGCTAAATCTAAAAAATATGACAACGTGCTACTGTGAACTACTACTAGTAGCTGCTCACTGTAACAAGTTGCTAATTTTGACTTATTCTTTTTTATTTCATATCTCTCTCTCTCTCTCTCTCTCTCTCTCTCTCTCTCATATCGGGTTGTGATGGTGGGTTGGTTTGAATGTTTGATTGAGTTGTGGTGGTTGGGTTGTGGTGGTGGGTGTTGATCGGGTTGCGGTGGTTGAGTTGGTGGTTCACGTTGTGGGCCATGGGTTGAATTTGGTGTGGTAGTCTTGGCCATGAGTGGTGGGTCATGCTAAGATTTGAGGTGTAGTGGTCTTGGGATGCATTTGGTTTGCTAGTGGGTTTTGAGCGCCTTGTGTTGCGATGGGTATGAATTTGTAGAGGAGTTTTGACTTTTAGCTTGGGGTTGAAGATAAAAAGATGTATGGGAATTGTATTTTTCTGGAAATTTTTCTGGGTTTTCAAAGTGATTTTTAGGTTTCATGGCTGGCATTTTTACTTGTATTGCAGTGGGATTTGTGGGTGATTTTTTTGGGTTTCTTGTGTGATGTCACTGGAGGAGAATGTGATGAAAGAATGGGAAAATGTGGAAGAGGCATAGAGATCTCTGCCAGGCCGTGCAAAAATGTGGGAGAATTATGGAAGGTGTTGGTGTGGCTGTGATAATATGGTGGGTTTTTTTTTTTTTTTTTTTTTGAAATTTTTGAAATTATTTTATATTATTTTAATGAGTTGAAATTAAAATAGGAAATGAGATATAAGGTATATTGTTAAGTAAGATATTAAAATAGATAAAGTAAGCTTTTGAAGTACTAAAAGCTAAATTTTTTAGTATTTCAAATATAACTGGTTAAGAAGCCGAATAAGGTTAGCTGATCATAATATCTTATCCCTATATAATTTGAACAATTAGAACTTTTGTTCCAATTTTAAGCCCAGCCTATTCTTTGCTATAAATACATTTTCACATCATGTTATTATCACATCATAAACAATCAAACTATGTTAAGTTATAGATATTACATGGATATTTAATCTTTTTTTATTAAATATCATATTATAGACATAGGGCTATGTTAACTTATAGATTTTGCTACATATATTATATATACAACTAATAATCATGAAAATAGTAGTTCTCTTCTTGGTCACATATGAGAGATTCCATCAACGTGTGTGTACATTATCTTCAGCTAAATTTTGAAGAAATGTGGATTGAAAATGTTGTTTATAAAGCAAATTATTTATTGTTACTTTTTTCAACTTAAAACTTGAAAATTACCATAAAGGTACCAATAAGAAAGATATTTCAAAAAATCCGTAAAATGCACATGCTACAAGCTAGTATTAATAAATTCCAAATATGTACTCTCAAATAGACAAATACTATTGCTGATACCTAAAATAACAATTTTAAGGCTGACAGCACATTCGTCACAATAATAAAATAAATCAAAAACTATATATATATATATATATATATATATTCATCATATACAGGTGAAGTTATCTAGAATATATTTATTTATTTATTTATTTGTCAAGATGAGCTGAGACTCCATAACCCCCTTTGATGTTCAATCAGCAAGCCACCCCTGGTGTTGGGAAGAACATGAAATAATTTATTTCACAAAGCTTCGCCCCAGTTCCAGCTCTGGGGCAGCAAATGTGGTGGTTTTAAAACATCCACATTCCCTCTATTTGCTGACATTCAATGAAGATCTTCGAGGGAGTATTCTTGTTCAAAACCAAGATAACAATCTGAAACTAAAATCAATTTCATACCCTGGAAAAAAAAAATACAATATCCAAGTATTATTCCTTTTTATTTTTTGACGAAGTAACTTAAATAAATACTGTTTTATTTATTTCCAAATAGATTTTTGATTAAAAAAAAAATCATGTCAATGTTAATGTTATAAAAATAAAATATAAAAAAAAAAATCCCCTTTTTATGATAAATATATTTGAATTTAAAATTATTAAAAAAAAGAGAGACATAATTCATATAACTTGATTGAATTTAATCCTCTTTGGGAAAAGATAATGCTATTTGTGATGTATTAGTCAATGTGAACATGAATCTGAATTTAGATAGGGAACCTAATATACAGTACTGAAGTTTTGCCCTTTATATGATACTTCATCATTTTCTCTTCTTACCATACTACAACCAAACAAAAAAAAACAACATCTACTCGCCTCTTCTCTCTTCTTCCCATACTACAACCAAACAAAAGAAAACAACATCTACTCTCCTCTTCTCCCTCTTACATTTTAAAACATCCAAATAGAGGAAATAGATGACTAGTCTGTAAAGCCATATCAACTAGTCTATGATGCTATGCTTCCTTTAATACAATGAAATCATTTTGATTGTTGACAAGTAGTTAAGACCTTCGGATGGATGTTTTTGTCATCTCACACTTTCTTTTGCCTGCACCTTTTTATGTATTATTGATTGGCAGACTAAATTTATGGTCTGGTGAGTCAGGTTTTGGGTGTTATGAAATTAGATGGGGCAAATCCTAAACCTGATTGGATTGGGACAGGTTTTTCAATTGAATAATTAATTGGGTTCAAATGGGAACAGGTTTCTCAATTGAATATTTTAGTTGTTTTTGGCGTTTTGGGAGGGCTTTCCCATCCCAAACCTAACTGGTTTCCATCCCTAACCATTAAAAACCTTTAACATGTAAAAGAACATTTAGAATAAGAAGAAAATAGTGGGGGCTGCAGGACTGAAATAGAAAGAGGGAATTAAATTTGACCTGGAGACTGCCCAGGGTTGATGGTAACTCCATGTGGGTGACTAAGCGATCAGAGAAAGAAATCCTTTTCAGAGCATATAAGTCAGAGGTGGAGGTGTTACCAAGAACCAACCACCATGCTTCAACTTTAACCTGTAAAAACAATCCAAGTTTAGTTGGTGCAACTGACTGCTAATATATAATGAGGTGAAAGTTTACCTTGGGAAACCGGGGGGTAAAAGCTCTTGATTTGTTCCGTTTGAAATTGATCTTCTCCAATCTGATGGTTAGAGTGGGGGATTTTGCACCATCAGTGTCCCTTCTCTGAAGTTTTAATCTCACTTGAACAATGGGAAAATGCTGCAAATCCTGGTAAAACAAAATATAGAAGATTAGCAACTACTGAAATCATTTGACATTCTTGCCAGCTAAGAATAAAAAATAGCAGCTGTGTCTCTAAATAATCAGACAACTGATGCCTCATATTGTCACCACCCTCCATGTGGGCATGTAGTTGCAAAGACAAAAGTTGTTAGAAGCATTAAAAAATTAAACCATTTTAGAGGGGCACTCCACACCTGATTCAATCTTGAAGCAGGAGAATTTCCAATCACAGTCTGGAACGTAGCCTTTGGAAGATCCAACAGTTGCTGCACGGTGGAAATTCCTCTTTTGTTTAATGAATTTGCAAGATCAACACTCATGGATGGCAACATCCAAAAACTGGAATCCTCATCAAACCATAAACCCTGAAAACAATCGAAAAGATCAGAGGCACGGAGGGAGAAAGTGATATTTTTATAAAAACAAATAGACTGAGCAAAAGAGCAAGATCTTTTTAAAATCCAATTTAATAACTTTAACACATAAATTAAGAACAATTAGGGTAAATTCACCAATCACATACTGAGTAGGTGCAAGTATTCCTTTTGCTTACAAAAAGGTCATATATAATGCACAAAACTCCCACTTCTAAGGGGGTTTGGGAGAGGTGATTGGTAGGAAGCCCCCAAGGTTTTTATTAGAGGCTGATTCCTGATGCCTTCTGCTTACTGGTGAAATATAATTTATTGAAAAACGTAATATACCATTGGATTTCATTGCTATAGAAAAGATAATCTATGAGTTATGTTCTCTCATATTTCTTAGACTTTGTATATAACTCATAAAACCCAAATCCTTCAAACTCTTAACCAGAACCCAGAACAAACAAATCCACAAATTTGAACCTAACAAGGGTCATTTTTGAGAAAGCTTCATTTTTCTTATTTCATTCGGCAGCTGGCATCAAGACCCATATTCTATTCTGACTTTGGTTAAATCTCCCAACTTCAGTAGGAATGTTTATTGTCTAAGATTATGCCTTTTAAGGAAATATTTCACTTGGGAAAATAATTATTAAAAGAAGAAAAATACAGCAAACAGGAGCTTTCATTACAGTAACACCAGATGTAAAACACAGTAAAGAGACGGGAAGTAATGAAATCTAAGAATGTTCAACCATGGCTTCAGCCATTTAGCTGGCAACATCAAAGAAGATAATCATGTTAATATGAAATACTGCATGATTGCTACAGGTTTATTGAATTTATCATTTATTATAAATAGTCATATGTGGCTTAATGAGAACAAATTATGAACCTTGTCTGTGTGCTTGTGGTGGGTTTTGATTTAGAAGGATTTATGGATCTAGGGTTTAGGGAGTTGTTGACGAAAAGGGTTAGGGTTCAAAATTGGCAAGGGTTTGATAAGTTTTTATGGACAATTTAGGGTTTCCATAGTTAAGAGGAAGGGCTTGACTTGGAGTTATAAGGAAAAAGGAAATTGTACACTGGTTTAAGGGTATGAACAGTATCCACGAGAAAGAGGAGGAAAGAGAAAATAAATAAAAAAGGAGAAAAAGAACAATAAGATTAACATGCCTCAATACTAAATGAACAAAATATTTATTAATCAAGTCCATCTATTCTTCGAGTACATTGGACATATATACATATACTCGTTCTTGTACTAGTAGTATTAGAGCTCCTAACTAGTAAACTAAAACCTAATAAAGTAATAACTATAAAAGATTGACATGGACTTAAAGAAAATAAAGCATGAGATACCTAGGAACTCCTTGAAATTAGACAAATGAAATACCAAGATGTCATACAAAACCTTAATTCATAGGAATTGACGAAATTACAGTTTTACCCCTGAATACAAAATTGACCATAACTTCTTGTTGTAATCCTGGGACGCATATAACTGAACTTTTAAAAACACGACTTTTACTTCACATGTGGATCACATAAAAAAAATCTTGAATAGACTAAGGGCATGTTTGCTTCAGTGATTTGAAAACCGCAAAGGTATAAATATTTAAAGCCTCATTCTTTTTTTTTTCCTAGGTACAACCTTTTTAAATACCCTATTTCAAAAATCTGAAAAATAAATTGTATCAAACGGGCACAAATTTGCATAGTAACAAATTAATCTTCCATAATTGTATCATTCTCCCATGGTTGGAGCCTCAACGTCAAGTTTAAAGTGTTGACATACAAGAACATTTGAATTTGAAATTTGCACAAACTCTTCAATCACCTTCAAATCAAAGCACTAAGGATAATGAATTTTTCTTCCACAACACATCATTAATCATTAAATTCGTTTGAAATTGAAATGATAAAATCAATGCTTGGAAAACTTTTCAACTTTTTTTTTTTAATTAGTAAAAATGCTTTTACTATGGGTCGAATCTGTGTTATAGGTGTGAAAAACACGCGTGTCAAAAAGATAGAAATTTTACTCTATCATAATCTAAGTGTATATTTGTATAAGGTTCCCTCCTGGAGACTTGAACCTTGGCCCTTGCCCCCCATCTCACAAGAACTTTATACTTATGGAGTGACCATTACACCTAGTGTGCGCGGTTTGGAAGACTTTTGAACTTAAGCCCTTCTTGAATTGATCCATAGCAATAACATCAATATCTTACTTACTCTTGGCTTTTCCAAGATACCTATTGTGGATCAAGGGTTTAAGGAGTTGTACAAGAAAAGGTTAGGGTTCAAAATTAGCTAGGGTTGACAAGTTTTTTATGACTATTTGATAGAGAAAGTATATGACGTTTTAGGGGTTATTAGTAAAAGGAAAGACTTGAGTTGGGGTTGTAGGGAAGAAGAAAGAAAGATAGATAAATTTAGTGTTCAAGGGCTGTACAAACGGTACCACGGGAAAGAAAAGGAAAAACAAAGAGAGAAAAAAGGGAAGAAGACTAACAAGGGGAACATGTCTCAATACTAAACACTCTTTATTTTTATTGATCAATTCCATTTAATCATCAAGTACATGGAACATTAATATGCAAACTCAAACTCCTCCTATATCTTTTTATTGGATGTGAATTTTGAAAATCTAACCTTTGAATTACATGTTTTTATTATATTCTTCATGTTTACAAAATTTCAAGAAGATCAAAGATCAATAGCTATGTCATTAATCAAATATTTAAATTTCCAGTTTTTGTGGAACAAAATTATGCATAAAAAGATAAAGGAATTTGAAAGGTTTCTCTCCAAACTAGTTTGGAGAGAAACCTTGTCCTTAAAGTAATAACTAATAAAAGACTGAAATGAACTCAGAGAAAAGAAAACATGAAATAATTAGGATTTCCTAGAAAATTCTAGACTCAAATAAAAGCCATACCTAGTGCACAAAACTCCCAACTCTAGGGGGCTCTAGGAGAGGTGATTAGTAGGCCGCTTTCCCCCAATTTTAGACTCATATAAATTATCAAAAAACCTTAATTCACAGGGATCTCAAAAATTCAAATTAGCCCCTGAATATAAAATTGACCACAACTTGTTAAATAAAAACCCAAATTAAAAATTGTTTTAACCCTAAGACACATATAATTAGACCTTTAAAATTGAATAGACAAATTTGCAAAATAGACAAATTTGTTTTAACCCAAATTGAATAGACAAATTTGCAAAAAGTAACAAATTAATCTTCCATAGCTTCATCATGATTGGTACAGAGGATACCTGCATGATCATTTGTAAAAGACGCATGCAAGTAATTGAGCTTGATAGCCATCCACTGTTTGCACATATATCTATCATGGCCTGGATGATACGTATACTTTGATCCAACACTGACTTCAAATCTGTGACATAGTCGCTGATTGGTAATTCTAACTGAGAAAAATGTGCCTGTCTCCCAAAAAATATGTATGGTAAGTAGATAAACTATTAGGGAAAGGGAAAGTTCAATAGAAAGATAGAAGGATAGAGAAGGACAAAAAAAAAAAGACATGCTAAAATTGATGTCAAAAGCAGCTTCAACCTGAAATAGCAGATTTGCTTTGACATGTGGATCATCAAGGCGATTCTTATCCACCATATATCGAACTCTCTCAGACAATGCTTCATTGTAATTTTCCTATAGAGGGTAGAGATGAAATAGATATACATACAAAATTCAAATATGTCTTGTAAAATATCAACTAAGATGAGGCCATGCAAGCAATGGATGGCATGAATGTTAGAATTCAGTGTGCATGTGTCAGAAATTGAAGAAACAATAGCAAAAATTCATGAA
The DNA here is from genome assembly GCA_030021035.2 of Notholithocarpus densiflorus. Taxonomy (NCBI): domain Eukaryota; kingdom Viridiplantae; phylum Streptophyta; class Magnoliopsida; order Fagales; family Fagaceae; genus Notholithocarpus; species Notholithocarpus densiflorus. The sequence goes on from JARYZH020000056.1 coordinate 1,732,154, forward strand.
TAATTTAAAAGAATGAGATTTTGTTTATCAGTAAATTACATACGCACTATGTGAGTCTTGAAACCATAACCTTACTCTCCATCCCATTATTAAGGGAGGAGGAATTGTCATTTGAGCTAGAGCTCATTGGAATTTAAAAAGAATGAGCTTATGATGAACAAACTGTTTCAGAACAATAATAATCAACAAAAAATTACAGACCTTTTTTAGGCCTGAACTGTAGAAAAATAATCAGTATAATAATTTTACATGTCATAAAGAAAACATCTCAAGGGTAGATATAGAACTGACAACAGGAATGAAAATGAGTATGAATATAATTTTGAGGCCCTTTCTTTTTCTTCCAAGTTTTAATTAGCTGCCCACTGAACAAAGTATCAAGTGCTATTCAGCTTGACAAGAAAGACATTTCTCAGAATTCAGTAAAGCAACACGTAAGTTCATTACCAAATAATATGGGCAAAGTCTCAGATATATTATATATAATTTATTCCTTTCAAACCTGTCACACTCGATTAGTATATAAAGATAGTCAGGATACAAGTAAGGCTACACATAATCAGAAATACCTCATTATGCCGCACAGGAAGTTCATTGTACTCAGAAGCAGCAGAAAGTATATGCAGAAACACCTACAATGAAGAATTTTTGTAAGATTCATGATTAAAATAATAGTAAAAATGAAACCAATATAACTACAACTTACTTCAAGTGACGTGTCTGGACCAATATTTGAACCAAACATAGAAACAGTCATGTAGCTGAGGTAATACTGAGAAGCTATTGAGCCCAACATCATAGGCTCCACAATGTCGTCAATCATCTTGATGCATCCACTGTCTTCCAGATCCTCAAATGTGTTTTGCACTAACCTGCAAAAAGATAAAAGAGTTACCCAACTTAGCACTATCACAGAGAAGATGGCACATCCCAACAAAATTCCATAAGGTCTGGCTAATAAATTACTACTGATATAAATAAGAACTTAGAATTACTACCGAGATAAATAAGAACTTATAATTTCAGAATCTGTACTCTCCAAGCCGTAGTAAGCAGGATTAACCGTCTGTAAAAATAAAACATGAAAATAAAAAATCATAAGCATTGATGTGCACAATATTATCTTAATCTTTTTTCCATATTTGATAAATCATGTTGTGAATCCTTTCTCTGAAAAAAGGTTTTCATGATCTTCAAATCTAGCACTTGAAGAGGAAGAACGGGGGAGGATTAGATCTGATAGGTATATTGCATCTTCCAAACATTCAAGAGTGTTTAAAATAACTTGTATGACTAATTCCAGTCTAGCAACCAAATATTTGTTTCTGTAATCACCAAAACAATACCAGTCTACGGAATAAGTAAGTCCAAGTAAGGTAATGCACTGCATCCTCCTTATGGCAAATTGTGCTGGAAACTATCTCTGCATTGATGTGATCATGCAACCGCTCTCTGAGACTACTCTCAACCGGAAATGGTTCATACAAAAACTGCATGCAAAAACATCAAACTTACTCTAGATTCCCAAACAAAGGACCACTGAAAGCATACACAGTTACCATTTTGAGTTTAACCTTTTTATAGAAGCTCTTTTTGGGTTCATGAACAAGAATGACTGCTTTCCCATGTTGATCAAATTGTGGGCGGCCAGCACGACCCATCATTTGCAAGATATCTGTGATTGGAAAATCAACATATCTCTTTGCTTTTCCATCATAATATTCTGTTCCCTGCAACAGAAACACAGGTTTTCTTAACAATATGGAGAAAAAAAGGATCTCACAATGGAAAGAGAGTATTGTGAGCTGCCAGAATAGCATGAATTTGAAGGCAGTACTTTCTTGCCTAGCATAAGACTCATGATCTTATGATCGACCAGTGATAAATCTGTATTACTTAAATCATATGAAATAATTTTGTTTACAAAATTCATTGGAAAAGTGGCACTCCTACCCGTGTGGTCATCAAGGTCCAAGGTTTGATCCCCTTGCCTTTATTTAGCAACACCCCCCCCCCCCCTGCGCGGGGCGCCCTCTAAAAAAAATGTTGCAACATCTTTCAAGTGGTACTTAATCCGTGACAGAAAAGCTTCTTTTTTTTTTCCTCAAAATTATTTTAAACTCCTGAAATGTTCACTCTCTTCCTCGCACGAACTGAAACATGATTCTATATTGCAACATCCATCCATAACAGAAACTTTTTTTTTTTTCCTTAAAATTTCTTGTAAACTCATGAAATGTCAAACTCCTTGTCTCACCTTTAATATTTCCTAAAAAAAATTTGCTAAATAATATACACAAGTTTCTGTAAAGATTATAGATATGTGTATAAAACTACACCATAGTTCACAAAAACAAAGTCCAAGCTCCTCTCCAACTGATAAAAATATGGTTGATCAATTATCAATAAGGATTCATCCCTGCTGAAATCTTTAAGTTCAACTAACTATAAGGCAGCTCCCTTTCCAGATGCTTTACAAATTACATGAGCTGCAAGTATAAAAAGTGTATTCTTTCCAGATCATATTAGGTTCATGAATCCTGACACCAACTTTTAGTAAAACAAAGTTTGTTGGGTTCACTCCTAGATCAGCTGTTCTTGATACAAATTGTCATAACATGAGTGCGGCACAATTTCACTTGAAATAGCTCAGGATTTTAATAAGTTAAGCAAAACAACACTAGGTAAATTTCGTTGTCCTCCACAAGATTGGGAACAAGAATCCTTTGATTTGTTTATGGATATGGTCTACTCTTCGACGGTACGGGGATTGGGTCCAGATCGGGTGTGTTGGAAGCCAGCAAGGAGTAGAGGTTTTGAGGTTAGAGGATTCTATCTTTTTTTCTACCCTCCTACCATCTTATCCTTTCATTGGAAGATGATTTGGAAATCGAAGGTTCCTCAAAGGGTAGCTTTCTTTTCATGGTTTGTTTCCTTAGGTAAGATTTTAACAACAGATAACCTTCGCAAATGACATGGGCTAGTTCTTGATTGGTGCTATATGTGTAAGAATTGTGGGGAGTCAGTGGATCATCTTTTTCTTCATTGCCCCATTGCTTGTGAGTTGTGGTCGTTGGTGTTTTGTTTGTTTGGAATTCATTGGGTTATGCCTCAGAAGGTTATTGAGTTGTTTGAGTCTTGGCAGGGTAAGTTTGGACGACATAGAAATATAGAGTTGTGGAGAATTGTGCCTCATTGCTTGTTATGGTGTATTTGGCGCGAAAGGAATGCTAGAAGCTTTGAGGGATGTGAACACTCTATGTTAGAGATTAAGTCTTTTTTTTTACACACTCTCCTCGATTGGAGTGTGGTCTTTTGTCATTTTTCTTGTTCTTCCCTTCCTGTTTTACTTAATCGTTGTAATCTTGGTTATTGATTTATGCCCCCATAGTACATTCTCAATGTACTCGGGTTGCCTATTTTTCATTTTTCAATAAAATTTTCGTTACTTATCAAAAAAAAAAAACAACACTAGGTAAAAATAAAATGCTAACTCAAAAAAATTCCAAATTTCATTGTGTGGAAATATATGAAAACACTAGCAAGAGATAAAATTGCACATATAATTGCAATCTTGTTATATGGAAGATGGAATTTTGTTTTAAGTGAAAAATTATGTCCCAATGGCTTGGGGGCAGATCAGTATCTCTGTACTTATCTCAAATCTTCATACAAATGACCTACTTAATACAACCTAAGAATATCACAAGTACAATATATCACATGAAGGAGACAAAGTAGAACACTTGGAATCAAGTATGAATACCTTTCACCTACAATGAAATATGATTTCTGCAGAATTTCAGGTGACAAAATGATAAAATACCTTGAAGAAAATTTTTGAAACCTTTTTTCTCTTTTTGATAAGTAAAATAAGAAAAATTTTGAAATCTACTCTTAGTTTAAGCATAACCCTCAACAAAGTGAACCAAAACTTTCAGTTAAAACATCATTTGGATTTTCTTCAAAAATTCAATAATAATTTACAGATGAAATTTGAATGGTCTGGAAGTTCAAATGAAATTTTCGAAATCAAGTATAATGTGTATAACATCCAAAATCTGTCAAAATCAGATAAGAAAGGCTTACAAAACAAGTGCACTTGATTTGAGGAGTATTTTTGAGCCAATTAGTAGGTGCTTGGACTGTTTCATGAAGAGTAAAGTGACTTAATTTGTCACCAGAAGACCACATACATAGACCAATCCCTTAGATATTTATCTCAAAAGAACTTTGTCACTTTTTAATGATTGCAATTTTCCTTTGCATGTAAAAGTGTGAAAAAGAACTTCATGACACCATATTTAATTTTTGTTCACCTTGATAATGACCAGATGTGCTGGAAGGTTCACACCCCACGCCAATGTGCTGGTACAAACCAATACCTATAATTGTATGATGTAATTCATTAGTATAAAAAGTTGAAACAATTTTTTTCCTAATTAGGAAATAAATGAAAGACTATAGAGTAGTGCCTGGATCTTGTTGTTTGCAAAAAGTTCCTCTGCCAGAGATCTATCCTTGTCATTCAAACCAGCATGGTGCAACCCAATGCCAAATTGTAATGTGTGCCTCAGGTTCTGATCAGTGACCTGAGATAGAACCATTTGAAATGCTTCTTCTGGCATATTAAGAAACTGCCTTGGATGCTCATCTGAAGCTGCAAACTTCCAATACAAAAAAACCAGAGCAATTTAACGGCACTGGAAATTAAACAATTCATATTCAAGGTATGAAATGGATCACACCTGAATGAGGTCCAGAGCAGTAAGCCTTGTTTGGCGACGAGATGAAACAAATATAAGAACTGGTTTTGTAGGTGAATGGGTGCATATTGCAGCATATGTGGGTTTATTCATGCTATTCATCCTCGGGCAGTAAAACTTTCCAGGATAACCCTGTTCATAGAAACTGACATCAGAATTGAAATATGCAAATATATAAGGCCTCAATCAACTTTCACATCAACCAGAAGAACTAATCATGAACAGGGGATTTGTTACTATCTCATTTACCATCCACTAAGAATATCATTGTAGTTTGAACAAATAAAGATTTATAAATCCAGAGCAAAAGATTCCAAATTTTGTAATAGTAGTTAGTTATACATTGAAACAATTTTCAGAAATCTTGCGATGGTTAGACATGACAAAAAAGAAGAGAATAAAACCTTGTCTAGACCTCATACACATCTTCTTACAAAGTAAATTGTCAATGGTGGCAATGATCAGGTAAAAATGTGGATCACTTTCTATACTACACTTCAACAACTATTGGTACTTACATGGCTGAATGTGATACCTTTAAACCATAGCATTTGATCATCAGTTCCCTTTTTTCTTTGGCGAGGGGGTAAGAAGATCATCAGTTCTTATCATGTGAAAGACATAATGTTTCAAATATAAAGTATAGAAACATTTAAACAGGCACACAGTAAGCAATAAGATTATTACTCGCACTTCATTATTAAAATGAGTCAACAACACAAGGATATAGACTTGATAATAAAGCTTTGCAAGAAAACACTCTTAATATGTTTATCATGTCAATTGAGAACATACATGATAAAATAATTAATAGAAAGATATGCATAATCTCACAGTGACTTCATAAGAACAGGTAAATATTATACTGTTCATTAATTCTATAGTTTCAAATTCAGGAAGTACTGTTCATATCCTTTTGTGTTTAAGGGAAAATAAAAGTCCATTACTTGGAAAATATTATGCCATTCTTATTATCAAATTTGTTTTGGTCCCAAAACATCCAATAGAAAAGTTATAGCATAAGAGAGCAACTGTAGAAAGGCTTGGAGTTTGATTGTATTGGGGATATGGAGAGGGTTTGGCTTGAAAGAAAGTTTGAGAGAGAGGAGATTTCTCAAGTTGTAAGAGACTTGGAAGGGGACAAAACTCCAAGTCCGGATGGGTTTACTATGGCTTTTTATCATCATTGTTAGAGAGTAGTGGAAAAAGACGTCTTAGCGGTCTTTGATGAGTTTTTTCAATATTATAAGTTTGAAAAATCTCTTAATGCTACCTTCATTGCTTTAATTCCAAAAAAGAATGATGCCTCTAATATTAGAGATTTCCGGCCTATTAGCTTGGTGGGGAGTGTGTATAAAATCTTGGCTAAGGTTTTGGCAAATCATATGAGAATGGTTTTAGATCCGTTGATTTCTGAAACTCAGAATAGCTTTATGGGTGGGAGACAAATCCTTGATTCGGTTCTTATTGCGAATGAATGTGTTGATAGCCGAGTGAAGAGTCAGGTTCTAGGGGTCATATGTAAACTTGATGTTGAGAAAGCCTACGGTCATGTGAATTGGGAAGCTCTTCTGGATTTGTTGAATAGGATGGGCTTTGGGGTGAAGTGGTGTAAGTGGATTCGTACTTGTATATCCACAGTTCAGTTCTTTGTCTTGATTAAAGGGTCTCCAGCGGATTTTTTAGGTAGCTCAAGGGGCTTAAGACAAGGGGATCCGCTATCCCCTATGCTATTTTTGATTATGATAGAGGTTTTTAGTAAGATGTAGAGAAGAGTGGAGGAAGCTAGCTTAATCCGTGGTTTTAAAGTTGAGGGAAGGAGGGGTGGTGGGGAATGTGTTTCACATCTATTGTTTGCAAATGACACTATTCTTTCTTGTGATGCAGATGTGGAGCAAATTCTTCATATTCGGTTGTTGTTACTTTGTTTTCAGGCTGTAACAAGTTTGAAGATCAATGTGCAAAAGAGTGAAATGGTTCCAATAGGGGAGGTAGATGATGTGCATGCCTTGGTTGAAATTTTGGGCTGCAGAGTTGGAACTTTACCTATGACTTATCTTGGCATGCCGCTGGGGGCTGTGCATAACTCTCCTTCAATTTGGAATCCTATCTTGGAAAAAATTGAGCGGAAGTTGGCCGGGTGGAAGAAGTTGTATCTGTCTAAGGGGGGTAGATTGACGTTACTTAGGAGCATGTTATCTAGTCTTCCTACCTATTTTCTATCGCTATTCACCATTCCTACTTATGTGGCTAATAGAATTGAAAAACTGCAAAGGGATTTTCTATGGAGTGATAGTAAGACTCATTTGGTAGGATGGGATAAAGTTTGCGCGCCCATAGCTAACGGTGGTTTAGGTATAAGGAAACTTACCACGTTCAATAAGGCATTATTGGGGAAATGGTTGTAGCGGTTTGGGAAAGAGGAGAATCGGCTATGGAGGAGGGTGGTAGCTTCAAAGTTTGGGGAAGAGTGGGGGGTTGGACTTCTAAGTTAGGTAAGGGAGGTCATGGTGTGGTTTGTGGAGAGGTATTCGTATGGGCTGGGAAGATTTTAGCAAAAACGTTCAGTTTGTTGTTGGGTTGGGGAATAGAGTGAGATTTTGGCAGGATGGGTGGTATGGGGATCAACCTTTCCAAGTGGCTTTCCCGAGGCTGTATGGTATTGCTATTAACAAGGAGGCCTCTGTATTTTCTTCGTATCTTGGGAGCCAATACTCCTTCAATGGATGTTGGAGACCGGTTGAGATGGAAGTTGAAGCCTAATGGGGATTTTGACATCCGATCGTATTATAACAAGTTGCGGGATTCTCCTTCAGTTGTCTTTCCTTGGAAAGGTATATGGAGAGTTAAGGTCCCTAGACGTGTTTCTTTCTTTGTTTGGTGTGTAACTTGGAATAAAATCCTAACGGGTGATAACCTGAGATTGAGGGGCTTGGATTTTGTGGACTAGTGCATTATGTGTCGACATTGTGGGGAGACAGTGGACCACTTACTCCTTCATTGTGAGATGACTTATCGGTTATGGAGCTTTGTTTTTATAACTTTTGGAGTGTCGTGAGTCATACCTAGATCGATTCTAGATTTTTTTTTTGGCTGGTAGAACTGGTTGGGGAAGCATTCATCTCAGATTTGGAATTTAGTTCCGTTGTGCATATTATGGTGTCTTTGGAAGGAACGGAATCGACGGACTTTTGAGGATTTGGATAGTTCCAGTGATCAGATGCTTGCTTCTTTTAGTGGAACTCTTTTTTATTGGTCTCGGGCTTGGGGACTCACGACTAATGATTCTCTCCCTTCTTTTCTTTTTTTTTTGATAAATAATCCGAGAAATGTTATAAATGAGGAAAAAGAAAATTACAAGTAAATGATTCTCTCCCTTCTTTTCTTAGCTCTCTTTCTCTTTGTAATTAATCTGTTGTTTGGTTTTCTATTATGTATTTTCTCTGTTTTCTTTTTTCTCTTCTTGTAATTTTCTGGTTTGCTCTGTGCTTTTCTTGCATAGAGTAGCCTTTCGTATATATATCATTCTTACTCATCAAAAAAAAAAAAAAACACTGTAGAAGTTATAAACTGAAGTATGAAGTGTCAAAGCATCATGTCCCCAAACCCCCCAACCCCAAACAAGTGTCTCTTTCACAGAACATTCTTTTGAGTACAGAGGGAGTATATATCATAGAATACATAATATAATTGAAGAACATCTCAAGAAATATCAGACAGTATGAGAAGAAGGAACTACCTGGATATGAACCTCAAGAGGTACAGGCCTCACACTTGGCTTGAAATTGAAGAGACCGATTTCCCCAACACCCAACCAATCAGCCAAATCACTAAATTAAAAGAACATGAGAAAATCATAAAGTAAAAAGTATCGAGCATAGTGGTTGCAGACATTTTTCTGGTTATTCAATGTTCAAACAAATTTTTTTTAAGTAGTAGTGCAAACATTTTGTAAAGACATAAAATTAACCAAAAAAAAATATATATATATATATACTTATGCTCTGCTGAGGCCAAATAGTTGAGAAATGAAACACAAACATAATAATGATAATTCTAGGCATGGAAGTGAGGTCCAACAGAAAAGAAGCAAGAGCATTCTGAAGATTCAAAGAAACTATAAAATTATGTATAAACATACCCTGCATTTGCTAAAGCTGTCGAAAGGCCTACAAACCGTACTGTGCGCTCTGTTTGTGAGGATATATATCTCATCCTTGAAACAATAACCTGGAAACATTTAGTTTTATAATTGAGATTTCTCTTTCCTTTTTCTTTTTTTTGGATAAGAAAAGGATTTTATTCCATTGGAACCACCTCATGACCAATATAAAAAACAAGATAGCCTAAAGAATTGTAACCATAGAATTCCAAACAAAAGAATTCAAATAAACAAACTCAGTAAGATTTCCACCGTCACTAAGACCCAGGACAGATGACCATCCATAGACTAAATGAAGAAAAAATTTGTAGAATTAAATATAATATTATAAATTTGTAGGTTAATGAAACAAGAAAGAAAAGGAAAAATATTTATTCCTTTAAACTGAGAGGTACTAGGTTTGAAACCTCTGGCCAGAATCTAGGGCCACCCAATTCCTCCCCATAATTACTTTTGTATGTGAAGAGGGGAGACCACCCCCTGGGGGGATAATCAGGTGCTCAAAGAACTCGGGACACCCTCGTTAGCAAAAAAAAAAACAAAACAAAACAGAATATTTATTAAAATAAAATGAGAAATGTCTCAGCTATTTTCTGCTGTAAATTTTTTTCCAGTCCATTTTTGCCCTTTCACCAGCAAAAAAATTATGTATCTCTCTTGAAAATCAAAAGAAAAAGATATCCACTTGCAGAAATTACATGAATGTACACAACTCTAATGTAAAAAAACCTAGCAATATTTCACAACAGGAATCTAACAGACCAGTGAGTCTGGAAATCTTAACAGTGAAATTTCTTTCAATGTGCTATGCATTACATTTTGATACAAGATAATAAAGAATTAGTTCTTCACTAAGAAAACCATCAAGAAAGACAAGACGAAGATAATGAAACTCAGAGAACTTAGATTCCATTATAGTGGCAGCACTCAGGAAAAGGTTACAGCAGATGTTGAGTAATACCTCAAGGATAGGACCACGATCAGCTCCCAGTAAGTGAATCTCATCCAAAATCATAAGACCAACCTATTGATTAGATATTACACATCAATACCTAACTAGCAGAAATATGCATATGATCTAGCAATTCAGTATTGTAATATCTATAAAATGTACAAAAATGAAAGGAAAAAAAAATCCCATTAAATAAAATAACAACAAATAGATGCACCTTTGTGACATAGCTTCGACTATGCCAATTACGACTGATACCATCCCACTTCTCAGGAGTAGATATCATGATATCAGCTGACAAGAGGGCCATCATATCTGGAGTATAATCTCCAGTCATTTCAACCTGATAAAAATATCTTGTTAATACCAGTACCAATGTTAAAATTCGTTAATGACTAATAAGCAAATACTGTCACCATCTCCTTTCCAAGCTGAGAGACAAGACGCTTTTTCCAATCATTCATTCTTTCCCGAACAATAGCCTTCAATGGTGCTATATAAATAACCTGCATTTAGACAACAATTAAGCATACTGCCCTTCATGAAATAAAGCACCTAAAAAATTTAATGACTAAAACACTGATTATGAAACCATTTAGTTCACCTGCATAATAAGGAACCTAGTTTGTTTTTTGATAATGTTTTTAAAAGAACCATAGAATGTGTTAAAAACATATACTCTGGTACCATATGAAAATGGACATATCTTAAGGTGAGAACACATCTTCTTCTTTTCTTTTCTTTACTCTTTTTTTTTTTTTTTGGTTTGTTTTCTGTTTTTGGGTTTCCTAAACTCTAACCCAATAACTAAGCATCCATATAATTTGACATACTACTAGAGGAGTATATCTAGCAATACTGATTTGCCCATCAATAGAATTGCCCAATCAGCAAACATCCACCGAAAAAACCCTTGTCCTTTTTTGTTGTATTTGTCTCTATCATATTGTTATATGCTGATCCACTTTTTGTTGTGCAGAGAAAATTTTGTACACATCTTTGTATCAGACTGAGGTTTTTTTTCCTGATACACATATTTCATTCAAAAAGAAAACAAAAAGGTTGTAGCCTCAACACATGAAAAATATATGAGAGATATGCAAAAGAAGAAAGAAAAAATGAAAGAGGAAAAAAATAGAAAGCAAAACTAAGATCTATAGAGACAATACTCTTCTAGTTTTATAATGCATGGAGAAAATTAATTTACATACCTTCATATCAGGCTGAGTATTAAAGAGGCGAAGCATAGCAAGCTCAGCAGATATGGTTTTCCCACTTCCAGTGGGAGCTCCTAAAAGGACATTATTGTCTGTGTGATACAGGACATGAAAAGTCTGCCCAATTCCAGCAAATGCATCAAACCACAAATTCAAATTGTCATTGTTCTGAAATAGTAAAGTATCAACTAACAATACTTGTGCTAAAATTTTGGAACCAAACCTGCGTTTGTATAGGATTAAAATGTGAAAATTTGTACAAGGCTTCATAAGAACTGTTACCCAACGAAGTCACTGGAAGAGGTTTTAAATCTAGAAGTTCTGTGTGTGAAGTACGACCCTGAAGGAACCATAGTCTTTATATGAGAAAGAGATTTTGCATGAGCAAGTAGCAATACAAAACCACTACAATCTGAGTTTAGTCAAAATTGAAAAAATAAGATATCGATACCTCTGGCAGTGCTAAATTATGGAAAGAAATGGTATAGAAAGCCTCTGCATGCAACCAAGAATCACAAACAGCACGAATGTAGTATTGGGGTGGATGTGGTTCAAATATCGGCACAGTGAAGGAAAGCTTCTGAGGTTCCCCTCTAGCCATCCGCTTTGTCAGATTGAAAAGTTCAGAGTGGTAGATATGGTCATTCTCTGAATCCTGTTTTAAAGATTGATCAGGCATCCAAATGCAGATGTTGGAAAATATGGAAACCTAATTAATACCATGACCCACAAGGAATGACAGTAAAACCTAGTCAAGATGTATTTTCCACCAAAAGTTTTAAACTACCAGTAGTGTACCAAGAATGAGATCAATTTCAAATGACATGAGCAATCCCTAGAAAACCTAGCAAAGTAAAATTTTCTATATTTAATCTAGTACAAACAGAATTGCCGGATATTAGCATGATAAAAATTAAAGATAGCATTGGTTGCTGAGAGTCTGAACTTAAAGGATTTTTTTCCTGTGCACTTAAAAATTCACATTCTACACGTATTAATCAACAATAATTTTCCCACAATTAAACCCTCAACCTTTTAAAGTGAAGTGATTCTTTAAGACAATTTAGCAGCTAATAAAATAGGTGCTAAATTCCCAAATTTTAACCAAGAAAGTAATTGTCAAGTCAGCAGACTCAGCACCTCAACTAGAATCCACCAACGCAAAGCAGGACCATGAAAACGATCTTTCCATGTAAAGTCTGGCGTTATGAACAGATCCACCTGAGAAATAAAAATTGATTACATAAAAAAGGATAATCAATTTAATCCAACAGAAAAATATATAAATTTTAATTTCACATGATTAGAAAGAAAGTTTCAATTTCAAAGATTTAACAGAAAAAATTCATTGGTTTCAAAGATTACACAGAATTACCTTCAGAACAGTTCTGGTGATTGGACTTACAGTTGCTGATAACTGGATCCATGGGAAATATCCTAAATATTGCTTAACCAACTTCCATCACCCAAAGAAAAGAAAGAGAGAGGGTTATTTAGAATCTAATTTTCATATGAATCCAAGACTGTTTAAAATTTTAAAACACCAATTTATGAAATGATTGATACCTTTCCTCCATGTGCATAACGAATCAGTGCTCCAATATCCTTTTCCTGCATCTCATGCAGGCGATCTAAATCAGCCCCTCGTTCTTCAAGCTTTCGTGTTATCTGGACCAACCAACATAGTTAATAAAAGAGGCAACAAAAGTTTAGTTTGAGAGATAGTAAAGGTATATCAGACAAACTTCTGCTGAAATATCCCTATCAAATTGTCTAAGTGGATGTTGATGGGGCCAAATTTGCCGATCCACAGCCTTGCAATATTCCAACATTAACAAAGACATCTCGGACCAGCCTCTGCGCAAACAAATTTCGAATAAAGCCCTCATAATACGAGCCAAACTAGCACTTATATATGCAGCATCAGAAACCAATGAAAAGGTATCAATCGAGCCTCGAGATATGTACAACTGCAAGTAAAATAACCAATATATTAGTCACTACATATTGCCTTTTCTTTCAGTTAAAAATTAGCAATAGTGCCAACTGCCAAAAAAAACCGAAAGAAAAAAAGGCGAAAGAAGAAATGTAACCTGAATAAGAATGGAAATTTTTCCATGTTTATTTGAAGGACCACCCTTAACTTCCAACGGACATGAATTGCGTGCCATCATCTCTAACTCATTCTGTTCCTCTTCACGAACAACAATATTTTCAAATTCAGAGGAATGGGCAACCATTTCAATTACCTACAGTAGAAACAAAGTGGTATCAGGCATCAGCATATATAAAATGAGATGAAAATTAACACAAAGAAAAGAACCTTGAGAAAAGAAACTACAGATAAATGTTTCATAGGGCTCTGCATCTAGAGAATTAAGACAACACAAAAGAAGAACAATCACTGAAAAGGTAATTGGCCTTTGGTCCCTAGGTAAGTATTCCTTAATCTATGTTTTCTTTAAAGGAATTTTTTTTATAAGTAAAGTTTAGCATAACAAAAAGAAGTTAAATAATATATCAAAAAGTAGCCCAAAAAATTTAAACATCAAGTACACCAAAGGAAACATGTAGCATAAGCAATAGGTTGTAAACAATAACCTCGCTATCATTCATGTGGCGTCTCAACATTTCATTGTAAGTTTCAACACTAGAATACTGAATATAGAAGTGGCTTGCAATGCGACCAAGCTCTGTACAGTAAAAATTGCCACTTTTCTCATCAAACCGCATCATTTTTGCTTTGTCAAGTGACCGTGCAGCATCTGTTACAAGAGCTCTTTGCTTTGAACTTAAACCAGGATCTGCAATAACCTGTCAAAAAAAAGTAAAAGATTCATTGTGTAAGCACCCTTACAGTCAAAAAAATATACATTTGTGAGCACTTTATTAGTACCAAATTCTGACCAATAACCAAGAACATGTTCAACAAGTGTCAGGGGAGGCAAAATGTCAGACATTTCTTCCAAGCTAATTGCTCATAGTATATGCATTCCTTAGACATTCCACCAAGGAAGAGAAAGCTTGCCCACTGGAGAGAGAAAAAACTGGAAAGATCAACCCTTGTAGAAAGTTTAGTTATTGGGACTTGGGAGACATATTCCTCTCACCGGGCTGCTCATTAACAAATAGCCACCCACAGATTAAATCTGTAGATTTTTTATTCATTCTGGTTGATCTTATTTGCATTTGCATTAAGGCTTGTTACATGTCACCATCTCTCTATGTATCATTTCATAGCTAATATCCAAGATCACTCATTGGACTTCAAGGAGTACTCAACGCGTATTACTAAAATTTTCATTAGGGAAAATCTTATTCAATGTGTGGTAACAGATATTATAGTAGTCTGTTAATCGGAAAATATGAAAAAGCTAAAATCCAAAAATGTAGGGGAAAACAAATGGCATAGACATCAGTAAAAATGTTCAACACAAGTAAATGTCTATATTTACTTGTCAAACCAGACATTATCAGGAGCTAGACTATATCATATCAGATCATCATATTTGCATCAGAGAATAGTATGAACAGACATACAATACCTCATCCCATCCGATACCATATGCCAACGGATTCAACCTCATCCTTATAAAAAGATATGTATATCCAAGCCATGCACAAGCTTCCTTAACATTAGTGACTGTACCCAAAGCTACTTCCGCATTTAAATTATCTTTCAGGGAGCTAATAAACTGCAAAATATAAAGAAAGAAATCACAAAATGAAAAAGTGAAGCAATAATTAACAATATAATCTTCAGGTTTATTAAACGATGCAAACATGGAAAAACTTGCAGTATAGGGAAATAAAAAACATATGAATTGCAGCATCGCCAAATAATTAATCTGAAATAATGAAACACCAAATGTATTATCTTTCTCCTTCTAATTCCTGCTCTTACAAACAATTTATGAACTTAAAATCTCACTTTGCACTAGCTTGGAAAAAAAAAAAAAAAAAGGGTCTAATGATAAATATAGTTTATGAAAAGTTTCCATTTTCCAGTCTGATTAACACCTTTACTTCATCATGAAATTTACCCAAACTATACCAACCAAAAAAGGGGGCTGTTTTCAACATCTTGTTTGTGCATAAATCCTACGAGTGAGAATGAGGCATAATAGAGATAACTTAACTAAGTAAATTAACAAAATTTTGCACAAAGCCCAACCCTTCTATCACTTCTATTCTATTACATCTTATCCTAGTAACTCAAATCATAAACAACAACACTCTAAACTCAATAAATTATTATTATGGTTTCTATTTTTGTTTCAAACACATTTAGGTGTAGAATAAGCATAAATGTTTAAAACTTCAGTACCCACTAGATTTTTTTTTTCTTTTTTTTGGGGGGGAGGAGGGGGGGGGGGGTGTGGGGGAAGTACAATCATAGATTTAGAGATCCATGAAATCAACCTGAGAGTTACAAGGTACCCCAACATAGTACAACATTCAACCACCTGGCTTTGTTGCTCAGGGGGAGTCAGGTAAGGTGTACAGACTTCATAAAGCCATACATGGCCTTAAGCAATCTCTCGAGCTTGTTTTGGTAAGTTTAGTGAAGCAGTGATCAAATTTAAATCGCATCATTACCAATCTAATCACTCTATCTTCTCTTATACCTTTGAAAGAGGAAAGATCTCGTTAATTGTGTATGTTGATTGCATAATTATCACTAGTGAGGACAAGAAGGAAATTAACAAGTTGGAAGACATTCCTTCAAAACTTGTTTTGCACTAAGGATTTAGTAAAGTTGTGCTACTACTTGGGCATTGAGATGGTGCAATCTAAAGAAGGAATTATTTTTTCACAGAGAAAATATGTGTTAAGACATTTCAGAAGAAACAGGTTTGTTAGGCTATAAACTTGTACAAATGCCTATGGATCCTAATGTCAAACTTTATGTGGATTTGGGGAAGTTGTTATCCAATCCTAAGCACTGCCGTCATCTAGTTGGTAAGTTGAATTATCTCACCATCACTCGCATAGATATATCATTTGCAGTTAGTGTTGAAATTTAGTACATGGTTGTTCCTCGTTTCTCACATTGGGAGGCAATTCTCAAGATTGTGAAGTATCTTTTTATATATAAGTAATATATATATATATATAAATTATATATATAATAGAATTTCAACCTATGGCATCTGCTCCATGATAATTGCTCTTTATCATTAGGCCAAGACACCAATTGGTTTTTGGGGTAAACGAGTTCGAATCCCAAATCTTTTTTTCGATGACAAAAGATTTCACTAATTGAGCTAACTAGAAAACCCATAGGATTGTGAAGTATCTCAAAGCACATCCAAGCCGCTGATTTTTGTATAAAGAAAATGGTCATTTATGTGTGGAAGCATTCACAAATTTAAATTGGATAAGATCACCCTCAAAAAGGAGATCTACTACTAGATATTGCACCTTTCTAGGGGCAGTTTGATCACTTGAAAAAGCAAGAAGCATAATGTTTTTTCCTCATCTAGTGCTAATTAAGCAATGAAATCTTTGCTCAAAAAAAAAAATAAATAAATAAGCAATGAAATCTTTCTCAAGGCCGTTTGGCAACAGCTTATTTGCATAGTGTTTATCAAAAGATATATAGTTTTTGGTAACTTTTATGTTAAATGTGTGAAAAAAAACTAAAAGCTAGTTTATTTCCAAAAAGCTAAAAGTTAGATTATTTGCAAACAAGCTGAGACAAAAGGCAAATAAGCAATTGCCAAACGCACACAAAGCAACAAGAAGCATGAACTTCCTCAAAGAAATCTAAAACATCCTTCTCCATAACTCCCCAACTATACCCACTAGAGTTCTTTTTAATGTGCATGTAGCTTCCTTGAAGAAATTAAACAACCATATAGATATAGTCCTATGTAATAGATGATAAGGGCGAAGCTTTTGAACTTTAAGTTAACCATGGTCCAAATTTTCACATAATGGTGTCACAATTGTTTTCAACACCCAAGGAAAGTAACCTTCAGATATGGTTTCGGAGTTAATTATTCCTTAAGTGACCCAGCTCTGATGAACATTAAAAATACAGCATACATCTCTAATGAAATGTTTTAATCTTTTAAAATCAGTTAAACGACATATAACCTGGCTTTCAATGGGGAGTTGACTCGTCAGCAACCGCAAATAGTAGGCTAGTTTGTCATGGGATGTGATGATGATGCCTTCACCACTTTTGTCAAACTGAGGTCTACCAGCCCGTCCAAAGATCTAAAAGAAATATATCAATGTGATCAGTAAAAACAGCTACACAGTAAATCAACAACCGCAGCTGTATATTAAATGAACTTGTTTTTATATGTATTTCCAACAGAAAATTTCAGGTCTTACCTGCATAACATCAAGCATGCCTAGATCTCGCCACCCACCAGCCTTTGGATCATATAATTGTGTCCCCTAAAGGATGACACCACGCAGATGGCAACATAAGAGGACAAACGTGAAAACTATATGAGACTTATCAGGCTACAAATGCTAATATATTCATAACCAATAACATTTGCAAGTATACACGTGTGCACACACATTTTGTGTGTGTATGTAAATCAGTAAATGTAGTCAAAATTGGTTTTGAACATTAGTACTTTCATAAATTTACATTAGTTCAACTTTTCATTCTAGCTTTTCTCTTAATGGGGCGACACTTCATTTAAGTGTTTCAAAGAAAGGGTCCTCTTGTGATGCAAAGATGCAAAATAAACCAACTGAATTGAAAAAGGGATCCTATTGGTAACAATCAACCGTGATAGCACATGCAAATTTCAGTTTCAGCACACTGCTAGACAGAGCCATGCATCTGCTTGCTAAAACTGGCAAGTCAAAGTTTTCAACAAGCTGAACAAAAAGAAAGTCATCTCAGTTGCAGCATGTGTACTTTAATTAAGAGTACTTTATCTAATATACCAACTTATTTCCTCTCTTTTTCCTATCCCGGTGGAGGTTGCAAACCGTATTGAACAACTTCAACAAAACTTTCTTTGGAGTGGTATGCGGGATGATAAAAAAACTCACTTGGTGAAATGGGCTACAGTTTGTGCTCCTCTTCAATTTGGGGGCTTGCTATTAGAAGTTTGAGAAGTTTTAATAAAGCGCTATTTGGAAAATGGCTAAGGAGATTTGGGAATGGGCGATAGGCTTTGTGGAGGAGAGTGATAGGGATTAAGTATGGTTGTAAAGGGGGAGGTTGGTGCTTTCTTCCCGTAACTGGTCCTTATGGAGTGAGTGTTGTGGAAGTCCATTAGCCGTGACTGGCCTTCTTTCTCTCGTCACATACAGTTTGAGGTTGGGGTTGGGTCTACTGTTAAATTCTGGCAGGACATTTGGTGTGGGGACACCCCTTTGAGAATGTGCTATCCAGAATTATTCACTATAAGTCGAAATAAGGAGGCTTATGTGGCTGATCTAATGAAATTCCCAAATGGTGTTCTTTTTTGGGATTTGAATTTTGTAAGAGCGATCCAGGATTGAGAATTGGAGTCTTTATCCAATTTCATGGATAGTATTTATGGAGTCTCTTTGAGGGGAGTTAGGGAAGATAATATTTGTTGGATGCCTGCTAAGAGAAGAGGTTTTGAGGTTCAATAGTATTACCATATATTGACAAAAAGTATAGACCAGTCCTTCCCTTGGAAGACTATTTGGAAGCCTAAGATCCCTCCTAGAGTTTTTTTTTTTTTTTGGACTGTAACTTTAGGGAATATTTTGACAATTGATAATTTACGGAAATGGAAATTTTGGATTTTAGATTGGTGTTGTATATGAGAAACAGGGAATTAGTAGACCACCTCCTTATCCATTGTCCTATTTGCTTCTGACTTATAGTCTATGGTGTTCACCTTGTTTGGCATTCATTGGGTTATGCCAAAGACAATGGTTGAGCTTTTGGCTTGTTGGCAAGGAAAGTTTAGGCGACATCGGAATGGTGCTATTTGGATGGTTGTCCCTCATTTTTTGATGTGGTGCATTTGGTGGGAGATAAATAACCCGCACTTTGAGGATTCAAAAAAAAAAAAAAACAGTTCCAGATCTTAAACTTTTCTTCATTGAGACCCTTTTGGACTGAGTTGCAGTGTTAGGATTTCATTCTTTTTTTTTTTTAGTTCATGGTTTAATGGACTCTTGTACTTTATGCACTGGATTGTACTTTGTCCCTAATGTATACTTCCTGTATACTCAGGCAACACTTCTTTTTAAAATTTTAATATATTTTTCATTACTTATCAAAAAAAATTTTAAAAAAAAATGTTCTCAAACTTTACAGCAGAGGAGGGTTGAAAGCACGACCCAAATCGTCTATTATTCCAAAAACATGTAAAAGAAGAAGTAGAAAAGTTTGACCAAGCAAAGAATAGACAGACTTAGAAGTAAAACAATTGATATTGAGGATAATGTAAAACTTTATTCCTACTAGCCTATTATCCACTTGTCTTTGGTTATGCGATTAGAAAATAGATTACTTAAATTGCACTGATGCAACAGTTAAACAGAGAACACTTGCAATGAACAAATAAAACAATTACAACAAACCTTGATCACAACAGTGTGAGCAGGCAAATTTACACCCCATGCCAAAGTTGCTGTACAAACAAGTACCTAAAGCAGCAAATTATAAAAATGCGCAAATATGTCAGTAAACATCCAAAAGTACTGAACTATGAGTGAAAATTGAATGAGCTTTACCTTCAAGAGTCCATCAGAGAAAAGCCGCTCAGTTAAACCTCTATCAGCACGTAGCATCCCAGCATGATGAACACCGATTCCATATTCAAAAAGTTCAACAAGATCTTTGTTTCTAGACTTAACTACTTCCCTCTGAAAAGCATAAAGGAAAATCTAAGAACAAAAAGAGAAAAAGGTCCTAAGAACAACTGAAGTAAATAAAGCATTAAGTTCCCTGCCTTGATTAAGTCAAACTGTGGATGTTTATCATTGCTAAAGAGATCAAGATCATCAAATTTTCGGCCAAGTTCAACCTGTTCAACATGCCATAAAAAAGATTAGTTTAAGCATAGAACACACTGATAAACTTCAAATAAGATTGCCCCATCATAGACACACATAATACCCATAAACGCATTCATTGGCATTTGAAATCTTTAACAAGAAATGTAATTTCAAAAAACATACAGATCTATCACCCATTGGAGAACAAAAGGCAAAATCAGCTGTTGTCGACAAAAATTCAGACAAGTAAGATGATCTGATATGATGACAATATATTCATGAATGGAACGCTTGTTATGAGTAGAATTTGAAAAGGTGCATAAATTCATATTGCTATAGCTGCTTCAATTGCTTTGACAACCATCCAAAGTGATGCAGGACAAAATTCAATGGAAAAATTGAAGAAAATTAAACAAAAAGAAATGATAGGCCAAGGAATCAACACCTAGGTTGCCAGGAATCATCACCCAGCTATTGGAATATTCCAACATTAAATTTTTATTTCTCAAATCATATGTCCCCTACATTAGATAGGCTTCCAGGAAACATCAATTAGGAAAATAACATAATCCCACACAATCCTCAATCATAACAAAACATTAATGAAAATTCAAATTCAAATAAACATTAAATTTGGTGATTCAAATTCAAATGAGCGCTAATATTATACATGTTTGTAAAATACGATGCCCTCTCTAATTTCTTCTTAATCCATAATAGTTTTCTCCTCTACATATAAATTTTAGCATTGCGGTCCTCTTCCCTAAGCGGCAAAACTCTTGACTTCAGTCTCCAGCTTACCTCCTCAATTAACATGATTTATTGTAACTCACCTCCACTCAACTCCCATTTGGATTTTTCCTCCACAAATAAAGCTCTCATCTCCTCTTTCGCATCCAATTCCTTGACCTCCCTTAGCAACTCTTTCTTCCAAACACCCACATCTCCAAATTTGTCTTTGTTCCATCAAATTTAGGTCTTGCTTCACAGCTCTTAATTTTGACAACGTACAAAACTTAGCTCTTGTTTGGGAGGAGAGAATAGAATGGAATGGAAAGGAATGAAAATAATAATTTTATAATATTCTTCTCTTCCCTTGTTTGGGAGTTTAAGTGAGAGGGAATGGAATGAGTAAGAGGGAATACTCATTCCTCTCTATTCCCTTAAAACCTCAAATTTTCGTTCTCCTAAAATTGGGAGGAATGGGAGGGAATAGAATTAGATTTAATGAATTTTTTACTAAAACTCCCAAAATACCTCTACATATTCAACCCTTTATTTTAAAATAGGGGTCTAATAATAATATTGTCATAAAATGATTCCATTCCATTCCCTCTATATTACTCCCAAACAATATTACTTACATTCCATTCATTTTCATTCATTTCCATTCCTTTATTTTAAAACATCCAATCAAGGTTACTTAATTTCATTCAATTTCATTCTTTTCCATTCCTTTCCCTTGCTTAAATACATTCATTTCCATTCCCTTATGATCATTCCATTCCATTCCCTTATGAACTCCCAAACGAAGCCTTAGGAACCTTGGTAATGATGATTCTCCCACCACTGCTTCACCTTCTACACAAACACCTCTGACCTCAGCCACATATTTTCGAACTTAAAGTGAGACTTACCCCCCTTGAAACTCCCATTTTCAAGCAAGATAGGAAAATGGTCCAAAGTGTACTAGGAAGCAAGCTTTGAGCTAAGGAGGAAAAATGTGCTTCCCAATCTTATGAAACCAGAAATCAATCCAATCTCGATATGGAAGGAACTTCCTGATTGTTGGACCAGATGTATCGCCCACCCATCAATAAAAACCTCCACCAAAACTTGCTCAGAAATGAAGTCTAAAAATTCCCACATAGCTAGAGAGGACCTGCTTCTGCCAGCCTTTCACTGGGAAATATAACTACATTAAAATCCCATCCTCATCGGCCTTCCACAATCCAATTAGCACTAAATTTGGTGATTCAAATCCAAATGGTCACTAATTTTGGTATCCTCATCACAAATGCTTTCTTAATAACAAGCTAATGTAGTGATAACAACATTATTAATGGAAACCTGCATAAAAAGGAGTTCAAGGCAAAAATACATCCAAATTGATTACATTTAATTGGAAAGTAGAAGGGTATACCAATTTCTGAGCTGTTTTTGCTGTGTCCTTACGTGAATGAACAAACACCATTGCCTGATGACCTTGCCTTAATGAATCAACAATCTGGCACAAAAAGTATCATAAACTAATATATTGACATTCCAACAAATTACACTCACATGAGCCAAGATCGAAAGCACAAACCTTTTTATAGCAAATCTCATTCAGCAATTCATTGCGAGCTAAATAGTTCTGCTCACTAATTCCAACATATTGTTGAGCAAGAGGCACAGGACGATAACTAGAATCAAAGAAGAAGAGTCCCGCCTCTGGATTCACTCTCAGAAATTGTGCCACCTGGGTGTTCACGGAAGAGATAGAATCCATATTAAAAAGCGAAATGCAAATGAGGCTTCAAATTTAGCCTCTACAGGCTAATGAGAAGGAAATTATAAGTAAGAATTATATGGCCAAAAAACCTCCAAATAATTTGGTAGGGTGGCTGAAAGCCCCACGATACGTATCATTGTTTGTGATGACTCCACCTGTAAGAGAAAAAAAAAATACAAGCAAGTACATAGGAATTACAACCAATTATGTTACAATTACTACATTTCCAAAGTATAATACAAAAACCAAATACTTTCGCAAAACTGACATATTGATCCACATGGCATCACCCTGAGACATTTAGTCATACACATCATCAGGTTGGGTGAAACTTG
This sequence comes from Notholithocarpus densiflorus, assembly GCA_030021035.2. Taxonomy (NCBI): domain Eukaryota; kingdom Viridiplantae; phylum Streptophyta; class Magnoliopsida; order Fagales; family Fagaceae; genus Notholithocarpus; species Notholithocarpus densiflorus. The sequence continues at coordinate 1,755,038 of JARYZH020000056.1, forward strand.
TCTGTCAATAAGAACAAGTAAAAATTGCAGATTTTTCCACTAAAATAGTTAATGATCCACCTAGTCACAAGTTACTGGAGACACAAATCTAAACTTTATAGGACTAACTGAATTCTTTTTCTTTTTCTTTTTCTTTTTCTTTTTTGTCTGTGCAATCGGAAAGAGTATTACAAAAAAAAAAAATGTAAATAATTGGAACAGTCAACTGATTCAATCTTATAAGATACGGCATTTAAGGCATTTTGCGGTGCCCCAATCTTCTACAACGCACCATTCCCAACAAGATCCAATACTCTTAATACAATTATCCAGTGTAAAACATGACACAACAAAGGTTTTTTGGTACCAAAATCACTTTCTTCAGATTTTCACAAATGCACTTTCCACAAGAAGATCCAATAATCTATATGATGTTATTCAATGTTTATCTTATGCTGCCCCCAAACTCGAAAAATCTCTTCATGCCACACTCATTCTGAACTTTGTTATTGTTGTTGTTGTATCAGTTTTGGTTTTGTCGTGCATTAGGATTGCTTTTGGATTGTCATGTGGTAGCTGAATGTTGAGTAACATGCTTATATAGACTACTAGGGTTTTTGAGCTCCCAAAAAAAATAAATAAATAAAATAACTACTAGGACTACAAAAATAACCTCAACTCTAGAAATTAAATATAATATTAATAACTTAATTAACCAATAAGTCCTAAAATAAAATCCAATTGACCAATAAAAATAATCGATTGGTGTTGACGTGATGTTTGTGTAAATCAGCCGGGGAAACTGTAATTCACATACTTCTTCACTCCCCTATTGCTTATGAGTTGTAGGGCATGATTTTTGCATTGTTCGGAGTTATGTAGAGCCAGAAGGGGTGGAGGATCTCCTAAAAAGCTGGAACTGCAGGCTGCATGGACCCAAAAGTCAAGATTTGGAGCGCGAATCCCCATTGTCTCATATGGTGTGCCTATGGTGTGAAAGAAATGCATGGACCTTTGAGGGACAAGAGAAATCAGTACATGATCTTAAGACTCAAATCTTTATTTCAGTGGATGAATGCTTCGTCTCTGTTTTCTTTTGATAATATGTTTTGGATGCTTGATTCTTGTTCTTTTGGTGCTTAGCCTATTGTCCTCTTTGTACATATCCTGTGTACCAGTTTCTACTTTTTGATTTCTAATAAAAGTTTTATTACGTATCAAAAAATAAATAAATAATCCTCTATTGATCCATCACACTCTTAACTCTATGCAATGTCCTTTAAATTATTCTTCCATTAATAGATGGTGGTCACATAAATTACAGTGTTCTACACCAACTGTCAACCTATCAAAACCTTTCTGGTACTCTCTACAGGTTCAGGACCAGATGTGTAAAAATTTTAATGGAAAAACTTGTGGCCCGCCAAAAAAACAACAAAGGAAAGGAAAGAACGATTAACGCTTGATCACATTATAACATACATAAGTATCTGACTTCTCCAAGCTGGTAAAAGAGGCACAAGTAAAAGAAGGCATAAAATTTATATGATGTTAAAAAAAGTCATCTAAAGCTAAGGCCTGAGAGTGATAATGAACAATATATTACAGTGGAACAAATCTATTTAACTTCCATTGATGAAAGTGATTACTTTCAACAATGAGAAGAAATGATGATCTACTAAATCTTTACCTGACGGAGGGTCCGAGCAACAAGTGCCTCTATTACAGGGCCTCTATCGTCATTCAAGAGATGCACTTCATCGATAATTAAGAGCTTCACCAGCATTGAAAGTGACATGTCACTACTCTTGCGCGTAATGACATCCCACTTTTCAGGTGTTGTCACTATCATCTGATTGACAAGCAATTAGTAAACCATTAGTTCCACCACGCTTGTCTCCAAAGCACCCCTAAGCATGCCTTTAAAAAAAAAACAAGCAACCTGAGTTTCTTCAAGTTCATTCTTTGAAAGTTGCATGTCTCCAGTAAGTTCTCTTACAGTCATGTTCAGTGGAGATAAACGGTGACTAAATGTTGAAGTGACCTCTGCAGCTAATGCCTAGAAATACATGACCAGAAATAACCTATCAATCACGGTTACTGAGGCCCCCTTCCCTCCCATCCCTCAAAAAAAAATTTAGAAAAAGGGGAAGGAAAGGGGGGGAAGAGTAATGTATGGGTTGGTTTTACCTTCATAGGAGCAACATAAACTATCTTAAACTCATTTTTATGCAAGTAACCATCCTTGAAGTGCTGACCAATCTGAAATAAATCATAGCACTCACTCATACATCTGAATTTCAGAAACTACAACAGACACTGCCAGTATCATTTCTTTAATTTAAGTTTAAATTTGAGTTCAAAAATATTTCATGTATCACACCTAAGAAGAACTTTAAATATCATAATATCACCAATAAGTTAAAACAATCTTAAACAGTCAAAAACTGAATTTTACTCATTTATATAGAGCATAAAATTTTACATATGCATACGACATGACAAAAGGCATGCCTTTTTTTTTTTTTTGATAAGTAATGAAAATTTTATTAAACAACGAAAAACAGCCAACCCGAGTACATTGGGAATGTACTATGGGGACAAAAGGCATGCCTTTATATCAATTAAAAAAAAAATAAGTGAAAATAAGAGGGATATCTAAAAAATATTGGATGTATTTATTCCTCAGCTCATACAAAATCATAGGACCTCTTCCATATAACGGCACAATGTGCTCAAGGAATCACATATTATTATAAAACCAAAATTGTATTTTACTTCCACCTCAAAGTGTAAAGAATAACAAAATCTAAAACCCCAAAATAGTAGAGTAATCAAGGTACAGCTAACTGATTGCACACCTCATGTAGAATGGAAATCATAGCAATATTTGTTTTGCCAGCTCCTGTTGGAGCACAAACCTGCAAGTATAAGGACACTTCAGAAATATGAAAAGCAGCGCTTTTACTAATAAGGTGTTCCTGTTACTAAAATTCGATGACTCACTAGTATATTCTCATTAGTGTAATAAACTGTTTGAAATATCCGGCTCTGGATGCGGTTCAGAGATTTGTAGCCACGAAAAGCAGCTTGTGCGAAGTCATCTAATTCCTTTATCTCAATCTGACAGCATACGATAGTTTTACACAAAATGAAGAGAAAAATCAACATGAACAAATGACAACTAGAAGTAATAATAGAGTAGCAATAGCAACCCAATTGGTTATTAAAACCAGCAAGATAGACTTATCCAGAAAGAGAACTCTAATTTGTCACAATTTCTATGCTGCAACGAAATATGGTCAAATGATCATTGCAAGGCAACAAAGCATTCTATCTTACATAAAGTTCTCCAAAAGAGAGTAGTATCTACAAGCTTATGGATGAAAAGTGGTGTAAATTAATCAGTTTTTTTATTTTGTATTACACACCTGCTGAATCTTGATCCCACAACTCCACCCTCCATCCCATTATTGTGGGCTCCATACCATTATTGTGGGAGGAGGAAGTGCTATTTGAGCTAGAGCTCATTGACTAGTGTAAATTAATCATTTATATCTTTAAGCCTTTGTCTTCAGTTAATGTCAAAGAGAAAAGAAAAGGGGAAGTTTCTATAAGGTAAACAAGTCAGGTCAGACAATATTTTAGTGCTGACACAAATGGCAATAGTCAGTTTCTCATAATTTTTGATAATTCAATTGTTAAAACAAGTGGGGAGGGGGGTTTAAAACTTTTAAAGGAGACCAAACAATGCCATTGAGCGACAAGACTCTTGGCAGTTAATTTCTTATGATTTTTATTACAAAATGTAGAAATTGCACAGCAATTTTTGCTCTTGACCGCGCTTCTTAACAAAGTGTGCCAATCTTTAATTCTTTCCTAAAGAATCTGCATATTCATAAAGTGATACCATTTATATCCCATAAAGGGCTCTGTATAATGTAGGGTCATGCTCTAAGAAGTTCAAATTCAGAGGTCCAGATCTGATGCATACAAAGGGATTCCTTCTTTTCACTGTATCCTCTGATAATGCCTCCCTCCCCCAACAAGCATTTTACAACTCACAAGGAAGATTTTATACTCATCCAGTACCAATGTCATATGATATGAGTAAGCTATAGTGTTATACAGAACAGGAAATGATTGACGCGTTTTATCATAATTATCCAACCACTTGGCCCATAATGACAAGTAAAATAATGATAAATCAAGTGCTTATCCATGCCACAAATCAATGAAAAAACTTTTCCCATATCAAATCACATTACATTAATTCAAATGCAGATTTGGTTGCAACTACTTCCAGTAGAAATATAGAATCTCAAAGTGTCCAAAAGACACAGCAAGAGAGAGAAAGAGAGAGAGAGAGCACCATGCAAACAGGCAAACAGGATTAAAAAGGTATTAAGTGAACACAATAGATTTTGGTTTTAGACAAATTCTTTAAAATTTATATGTATATACACACACATACAAACAACAAACACCTTAGTATTGTACAATAAGAATAATAACAAGCATATCTCAACCAGATTTTTTCTTACTTATAGCAATTTGCTACACAACTTGCTCATTATCAAATCTTCCCACGTACCTTAAAATGTTCTATCTTTTTCTTTTCCCAGAATCTTGCTCTCTTATCAATTAGTGTCTCAAAGTCATCAATTTAAAGCACAAAGGACAAGAGATCACCCAATAAAAAGATATTGATGATTTACTATGATGAATATGAATGTATAACACAACAAAAGAGAGGTACCAGTTTCTCTCCAGGTTTCATTTCTGCAGTTGGCAATGGGGGGATGATGACCTCCTCATAGCCCTTATAATGCTTCCTGACAGTTCCTTGAGGAAGAGCAGTAACTGCTAGCGAGGGGGGTCCTGGGCCAGATCCAATCAGATCATCAAATGGACTTTTCCTTTCACTTGCTTGAAGTAAAGAAGAAAAATTTGCAGCAGACAAGTCACTCTCAACCCCATATTCTGTTCCTCGTCTATGCCTTTTTTCCTCCTTGCGCCGAAGTTTATCAATTTGCCTTTCAGACTCTGTTTGAACCGTAACCTAAAACAGAAGTGGAAGCAAAGAATTGATGACAAATCTAACCTTTCAATGAATTATAGATTAATAAGAACAGTTTTTTCTCTTCACACAGAGATTTGATAGATTTTTTTCATACAAAATTGAGATGGTACCTGAGTACCATAACTCGGCATTCGTGATTGTGTATTCGAAGTCGTTTTGTCAGATTTCAGTACAAGCTTACCATGATGGATAGCATCAACAAGTTCCTTCCGATGCTGGAAAAAGAAAGAATATTTAAACCGCCGTCAGGAAAATTCCAGATTAAATTTCAACATTATGCCATCCATTGTTCAAGACTATTGCAATATGAATTTCTTTTGATGGGGGGACAGATGTAGCAAGATAAATTCATGAATCAATAAGAACAGTTCATATTCTTACCGATACAAGTTCTTGAACAGTCTCGAATGCACTATCCCCAACAAGATCCAACAAATCACCAGCAATCTTCACAAAAATTCAAGATAAAGATATTTTAAATCGTCAAAAACCTATTTTCTTCACATGCATGCTCAAAAACTACACTCGTAAAGCCAAAATAAGAATAATTATTGATACCGCCTCGCCAGGTTTGTCTGAATCAAGCACCCGGCAAATGGCCATCGCCAGTTCGTCGCGTGAAAGCAGTGAAGTACTTCCCCCAACTATCCGGTCGCATGCATCTCTTAACCAACTCAAATTATAGTTTCCCCCATCAGAAGCAGAAGGGTAATGTGGAGAGCTGTCATGTTCATACCAGCCTTCATGAAACAAAGAAGGTACAGTCCTTTCCTCACCCAATAATTCCCCATCCTCCAAAGAAACATCTACCAGAAACCGAGCAGGTGCTTGAAAAACGAGGTCAGCTCCAAATTCTATATCATCGCCACTCCCATTTACATGCCACTCTGAAACAAGTGGAGGCCCATGGTCACTAGGCTGCAATCTAAAAAGATTTTGAGCTAGAGAGGCAACTCTCCGCAGGTTAGCATCAGAAACCATGTGACCAAGAAGTTTTTGCAAGTCCAACCTGCATTTCAGAATCACTAACTGTAATCACTACTAGCTCAAGTTACACACTCAATCTACATTTAAGATAAACCAAATGAAGGGGACTATTCATGCACCATGGTGTATTTCATTTGGAAAGTAGTATCTGTTTATATGAATTTTTACTTCTGGGCTGCAATTTATGCTTAATGTGTCACCATTTTTATCTCAGATTATGCAAATTCTTCACCAATATAGTTCACGACAATCATAGTTAAACCAACTCTGTTTTAAGTGTTATTCGTAAATTACACACTTTGAACCAACAACCTCACCCTTCACCTTGCTCTTATAAAGAGAGGAGGTGTCATTTGAGCTAGAGCTCATTGGTGAAAATCATAATTAAACGAACATGCCGCTTACCACATAGCAAATGACACTTCATAATGTGATTTTATTTTCAATTTGAACAGAAAGAACATAAAAAAATAATAATAATTTAAAAAAAAAAAAAAAGGACATCTAACTCTTACTTCTTCTCAGCAATATTTCTATCAACATTGTCCTCCTCCACTGGACCAAAAAGACGATAAGCAGTGAGTGCCACCTCACGAAACGCTTCAGAGGGCACTTCTCCATCAATCAACTCCACTACCGCCGCAATGAACTGTTTATATGCTTGTCGAACTTCAAATGAAGCTTCTCCACATATTTGCATTAACAGAGGAACATCATAACAAATTCAATGAGAAATAAATAAATACATCCACACAAAGATACATACATACACATATATATTGAGTAATATATAAGCATTTAGAAAAATACCTTCTTCCCATTGATATACAATTTTCCGTGCAAGTTCAGATTCATCAATTGTGCTCGCAGAACTAATCATACAGTTCAAAATTCAAATAATTATTTTTCATAATATCAAGCATAAAACAATAAGAACTAAAGAAATGCTTGAAATGAACGTGGCAATCAATGTCATAGACCCTATAAAGCGTTACCTCTCCGTTTGGTTGCCAAGAAAGCAAAAGAAAATCAAGATTACATAACATTTTAAATCCTGTGCCTTAAATTTGGTAAAATTTTCCAAACTGTACTAAACTCACTTGAAAAGATTTAAAAAGATAATTTTATCTTGTTCTTGTTCTTGTTCTTTATTAATTATTTAAACAATTTAGGATTCAGAATTCTAATTTCCCATACTTTCCTATGATTTTCTTGGCAACCAAACAGAGAATAGACGAAGAATGAAAATGAATTGAGAGGAATGGTTACTTCCGAGGCTTGTTGAGGTTCTCGAGGATGAGTTTCCGATGGAGATAGGCCTGGTCGACATCGAAGGGGTTTCTCAGAGAGTTAGTCAACCGAGGAAGTTGGACCAACATTCTTCCCGATTGTGCGTGTGGAGGTTTAAACTTTTCTGAAACCCTAGAAAGCGTTTCTTCTCGGAGAAGATCTTTGTGCGAAGGTTTTTTCTGAAATTCTTGAAACGTTTCTTTCTTGGTGCAATTTTTGTCGCCGGAGCGAGAGGTTGAAGAAGAAGTTGAAGGTGTGTTTCAGTATTTATATGTGAGGGTGAGGCATGGCAAAATGGCAAAACGGCAAAGACGGCATGCCGTTTTCAATCAGACGACACCCCAAATGCCCAAACTTCAATTTGAATTTAAATCTCCATAATTATTAGCAAATATCTCCAATATTTCTTTTTAATTTCAAATTTATCACATTATATTTTTTAAATGTGCATTTTAAAATTTTTTTTTTTTGGTAAACTTTTTTAATTCAATTCGTAGTTTACATTATGCACCTAAATTTTGGGAAGTCTTTGCACTTAGGTGCGCATTTGTCAATATGTGTGTGAGAGAGATAATTTTTTTGAGAATCTGTGAGAGAGATAATTTGATAGTTAAGGGAAGATAAATTTGAATTTTGAATGTGTCTATTAAACACCCCAGAAGTATTAGTTGAATTACAAAACTCTTGACGCGCTTCTATTAATATTATTAGTACGGGAATTATAAATTGTAGTGGTACTATTAATGTTAGGTTGGGTTTTAAAACATATAAGATATTAGTTCGACCATAACATTTAAAGGTACTGAAGTAGTTTTTTCTTGCAATTTTTATGATATTAGTTATGCCAAGTTTCTCATTATATTGCTATTATGTATATAATTTTGAAAATCGCTATTGGATACTACATATACAATATCAATTCATAATTACTATCCGTAAAATTATACTAAATACAATACGAAATAAAATAATAAATTCATCCAATAATATCTCCTAAATTGAATGGGGATAGGTGCATGAAATCGCTCAGCTCAATTACAATTTGTTACATTCAAGATTTTGGCATACAAAATATCTGAATAAAAATAGTATAAAAAAATATGTTCATTAGTTCAGGGAAAAAATAACAACAAAAATATAATTTGTATGGAAAGCTAACAAAAGCAAAATTCAATTTTGAATCTAGTTAAATTTTTTCTAAGCATTGGTTGTGTGTATATATATATATGATTAGGTTTTTTATGGTTTACTTATATTGAATTCCTCGTTTTCTATTGAATTAACTCACTTGGTACAAAAATTAAAAAAACTTACATTAGATGAGACACATGACGCAAAATTATACTCTAACTGAATTCCAATTTTTACACTGAATTAACTAACTTGGCACCAAAATTTAAAAACTTAGATTAGATGAAACATGTGGCACAAAATTAAACTCTAATTGAATTCCAATTTGAAATCTAATTGGATTTTCTCTCAGTTTTACATATATATATATATATATATATTAGATTCTACAATTGAAGTCCAATTTTGCGCAATGTGTAATAAATAATTTATTTTAAGAGAGAGTTTTATTTCTTAATTTTGGAGTCAAATATGGGACCACATCATAAATATTCATCCAAGTGAGTTATTGCGTACAAAAATCAAAGAGTCTATAATTAATGAATAAAAAAATTAAAAAATAGACAATTTACATTTTCTACCTAATAATATTCTTACAAGACTTTTTAAAGAGTTAAAAAAAAATATAAGAACGATTATCAATAATATTTAAATTATATATGTAAGAATTATACTATGCATTTTAATGTATATCTTTTGAGTATATTCATGCATATGCATGGGGTTACAAGTTAGTTGATTAACTCACTTGGCACAAAAATTATAAAACTTACATTAGATAAGTCACATGGTGCAAAATTAAACTCTAATTAAATTTTAATTTTTACACTGGTTAACTAACTTGGCACAAAAATTTAAAAATTTAAATTAGATAGGACACGTGACACAAAATCTATATAAATAAATATATATATATATATATAAGCTGAAGTGTAATATTTATTGTTATTACACTCCAGTTGAGCAACATCATCAACCATGTCACCTTTTTTTTCCTTCATTTTTTAAACAATATTAATATAAAAATAAATAGTACAACTTTACACATTCTCTAACTCATTAAATCCAACTCACTATGAACAACCTTACACATTCTTTAACTCATTAAATCCACCTCACCATTAATTTAGCCTTCTTCCAACTCTCAACTCTTCATTTTCCCCTTCAAAACCGTTTCACTATTTTGAAGTTTAAACCCTTCAATTGTCACTCATGTGATTAACTATATTATTTTTAATACTATAAATTTCCAATTGTTCTCTCTACCTCTGCAAAAGTTGCCAAAGTGGCATTAGATTTAGAAAGTCCCTTTGAGGTGTGTTATTTCCCTTCTTATTTTTTCTTTTCCCCCAACTTCGGTTTTTTCATTGGATTTCTAAAGTTTGTGGATGATATGATTTTTTTGTGGGTTGCCAACAATGTGACCACTTTGGGGCTATGGGTGGCTAGGATTGATTTGTCGATTATGAGAAGGGTTTTCAAGAATTAGAAATCACTACAACAACTTTTTACTTCATATTCATGTTGTACAATTTTTATTTTATATTTGTCTTTTTCCCGTTCAATTTGTTTTTTTTTTTTGGTAATCTGCAATTTAATTATATCAGAAAGAAACAGAGAAACACGGGGCATCTTCCTTACAAACATTGGCCAAAGAGGCTGGAAGGTTGCCAGAAACAAAACAAAAAGAACTTAAGGAAACTAAGGCATACTTTGCTGCCTCATGAGCAGCGGCATTCCCGCTTCTATTAACCCAAAGAAAATAGCAAGAAAGGAAAGACTTAGCAAACAAACAAATATCAGACACTAGAGTGGAGATAGGCCATAAAGGGTTGCCTGACTGGTCCAGGATAGAGTCAATACTGAGCTTGGAATCACTTTCCACATAGATAGACCTCCATTGTTCCCCTCTGGCAAGTTGCAGTGCCCAGTGGATGGCTTCAGCTTCAGCCCTGAGAGGAGAAGTCTTAGGGATGATTTTTGTCCAAACTTTGATCACAGCTCCAATCTCATTTCTAGCAAGGACAGCCAACGCTACTTTTGAATGAGAGATGGCAGCATCCACATTAAGTTTGATAGAGCCCAACGGAGGGGGAGACCACTTGGTGACAGACTTCCTAGAGGAAATGGTCTCTAAATCTGCAAAAACACGCGAACATTCCATCACATTCGCATGAATACTTTGAATAGAGGCTTGGAGGTCAATCGGGCCCTGTTTATGAAGAACCATATTTCTAATGCGCCAGATCTCTTCAAGGGTGAAAGCCAAGTTGAGGGTCACCAACCAAATGTCATGAGCTTGACAGATTGTCTGTGGGGGATCTAAGATAACCTTGATAATGTCAAGTGGGGAAGTTGCTTGGGCTAAGTCTGGCATGAAACCCCAGCAAGCTGAAAACCAGAGAGCTTTTGCAGCAGGGCATCTGAGGAAAAGGTGAGCTGCAGATTCCTCTTCTTGGTTACAAAGTACACAACAAGAGTCCGGAATGTCCATTCGGCGTAACAAGTTTTCCTTTGTTGGGAGGGCATTGACTGCTACCCTCCAAATAAACATTTTAATCCTTTCTGGGCCTCTGATTTTCCAGATCTTAGACCAATTCACATCAGCAGAAGCCTGAGGCTGAGGGCTTGGGAGCAACTCTTTGTAAGCAGATTTAACTGAAAAACACCCTTTGGAATCTGGCAGCCAAATGAACTTGTCAGGTCTAGGCCTAAAAGGAATAGGGATGGAAAGTATAGCCAGGGCAGAACTGGAATTGAAGAGGTGAAAAACTAGAGAGGATTTCCAGGCATGTAAGTCTTGATCAATAAGTTGAGATACCTTCATGGGTGTTTGAGCAAAATCTTCAACCCTTGGGGCTGGAATGAAGTTTTGAATCCAAGGTACCCATGGGTCAAGCCACATGTCAACAGACTCACCATCTCCAATAAGGAAACATGCTCCTTTCTTCACCACTGATTTTTCCTTTTCAATAGCTTTCCAAATCGGGGATGCAAGTTTTGGGGATTCTGCCCGAAGCCAATCCTCTTTGACATTATACTTTGCTCTAAGGATACTCATGCAAAGGCTGTCTCTTTTGGATGCTATCATCCATGCTAATTTTGCCAATAAGGCAGAGTTTACATTTTTTGCTTTCTTGAAACCAAGACCTCCCACTTTCTTTGGGCAACAAAGACTATCCCAAGAATTCCAAGCTATAAATCTGCCCTCACTACGGTTGGGTTTCCACCAAAATCTTCTAGATAAGGAGTCCAGCTTCTCACATACTTTATTGGGGATGCTAAAGGTGGACATGGCATAGTTTGGGACAGATTGCACTACAGCATTAATGAGGGTTTTCCTCCCTGCCCAAGACAAACACTTACTTCTCCATCCCGTAAGTTTCGCTTCGAGTTTGTCTTGGAGAAAAGTGAAATCCTTGGATGGGGCTCTGGTTAGAAACATTGGAGCTCCTAGGTATACTGCATCTTTTTTGAGGCTCTTTACTTGGAGGATTTCCTTGACCGACCTTCGGGTTTGGCTTTGAGTGTGATTGGAGAAGTAAACTCCCGATTTGTTTCTATTAATAGCCTGCCCAGACCAACTACAGTATTTCTCCAAAGTTTTCACTAAGCTTGCTACATCTCTTCTAGATGCTTTGGAGAATAAAACTATGTCGTCGGCGTACATAACATGGGAAATGGTTGGACCACTGATGCTGGTCTTGATACCAGTAATATTTTTTAAACTGAGCTCATGTTCAATCAGCCTGGATAGCACCTCTTGTCCCAAGATAAAAAGATATGGCGAAAGTGGATCACCTTGTCTTAATCCCCTACCCGGCTTGAAAGATTCTGATTTACCCCCATTAACAATCACTTCGAAGGAAACTGATGATACACAGGCTATGATCCATTTAGTGAAAGTTTCGTTAAAACCAAAATGGAGCAGCACCGTTTGCAAGAACTTCCAATTTACCCTGTCGTAGGCTTTTTGAAGGTCGAGCTTGATAGCCATAAGCCCTGGGTTTGTTTTACGGGTCTTGAAACTATGAAGGATCTCCTGAACAATTATTTGGTTTTCTGCAATCCACCTATTTGGAATGAAAGCTGATTGGGAAGGGGCAACCATTTTGTCCAGTAATGGTCGGAGTTTATCGACAAGGAGTTTGGAAATGATTTTGTAGACCACATTACAAAGACTAATCGGCCTGAAATGATTAACAGATGTGGGGTTAGAAATCTTTGGGATAAGAACTATCAAGGAACTGTTTACCTCTCTTGGCATTGAGCCTATGGTGAAGAAGGAGGTGACAGCCTTAACAACGTCAGCTCCTACGGTGGACCAGGTTTGTTTGTAAAAGAGAGCTGGGAAGCCATCCGGCCCCGGTGCCTTAAGGTCATGCATCTGGAACAGGGTTGCTTTGATCTCCTCCGGAGTAGGGATTCTTTGCAATACTTCATTTTCTTCCTCAGTTATACAAGGCAGGATCAGATGCTCTAGGTGCTCAGGTAAGTAAATATCCTCTTCTTCAAACAAAATTTTGTAATGTTCCCGGAAAAGGGGTCTGATCAAGTTTGATTCATGGATCCAAGTTCCGTCTTCCTTTTTGATTGCATCTATACGGTTTCCTCTCCTTCGAATTACTGTGGACAAGTGGAAGAATTTGGAGTTTTTGTCCCCCAGCTTAAGCCATAATTCCCTGGATTTTTGCCGCCATAACACTTCACTCCTAAGAAGCCATTCAGATAGTTCAATTTGGAGAGAATTTTCCACTAGCCCATTTTCCTCGGTCGGTTCCCTGTCTTGCACCTCCTTAATTTTCATAACTAAGGAGTTTATTTTGTCCTGATAGCGACCAAAGACCTCCTTGTTCCATTTACGAAGAGCATTCCTAGTGGAAGCTTGCTTCTTACATAGCTTGATGAAGTCCGACCCCGTCACCTTTATGTTCCATGCACTATCAATGACTGCCCTGCACCCGTCATCCCTGAGCCAAACTGCCTCAAACCTAAACGGCCTATGAGCGAAACTATCTGATGGGTTTGTGTCAAGAAGGATCGGGGCATGGTCAGACTTAATTGCTCCCAAATGTGAAATAGTCGCTTTCGGAAAAGCCAACCGCCAGGAAATGCTTGCCACACCCTTGTCAAGTCTCCTTTTAATTGAAGCTTTGCCCCATTTTCCTCTGGCCCATGTAAACTTGTTTCCCGAGTACCCGAGGTCCACCGCATTTAGCTCAAACATTAACTCCTTTAGATAATTTACAGCCGAGGATCCTCCTTTGTTGCCCCCCATTTGCTCATCTTCATTGATAATGAAGTTGAAATCTCCAATACAGGCCCACGGGCCTTGGTGGGACTCCAACAGAGCAAAGAGATTACCCTAGGCTTTCTTCTTCTTTGAGTGGTAAGACGGTCCATAGAAACCCACTAGCAGCCAATCCGTGCATTGATCAGAGACTTTGACTGCAATAAGGTTTTTTTCATATTCGACTTTGCTAATTGAGAGACCCTCCTTCCACATCATACATAAACCACCTGCACTCCCCTTAGCCTCAACAACCACTTTATTATCAAACTTAATAAAACTTTTAACAAACTCCATACGAACAGCATTTGCTTTTGTTTCAGAGAGGAAAACCACATCGGGTCTTACCCCTTTTATTTGAGCCCCAAGGGCTCGAACCGTCGAGGCGTTGCAGATGCCTCGACAGTTCCAACCAAGGATCCTCATGGGGAGGGTGGGGGCATGATAAGGCCCGCCTCCTCGGCCGTAGAAACAGTGGTAGAAACAGTAGAGTTTGAAAACATAGAGTAAGGAGAAAAGTAAGGTTTTGGGTGGAGCTCACCATCGTTTTCAGCTTTTTCCTTTTCCTCCAGCATGAAAGATTCCAGCCTTGACCTCGGGATGAAATTGCCAGTGATGAGGTCGACATACACCGGTTCAGGACCATCGATGGCATTCCTTATTCTTTTGGAGAACTGATCAAGCACACTACTGGCCGCCTTCCTTTTAAGGATGCTTGGTTGAGTTTCAGATGGGTTTGGTGATATGGAAATTTGGGTAGCAACGTGATATTGTGAGGGGGTATCCGATGATACATTTGGGGCTGATAGGAGTTCAAGGTTTTTTTTGATTTGTGGAGTTAGGTCAGTGTGATCAACAGGGATTTGAGGCTTGGTATTGATAAGTGTTTTTGGGTTTAGGGCTTTTGGGCTTTGTGGCAAGGGGTAATTGTATTGGTTAAATTTAGGAGATGGGCTAGAAGTGGGGTTGGTTGGGGAGTTTGGTAGGCCAGGATTTTGGGTAGACTTAAGCCCAATTTTGACAGGGGTCAAGAGAATAAAATCATGATATGGCTGGCTGATGTTGGCAACTGGTTTGGGAGATGATAAACCTTGCTGATTGCATGCCAGCTGTGTCGTAACCTCCCCAGGATTCTCGGTCCTTGGTGCGTCCTTTTTGTTGTTCTTAGGTACTCCTTTGTCTATAACGGCCTTTGTACCATCCCCAGGTGTACACGTGTCAGCCATTTGGTTGGGACCACTGGAGAATTCACACGGTGTGACTTTCTGGACCTCCGGTACTGCAGCTCCCTGCGGAGAGGAGGTGGGTGGCTTGTCGTTGGACAGAACCTCCATGACACCCTCTGGGATTTCATCACTTTCCGATCTAAGCCATGGACCAGCTGCCTTAAAAGACTTTCCGGTAGGGGTGCGCAGGCTAAACATCTCAAAAGAGCAATTATTTTGATCATGCCCAATAACACCACATTGATAGCATATATCCGCAACTTTCTCATATTTTAATCCAATCCACAGGTCCTTTTTGTTAGCCCGAGGCATGAACATACCAGGAATTAGTGGGGAGTGGATGTCCACTTCTACTCTAACCCTTATGAACCTTTTCCATGCTCCACCGGCATCCCCAATCAGGTCCACATCCAGGACAGAGCCCACTTTGGATCCAATCTTCCTTAGATTTTCCTCCGTTCTCCAGAGAGTGGGTAGACCATGGACTTGAACCCAGATAGTGGAAGATGAGAAATCCACTTCCTGCCATGTTAAATCTGGGCTCCACTTCTTTAGTACCATATGCCCTCCTCTGATGGACCAAGGCCTCTTTATGAAGACTTTGTTGAGATCTACTTCGTGTTGGAAGATGAACATGAAAATGGTTTTGCTGAGCCTTTTGATTTCCATCGGATAAACCGGTTTCCAAGCCTTTAAAGTAACTTCTTTAACCATATTGAAACTGATGGATTTGTGGGTGATGATTTTTGCTATAAGGATGAGATCAGGTGGTTTTTGGTTGTCTTGGTTTGGAGGGAGCTCTATTGTAATGTCCTGGCAGGAGCATTTTTCCGTTCTAGAGACTAAGTCAGAAACCTCCATGGAGGAGGCAGGAGCTAAGCCGAGATATACTTGTTTGTGTGTTTACAGGGAGAGGAAAAAAAAATGGCCAAAGAAATGGGTGGGGTGGAAGAGACTAGGGAAAAAAGACTCAGCTAAAAGAGGGCAGAGTCCGAGACACAACCAAGAAAGCTGAAAGATTTTAAAATGGAAGGGGGTGGGGAGGGGATAGGTGGGATTGAGAGACTAGCTCAGGCGAAAGGGGAAAGGGAAGAGAGTACCATGGCAGTACGGAGAGAATTTTCAATTTGTTTATCTTTGACATTTTAATTTTCTTACATTTGACATTTGTTTAACTGTATATAAAAAGAAGAAGAAAAGAAAACCAAAGTTTAATGTATTTACCTCTGATAGTTTTAAAACAACAATAGAGTATATACTATAATTATACTCCAATTATTGCTTTCGTATTTGTTGACTCAATGGTTCTTTTTTGTTGTGGGACCTTTCTCAATTTCTGTTTGGCTTCGACAAATATTATGTTTAGCACACATTTTCTTATTATGTGTAGCACATAATAATTTGATCTTGCAGTCCAATACACAACAAAAAATCTACCTAAAAAATTTGGTCACGACGAAATAGAAAATCTCAAAACATGATTGCAAGTTTAATTTTTATCTGATTTTGATAATACTAAATGTGGAATTTGGTTCTTGCAGGGTTTAGGATCTTTGACCTAGATAGATGAGAGTTTGACAATGAAGGTTTCTTAAGTGACCAGAGACACTTCTAAGGAACTTTAAGAGAAAAAATAAAGTTTTTTCAAAACTTCCATTATTATATATAGTATAGATATATATAGACATTATTTTTGGTTTTTGATTCTTTATTGATTTCATGATTTAGTTATTAAAAAAAACCCAAAATAATAGAACAGAAATGGATAATACTTTTAAAAATGGTTCAGTTTTTAAGGAGAACAAACTATTTTCAATAATTTTTAGAGAATAAATTATACATTATACCATATTACAAAAATAATTATATATTCCCACGCATCGAGAAAGCAGAGAAGAAAACATCCTTCGCGCAAGTTTTTTTGCCTCTTGCACCCTTACTAGTAAAGGGGCTCTTTTTCCAATGAGGCATTCTGGTAGGAAGGCCGATTGCTACATAAGTCGCCATCAATCCAGGAGAGAAGCAAGCTACCTTTCTTTGATCCACCTTCTCGAGCAGGGAAGAGAACGAAAATAGGCCGCAGATGGTCTTATGAGTCTGTGACTAGTCTATATATATAATAATAGATGAAGCTGAAAGAAACTCAAATTAGAATTTCAAATTAGAGTACCAATTTTGCGTCATGTGTACTAAATTATTTATTTTTAAAAAGTTTTATTTCTTAATTTTAGAATCAAATGTGGGATCACATCATAAATATTCATCAAAGTGAGTTATTAAGTACAAAACCCAAAAAGTCTAGAATAAATGAATAGTTAAAAAAAAGTGCTTCACAATATTTTTTTAAAAAATATATGGACAATTTACATTTTGTACCTAATAATATCCTTACAAATTTTTTTAAAAAGTCAACAAAATATAAAAATAACAATCAATAGTATATAAATTATATATATAGGAATTATATTATACTTTTTATTGTATATCTTTAAGTGTATTCATGCATATGCATGGGGTTACAAGCTAGTCTATATATATAATAATAGGTAAAGCTGAGAGAAAATCCAATTAGATTTCAAATTGGAATTCAACTAGAGTCTAATTTTGCGCCACATGTCCAATTTAATATAAGTTTTTAAATTTTTGTGCCAAGTGAGTTAATTCAATGTAAAAATTAGATTTTAATTAGAGTTTAATTTTGCGACATGTGTCCCATTTAATCTAAGTTTTTTTTTAATTTTTATGTCAAATTAGTTAATTTAGTGTAAAAACGAGAAGTCTAATATAAGTAAACCATAAAAAATATATTTTTTGAATGATTTTATATTTATGAGCCTTTCTTTTTTATAGAACTAAAAACAATTTAAGTTTATAAGTCAAATATATCTATATATATATATATAGGGTTGGGTTCAAGTTACACCTGGTGTAACTTTAAGTAATGTTACACCATTCAATATTTTTTAATTGGATGCGAATATTGACAAATCCACCGTTAGATTACATTATCTTTGTATATTATTCATGCTTGCAAAATTTCAAGGTAACCAAAAATTAATTGTCATGTCATCAATCAATTGTTAAAATTCAAGTTTTTTGTAGTTTAAAATAATACATAAAAGATGAATTTATGGATCAAATGGTAAATAACATCTGATTGATATGAAAATTGGTATGCATGTAAAGAACATATTGAACATGTAATTCAACGGTTGAATTTTCAAAGTATTAATTCAATAACTAGTTATTGGGTTTGTGGGTTCCAGTTAGCTCAACTGGTAAAGTCTCTGATGGTTGTATAAGAGATCTGGGGTTTAATCCCCGCCTACACCAAAAACTGATTGGTGTCTTGGTCTGATGATAAAGAGCTATCATCAGGAGCGAACGCCATAAGTTGAAACTCTCTCTCAAAAAAAAAAAAAAAAAAGTTATTGGGTGGTGTAACATTGCTTAGAGTTACACTAGGTGTAACTTAAACCCAACCCATAAATATATATATATATATGTCTCATCTAATCGAAATTTTTTAATTTTTGCATCATGTATCATAAATTATTTATTTTTAGAGAGATTTTTATTTCTTAATTTTTGAGTCAAATGTGGGACCACGTCATAAATATTCATCAAGTGAGTTATTGCGTACAAAAACCAAAAAGTCTATAATTAATGAATATAATTTTTTTTTAAATGGACAATTTACATTTTCTACCTAATAATATTCTTACAAGATTTTTTAAAAAGTAAAAAAGAAAAAGAAAAAAAGAATGACTATCAATAATATTTAAATTATGAAAGTAAGAATTATACTATACATCTTAATATATATCTTTTAAGTATATTCATGCATATGCATGAGGTTACAAGTAGTTGAATTAACTCACTCGACACAAAAATTAAAAAACTTACATTAGATAAGACACGTAGTGCAAAATTAAGCTCTAATTGAATTCTAATTTTTACACTAGTTAACTAACTTGTCACAAAAATTTAAAAATTTAGATTAGATAAGACACGAAGTGCAAAATTATACTCTAATTAAATTCCAATTTGAAATCTAATTAGATTTTCTCTTGTTTGCCTATTAATATATATATATATATATATTAGAATTTCAAATTATAATTCAACTTTGCACTATGTGTCTAAATTTATGTGAAGACCGCACTATAATTATCCACTTAAGTTTGTGTCATGTGTCAACTTAAATTTTTTAATTTTTGTGCCAAGTGAGTTAATGAGTGCAAAATACTAAAAATTTAATATTAATGAACTATTAAAAAAAAAATACAATCATTATATTCAATAAAAATCATCACACAACAAAGATCACAACATGTTCTATCTTATTAAAAATTTGAACAAAAAATCATAAGTAATATTAAATTTAGGTAAGAATTTTAATATGTGACTAATTATTTACTTTTAAAAAAAATAATTTATATTTTATGATAAAATTTGTATATAATTTTAAATGTATTCATACGTATACATGTGTTACCTGGTATTTTTTTAATAATTTGAATAATTATTTATATTTTATGATAAAAATTGTGTTTAATTTTAAATGCAACCATGCATTTGCATGAGTTGCATGCTAATTATACATAATATTAACTTACATCTTTTTTTAAAGCATACTGTAGGGACACGTTTTGTAGCCCAAGCTCAAGGTGTATGGAATTTTGGACCAGTGAGCTCAGTACAATAAATTTGTAGAGAGTAGGTCAAAGAATTAGGGTTTAGTGCATGGATAACAGTTAATATGATGTTTATGACAATCAAACAAAGATAAACCTAGTTTATCAAAGAAAGTTTGTTCTCGGCACAATCCGAGGAGCTTTGTTCTAGTAAATATTGAATGAGAATGGTTACAGGAGTTCTTGAGATTGCTACAGTGCTTTCTCTATTAATCCCATGATCCTCTCTCCATGGTGGGTTTCTCCTATTATATAGTCCCCTTTGAACGATCTTGGTCTTCCACTTGTTGATCATCCAAGCCTATACTTAAGTGCCTATCCCATCAGACTCTCTCTCTGGCGTTCTGTGAGTTGCGGTAATCGAGATAGCACTGTTTAGGGGTCTTGTCCACATAAATGTGGTGTTAGCAGCTTTCCCTTAGATATTCCTAAGTTCCTATCCTTTTATAACTTCCTGGAAGGTCACTCTGACTATTTAGGACTTATATATGACCGTGTTTTAGCTGGTCTGAGGAGATATTCCTCCTCGAACTCGGACTACCACGCTCTCGGCCAAAGCCCTACGCTCCATTGTATGATTTTGGGCCCATGACCCCATAACAGCCCCTCAAAACTCCGATTTTTTCCTCTCATCTGAGGAGAAAAGTGGGGTTTTGAATTCTTTAAGAGTTAACTCTACTTGATCCTTTGATTTACACTCATGGGAGTGCCGTTTCACGCGCCCTATTTTTGTACTGTAAATTGCTCCTTTCAGAGTTACCAATCTGAGGAGTCGGTTATAATCTTGGGTCTGTCTTGACATTTAGTGAGAAACAAATAGATATCATGGAACATTACTTTCCCCAAAGTATGTGGTCCGAGGAGCCATGCGTGATTAAAGTTCTGTTTAAACACTTGAAAAGTTGTCATGGAGTGTTAACCTTCCCACATCATCTGGTCCGAGGACCGAGGCATGATTGAGTTCAGCTTAAACACTTAGAAAGTTGTCATGGAGTGTTAACCTTCCCACATCATCTGGTCCGAGAACCGAGACATGATTGAGTTAAGTTTAAACACTTAAAAAGTTGTCATGGGGTGTTAACCTTCCCACATCATCTGGTCCGAGGACCGAGGCATGATTGAGTTCAGTTTAAACACTTAGAAAGTTACCAGTAAGTGTTAATTTTCCCAAAGCAGGAGGTCCGAGGACCTGGTATAGCTAAGGTTCTATTTAACCGCTTCAAAAGATTCTAGTGCGTGTTAATTTCCCCAAAGCAGGAGGTCCGAGGAGCCATGCGTGATTAAAGTTCTATTTAAACACTTCAAAAGATGCCAGTACGTGTTAATTTCCCCAAAACAAAAGGTCCGAGGACCCGGCATAGCTAAGGTTCTGTTTAACCGCTTCAAAAGATTCCAGTGCGAGTTAATTTCCCCAAAGCAGGAGGTTTGAGGACCCGGCATAGCTAAGGTTCTGTTTAACCGCTTCAAAATATTCCAGTGTGTGTTAATTTCCCCAAAGCAGGAGGTCCGAGGACCCGACATAGCTAAGGTTCTGTTTAACCGCTTCAAAAGATTACAGTGTGTGTTAATTTCCCCAAAGCAGGAGGTTCGAGGACCTGTCATAGCTAAGGTTCTGTTTAACCCCTTCAAAAGATGCTAGTGCGTGTTAATTTCCCCAAAGCAGGAGGTCCGAGGACCCGGCATAGCTAAAGTTCTGTTTAACCACTTCAAAAGATGTCAGTGCATGTTAATTTCCAAAAAGCAGGAGGTCCGAGGACCCGGCATAGTTAAGGTTCTGTTTAACTGCTTCAAAAGGTACCAGTGCGTGTTAATTTCCCCAAAGTAGGAGGTCCGAGGACCCGGCATAGCTAAGGTTCTGTTTAACCGCTTCAAAAGATTTAGAAAATATCAATATATTCCTTCCAGAATAGAAGCTTTTGCAGGGAGATTGTGCCAACCAATTTTCCATCCATGCCTTGATTCTCGGCTTCTTTCTCCAATGGGAATTCAGCGAACCGGGTTACTAGACCCGCGAGAACTAGCCCCTTGACAGAGGTATGAGGCATATACTTGATATCAGAAGCCCCTAGAACTGTGCCCCATTTAGCAATCCTCCCTACGTAATCAGTACTTCGAAATGTAGACCTGAGCGGAAGTTGAGTTATGACAACAATTGTGTATATTCTTGGAAATTATGGGGAAGCTTTCGTGTAGCATGCACCACCGCCAAAATGATCTTCTCCAGGGACTCTTGCTGATGGGAGCTTGATCCTATCATGATTAATCGTTGCACTCACTAACACACAAGCTCTCCCCACAGACGACGCCAATTGTAGGGACACGTTTTGTAGCCCAAGCCCAAGGTGTATGGGATTTTGGACCAGTGAGCCCAATACAATAAATTTGTAGAGAGTGGGTCAAAGAGCTAGACTTTAGTGCATGGATAACAGTTAATATGGTGTTCATGACAATTAAACAAAGATGAATTGAGTTTATCAAAAAAAGTTTGTTCTCGGCACAATCCGAGAAGTTTTGTTCTAGTATATATTGAATGAGAATGGTTACAGAAGTTCTTGAGATTGTTACAGTGCTTTCTCTGTTAATCCCATGATCCTCTCTCCATGGTGGGTTTCTCCTATTATATAGTCCCCTTTGAACGATCTTGGCCTTCCACTTGTTGATCATCCAAGTCTATACTCGAGTGCCTGTCCCATCAGACACTTTCTCTGGCGTTCTGTGAGTTGCGGTAACCGAGATAGCACTGTTCAGGGGTCTTGTCCACATAAATGCGGTGTTAGCAGCTTTTCCTTAGATATTCCTGAGTTCCTATCCTTTATAACTTCCTGGAAGGTCACTCTGACTATTTAGGACTTATATCTGACCGTGGTTTAGCTGGTCCGAGGAGATATTCCTCCTCGGACTCGGACTACCATGCTCTCGGCCAAAGCCCCATGCTCCATTGTATGATTTTGGGCCCATGACCCCACACATACATTTCTAAAATATGTAATAGTTTCTCATTATATATATATGTGTGTGTGTGTGTGTGCGCGCGCGAGGGGGGGTGTGATTTATAATTTAATTGAATTTAGACTATTCGGTTTTTTTTTTTTTTTCAATAATTCACTTACTACAAAAATTTAAAAATAAATGGACACGTGGCGGAAAATTGGACTCTAATTGAAATCCAATTTAGAATCTAATTGGATTTGAACTCTTCAATTTTTACACTCAATAATTCACTTGGCACAAAATTAAAATTTAAACTGATTAACTAACTTGGCACAAAAATTTAAAAATTTAAATTAGATGAGATACGTGTCGCAAAATTGGACTCTAATCGAATTCCAATTTAAAATCTAATTAGATTTTCTCTCAGTTTTATTTATATATATATATATAGAGAGAGAGAGAGAGAGAGAGAGAGAGTAGCATGTACTACGTAGCCCTTTGCATATGCTCAGATACAATTAAAAACAATCACAATTATACATTTTTTTAGAAGAGATTTAAATTATACATAATATTAGTTTACATTTTTTTTTAAACCATACATTTCTAAAATATGTAATGGTTTCTCTTTATATATATATATATAATTTATAATTTAATTGAATTTAGACTCTTCGGTTTTTTCTCTCAATAATTCACTTACCACCAAAATTAAAAAATAAATAGACACGTGGTGGAAAATTGGACTCCAATTGAAATCCAATTTAGAATCTAATTGGATTTAGACTCTTCGATTTTTACGCTCAATAATTTACTTGGCACAAAATTTAAATTTAAATAGGACATGTGACGCAAAATTGAGAATCAAATTAAAATCTAATTGGATTTTCTCTAAGCTTTGTCTATTAATATATAATAATATTGATTCCTAACAAAAATATTCAACATTTATCTCTCTTTTTTTTTTTTTTTGAGAAACATTTATCTCATTGTTTATTTAAGATAAAGTTCATATTAATGATATTAAATATATAACTCTAATAATTTGCCATCGTGTCATATGAAGAATCCAAAGCAAGTCAATAATTCAAACCCTCGAACTTATTCTTTATGTTGTGATAATATTGTTCATAGGAATGTCATCATCTCTTTCCATATGGTTTGGATTAAGTTTAGTGTTTTTGTACAATAAACATAACACATGTTCTAAAATGACCATGTGTAGTTCTAAAATGACCACGTATTACTTTCGTATCTTTTCTAATCTATAGGAGCACCAGAGAAAAACTTTCGCCTTTCGTATTAAAAAGTTTTCTCGTTATTTGCATAAGAAATTGATGTTGCCCTTTGGAAGAATATATACTCATCTTAATTTTTATCATATAACATGTATAACAGTATAAGAGACTTTTACTGCACAGCCACAAACCACAAGCTAAACAAATTAGGATCCAGGGGGCAGTGGCACTTACTGTGAGCCCCCTGACTTAAAAAAATTTATATATATAATACTTATTATTTGTTTATTTTATCCTTAAGAATATTTTTGCACTCTTTAGTTGAAATCTTGCATACCCTAATCACAGATTAGTCCAACCCAGAACTAAACAATATTTAGACATTTAGTTTATTATTTATGTTAGTGATTCAAGAAAAAACAAAAGTTAGTAATAGTTCGAGCGTTTGATTAGTTAAGTAGACATTTAGTGTAATATAAAACATTTTACATTGTTTGGTTAGAATGGAAAATGAGAGGAAAAGAATTGGGGTGGATGAAGTTTTTCACTCAGACCCACCATTTTTTCCCTTCAAATTTAGGAAGAAAAAAGGTAAGTAAATGACATTTGGAATAAAAGTACAAAACTACCCCCGACTTTCCCATATTTATACTTTTAAAATAAGTGCATAATAGTAATTTACTCTCTATCATTTCATGTTTCCATCCTCTCTGCCAAACACATATGATAGAAAACACAAATATCTTAAACTCCATTTGCTTAGTTGCATTTATAATGCAAAATTTTCTTAATGAAAATGTTTTGTTTTCCGGTGTTTGATTGCATTCTTGAGAATGCTTTGAAAAAATAATTTCAGGCATTTGGTCATTGGTGTGGCGTAAAATGAAAATATTTTCCAATCTCACAACCCAATCCACCATCACACACAACACACCAAACTAATGCAATCTCAACAGTCCACAAACAAAACAACCGGATCAATGCAAATTTGACTGAATCCACACACAAGACAACTAAATTGACACAAACCTGATTGGATCTAGACACAAAACCACTAGATCGTCACCAATTTGCGCCAATTGAGAACCTCACAAACCCATTGAATAGATTTCAACTTAGCACAACCTTCCAACTCATTCCAACCTCGATTACCTCAAGTGTTGCCTCCCAATGACACCCCTAACTCACTACCATCAATGATCACCACTTACCTCGTGCCATCATGCTCACGACTTAGTGCCCCACCATCAACATGCTCTATGTGAGAGAAAGGGAGAAGGGATGGTTAGGGGTATGTACAAGCATCGATTAGGAAAATGTTTTGCCAAAATTTTGTTAGTAAAACATTTTACAACTTCTCCACACAAGTTTTATGGTCAACATAAAATGTTTTCATGTTTGACCAAGGTTTTACAACAACAAAAAACACTATAAAATGTTGAAAATGTTTTTTAAGAAAAACTTTACAACAAAACAAACAGAGGCTTATATCCTCTCACTTTCCAATCCTTTAAGTCCTGAAATTTTTCATCTTCCCAACCAAAGTGTCGAATAGAGCTTAAACACATTTGATGTGAAACTTCCTATCCATCTAGCTGGATGGAGAGAGTGGAAGTCATGATGCAAGGGCCAATGAGTAACATAATTAGCGTGCGTTTGCGTAGAGATGTTTCTACGTTTGCGTTTTTTTTGGCTAGTCCCATGGCATTGTTCCTGGACCAACCAACACATGAAAAATGCGTGAAAAGTGTTTTTGCCTTTTAAAAAATATTTTGTTACAGTGTTTTCAGCAATAATTTTTCAGTAAAATAAGTAGTATCTAAATAGACATTTAGTAACTTGGCCATAAATTAGTTTTTGGGAACAAGAGCTTAGTGTTGAGTATCTCTTTTTGAATAGAAACTAAAATTAGATATATTTCAAAAATTCTCGACAATAAAAATAAGGTTTTTATTAACAGGTGTCATCATAAACCCCGAAGAATATAAGAGGCTCAAATGCATTGAAAAGCAACAAAACAAGTAAACAAATATTAGTTTAATTGACTTATGTAGTTATGTGTGACTTAAAAAAAAAGAAAAAACTAATCGATTACAATAAAAAAAAATCAACCATACAGTAGAATTTAAACTCATGACGTCCACTATATAATGATTGTTCTTACAATTATATTAATTAAGACATTAATTAATTTTGAGTTTAGACAAAATTTAAATCCTATATTTTTATTCAACGAGAAAAAACTTGAGTTAAATAAAATCACCGTTTTCAACCCTCTCGTGACCTTAAAAATAATTCTTGTATTTTACCGACAAAAAAAAAGTTACTGAAATTTTTGTTAAACCAATGAGAAGAAAGTTTCTCTATCTAAAATACTATGACAGTGTCATGGGCCAAGGAGCTAGTCAGGTCCTTAGTTTGCACGTGTCCCCACCAAAACTGTGTTTTTTCTTTCCCTCCTCCTCGAGAACTGGTAAAGATGATCGAGATGGGGAAAACAAACAGCTCAATATAGAGCAAAGAAACAAAAAAAAAAGAGCACTCGCAATCGCAACTCGCAACTCGTAACTCTCTCACAAGTCACAACTACATATAATAACATGGATTAAACAAACCGACACCAAACAAAGACAGAGCCGCTGTCATCCACGTACCCAACTTTTTTCACATCACACTCTTGCTAGTATTTTTTGTCTAGATATTCCTCTCACGCTCTCATTTCTGACACTCGCATACTACTGTCTCTCTCTCTCTCTCTCTCTCTCTCTCTCTCACTCAGCACCATTGATACCTCTTCTAAGTTCTGAGTTCTAACCCATCACTCTTCCTTCTTCTTCTTCAATAATGGCTGTTTTAGCTTTCCTGGTGCTCTTCTTGGCCATGACAGACTTTTCAAGTAAGCTCTCCAAGCTGCATTATTATTATTTTTATTATTTTTTTAATTTTCTTCCAACTAATTAAAGCTCAAACCAGTTTCTCTTTGCTCCTAGTTAAAAAGAGGAAAAAAAAAAGATGGTTCACATTTGTTGGTCAAGTTTCTTGGAATCAAGAACAGCACAACATATTCCTTGCTAGAAAGGGGTTTATATTCCATATTGTACATAATAATATTATTATACATTTATAGTATAAGCTTCTTTTGTCATATGTTTAAAGTTACAACTTACAAGCTCTAGATTTATTTCTACATAAACTTTTTTTCCCTTTTAGTTTGTATACCTTTTACATAAGCTAGAAATGGTTTTGATTGGCCTTAATGAATCTCTCTCCAGCTAAAAATTTCTGAATACATATTTTCTTCCTTTTTTTTTTTTGGTATAAATAAACATACTTCTCTCTCAAATCATAAATCCAAAGTAGTTCCATTTCTCTATTTATTTTTTGGGGTGAAAATTTTGCTAGCATGCACACACACTCTCTAGAAGGCTGATCTACTTTTCCTTTGTGTTTTTTTTTGGGTGGGGTTTTGGTTTTTAGGTGCTACATGGTGTGTTTGCAAAGATGGACTGAGTGACGCTGTGCTACAGAAGTCACTGGACTTTGCCTGTGGAGCTGGGGCTGATTGTAACCCTATCCATCAAGCTGGGTCCTGTTTTAATCCCAACACTGTTAAGAACCATTGCTCCTATGCTGTTAACAGCTACTTCCAGAAAAAGGGCCAAGGTCAAGGCACCTGTGATTTTGCTGGCACTGCTGCCATTTCTACATCTGACCCTAGTAAGTTTCCCTTAATTTCTTTGTTAAAAAATGTTTATTTTACCTTACTCTATATACAAGTAAGGGAAAAAAAGTTTGAAAATCAGAGAACTCATATACATATAACTCTTCTAATTTTCTTTTTGTATTTGATGATTTGCAGGTATTACTGGTTGTCCATACCCTTCTAGCGCCAGGTATACTAGTTTTCTTTGCTTATTTGCCATGAACACAAATCATAATAATAATTAATAAGTGGTTAATGATAATCACTATAATGGTAGTAGTGATTAACTGATTATAGTATTTTTAGACAAAAAAAGAAAAGAAAAGCTTTTTTTTTACTTTCTTTCTTAAAGGAAAAGCTGATTATAGTACTAGCATTTCTTTCATTTTCTTGTTTGGATGTGGTGGTGGCCCTGATGGGTCCTTTGATTATTTTGAAAATGAGGGCCCACTATCTGAATGGCAATAAAAACCGAATAAAGGTCTTTGGATTCTTCTTCATCCCTGGATCAAAGCTTATCAGGGGATAATTAATGGTGTGGGGCAATACAAATCCCATTAAAGAAAAAAATGATAGTCAGTCTGATGCTCATAGGTATTTAATTGTAAAAAACAATAAATTTTTTTTTGGTAAATATAAAAAACAGCTAAAATTTAAAACTATACATTTTAAGTATAATTTTAATATGTTAGGAACAGCAGAAAGTATTCGGACTTAAAAAACCGTTATAACCTAGAAAATGGCCTATTTATATTAAAGGAAAATGTAGCATTACAGGCGCTACATTACATAAAGTGGTCATTTTTTTAATAATAACACGCGATTAAATTTAAGTACCACATAAAAAGCCATAACTATCTTACGTAATAGTTTGTGACTGATTGTCTGTGGCTTTCATGAATCTACTATTTTTTTCTCCACTACTCACAGTTTGTTTTGTAGACAGTTGTGGTTTTTATGTGGTCGCAGAGTTTTTTTGTGGTTGTAGAATTTTTGATAAAATGTGTGTGGTTGGAAAAGTTGAATGTGGAGTGTAAAGTTAATAAAAGTGGTCATTTTTAGATTACTCTATTCTTTATGCAGTATCTTTTTGCCCTGCAAGTGCTAAGTCCAATAGGCATTTTGTGGGAAGTAAAGTTAAGCTCTAGGAGAGGCCAAAGAGTTTTTGGGCTATATGGATGAACAAGTTCCAGGGGTGGAATTTGATAAGAATTTTTCAGGGCTTGTGAGTTTGTATAAAGTTAGTGCACGGCTCAGTACTCAAACCTCTTGCATGGGGTGGGGTATGAGACTCATTGATGCCACCACTTGCAAGAAGTTTGTGGACAAGTTTGTACACAAGCTTTTTGGGAGTGGGATTAGCCAATTTTAAATTTGCTTAAAGAAAATCTACCTGCAGGTGAAAATTTTGTAAGAGTTGTTTTACTCTGACTTTATATAATTGATATTCAAATGTATCCAAAAAAGTAACTGATATATTTAAAATAAAGTTACTCAAATGTGTACCCGAAAAAAGAATAATAATGAATAAAGTCACCGAAAAGAGTAATAGTCTAATAAGATTCAAGGATAAGAAAAACAATGACCTATCTCAAGTTGAGCTTTTTTTTTTCTTTTTCTCCCTTTGCTTTCTTATAGAGATTCCTTTGTTAAAGCTCCTGCCTTTTCTAGTTTACATGTGGAATAAGCACTTCTCTTTTCAATATTGGAGAAGGGATAGCTTTTTTGAAAATGTTCGAGTCTCCAATTATAGTCCTTCGATAATAATCTATAATTTCTTTAATGATATTTTTAGCATGTAAATCTAATAACCCCACTTTTTCTTTACCCAAATGGTCCAATCTAAATGCCTTCTTTTTGTTTTGACTAATTTCATGTATGCATGATGATGTTCCTGACTCATTACTCATTTATTGACGGTAGACACTACAGTAGATATCATACTACCCACTTTCATAAAAAAAGATGCTATGTAATTATTGGGATCCGATGCCATCTACTTAAAGGTTAATCTATATAGAATCCAATAGTGTGAAGGAGAGTCATAGAAAAAGACAACAGTGTCCCTTATTTAACCCAGCTGTGTTCAATACTTTTTTTTGTCTTTGGGTAATCTACAGTGCCATGAACATGTAGGGATACCCCAAGAGTCAAAAGTTGTGGCTACTATGGGATGGGATGGGATGGGATTGTTTTTTAGGCTTTAGCTAATTAGACCTGTCCACAGTGAATTCTTAAAAACAGTGCTATTGCAACTTTTTGATTGTGGGGCAATTATTTATGTGTGATTCATTGTAATATATAGACTTGGGGTGGTCAAGTTTTTTTGAGCTTTGAGCCTACTTTTGAAGTTAATGTCTCGTGGATTGTGCATCTTTTACCCCACTCCACCGTATTAAGGGGACACTCCTTGTAGTACTATTCCCTTTTTAAGCTGAAAATAAATAGAAATATACCTTTTTTGTTTTTTAAATTTCAAATAAGACCATTCTTAACTGTTGAAGACTGTGTATGAACTGGGGAAGAAAAAAGAATGAAATTCAATATGATCAACTTTGCTAGGAGAAGATTCATGCAATACCTACTTAATTAGGCTACCTTTGCCATGTGTTATTCCTATTTTATTAAAGATTGGTGTGTACCATTGGATAAATCTCATTTGAGGAAAATATTGTTCAAGATTCTATGTGATTGGATAATTTAAATCCTTTGTAATAGGTTCAAGTAATGATCTTAAATTGCATGAAAATAAATGTTGCTAAAATCAATCATTCTTAGTTCTTGACCTGTTGTTCTCTTGTGGGGCCAATCACATGTTGGGTATTGTTTATGTATGTTCTGATTTTGGATTCATCTACCACATGCCGAACAGTTAACAGTCATGTTATCTAAACACGATGAAAGACTGTTGTTAACCTGACAAATATTGGTGCATGTTTGCAAGGAAATGGATAATGGCCTTTAATTCTCCTATCATGAAGCGACTGTCATGGAGATGGAGGGATGGAAACTTTGCTATTAGGACAACCTAAAGTATCATAAACTTCTAGGAACGTATTAACCTTAGATGGACTGATGTTTTTCAATTTATTGAATACAAGTTCCATATACTTATAGAAATGAACTAGAATGTACCTTAATCCACTCCAAAGCCAATTTGTTTGCCAAAGATAACAGTTAATTCATCTTCTGACATTGAGTAAGTAGGGAGTTGACAAGCTTAAACTTTTTTCTGTTCAAAATGTTATTGTCATGGTGATGCCATAAGCTCAAGGGTTGTATTTGATCTACTGCCATTGAAATATATTCCATTGCTACTTTTGATTCTCATTCTTACACATTATTCTTGCTTTCAGAAAAACAAAGACGCATACATTAATCAACACGTTTTCCATATTTTATTGAAGAAAGATTTAAATTTGCAGTGCATGATTGTGCAAAAATGTAAAATCAAATTGTTTTTAAGTGTTTTTTATCAGTCATATTCTCAGTCTGCATTTAGAAAGATATTTTGTGACTTACTGCTGATCACATGCAACCCAAAAGTTAAAAGACTCAGAATGCAAAAACTTCCAAATTCCAAACTTGTCATGTTTTTGTTTTTGTTTAGTAGATATTGACTAATGAACATTTAATAAGTATAAAAGCTCATGAATTCCAAATAAAGCTAAGACCTATTTCGTCATATATCTGTCTATGGTTTCAATTTGCTTTGCACTGTAAAAGTGAGGTTAGAGTAATGCTATACATATTTTATTTAAATGGTTGAAATTATTCTGTCAAAATACTTGAAATACAATTACTTGCCCGTTAATATTTTGCAGTGATATATTCTTGAGTTTGCAAAAAATTAGAGGACTTGTTATTGTGTCTCCTGTGTCTTGTTGGAATGATCTAGAGAACAAAGTTTATGATAATACCATTTTCCATCTCAAAATTGTGGATCAAGCTATGGGGCTTAATGACAAATGAAACAATTAAGCTTAGTAAGCTTATTTAACAAACAAGGGGCATTCTCCTTTTATAAACTAAGCTGTTGTAAAGTACAGATGCTAGTAACTACTGCCATCTTGGTTTCTGACTCTCTGTGGAAGCAATGGATATTAAATCTTGTAGACTCTGTAAAATTCTTGTAAATGTAAAACTAGCGGCACTGAAGTCTTTATATTTTAACTAGCTTAAACGCCTGTCTTTATTCTTCAAATTTTTTATGATTCAACCTATGTTTTCAAAGATGTGCTTGATTCTGGATTTCTGGTTTTTGAGATTGGTTTGGTGACTCTTGGCTTGTTTTCTTAACACAGCACTGCAGGCACCAGTACAACTCCCGTGACAACAACACCATCCACCACCACACCCTCAACCACAACTCCATCTACCACCACACCCACAACCACCACGCCAACAACCACCACGCCAACAACCACCACGCCAACAACCGTGATAGTGAAGGTGGTGCTACTGTCAATGAAAGAGTTGTGAAGAATGTCAGAAGGAGGAAGAAGTTCCCTGTGTTTAGACCAGTTTCCAATCCTGAACACTTGGTATTTGAGAAGTACATGTTATTTATCTCAGCTAAGCAGTTCAAGGATGCTATTACTGAGTATGCTGTGAAAGGTGGATGGGGGGTGAAGTTTGTGAAGAATGACAAACTTAGGGTTAGAGTCAAATGCCAACCTCCCTGTAAGTTTTCAGCTTACCTTGCAAAGCTGTCAAGGGAGATGAGCTGGCAGCTGAAGACTCTGAACTTGGAGCACACATGCACTAGGAGCTACAAAAACCCAAGGTGTTCTGCCAAGTTCCTTGCAAAGAAGTTGATGAAGAAGGTGAAGAGGCAACCTGATATTAAGCTAAGGGACATTCAAGAGGTTGTGCATGAGAAGTATGTTGTGAATATCAGTGCAGGAAAAGCCAACAGGGGTATGGAAAAGGCTCAGGAGTTTGTTGATGGGTCTTATATAGAGCAGTACAATCAACTGTGGGATTACTGTGCAGAACTGAGGAGATCCAGCCCTGGCAGTACAGTTCTAATGAAGACACACACATTCAATGAAGGTGACTTGGCAGCTGAGATGGACTTACAGGCTGGTCTACCTTATTTTGAGAGACTGTACATCTGCTGGTCTGGGTGTAAGCAGGGGTTCAGGGTAGGTTGTAGGCCAATAATTGGGTTGAATGCTTGTCACCTAAAAACCAAGATAGGGGGCCAGCTGATGGTTGCAATTGCCAGAGACCCTAATGAAGAATATTTCCCTCTAGCAGTTGCAGTGGTGGAAGCTGAAACCAAAGACTCATGGATTTGGTTTATAAATTTGCTGCTAGCAGACATTGGTGATAAGAAGAGGTGGACATTCATATCAGACCAGCAAAAGGTATCTCCAAAACATGCTCATTTTTTAACTTAAGTACATTCAACAAGTAGTGAAATATGTATATATGCTAACCACTGTTGATTTTCTTGGCAGGGGTTGGTGCAGGCATTTGCAGATAACTGGCCACAGTATGAGCACAGAATTTGTTGTAGACATTTGTACAACAATCTGAGGAAGAAGCATCCTGGCATTCTGATTAGGGAGCTGTTTTGGAAAGCAGCTAAAGCCACATATGCACATGAATTTGAAAGGGTAATGAATGAGATGAAGGAGGTTGATGAGGGTGCATATAATTGGTTGAAGGGACATACCACAACAGTATGGGCTAGACACATGTTCAGAACTGATGCATTGAGTGACACTGTCATCAACAACATGTGTGAGAGTTTCAATAGCAGGATACTCAAATTTAGGGGGAAACCTATCATTAGTATGGTATGCTTGTTTTTTGGATTTTGGTTAGCTGTATACATTGTTGCATGCACTGAATTGTGGGTTTTTCCTGTTTGCAGCTTGAGGACATAAGGTTATACCTAATGAGCAGATTCCAGCAAAACAGGCACAGTATTCTGAGGGTGGAATCTGAGCTCTGCCCTAAAGTCTGTAAAAGACTACATAGGGAGAAGGTGGGCAGTGGTAGGTGGTTAGCTTGTTGGGCTTCTGACACCAAATTTGAGGTGAAGAATGGACTGCAGAGCTTCATTGTGGACCTGGCTAAGGGGGTGTGCAGTTGTAGGAAATGGGATGTCACTGGTATCCCATGTTGCCATGCAGTTTCATGCATATTCTCCAACAGAGAGCAAGCTGAGAAGTACACTAATGCCTGCTACCAAGTCAGCACATACAAAGCATGTTATGAGCACTCCATTGATCCACTCAATGGTGCCAATATGTGGACCCCCACTGGTCTCCCTCTTGTGCAGCCTCCCATAAAGAGAAGGCCACTAGGCAAGCCTAAGAAGAAGAGAGCCTTAGAACCCAATGAACCAAGGAGGGGTCACAGCAAGGGCTTGGGTATTGCCAAGAGGTGCAAGTCCTGTGGGAAGATAGGCCACAACAAAAGAAGCTGCAAAGGTGAGGTTGGAGGAAATTCTTCATTGCCTGGTGCCCAAAACTAAAGGAGAAATATACCAAACCAGGTAAAACTAATGTTTTGAAATTATGCATGTTTTGAAATGTCAACTAATGTTCTAACTTAGTTGTATTTGCTGCTGTCTGTAGACAAATTACAATGGCCAAGCTGGTGAACCAAATGCCACAAGTATGCCATCAAACCAGCAACTTAGGAGCAACCAGCAAGGCACCAGGCCATCTAACCAGCAACTAGCAAGGCACAAGACATGCAAACCAGCAGCCATCAATCAGCAACCAGCAAGCCAACAACCAGCATCCACCAAGCAGCAACCCTACAACCAGCAATCAAACCAGTACCAATCCAAGGAAGAGAAGGAGAGGGTCTGTCACAAGTGAAACTCTGACTGCATCAAGAAATGCATCAAGGTATAAGGAGGCACTGAGGTTTGCTGAGAGCCAGGCACCTGTGCATGGTCCAATGGGATAGGCTAGTGGAGTGCTTACAACACTTTTTGGGTTTATACTTTTGAGCTTTTGTAATTGGCAGACATGGCGTATTTTTTGGTTTAAATTCATTGCCTGGATTATGCAGACATTTGTAATTGGGTATAGGCAGTGTTACTAGTTACTGTAACTAGTATTGGTAGTTAGTCTTTGATGTGGCTAAACTGATGTGCCTTATGTAGGTTTTTTTGTATATCAGATATGGTATTGCATATTTATGAATGACCTGTTAATGCAAACTTGGTCTACCTTATTAATGAATGACTTATTAATGCAGATTTGGAATTGCACTTAATTGGCTTTTGTTTTGTATTGTATACCACCACGCCAACAACCACCACGCCAACAACCACCACGCCAACAACCGCATCTCCTTACACAACAACAACTCCTTCCAATGGAGTGCTTGGAGGCATTGGTACCGGCATAGGTCCATCAGGAGTTGGCATCAATACAGATGACAGTCATGGTGGGCTTAGACTTGCAGACACCACATTCTTCTCTTTCTTCATGACCATCTTGTTTACAGGCTTGATGTTTTGCTGGAGTTGAAGAGGAAAGGAGTGGCTGCCTGTGATGGTGGAGGGGTAAGGTGGTCAGAGGTGATGCTGCATTTCAATGTGCATGTGATTGGTTGTTGTTCTGAAGGTGTTCATGTTATCTTGCTAGGTTTTGTATTTTTCTTCTCCCTCCTACTTAAGTAAAATTTGGGCTTATGATTCCTTTCGGTAGTTTTGTTGTGTTGCTGGTGGGACTATGAGAGTTCTCTTTCACTCTCCTCCTTTTTTCCTCTTTGTACATCTAGATCTAGAAGATTTATTAGTAATTATTAATTTTATGAGAGTTGGGCAGTCCATTTTCCTAGTTATACTGGATGGCCATCGCATTTTAATATCACTCCTTCGTACATAGTATGTATGTGCGTGTTAAATCATTGTGATTGTCTGTTACCTTTGGGAAAAGGATCATCTTCATTTGAATCTGATCCTTTGAGTGCCTCCATGTAGAGTAAAGACTGAAGAGGTTCAATAGGATTCAATTCTATAGGATGTTTAAAACCAACTTAGGTTCAGGGAATGGTTTGAGGGGGTTAGTTACATTTGATTGTTAATTGAAGTTGTTCAAAAGTTCTCAGAATTGTTATAATATAAATTATCTGACAGCCTAACAATATTTACTCAGACCCAACCTAATGGGTAATTAGGTATATTTCTGCTTGGACAGAGTTGGATATCAATTTGAGTCGGCTCTGTCTGGTTTTCAATGAAAATTTTAGGTATCATTGGAGGTAGAAAGCTACTTGGGTTGAGTTTGTACTGTGTTTTACAACCCAGAACCATCTCATTTCCTTTCTCTAAACCTGTACAATAGCCAAGACTAATAAAATCAACTGTATCCCAGAAATTTATGCAGAATTTCCTTAACCATGATGTACATTTGGGGAGCCATAGTTGTTAGAAGAAATCAGTAATAGCCATGTTCAAATGCCTTATTGCACTGATCATGAATCTTGCTCAGCATTGAATGTTTATCTGGCTGTATTGGTCAGTTGGTCTTGTGAAATGAGATGGTGCTTTACAACATAATCACTAATCTAGCATGTAATGAAAGTTCAACTTGAACTTGTATTGTGCAAAACTGAGGTACAGTTTCTTAGGCGTAGGTGTAGATGTGCAGTACATTAGATTACACCAAATTAAGTTCAAACACATAGCTGTATTGTGGTTACAAGCTATTCTGATCTTATTTATTTATGGGGATAAATGGAAGGCAGCTGTATGGAATTCCTCATCCATTCTTGCAGTGTTTTTGTGTAATATACACCAGTTGTTGGAGTATCTACCATCTTGATGTTGTTATTGTTTTCAAGTTTCAACTTTAAATCATGAGTCTCTATTATTGTACTGTCCCATTCAAATCCTTGTGGGGTTAAAGCAACGTGAAAAGTTTATGCCGGTGATCATAAAATCATTATTTCTATGAAATATTGAGAATGTGATATGCATGTGAATCTTTTCTGATTTTGTCAGTTCTTTGTCTTGACTCTTGACATAGGTGGAAATAAATTGTCAGATCTGCAAAGGGGTATGCATTCCATTATTTTCTGTCTATGCAGGACATTCTGTCACTTCTAGTCCTTCATGAATTTTCTTCCACTTATAGAATCATGGGGGAGAATAATTTATTTAATTGTGATTTGTTTAAATGATTTAATAATAGGCTTGTAAATTCTCACGTTTGAGTAGTTTGGATATTTTTTTAACCCAATTTGTAGAAAAACTTATGGAAGGTAAAAAAGTGACTCAATTTACATGAATTTGGAATTTGAATTATAAATTTCAATTGGAAACATCGAAAATTCAAATCTTATATAAAAAAATAGGAACAGATACTAATAACTTGCAAGCCTAAGATGGTATCAATTGTCTCAATAAACTGCAAATTTGGGGCCACAGAGGTAGCAAGGGTCCAAAAAACACACAAGTTTTTATGTCGGCACTTACTACTAAACACTTTTTCAGTTTTAAGTGCTAGACGTGTGTCTATGTCACAATCACAAACACTCATAATGATTTTTAATGATTTCTGCTTGGTCCGAGAGTTAAAATCTTCCTTAAAATAGTGGGAGGCCACAATTGGTGGGTCTGTCATGCGTGTGTGAAAAATGTGTCTTCTTGGAAATGCCATTCTCATGGTCCCTTTTTCAAGCCATTCGAAAGCTCTGTTAAAATTGAGAAATTGGAAGATTAATGGAGACCCACATGGTATAAGTCTTTTTTTTAAAACCCCATCTTCATAGGCTCAGCCTCTGCTTTTAGTTGCACAATGTGGGCTGCACTTCACAGCTCCTCCTTATAATTTACTGAATTTTTTACGTGCTTTGTCTACACTACACAAATATTATTTATACTTATTATTCATAAGTATAATTGGGTTTTGTTTGCTCCATGTTACAAAAGTATTATTATTATCATTGAAAGAAGAAGAAAAAAAAAACCAATTTAGGTTGAAATGGTTTTTTTTCCTTTTTTATTTGGGGTGGGGAATGGGGCTTATGAAAGTTGGCTCTGGATTGTGTGAATTTGGAATTTTAGATTATGGATTGTGTGAATTTGGAATTTTAGATTATGAAGGATTTGTGTGGGTGTGTGTGTTAATCCCACCTTGGATGTATGCTTGATAGCTATGGATTATATTAGGGGTGGCAATTCGTGTTCATATGTCGGTTTGGGCTGTGTCAATTTATGAATATCCGACTATATGAGTTAACACTAACCCAACTTGTTTATTAAACGAGTTAAGATTCCTTAATCCTAACACGACATATTTATTAAACGGACCAGTCGTGATGACTTGTTTATCAAATTTTATCAAAATTAAAAAAAAAATTTATGAAAAAGCAAACAAATAAATATTTTTAATATAAAAATTCAGAATTAACGAGTAACTGCATCATAAATAATTATTTAAAATTAAAGCATATCTCAATATCACAAATAATTAATCACAATATGTCAAAGAAAATAAATTACAACAACTAATAAGTTTATATACTTAGGGTTTGAAGGATTATTGGTAAAATGTCATTTAATTAAACGGGTTTTATGAGTTGAACACTAATCCAACCCGTTTATTAAACGGGTCAGTTGTGTCAACCTGAATATGACATGAACTCATTAAGCCTCACCTTATAACCTGCTAATTTTGTATCGTGTCGGGTTTGCGGGCCGTGTCCAATTTTGCCACCCCTAGATTATATAAAGTGATTATGAGACGTCTTAATTACAATTTAATTAGTTGTTTTTAATTATCTTTTGCTTTGTTAGGGGTTTTTTTTTTGTTTTTTTGGGGGGGGGGGGGGGCATGATATGTAGATCCTAAATAGCATATATAACATGTAATTTTTTGTTTAAGAGAGTTTCAACCTATGACATCCGCTCCGAATAATAGCTTTTTACCATCAGACCAATACACTAATTAGTTTTTGGTGTAGGCCGGGTTGAACCTCAGATCTCCTATTCAACCATCAGAGACTTTACTAATTGAGCCAACTAGAACCCACAAAGATGTACTAAAAGTATCTTATAAAAAAGAAAAGATGTGCGTAAATTCTAGAATCAAATGGACTAAATTACAACTTTGACCCTCAAAACTTGTGGTTGATTTCATTTTGGCCCCTTAAGTTTGAGATTTTTTTATATTGGTTCTTTAAGTTTGATTTTGTTTTCAAAATGGTCTTTTTTATGTGGTTGAAGGATAAAACTTGTGAGGGTGTGATTAATGACTCGTGGAGGGGCACCGCTGATCTATCACCTGTGCGACAGCTGTCTACAAAGCTGTTTACTTGCCAAGACAATCTCCGAGTATCGAACCGAGACATCTTTGGCCATGTAAGACTCATGTTAGGCAAGAAACTTAATTAGGGAATTATCTGTAGCAAAAGAGGCTGGACTGCATAGAGCTAACCCCACCCGCATCTATTAGCTTCGTGATGAAATTCAGGAGCTTAAAAATAGAGAGGAAGCCATGTAGAAGCAGCGGGCCCATATAGATTTTCTGAAGGAAGGTGATCAAAACACCAGGTACTTTCACTATAGAGCAAACCAACGAAACAAATACAATTATGTCTTGGGTTTTGAGGATGATAATGGAGTTTGGTGGAGGAATACTTTTTGAATATTTTTGCTACGTCAAACCCTTATGGTTTTTATGATATCCTTAGTGGTATACTGCCCACGATGATTGAGGACATGAATACTAGCTTGAACCGGATTTATACAGCAGATAAGGTTGTTAAAGCCTTTCACCAGATGGCCCCACTCATTGCCCTTGGCCCTGATGGTATGCCCCCTATCTTCTATAAGTCCTTTTGGCATATTGTTGGGGGTGACGTTACTACAGCTGTTTTGGCAGTTTTGAATACAGGTTTTATTTCTGAATCCATTAACACTACATTCACATCCCTTATAAAAAAATTCAGAATCCTAAAAAAGTTTCTGACTTTAGGCCTATTAGCCTTTGTAATGTGTTTTACAAACTTATTGCTAAGGTGTTGGTTAATCGTTTGAAGTTGGTTTTGCCTTATGTAGTAGCTGATTCTCAAAGTGCTTTCTGGCGGGACGCCTTATTACTGACAATGTGCTTGTTGCATTTGAGACTCTCCACTATCTCAAACGTAAAACCCAAGATAAATAGGGACTCATGGCCCTTAAACTAGATATGAGCAAGGCATATGACAGGGTGGAATTGATTTTCTTGGAAAAAATAATGCAGCATTTGGGCTTTGAAGGGAGAATGGTGACAACAATCATGTCGTGTCAAGTCAGTTTCTTATTCCGTTCTCTTCAATGGTGAACCAGTGGGCAACATAAAACCAAGCCGAGGTCTTAGGCAATGGGACCCTTTGTCACCGTACCTATTTTTACTATGTGCTATTGGCCTTCAGGGTCAGCTCCACAAAGCCGAAACTGATGGGAGTATCAGAGGAGTATCTATTAGCAGAAATGGACCATGGGTATCCCATTTATTCTTTGCTGATGATAGTGTGTTGTTTTATCGAGCTAAAGAATTTGAGTGCCAGGTAATACTTGATATTTTGTCTGTTTATGAAAGGGAATTGGGTCGGAAAATAAATAAAGACAAAAGTAATATATTTTTTAGTTTGAATATTGATCATGCTCTTCAGGTCCGAATTCAGCATCTTCTAGGCGTGTCAGCTATCTGGAGCTACGAGAAATATTTGGGGCTCCCGGCTTTGGTAGGTAGAGCTAAGAAACAAAGTTTTATTTACATCAAGGAGCGTGTTTGGAAGAAACTCCAAGGTTGGAAGGAAAAACTTCTCTCACAGGTTGGAAGAGAGGTTTTTATCAAATTAGTGATCCAAGCCATCCCCACTTATTCTATGAGTTGTTTCAAACTCCCAAAAGGTTAAATAAAGGAACTTGAGACTTTGATCCGAAAATTTTGGTGGGGTTACACCGGAGATAGTAAGAAAGTACATTGGGTGACATGGGAATGTCTCTGTGAGGCAAAGGAGATTGGAGGTATGAGTTTTAAGGATATTGAGAAATTTAATGATTCACTATTAGCTAAGCAGGTTTGGCGTATGATGAATAATAAGGAGTCCCTTTGTTATAAGGTGTTTAAGGCCAAATCTTCCTGGATTGTTCTATCCTGGAGGCAAAAATTCTATTCTTGGATCCTATACGTGGAAAAGCATTTTGAGTGCATGGGATATCATTAAAAGAGGGATTGTTTGGCGTATTGGTGATGGGCAATCTGTTTGCATTAAAGAGGATAAGTGGCTACTGGACAAAGTTCATAGAAAGGTTATCTCCCTGATCCCGTCCATCCCCCCTAATGCCAAGGTGAGCTGCCTTATTAATGCTAATATAGGTGGTTGGAAAGCTAATCGGATCAATCAGTTGTTCTTGCCTCATGAAGCTAGCTTAGTTTTGAGCATACCTCTGAGCATCAGAATTCTAGCAGATCGTCTAATCCGGTC
Organism: Notholithocarpus densiflorus; assembly: GCA_030021035.2. Taxonomy (NCBI): domain Eukaryota; kingdom Viridiplantae; phylum Streptophyta; class Magnoliopsida; order Fagales; family Fagaceae; genus Notholithocarpus; species Notholithocarpus densiflorus. The sequence goes on from JARYZH020000056.1 coordinate 1,796,048, forward strand.
CCATTCTTCTTCGGGTGAATTCACTACCCGCAGTGCCTACAAATTGTTGGTCTCTCGTGCTCCGGCTAGCAATGCTAGTCGCTTAAATCCTAACCCCCAGAAACTACTTTGGAGAGGCCTAAGGATGCTATGAGTTCCAATAAGGTAAAGCACTTCCTCTAGAGGGCCTGTAACAATGCTTTCCCTACAATGGACAACCTCCTTCGTCATTACATTGCTCTTTTTGCTACCTGCAACATCTGTAAAATTCAGACAGAGGACACCCTGCATGCAATTTGGGGCTGTCAGGAGGTCGATGTGGTGTGGACTAACTTGTGCTGGGCTAAACAAATGGTCACATCCCCCCACCTGGATTTTTTTGACCTCATTTTTAGGTTTTTGCAGGTCTCTGAAGAGTACAGCGGTGAAATTTTCTCCCTCATTGCGTGGCTCTTGTGGAATAGGCGTAATGCTATATGCTTGGGCAAATCAGTCCAACTAGCACAGCTGATGCCATCCTTAGTTGGTAGTATGCTTCAAGACTTCCTAAATGCCCAAGTATCTGACCTTAGTCCTGTTGAGGCCTCCCCACTACCCCGCTGGCTTCCCCTGGATCAACAATTCTACAAGGTGAATTTCGAAGGAGCTATTTTCAAGAACATTGATGCAGCTGGTTTGGGCCTAGTCATCCGTGACAGCAATGGTGAGGAAATGGGAGCAATGTCCCAGCGTGTTCCTCTACCCCAAACAGTTGTGGAATTTGAAGCTCTTGCGTGTTGACGTGCTGTTTCCTTTGCCATTGAGCTTGGTCTTCGCGAGTTAGTCATTGAAGGTGATTCTGCACTGGTAATCCAAGCTATCAAAGATGGACAACCATGCCAATCCTTCTATGGCCACATTGTGGATGACATTCTCCATTTATCTGCTCAGCTACGGAGTTTTAATTTATGTCATGTGAAACGTAATTATAATAGAGTAGCAGATGCTTTGGCTAAAAAATCTCGGGTTGGGTTAGACTTTCAGGTGTGGGTTGAAGATTTACTAGGAGATATTCTCCCTCTTGCTATGTTGGATGTTCATTAAGGGCCAAAATGGCCAAATGACCATAAAATCCTAACTATATAGTTAGTAGTTCCGGTTTCCAAACTATATTTTTAACTAGCAACTCGAGTTCTAGAGACTCGATTTTAGCCTATAAATCGAGTCTTTGAGACTCGATTTCCATGGTTTAATCTCATCTGATGTGGCATTTTTTTCCTACGTGGAAATTGAGTCTCTAAGACTTGATTTATAAACCAAAAAAATTTTAAAAAATTTGAAGTCTATGTACAAGCCGAAATAACCAAAAACAAATTTAAGAAATCTCAAACACAACAATCCAACTCAGATTAGAGGGAGAGAAAGAGCTCAGATACTCAGATCAGAGGGAGAGAAAGAGATCAGAGGGAGAGAAAGAGCTCAGATCGCGGCCTGGGCTTCGCGCCGCCTGGGTCGCGCACGGTGGTGGTCTGCTGGGTCCTGCACGGTGGTCTGAAGCCGATCTGAAGCCACCCACTCCGATCTTCTCCCTCTTTCGGTATCTGGTTTTTTTTTTTTTTTTTTTTTTTTTCCTCTGGGTTCTTATGTGATTGGTTTGGTTCTTCTCTCTGATGTGTTCTTAGTATATAAGGGTTATAAATCGAGTGTTAGAGACTCGATTTCCATGTAGTCGCCACGTGAAAAAAATGCCACATCAGATGAGATTAGACCATGGAAATCGAGTCTCAAAGACTCGATTTATAGGCCAAAATCGAGTCTCTAGAACTCGAGTTGCTAGTTAAAAATATAGTTTAGAAACCGAAACTACTAACTATATAGTTAGGATTTTATGGCCATTTGGCCATTTTGGCCTTCATTAAGTTTTATTCTTGTTTCATTAAAAGTTCTAGTTTGGTGTTCCAGTCTGGTTTCTCAAAAAAAAAAAAATTTATGTATATGTACCTCAGGATTTGGGATGGGATGTTTAAAACCAACTTATAAGTTTAGGGAATGGTTTGATTGTTAATTAAAGTTGCTCAAAAGTTCTCAGAACTGTTACAATATAAAAGATCTGACAGCCTAACCATAATTACTCATTTGATATTGGGTGGATCTATTCTGATATTTAAATATACTTATAATAGTCAAATCAGGATGAAACTAGAACTTTGAGTTAGGGAGGCAGCTTTATTGTTGGTTGTGTGCGGTAGTTTCAACCTTTGAATTTGCTACTACTTTTTTTTTTTTTTTTTTTGATAAACAAATTTTCTACTACTTAGTTGCTAAGGTATTTTTTTTTTTGTGTGTGTGGATAAGAACAAAATTATTTTTGTTTATAATTTTTTAAAGGACAAGGTTGTTTATTTTAGATAAAATTTGTTAATTGAGCTTAATTTTTTTTAGTTTTACTATTGGTAATTTTGGTTGTTGAGCTTTTTTTTTTTTCTTTGTTTTAAATTCTAGATCTATAATTTTTTTTTTTATGGTCACTAAAATGAGAAAAATGCTAGAGCTACAAGCTTTTTTTTATTATTATTATAAATTACAAATGTGATAAGTGGTTACTGCTAAGTAAAAAAATGATATGACTGGTGGGCCCATATGCGAACCAATAAGAATTTGCTACCAAAACAGTTTGTAAAAATATTGTAAAAACATTTGTGAGTATAACATTACTCTTAAAAGAATCAATGATATATTTTAAGGGAAACAAAATGTAATTTTATAGAAAAAAATTGCTAAAATTAGTACACATATATATAATAATATTTTTTAAAACAAACTTTTGTTTGGGGGGGAATCGTCCCCCAGTCTAATGGTGGCTCCAATCCCTGAGTCAAATAACTAATCATTAAGAGTGAGTATTGTGAGAACAGAGAACATACATATAATTTTATGAGTGCTCTCTTAAATAGACTATTTTCTTTAAGGACACCATCTACAGTGCCCCATAATTTGGAGCATGGAATAAATGGGAGACTCTAGTAGCCTCTCCAGAGATTTGAAGGTGTTCCATAAGGTGAATAGATCGTGATGATGAGTTTGTAAAGCAAGTAAAGAGCAAGATCCTGCAAGCAGGTATTCCATTCTAGTTTCTACAAAGGTATGTGTCTTCATCCTAATCAACACTATATTAAGTATAGACCTTTGTCTTTGCATTCAAATTAAAAATGATTCTCTCTTGCTTAAATAGAATTTTTATAATTTTGTTGTTGTTGTTGTAATTATCAAAATAGGAGATACAAATTGAAATAACTGGGTATTTAAATCCATATGTTTCAAGGAGTTAGCTATATCTATTTGATCATAAACCAATTTTTAATTAATTTTGGTCCCTTATTAGTGTTTGCAAGTTACTCTAAGTGAAACTTGAGGTGAAAGCCTAATTCAAAGTGAATCTTTGACTTCGTGGATTAGAGTTCAAGGTTGCCTCACTTAAGAGGACTCTTTGTCGAAATGCAAGCAATAATGAAAGATAAGAAATTAAATTGACTACAATTCGTAAGACAGTAAATTCCAATTACTAAGTCTAAGTTATTCCAATGCCATTAATTTGAAGTAAATTGATTAAAGTGAACTGTTTTGAAGTAATCTAGACTGAAGTAAATTAATTCAAAGTAATCCTAAGCCATTATTGTAGCATCAAATGATTGAAAGCAAAAATAAGCCTAGATCAAACACATAGTAACAACTAAATATTGCATTAACCTAAATTTGATTAAACATGATCACTAGTTACAAAGGAATCACTTCCAAGCATAAATTCTTCATATATCCTAAGAAACTAAGTACAAATGCTCTTAGAATTGTTCTCAATAATTTATCTCGTGTGTTCGCGGTGTCTTTTCTTGTAAAATGAGTCTTCATTTATACTTGAGGTTGAAGTGGCTACTGGCTACTTCCGATTTTGCTTTGCACATGTCGCTCCCTTGTTGAATCTCAATGCCATTTGTTGTGCAACCAATTGGTCTTGGTAACCTTTTATATCTCCCTCAAGCAACTACTCCTATATTGATTGTGTTGCATGTGTCATTGCCTTGTCTGTGTTCCTGTATCTACTCAAACCGATTTGAAGTAGGTCAAAACAATGCTATTTCTCATCATTCCAAGCAATTTTCTATCTTGCCTCGATTTCCAAAAAATGCACTTTGCCACATAATTCTTTCTTTTTCTACCTTGTCTATCTCTCAGTATGCCATGTGTTCATGCTTTAAATCATTAATTTTCACCCTAACAATTTCAGATTACTAGTAGCTGGTACTATATCATACTCAATATAGTATGGTATTTGTAATAATGCTCCTCTCTCATATGTGAGAGGATTTTAACCCATAGGATTCAATCCATAATAAATATGATTTACCATCAACTATGACTCTTGTCTCTGTATACTAATTTGTAACTTATGCAATGCACAAGAAAGCTTAATATAAGATAAATTTTCAACCTTTTTTTTTTTGTGAAAATGCACTTTTGGTCTCTATATTTTGGACGGATTCTCTATTTGGTCCCTAAATTGATTTCACTCCTAGGTCAGTCCTTGATTTCAGAAAATCGTTTTTATTTTGGTTTCTGCCGTCAACCCACTAACAGAAAATACATACGTGGCAAATGGAAGGCACTGTTTACTGACGTAGCTAATAAAAAAAAAAAAAAAAATTATATTTAGCATTTTTTAAATGTCGCATCAGCATTTAAATTAATAAAAAAAGTTAACTCAGAAAATTTAAATAAAAAGTAAATTAAAAAAAAAACCTTAAATCTAATTTAAACTAAAATCATTTCTTAAAAAATCAAAAATCATTATCTTTTTAATTCTTTTTGATTTTGTTTTTATTTTTCTTTAACATCATCAGCTTTAAAAAAAAATCCCTACACTGAAAGACTAATCTCAAATTCTCTAACTCTCTTCACGCTCAATGGATAGAATCTCTCACTCTCCACTATCCATGGTCGGAGCTCACTCGCTCTTCATCTTGAGGTAGAAGACCTTGGAGTCGCCGATGGTGGCGGAGGGGATGAGTCTGGTGTCAAGGAGCTTAAGGATTCCGTCATAGATGTTGGAGAGCTTCGGCTCGATCTTGGATCTGCAGTCCCGGATCATGGACACGTGGTCCTCGTTGTCGCGGCTCTCCTCCTTCTGCTCGATCGAGGAGATGATGCGCCACAAGGCTCGCCTCGCGTCGATCACGTTCTTGTACGCCACAGAGAGAAGGTTTCTCTCCTCGACGGTGAGCTCCTCGCTCTCCATTGCCGCCGAGACCTTCTCCGTGAACTCCACCATCTCCTCGTACCGCTGGGCTTGCTCGGCAAGTTTTGCCATGTACACGTTCTCTTCGCGAGCCGAGGGTGTCACCGCCATTGTTTTTGATTGGTGGTCTGATCTGTTCATGTGGGTTTCGGATTGCAGGATCGGTGGCTTGATGTGGCTTGATCGGTGGGATTCTGATCTGTTCACTTGTTGCTGTGTTTATTTTAAATTTCTGGGTTTGTCTTTTTTCATGTGGATTTGATGATTTTTCTGGGTTTATGGGTTTGATTTGTTGGAGGTTTCGGTGGAGGATAGGGATTTTGTATGTATTTTAAGCATCGGTTTATTAAATGTGAGTTATTTTAGTGTTTGGTTTGAAAGAAAATCTTGTTTTTTTGGGGAAAATGTTGATGATTGTTTAAGGAAAATTTATGAGGTTGGTTGGGTTTGTTGTTATTGTGATCCGAATTGGCTGGGTTTGTGTGTGTTTGTTTCATAAGAAACTTTTTGGTTTTGGGTGGAAATAAAATGTTGTGATAAAAATCTTAGGCATCGGCTTTTTAGATGTGAATGTTTTCAGTGTTTGGTGAAATTTTCTGGGAAAGATGTTAAATGCCTAGGAATTTTGTGTTCTTGAGTTCTTGTGATCTGGGTCCATGTTCCTGAGTTCTTGTGTATTCACGTTCAAATCTGTAACTATGTATTTTTATGTTTTTAATTTTAATTTTATGTTTTTTTTAATTTTGTTCAAATTGATAAATTAATTTTTTTTTAAATTAGACGATGACATGGCATGCGGAGGTGGTTTTTTATTTTATTTTATTAGCCATATCAACATCTAATATGCAAACAGTGCATTCCGTTTGCCACGTATGCATTTTCAGTTACTGGGTTGACGGTAGGGATCAAAATAAAAATGATTTTCTGAAATCAGGGACTGACCTAGGAGTGAAATCAATTTAGAGACCAAATCGAGAATCAGTCCAAAATGTAGGGACCGAAAATGTATTTTTGCCTTTTTTTTTTTTTTTTTTTTTTTACATAAATATGAAATTTCATAATTATAGTAGTTGTTAATGCACATTTATTATAATTGTGTGTGTTTATAGAATTATATAGTCTACTATTTAAAGAAAATATGATGTACCAAGATTTTAATAGGGGGTTTAAATATAGAATTTAATTTAAATTCAATTTTAAAATATATATTAGAATAATAATATGTAAAATTGGAGTAATACTACAGTCATAAACTATTTTACAACAATTTTACAAACTATTGATGTGGCAAATTCTTATTAGTTCTAATATGGGTCCACTACTAACATCACATTTATATTTACCAATAGTTATTTGAAAATTACTTAAGCCACATTAGCAATTTGTAAAAATGTTGTAAAATAGTTTGTGTCTGTAGCATTACTTGTAAAATTGTGGGTTCAGTTAGCTCAACAAGTAAAGTTTTTGATAGTTCAATAAGAGATTTACTAGGATTTAATCATTGTCTACATAAAAAAACCGATTAGCGTAAAAAAGAAAAAGTACAATTCTTATGTGGCACAATATTATACATCTAACTCATTTATGGCAAAATTCAAAATCCGCCCAACCAAACCCAATTACCACACCTAATACAAAAAACTTTTATTAAAATTTAAAATTGTTCTCAAACCAAAGACAAAGAACAACACACTTTTATGGTTTCACAAAGAACAACATACAAGGCGAAGCTCTCATCATCATGGCATAATGGTTGCACGAAAGAAGAGCTAGCAAACATAAGATAATACAACGAAAGTAAAGCAAGAAAGTGCTTGAAAATGAACAGAGAAATTGATAAACCCATAATGTTGTACTGAATTTTGTTTTGCATTCTTAGAATTTAAGCACACATGGAGGTTGGAAAGTCGAGGTGGCACATTATTTTAATCAGAAATATGCTTTATCGTGAGAGACCTGCGATTGCAATGTTTCTTACTATCATCATTGTAGTTGGAAAAATGAATATTAAACCCGACCTGTGGATAGCCCTAATGGATATTATCTTACCTAAGCCAATTATACTTTCAACCTTCTCTCTTGTGCCAATCTTACAAATAATAAAGTTGTTGACACTCCTATCGAAACAAATGCATGTTTCACCCCTCATAATGGTGAGCCTCTATCAAATGTTACACATATCAACAGCTAGTTGGGAGCTTTGTTATTTCATAGTTACTCGACTGAATATCTCTTATACTGTTAATTAGCTCCTTCAATTTATGGACGCCCCTCAATCCACACATATTGAAGTTGCTGTCTGTACTTTTCACTATGTTAGGGGTACCTTTTTCATGGCTTGTATTTCTTTTCTTAATCATCCTTGGTCCTCTGCACTTTCATTGATTTAGATTGGACTATAGGCCTTACCAATCACCATTCTATGACGAGGTTCAGTTTCCTCCTAGATACTTCTCTTGCCTCTTGCCTCTTGTCATAGTAAGAAACAAATTATGGTAGTTTATTCTAGAATTGAGGCTGAGTATCGCAACTTAGTTAATGCCACGTTTGGCTTTGAACAGGGACGGAACCAGGATTTGAACCTGGGGAGGGGGGTGGGAAGCTTAAAACAAAAAAAAAACAAAAAAAAAAAATTATGAAAATAAAAACTAACATCCATTTCATATTCAACAAAATACTACATACAAAATAAGTGTTTCTAAAACATTTCAACATTATAAAAACATCAACAAAGTATAACATTCAAAATAAGTGTTTCTTAAACATTTCAACACATTTATCAAAATGGAACTCGGTGCTCTTTTAAATCTCGAAAGTCGTTTATGATTGATTCTGTACCAAATTTTGCAACAATCTCCTTCTCAATGTAAAAAATCATAGAATCCATTAGAAAATCATCTTCCATCTTGTTGCAAAGCCTATTCTTGATAATATTTATGGTTGAAAATGCTCGCTCTGTAGTTACAGTAGAAACTGGAAGAGTAAGCATAAGTGTAATCACTCTATAAACATATGGGTAAAATAATGATTTTTGGGTTTTTACCAACCATTGGCACAACTCAAAAATACTTGATAGCTTTTTGAAGTCCGGATGCTAAACTATAATGTGCTCATAATGATCAACTTCTGCCTTTAAAAGTGTCATTTCTTGATCTGTGAAGTCTCTCAGATAAAACTTGTTTACTAACAACAAAATGTCTTTACTTCTAAAAGACTCATGTGCCTCTTTAGGATCAAGAGCTGAACTAAGATTAAGCAATTCCACCGCATGCTTACTAAACCAATAATTTAATTCTTGTAATATAGAATCTATCACAGCATAAAAAATATCTACTCGATAATGATGCTCAATTGTGAAGTCATCTTGTTGATGACGAGCTAGACCTCCTCTCTCAACATAACAAGCATTCATATCTGGGACATCTATGTCACGTGCCTCACAAAATGATTTCATAGTGGTAAGTAAACTATCCCATTCTTCATCTCTGAATTTTTGAATAAGTGCTTTAATGGATGAAACAAAATTCATGACATTTAAAATGTCTTGAGACTGACACTGCAAAGCTTGACAAAGTTCATCAATGATCTCCATAATTTCTTTCATGAGATGCAAAATGAACACAAATTTAAAAGAAATCGTAGCATGATAACATGAGTATGCTGCTTCTTGTTGGGAAGTAGTATTTCCTTCCTTGATGATCTTAAGTAAAATTCCACATGTTGGACTAAATATATTTACCAAACTAGAAATCGATCTCAAGTGAGAACCCCGACGAGTATCTCCAGCCTGTTGTAATGTGCTAATTTGATTAAGTATTTTTCCAGTTTCAAGCTCATCAATTTCAACAAAATATGCAATTTGATCAGCATAAGCTTTTTTTAGTTGCTTAGTATGCTTGCATGAAGCACCAACAACATTGACAATAGCAGATAATCTATTAAAAAAACTTTGAACAAGAATAACTTCTTTTGATGTTGCCACTAATGCTAACTGCAAGTGATGTGCAAAACAATGAATGTTGTAAGCATACGGACAATCATTTGAAACCAAAGCTTTTAATCCACTCCACTCACCTCACATATTGCTTGCACCATCATATCCTTGCCCTTAAATATCTTGAATATCCAGACTATGATGTGACAAGACAGAATATATTTCATCTTTTAGGGTTAAAGTCGTAGTATCAAGGACATGAACTACCCCAAAAAAACGTTCTCAAGCAAATCTATCTTTGTCTACAAATCTTATAACAATAGCCATTTGCTCATTCATTGACTCATCACGAGCTTCATCAACAATTAGGCAAAACTTTGCATGATCAATTTCTTCACGAATTGCCTTCTAAAAGAATGGAACACAATTACACAACCACACCTGCAGCATGACAACAAAGTTTCTACTTTTTAGAATGTTTGCTAAAGCCATGACTTAAATAGTTAATTAATGCTATCTGAAATCTGATTATTGACTATTGGCCACACAAAGACTTAAATCACAACCACACAAAGAATTAAATCACAAGCAGATAAGCACAAGCTCATATATATTGGCCACACCACACAAAGTGACAAAGACAAAGTTATTGACTCATTCACAGACCAAAGACTTCGGTCTCACAAGCTCAGAGTCACAGTACACACTTCAGAGTCATAGTACCCTCTTTTAGATTATATACATATACCAGCTTTTTTTTTTTTAATTTGGGGGGGGGGGGGGGGGGGAATGGCTCCCCTTGCCCTACTGTAGGTTCGTCACTAGCTTTGAGCTTCTTTGGTTGCACTAGCTTCTACAAGGTGTGTATTTCATTCTCGTCCGCCATTGTTTTTGTGTTGTGACAATAGGAGAGGAGTGATGTTCGATTACCTATAATGATGTTTTCATGAGCGGACGCAATTTGAGATTAACTACCATTTTGTCTGGTACCATCTTTTTAGGGGACTTTACAACTTCATTTGGACTCATTTTGAAACAAACTTGTTGATATCTTCATTGAGAATCATCCACTAAGCCACTTATGCCCATTGTACTATTACTTGTACAAGTCCTTAAGGTTAACACTACTAGTCATAGCCATTATAGGAATTTGTGTGTATATATATACTTCTCATTATACAAGTTACAGAGTTTTACCACAATAGAATACACTAGAGGTGTGCAGAATACACAATAGAATACACAGAGTGACAGAGTTGATGGGATTTTTTGACCCAACCCACCATGGTAGGTTAAAAAAAATCCAGTTCAACCCAACCAATCACAGAGGTTCAACCCAACCCAACTCACATGGATCTAGTTGGGTTGGGTTGAACCCATGGGTTGGACAATATTTTTTTATTACTATTATTATTAAATGAGTAAAAAATATATATCTCGCTTGTCACCTGAGTTGATAAACAAAATATATATGAATTAGTATTTTAACTCAATTATAAACAAAATATATCCAACTGAGTTAATAAACAAAATAAACATGAACTAGTATCCCAACTCAGTTATAAAAAAGGAAAAAAGAAAAAAGAAGGGAGTGAGAGAGCGTGAGTGGGAGGTGACAGAGAGAGAAATAAGATTGTTAGGGTTTGCGAGGTAATTGAGTTTTATATAGGAGGAGCTGAATAGTGGAAAAAATTAAATAAAAAAATTATTAATTATATAATGTAGTTTTAAATATATATTAAATATATATAATTTAAAATTTAAATATATAGGTGGGTCGAGTCGGGTTAGGCGAGTTGTGATTGTTATAACCCAAACCCAACCCAACCCACTATTAAAATTTTTTTAATAGCCCAACTCAACCCACACACCCCTAAAAACCGACCCAACCTAGTGGGCTGAGTTGTGTCGGGTTGGTGAGTTGGCTGCACACCCCTGAAATACACATCAAATTTTGTTTCCCACTATTCATTTGTAAAAGCCATAACAGAAGAGTGTCATTTATATAATTTAAAGGAAGAGAGTATCATTTCATTCATAATTTGGATAGGATTTTAAAATAGAAATGGAACATTCTAATAGGAGGCAAACGTTTGAGGGAGTGTCATTTTGATAATCTTCTAGAGAGGTTGTGCAATTTGCTTCTTCTTCTTCTTTTTTTTTTCTTTTTTTTTCTTTTTTTTTTTAAGCTTATTTAATTTATGTGCAACTCTTTTAAGTTTTAACATTACACTTGTTTATATATAATTTATTTTTAAGCAAAATAAACTCATTCTAAACACATTATAATATTGAATTTATAATCCATTTTGCTCTGTGGTTGGGAGCTCTATTTTTTTCACCAAAAATGAGTTATATGATATTATTATGTATTTAATTATTTAGAATATAGAAGGATGTTTGTCAATAAAAAAATCGTAATAGTAACAATGGCACTGATGACAAAGTTGTGGAGGTTGTAACATTGAAATATGATTATATTGATGGTGATGGTGATGTCATGATGTTAATGCGCGCGCGCACACATATATATATATATATATATATTTATATCTTTTTGTGACCCTTTAAGGAAGAGTAGGAGGCGTCACTAGGTTAAAAGGTCTTTAAAAGAAATAATAAATTGATAATAATAATCTGCAATAACAAGATAGCAACAATTGTTTCAAGTCATAATATTGATAATGATAGAATAGTAGCTAAAGAGTAAAGACAATAGCAATATCAATGACAAACATATTGATGGCATTGAGGCGTAGTTGTGTTATGGTAGTAGACTAGTAGTGGCAGCAACATGGCAGTGGTTAACATTAAATAGTGTTAAATTTTATTTGCACTTAAAAACAAATTTGAAGGGAGTTTTGGTTCAGAAGCAATAGATTGGGTTCTTAAATTGAAGAATTTGATAAGGATATGTATCCAAATGTTAGTCGATTAATGTTTTGAATTTGTCAAAAAATAAACAAGTAAAATGTTTTACTGTCCACTCAAGTATTACACTTAGTTGGATTAAAAAAAAAAAAGTTTTCCTCGCGTCATTTTTTATTTCTGTAAATTGATATATTGCTTTTCTTAATTTTAAAATATGTACAGATTCATCCATGCATGATTTTGTATGGTTCCTCTTTCATTTTAAATCGTAGGCTTAGAAAAAGCTTATAATTATCTAGAATTAATTCCAACTACATCAACATTGATAACATGTGAAGCTAACAAAAGGTCTCGATGTTTGCTCTCGAAAATCCAGTGGTTTCGATTATACCACACTTTCCATGCTATCATAAAAAATAGTTCTAGTAACTAGCAAGTTCAACCACTTCATATCCTGCTAAGTTGTACATATTCTGATATGGTTTGGAAGTCCACATGCTTATGGGGGACCATGTCTCATTCCACAAATCTTTCTTTTGTGAATGTGGCTGATCAAGTTATGCAAAGAAAAAATGACCCAGAGATAGCAATATTTTTCACAACCAGTTAGATGATCTGGAATAAGCGAAATGAGGCTCTCTACGGTACTCCATGTCCCGACCCCTCTTTTCTAGCCAGGTCTGCTGCAGCTCATGCTATTGAGTATTTAGAGGGTAATTATAAAAACTTGTCTTGAGATTGTAAGATAGTATTGTTTCTTTGGCTTTCCTTGTTGTTTTCTTGCATTTAGCTGCTGCCTTTGTTAGGTGCAGGGAAAGCTCTGTAGCTAGTTTAGGCTTCTTCAGCTTTCCCTGCCTTATTTTTGTACAACTTTTTCTTTCTTTAAATAAATTTCTGCCGTTTATTCTAAAAAAAAAAAAAAAAAAAACCACTTCATTCACCTTTTGCATCATATAAAAATAGTGGAATCTTTGGCCTACTGCAATCAGCTCCAAATGATTATGCTCCCCACGCTACTCTTGTTTTTTCACATGCCCACAGAGCATGCATAGTGCTTATCGCACCAATTCACCGCATTAATCCCACCAAAGTTAGTTGTGCACATTTAACTAATCTTTACTACTTTCTACATTTCTTTATTTATCAATCAGTTTACTATTTTTACATTTCTTTTTTAGGTCCTGATAAACGATAATTAGGTCTTGTGCCCTTAAGACAATTGTTAATAAACTATTTCTATTTTAAAAAATTTTTGACACCACTTTCATAAAAAATATAAAAAAATGTTAATTATTTTTTTTTCCTTTTCAGATAAAAGTTTTAAAAATATTTCATAGACCAATGTTTCCGCTAAACTTTACTTTTTTTTTTTTTTTTTTAATATTAAACCTTATTAAAATTCTGGTCTTAGGTGTAGAGGATGAGTTCAAATCCCTCTTACCTCACTTGCTGGAGGTTTTTTTTTTTTTTTTTTTTTCATGCCCATTTCCGGTTTTTGGGCCTTACATTTCTTAAAAAAAAAAAAAATCAAGAACCGCTGAAGAAAATTCAAAAAACAAAAGAAAAAGAAAAAGAAAAGAAATGCTAATAATAAACTCAAAAATCAACCCATGCTATGTAATGGTCAATTTAAACCTCACAGAAGTGTTTTCAACAAAGACAAGTTCACACAAAATAAGAAATACTAAACTAAAATGTAGTTTGGCTACAGTCGAAATATAAAACTTTGAAACTAGTTTTTCATATTTAACCACTGCCTCCACAAACAAAACTCGTTGAAAACCAAGCCACTTACTTCTCTGAAGAATTGGGTCCGCGCTTCTTCCCAAATCCAACAACTGTAAAAGAGACCAACAAAAAAAGAGTCAATCCATAGTTATATAGCTTACAAACATATATAGGCTCTCTTTTTTCGGTTGACACTTATATAAAACTGAAAGAACCGTATGGTATTGAACCTATAATCTCATCTTCCACGGTGTGTTTATGACGAAGGAGATGCCATTTGGTCCAAAGACCTTTGGCACATTTTGCATGACTCTCAAAAGCAGTCCAGAACTAGAAACACTATGAAATTCTTACGTATAGTGAACCACCCTTAGCCATCCATTATTCACATAAACTGACCCACTTAAAACCTACATGTTATAAGCCTAGAATTCTAAACCCAGAAAAATTGGCAACAGACTAGTTAGATATAGAAACGTCAACAAAAAGCAAGTTAGATGATATTAAGTAATTCCATAAGACTAAAGATTGGTCTATAATTCACGTAACAAGAGCCGGATCAATGCAATCTGTAGGGTGGGTATCACATTTTTTAATCGGTAAAATTCTGTTAGGACTTGGTGCTTCTTTGATAGTTGAAAAACCACATACGCTACACTGCTTGTATGAATGTATTGTGCATGATCCTAAAGATGACTATAGGTTGGGAGACACTTTTTGCAGTGGCATTTCAATAATCATCTTACCGGCACGGAGTCATGACTTATGAACCCACAGAGAGAAATGCATTACTCTAGTGTTTTAAGGGTATTCCATAAATTCATTACATCAACCACCAACTTATGCAAAACTTCGTCATTTATGTTCTTCCCCGCCATTCAATCCTATCAAACTCTCCACATGGCATGACATAACATGGCTCAAATTCAGAACATCCATTTCAGTTATAATTATACTGACCATATATCAAATGGAACCGGATGGCACATTGTAAATACATATTCAGCATTCACCAATGCCATTTCTACTGATAATATAAAAGTTCAAATGACATTTCATGATCTCCTAAGACTATTCTTACATGACACCCATGTTTAATCTCTAGAAACTCACACTTACAATCATCAACTAAATAAGTAAAATTAAACATCTAACTAACAAAAGACATCAAATTACATTTCATAATCTCCTAAAACTAGGTTTAATCCCTAAAACATAAATATGAACATTGTGCAGAACACAAACCATGTTTAATTTGTAAAACTACTTAACTAACTAACAAAAAGACATCATATTTCTAGTAAAACGTTACATAAAACATAATGGGTTTAACTCAAATCCTTAATAAAAGTAAGAGAGAGAGAGAGAGTGATAAACAGACCGGCGGTGACGAAGCGGCGATTGTACTGCATGCGCTTGTGGGCACGGCCACGTGGCTTCTTCTTCTTGTCTTGCTTAGCCACCTTTGGTGTCTGACCTCTCACCTTTCCGGCACGTGCCAACGATCCGTGAACTTTACCTGCTCACACACCCATTTCAATTACTCCATTATCGAACCCAAATCTAAGCAAATATTATACAATAAAGAGAAATTCAGAGAGGGGTTGAGATATTTTTTTACCCATGGATGAGTCTTCTTAGTGCTTTTCTTATTCTTCTTTCTCTGATGGAATCGCCGGCGAGCACACACAGCGTGAGAGATTAGGGTTAGGGTTTTGTGTTTTGGGGGAAGTGTGTTATATATAAGGTGGGCAAGAGATGTGATCCAACGGCTGAGAAGTGAGCACAGATTAATGTTGGGTTCAGATTTGGGGGATGAGATGGATGGAATGATACGCTGTCGTTTTTGTCTGAGTTTGATGAGAAAGGAGGCTAGAGCCTAGAAGCCCAATTGTCCAAAACGTTGAATATGAATGAATGACATTATGGGCCTTTATGGGCCAACAAGCAACCAAATTAATCTTATGGTATAATTTTTGTCAATTTTTTTTTTGAGATGGTTTTATAATTTATCGTTCGCTCCTTATGATAACTCTTTAGTATCAGACCAAAATATTATTGGTTTTTGCTTTTTGGTGTAGGCTGGGAATAAACATTTGAACCCCAGATCTCTTATTTAACCATGAGAAATTTTACTAGTTAAACTAACAGAAACTCACAATTTTTGTCAATTTATAATATCACTTTTTTTAATGGATATATAAGGTGTGTTTAGATACCGTTTATTTTGCTGAAAATAATAAAAAAATAATTTTCCGTTACTGTTCACACTTACAAAACACTGTTCATTTGCCTTAATGCACTGTTCATGTCTCATGAACAATGCAAGAGGCGCTGGTCAAAAAAAAAAAAAAAAATGCAGACGCAGGATGATAATTTCTATCCAAACACTCACATAGTATTACATTTTTCTCAAGTTTAATATATATATATATATATATATATTAAATTTTACTAAAAGTTTATTTTTTTATCCCTAAAAACCTAAATTATTGAAAATGTTTCAATTTATGTCCTTAAACTTTTTTTTTTTTTTTTTATCTCTAAACTATTAAAAAAATATTTCTTTCCTTCTATTTTTTTTAACTCTAATATATTGAAGAAAAAGAAAATCTCTTTACAAAATTTAGGGATAATTTTTTTTTTAAAGTTTAGGAATGAAAAGAAAATTTTTGCTAAAATTTAAGAACCAAAATAATATTTTATCCAAATAAAAGGCTAAAACATAATTTTTGTCTCTATATTTTATAGAAAGTTTTTTTTTCATTTTTAAACTCTAGAAAATAGTTTTTTTTTTAAATTATTAAATATATTTCACTTGAAGAATATGAAAATTGTTGTTAAATTATTAAAATGTTTCACTTTTTATAAATATGCAAATTGTTTTTAAACTATTGAAAAATGTTTCATTTTTTATATAAATATGTCAAATTGTTTTTAAACTATTGAAGGCTTGTTTGGTGAGTGAGTTCAAACTCACATTTTCACATTTTAAACAACATTACACACTTTTTCACCCACACGTATTTCAAAAAACTCCTAACAACAATTCTCAAATTACTTTACCAAACACCCCCTGAGAATGTTTACTAACATGTTTAAGGGAATGTGCAGACTAGCAGTGTGAAGGGCTTCTATATAGTAAGTTAGGCAACGTTTGAAAGAATATTGGAAAGTAGCATCTCGAGTTTTAGAAACTCGAGATCGACATTAAAACTCGAGTCTCAGAGACTCGCTTTGTGCTCGCTTTGTACTGGCTGAGTTGGACAAAAAATGCCACCTAGATCTCGAGTCTTAAAGACTCGTTTTGTACAAAATAAAAATCGAGTATTTAAGACTCGATTTTCTTAGGGAAAAACGTGATATGAACTCACAATATTTAATTAAAATTTGCATAGAACTCGAGTCTTATAGACTCGAGTTCCACTGGGGAAAATAATAAAAACTCACACGCATAACACTCAACCCGTATATAATAACACATGCATAACACAAGTGCTATAAACACAGATAGCCTGATACACAGCCTTCTCACCCAAAAACAAAGCATCCTCACTAAGTCTCTCAGCCTCACTAACTCTCACTCACCCATAACTCTCACACCACATTGCCTCTCACTCTCACTCACCACACTGCCTCTCTCACTGCTCTTCCCTCTCAACAAATTCATATCTCAGGTAAGGGTTTGCATAATTTGATTGTCATTGTAGTTGGGTATTAGTTGTTTATGGGTATGGGTTAAAGAGTTTGACTATTTATTTTGTAGATAGTTAACATAACTTAGTTAATTTACCAATATTGTGAATTATAGAACTTTGTTTTGTTAGTGTTAATTTTTTGAGTATTTATTTGCATGGTTTTTGTTATCAAAATTTTATCTATCATTTCTAGGCTTTTATTTTTATCATGATCTTACAAGTTTTTTTGACTTTATTCATCATTGTTTTGGGTATGAAATAAGTAGTGAATGAATGTAATGAATGGGTATGTAATCATGCTCCTCTACCCATCTAGTTCTTTCAAAACCCTTTTAGGCATTATAGGCCACCACACAATGGAGTAATAGATAATTCCGTCTTTCCATCCACTAGGATTAGAAGGTTTACATCTTGGCCTTTAGATATTAATGGGCAATGGGGCACTCTATAATCTGGCTTGAATATGTTCAGCCTTAAGATCACATTACTTTTTTTCCCCCACTTTACGACTATGTGATTTAACTAATATAGTAACTTGACTTTAACAGGTTTACAATGGCTGAAATTGATATAATCCTATACCACGGTGGTTCGCTTAAGAATGCCAATGCGAACAAGGGATTGCCATTTGAAGGGCCAGGTATAAAGACCTATTATACCCAAATTGATCGTAGGTTGAAGACCCTTGACGAATTGAAGAAGATTGTCATGGAAGAGTTGTGTGAGAATCCTGCTGTGCACAACATACAAATTACTTATCGTATGCCAAATGAAATCCTGAAGCACCGAATTAATTACAAGTATATGGCGATAGAAACAGACAAACATGTAAAGATCATATTTGACAAGTTGGAGAGAATACCTGAAGTAACTAACATTGAATTGTACATACAGTTGGAGCCGCGTGCAGTCTGGCAAGAGGATATTTAACAAACAACCACAAGTTTACAGGTTACGGTTCTGGATGCTTAATATAAGTATTCTACACATGTAGAGGATGATGATGTTCATGCCGATGGTGATGATGATGATGATGATGATGACGACGACTATGTTGATGAGACTACTGCTGTTAACAATGATGATGACGATGATGATGACGACTATGTTGATGAGAATATTGCCATTAACGGTGAAGATTTTGCCGATAGAAATGAGTATGAAGACATGATTGACAGAGGGGACTTTCGGGACTTTGAGGACTTTGAGAGGGACATTGATAACGATGAGACATTGGACGGTAGTGAACCTGATGCAGACAATGTTATTAGTGTCCAAAACATTACGAACACAATCCCTGCCTACGCACCTCCTGCGTTGTCATTCTCTGCAAATACTTGGGAAAATATGGTTGATCCTTCACATATTGAGATGTCATTTGTGTCTACTTGGAGAGAGGGGATGAATTTGTGTAAAGGGTTGACTTTTACCAATAAAGTGGAGGTGAAGCGCGTATTAACAATTTGTGCCCTCAAGGAAAACAAATATTTTATAATCAGTAGGTTGACGACGAAAAAACTTTGTGCGAAATGCGTGCATGAGTCATGAAAGTGGTATGTCTGCGCAATTATGAAGCCTAATCTCCACAATACTTGGATGGTCACCGTGTATGTGGGTCCTCACATGTGTATACCGATTGGGATGCGAAATGATGGTAGAATGATGAGTTGTAATTTTATTGCATCAAACATCCATAAGAAGTTATGTGAGGATCACACTACTCTAGTTAAGCATCTTAGATCTATGATAGAGACGAAATATAATGGCCATAAGCCTTCTTACTACAAGGTATGGGATGCGAAACAAAAGGCGATTGCGAAGATGTTTGGGAATTGGGAAGAGTCTTACCAAATGTTGCAAAAGTTGCTAATGGCATATATTGATCAGGATTTGACTACCCAGGTGTTCTATCGTATCACACCCACCGATGAAGATGACACTGTATTGTTGCATTATGTGTTTTGGTCTTTCAGTCCATGCATATCATGATTCAAATATTGCAAGCCGGTTATTAGTATTGATGGGACCCATTTGTATGGTAAATATCAGGGAAAGTTGTTGGTGGCAATGGCAACCAATGCTGACAACAAAGTATTCCCTCTCGCCTTTACTGTTGTGGATTATGAGTCAGGGTCCAGTTGGAGGTGGTTTTTACAGTGCCTCAGAGAAACGATTGGCCACGTGATACTTGACGAAGGCATTTGCATAATTTCTGACCGACATCTCGGTATCAAAAACGCTATTGCAAACTGGCCTAGAGGGGATGATGGAAGAACACGAGTATTTCATAGATATTTCCTTCGACATGTTGTTAGCAACTTCAATACCCATTTTCAGAACTTGACTCTAAAGTTAGCGGCGTTGAAAGCGGGATATGCTAGTCAGATAGTTAAATTTGATACCATAATAGAGTCCATTAAGGAGGTGGAAATTGAGGCCATTAGGAATAAGAAGAAGGTGACGGGGAAGGATGGCAAGGAAAAGAATCAAGATTATCTTCCATACACATACCTAATAAGCGAGTCTATGGATATGTGGACCCAGTCACATGATGGTGGGAGACGTTTTGGGGCAATGACAACCAATATATCAGAGTGCTTCAATGGTGTATTGAAAGGTGCACAAGGCCTTTCTATTGCCGCGTTGTTTGAGTTCACTTGGAATAAACTTGTTGAATATTTCCACGACCAGCACAAAGAATACCATTATGAGTTATCAGAGGGTAAGAAATTGAGTGAATATGCCTTATCCACGTGGGATGGAAATAAGTGTAAATCTGAGAAACACTATTTCAAGCCATTTAGCAATGAAGAGCTGATATTTTAAGTAGTTACCCAACTCAACATGTGTAGCGCAGGAGGGGGAAACCACAGTTATGAAGTTCGGTTACGGGAAAGAACATGTAGTTGTGAGAAATGGAAAAACATAGGGATTCCGTGTTCACATGCAATTAGAGTATGTGACCATTTACATATTGATTCAACCACATATATTCACCCATGTTATGGTTTGAACAATGCCCTTAACACTTATGAGCATGCATTTGTGGTTATTAAGTCACAGTCATTGTGGAGGGATCCCATGGGGCCAAAGTGGTTGCCTAATCCAGCATTGTTGCGGGCCAAAGGTCGATCAGTGAAATCAAGAATAAGGAATGAGATGGATGGAGTGAGGAATAAGGATCGAGAACCGGGATGGCAGAAGGAGGACGCAAATTTGATAGAGAGTCAACCCAAGCAGACATGTGGACTGTGTCATGCTTCTGGGCATAACCGCAGAAAATGTCTGTAGTCCCGTGGCGCTTCCACAAGCGGTCATGTTCCACACTAGGTAGGTAGATGGCAAAAAGTTATGCATCGGTTAAATAATTGTTGTTCATTCAATGTTTACCTAATGTTTACTATCTTGTCTCCTAACGTGATTACTCTACGTTTTTCAGGCATGCTTCTATGGACGACGTTTTTGTCGTGCGGACCGCCGATCTTAGGAAAAGTGACTACGTTGTATTGGCTCTATGTGAACTTTTTGGTTTTTGTTTAATGTACTTGTAATTCTCTATCCAATGTACCTCTATGAAGATTGTGATTTGAGTAGTATGGTTAGAACTGCAAATTAAGTGTGGTTGGACATGTTTAGAATGTTGATATATTAAGAATGCCTTTCGCTGCGATGTAAGTGCATTTGCATTGTAAAACTATGTTTATGCAGAGAGCGTAACAGTTTCTATAGTTGGTGCCTATTGAGAATGCCTTTTGATGTAATTTAAGTGCATTTACATTCTCAGTTTCTCTGCCTTTCAATGAGTGTTTATGGATTACATTCTCAGCTTCTCTATCTCTGTTTCTCAGCAGGTGCATGCACACATTTCAGTTTCTGGTTTGCCTGTATGTCCAGGAAAAAAAAAAAATTTTCCAACAGCAAAAAAATTTCCCAGTTTCTGGTTTGAGGAATGAGCAGAGCAAAACAGAGCAAAACAAAAAAAAAAAAAAAAAAAAAAATTTCAGTGGAACTCGAGTCTATGAAACTCAAGTTCCACTGGAAAAAACAAAGCAAAACAGAGCAATCTCTCGGCCTAAACAGAGCATTGAGCTTTTTTGATCTCGAGAATTAAATGCTCGAGTTCTTGTTCAAATATTTTTTTGAGAATCTCGAGTTTCAAACACTCGAGTTATTTTCTTTTTCTTTTTTGTCATTTTTTTATTTTTTTTAAATCTCACTTTTTTTTTCTTTTGTACAAACGAGCTTTTTTTTGAAATGTAAGTATTGTGAACATAAGTTTGATGGAGGTTACTGATCATGATATTTTTATTTGTAAAAAACTACTAAAATTGTTCAGGAAGAAGCTTATTTTTCTCTCAAAAAAAAAAAAAAAGAAAAGAAAAGAAAATAAGAAGCTTATCTAGCCTTTAAAATTTAGGCGTGTACAAAAAGTTAATCTGATTTTGATTTAATTATATTTATAGTATATGTAGGTGCTATAGAGTATAGAGAGAAAAAGACATAACATAATTATATAATATTTTTAAAAAATTAGAAAAAGCTTATTCTTTTTCATAAAAAAGCTTATTTTTATAATTCTATAGATCCATTTATTTTAAATTATTTGTTATTCTTCTATTGATCCAATTTTACTATCAATTTTCATATTCTAATATTATATTCTTTATCTATTTATTGTAAGGCAAAAGAAATATGGTTCTATCACTAAAATAAAAATAAATTTTTGTCGTTATAGAAGACGACATTTTTTAGTAGCAGACATTTTTTGGTAGTAATAATAAATAGGTATGAATAGAACAAAAGAGGGGGCTTATATAACTTTGTATAGCCTTTTATATACTCCCCCCCCCCCCTTTTGTTCTATTCATTAATTGAATTTAATCTGTTGATTAAGGCAAAGTTCCATAAAAACTCCCGCCTTCTTCGAAATATCATGAACAGTTCCCGTAGGTTGAGTGTCCCTTTCAAGGAAATATAGAATAGCAGGAACATTTAAATAGGTTTGATTCTTTAGCGGATCATAAAAGCCCACTTTTCGAAGAGCTCTTCCTTCTCTTCGGCATCGAGCATCAATTGCAACGATTCGATAAACCACCCATTGGGATAGATGTAGATGAATAATACCCCCCCTAGAAACGTATAAGAGGTTTTCTCCTCATACGGCTCAAGAAAATTCGAAATTATGTCTATGGATCGAATTTGAAATTTTTAATTAGTAATGTCAAATGGATCCATAAAATAATCAAATCAATTAAATATGAGTTAAGTACTTTTTATTATTCCTTATTCTTATCCGAAAAAGAAAATAAAATCATTTGTATTCGCATCCTCATAACTCAAGTTGGATAACTCACTAATAACCCAAGGAAACCCTTTACTTTAGGTATTTCGTTTATTGAGCGATCTCTAACCACGCACCTTTTTTTGTCTTTAGAATCTATTTTGATTCTTAATTAGAATCTATTTATTGAGACAACTGAAAGTGGTATTTCCTTGTCCCAGGATTCTTTATCGTTTCTTTGAATCATTAGGTTTAGACATTACTTCGGTGATTTTTAATCGTTTCAAAAAATGTCAGCAACATACCCTTTTTGTGATTTCTTTTTATCAAAAAATCATACAAATGGTCGATTTGATTCTTGCGCAATGCACTTTTAATCGAAAGAGTTTTACCTATTCCAAGAGGTTTTACTTATAAATTTGAAAATTAGATCCTTTCGATTTTTATATGGAAAATATACTTACGAAGCTGTTTCAACTTATTAATTAACACTAACCCTAGCAAGGCCGAAGAGAGGAAAATTAGCTCAACTTCAATATTGAAGGATGACACATTAAGTGGAGTCTTTAAAAAGGTGAGTGATGTTTGTAATCAATGTTGTAAATATTTTATTGTTAGATTATATTTTGCCATAATTTTGGTTGAGATAACTAATTCAATCAATGATTTTAAATGTTTGAATCAAGTAAAACATTATACTAAATTTCATTAATGAATTTTTTGTTATAAGAAGATTGGTGTTTGGGGGGGGGGGATGTCAAAAAGTCACACATTTCGACACAATTTAGACATGTGGCAAGCGGTGATTAGATTACTTTTCTCTGAGTTCGAATGGTGGACTTATATGATCATTTTCAATTTGGTAGTTACTAATAATATCACTTTATTTACTGAAAAATATCACTTTATCTTTCTTTTTGGCAGACACTTTATCTTTCTAAAGGGATAGAACCGATCACTATAAATTGTTAAGAACTAAATGTAATCACTTTTAGTTTTAAGGACTAAAATTGCTAATGGGCTAAAACTTATAAACCAGCAGCATATTTTGCACTGAAATCGAATTATATGAATGGATATGATTACAAAAATTCTATGGAGTTTTTAAGATCTTAATCCTCTTCTTTTTCTTTTTCTTTTTTTCCTTCTAATTTTTGGTGCAAGGGGAAAGCTCATTGGTCTTATGGATGGAACCTATTAGTTAAGCCTAAGGCTTAATCAAGAATTTTTTTTATTTTTGTAATTGTTATTTTCTTTTTCTTTCTTAGTTTAGGAATTTAATTCATTTTCTTGGTTATTTCTTTTCCTTGTACCCAATGCACAAAGCTTGCATTTTGTGGGGTCTTAGAGAGGTGATTCATGATTGGTTAGAAACTTCCTCCCTTTTTTTGGAGAGACTTATCTCCAAACTCGAATCCGCAACTTGTCACTTTTGGTGGAAGGCACTTGCCAACCAACATAGTTATTTTCTTTTCCTATTAAGGGTGCGTTTGTTTTGGGTGAAAATGGTTTCCGAAAATGCTTTTCTGTAAATGCGAGTGTTTAGTTGCACATGAAAAATACATTTTCCGAAAATGCTTTTCAGTTTGACCGTGTGTTGGGTGTAAAATCATTTCCGTTTTTATTTTACCTTCAAATCTCATTTTTCGAAAAACAGAGAGAGAGAGAGAGAGAGAAAGTGAGAGTGAGATCGTGCTCGCGCGCAAAGAGAGAGAGAGAGAGAGAGAAAGAGAGAGAGAGAGAGAGAGAGGAAGAAGAGAGAGCCCATCGCCAGTGACCACGAGCCTTCGACTTCGCCGGCGACCCAGAGCCTTCGCGCCACAAACCCACGAACCAATCTTCGACTTCGCCGCCGAACCCAGAGCCCAGATCACGCCACGAACCCAGAGCCTTCGACCCACGAGCCTTCGACTTTGCTGGCGACCCAGAGCCTTCGACTTCGCCGGAAACCCACGAACCGATCTCTCTCTTTGTGCGATTTTGATTTCTGTGTGATTTTGATTTTTGTTGTTGTTGTGGTGGTGTGGGTGGTGGTGTTTTGGTGGTTTTCCTGTTGTGTGGTGGTGGGTTTTGCTTGCTTGCCATCGGTTGTGGCTTTTGATTGCCGGAGTTTGCTGTCGTGGGTTGAATTGGAGTTTCGATGGTGTGTGGTGTTGTTTCGGTGGTGGGTATAAATTTCGGTGGTTGTGGGTTGTTGTTGGTGGTTGCAAGTGATGGGTATTTGGCTGTGATTTGTTCTGTGGATTGGGATTTGGCTGTGATTTTGAAATTTTCTATAATAAAATTTGTTTGGATGCTGAGAAAATAGCTGAGAAAATGTGAAAAATTTGTAGGAAAATAGTATTTTCAGAATAGAACCAAACACATGAAAATATTTTCTACAACAATTTTCATAATGCAACCAAACATTTGAAAATATTTTCCTTTTCTGAAAATAACATTTCCGGAAAATATTTTACGGGAACCAAACACAGCCTAAGATAATAAGTTTGGAACTCTTTTAAAGGAGCCTAGGGTTCAATATTGTTTTATCATTTTCTTGAGTAATCAGAGTTAATTGTTAGAGTTTTGGACAAATTGCCTAGGTGTGGGTCCTAGTTTATTTTATTTTTCTGCTCTTTAATTTTGGTGTTGCATCAGTTTTAATTTTGTCCTGCGCCACTTTCTTGTCCCTCCAATGTTTTTTCATGTTAGCCCCTTGTCAAAAAATTGAACTCATGTCTACTATATGAATAATGGGCGTCGTGTGTTTTTTGGATTGTTTGGACCTTGATAAAGTTTTCAGAAAGCGGATTTTGTTTGTGAAGGTGAAGTGATGGCTGCTTTGGCTGAATAAATGCCTACTAACGTGTGGCTCTCACTCACTTGGATCTAGTAAGTTGGGTCAATTTGTCAACCTGGAAAGGATGGTAGGAGTAGTTGCATGGTCTAGTCTTGAAGTCAAGTCTAGTTGTTAGATATTCTCAGTGGACAGAGTCCAAGCTTGATACTTCTTTGAGCTGCTTCAACTATTTCCGTAAGTGCTCAAGTCGTGTTTCCCTGAATCTGAATACTTTTAAGCATCCGCGTACTAATTTAACTGAGACAGTCCAACTCAGATAATAACCAGTTGGGTGGGCCAGGGCCTAGTGGTACATTCTTAAAGCTTGATGCTTGGGCATTGCTTTTCACAGGTTGGGTTACTTGTACTTATGAAACTCCTTCTATTGCTTGCATAGCAGAGAAAAGAAAAAGGATGAATTAAAAAAACTATTACTCTTCACTATTTTTCTAAAACCACTAGCCTAACTCATCACATGGCAGCAACCATCTGGGGCTTGTACAATGGTTCTTTTAATTAAGAACATTCCTTAGCATTGGATTTGCCTTCTAGGTATTATATCCTTTTTGGTGAACTTCCTCACACTTTGCTTCACTTTTTTTTTTAAGCCTAAAATCTAGGAAATTGGGATATGTGCAGCAGTGCAAGGATTTTGAACGAGTCAGCTTCTACTCAAAGGAAGCCACCTTTGCAAGGGTGAAGAAAGAAAAGAATCAAGTGCCTGGAGAAAGAGAACTCTCCAATGGGTTCCAATTTTCCTCGAGTTTTCAAGGATTTTCGCTACTAGAATTATCAATTTGCATAATTAGAGAACCACATGAATGCATTCAGAAAACTAAAGACATTCAAGGAAAATAAACTGATCTCACTTAGTCAAACTAACTGCTACTAAGAAGTTCAAATGTTCATCGTGAGTTTTTCTCTAAGAAGCATGGACACCCTAAAATCCCTGGTGTATCTATGTCAGACATGCCAGGGACACTTTTGCATGCATGTCCTCATTGTGTTGGGAGGAAAAAATATTTTTATTATAAATAAAATAAAAAAAGGAAAAAGCAATCCCCTTGATTTTATATATGTTTTTAAAGATTTTGATAGTTGTTATTTATTTTGGAAACTTAAAATAAACATAAAATATGCATATAAAAAAATAAGAGATGCGTAAATATGTATAGTAATTGATTAATTAAGGTTAGTGGTTACTATTGGGTCTTGAGTTGCAGCTTTAATTTGCCAAGGAAGACTACCAAAGATAAGAAAAGAGCAAGACGGTTCAAGTTATGCAATGCAATGTAGAGTATAGACAACTAAAATGGTTATGAAAACCCCAATTTTTCTGAGCCAATGTCTGATAAGACTACATATATTTTCATTCCATCACCTTCAAAATTATATATATATACAAGATTAAAATGACATTTAAATTGTCAAAAAGAACATATTTTAGCAATACAACCAAACAACTTCAGCATTTCAATATCTGACAACATAAATTTTAAATATTTCTTTCTCATGACATGTAAAACGTTCAGTTATATATTTGTGAAGCTCACACCACATCAAATGCATTTTCCACTTTATATATATATATATATATATATATATATAATAGTACAGTAACAGAAAATTTTACATTCAAATATTTAAATTTTAGAAACGAAAAAGAAAACATAAATATTCTAAGCAAAGCTAAATGGATAAGATGTAAAGACCATGATTTTACTTTCAACTGTAATCAATACCCTATTGCATGACAGATTAGTTACCTCTTGTTCAACTTTATTAACAGACAAATCTAAAACATCTATTCTTCAACTTTTAAATATATAGTCATAAAGGATAGATGTCATAGTAAAAGCGCAGTTTATAGATATCAAATCTCTGGAACAGGGCATGACTAGGAATGCAAGCCAAGATTACCTGTTTAGGGGTTCCTTCAAAAAGCTTTCCACACGATAAGTTGACAAAGTGTCTCCAGTAAAAATTACCCCGATCCGGGAAAATAGAAGCTAAAATCCACTTTCATTGATCTTTTCCCATGGACCATGAGTGTAAAATCCACTTTCATTGATTCAGGAGTGTTTTATCAATCGTCATATATGTAAAATATTAAAAATAATACACGGACTTCAAGTGGGTTGATTGGTAGAAAAATGGGCCTATTAAAAAATCTAATTAAGTCCAAAACAAGTCCTAAGATTTGTGGCCTGCTCAGACCTCTTTGATTTGGAGTTCCATCATCAAAAGGTGGCCCTTTGCTTGGGAGTAAGGACCTCACAAAATTGTACAAAAATAAATCTGACAGGAAAGAACCATAGGTCCTTTTACCTGGTTTAGGACCACAATATAATACAGCAAGCTTTTGGGCCCATATCTCAAACACTTCTACTTCAATAATTATATGTTTTTGAATTTTCCCCCAAAAGATTGAGCCCTTCAATTGAAGGGACAGAGTACTAAAAGTCTAAAACTACTTTGAAAACTAATTGCAAATACCTTTTTTTTTTTTTTTTTTTTCTTTTAAAACTGTAGTGGTTATATACTTATATGGCTAGCTTTCAAAATCACAATTTTGGAGTTTTGTTTGTCGGCAAACCTAGGCACCTGCGTAATTAGACTTCAATTTATTCATTATTCAGACCTAGACAATAACAATTACACACATTTTATCAAAAAAAAATTAGACATGTAAACCATGTCTTTTTGTGCCTTACTCAATGATGCCCTCAACAATAATATTATCTGGATTTTACAGCTAACTTTCAGCCAGTGGTATTGTCATCAGTAGTTTTCTCGGAAACCAAACATGAATCACCAAAACCCAAAAAGATCCGAAATTGAAAGACGAAAAACCATCCTTAACACAGTTTAGTATCTATTAATTATTCTATTTTCTAACAATAGGTTTTGCAACAAGTTTCTATAAATTAATTAATCTAACAACAAGTTTCACAACAAGCTTCTATTAATCAACTAGTTTAACAATAGGAAATAAGCATAGCAGCATGGCTCAAAATTGTTGCTTATATCCCAGTCCAGGAACAGATCAGCAAAAGACATGAAACTGCAACCATACCAATAATCTAAAAAAGTTTTGCTCCACTGTTCTTTACATTTTAAACTGCATTTCCATACCATGAAAGACCATCAAACATCAACAATGTTTGCCTCAAAAGTGAATCAAAGTTCCAAAATGCCATTTTTGAATCAAATCCAAAAATGGGTACTTGGGTTTCCTTGAAATAACACTTTTTTTTTTTTTTTTCAATTCTAACAATCACATAAAAACTAATGTCATTGCCAACACATAACCATATTCTTAGAACACCAAAAAAAAAAAAAAAGAAAAAAAAAAAAGAAAAAAAAACCAAACAGATCCAAAATTGAAAAACAAAAAACCCTAGGTCACATCATGAAATTCCAAAATCTAAAATTGGAGAAAGAGAGAGAGAGACAGAGGAATCTAAGAAGCAAAAACGACAACGTATTGAGTAGAAAGAGAGAGTACCTTCGGCACGATGGGCTACGAATGGCGTTGACAATGGGCTACGATTGCTTGAGAGTGACTACCTTCGTGACAGTGGGCTACGATTGCTTGAGAGTGACTACCTTCGTGACAGTGGGCTAGGATTTTGCTTCAGCACTAGGCTATGATTGCTTGAGAGTGAGTGAGTGAGTGAGTGAGTTTGAGAGTGAGTTTGAGAGGGCGGAGTGAAAGGGTGATTGTGTTTCCGTGTTTGAACTTTTGAGGATTTTGTAATGAGCCATTTGAAAGTGCTGTGGTTTTGTGTTTTGGGTAATGGTGTGCAGATTTCGAGTCTTAAAAACTCGATTTCTACGTGGCTCCATATGGAAAATTTGTCCACGTAAGGGTATCACAAAAATAGCGAACTCGAGTTATAATTAAATCTCGAGTTTTTAAAACTCGAGATGCTAGTTTCACACATACTTTCAAAACCGGGCAACTAACAAAATTGTTAGAAATCCAACGTTATTTGGAAAGGGTGTTCTAACATGTTTGCCTTGGGGGAATGGGCAGACTAGCAGTGTGAGGGGCAACTATGTAGTAAGTTAGGCAACGTTTCAAAGTTTTAAGAAAAATAGCATCTCGAGTTTTAGAAACTCGAGATCCATATTAAAACTCGAGTCCTAAAGACTCGTTTTGCGAGTGTTTGGCTGGATGACTTGGACTGAAAATGCCACATAGATCTCGAGTCTTTAAGACTCGAGTTCTATGTAAAAAAAATTTCCCCATACAGGGAGCTCTATAGTGGCGTTTTTAAGTCCTATAGTGACATTTTAAAGCCCTATAGCGGCGTTTTCTTGCAAATTTTTTTTTATAAGTGTGATCATCCCATACCAGGTTCAGTGAGCCCTATAGTGGCGTTTTTAAGCCCTATAGTGACGTTTTAAAGCCCTATAGCAGCGTTTTTCTGCAATTTATGGAACTTAAGTCTTTAAAACTCGAATTCCACGTGGATTTTTTTCCACATCAGACCCATCCGCTTACAAATCAAGACTTAAAAACTCGAGTTTTATCTTGGAACTCGAGTTTTAGACACTCGAAATGCTAGTTTTTAGTATTGTTTTAAAACGTGACAACTAACTAAATTTTTTGATATTTATTGTTATTTGGAATGGGTGTTCTGTTTGCCTCTCAAAGTGTACTTTGGACTTTCCTTAATGACCAAACTACCCTTCTATCCCAAACCAAAAAACACACCATCTTGCTTGTTTCTTAATCACTTCCCTCCGAGAGTCCCCAAAACTAAAATGGCGACTATGCCAAGCCACGGCCTCATGCTCAGGCACCTGACCACTACCACCACCACGCGCCCCTTTCTCCGAACTCTCCGTTCCTCACTATCTTCCCAGGCCTCACTCCCCGAAGACTCGGCTCAGGTCCAGGTCCAGGTCCAACAACAGCCCAGTAAGCCCAACAAGTCATACTTCCCGAAGCGAGGCCAGACGTTGGAGCTGGTGTGCGAGTCACTTGGTTTCAAAGGGAAGGGTTTGTGCAAGGTGGCAGACACTGGGTTCGTTGTCATGTGTGACCGTGCACTCCCCGGTGAGCGTTTCATTGGGCGTGTCACTCGCAAGAAGGACAACTATGCTGAGGTATTGCTATTATTAATGTTGTTAATATTATTGCTTTTGGTAGTGAAGACAATACTAAATGACGAACTGGGTCTTGTTTTATTTGCTGTTTTGGTTCCAAATTTTGGAACTTTTAAGTTTTGTGTGTGTGTGTGTGTGTGTGTGTGAGTAAGTGATATCATTTCAGCTCAAGTGTTGTTGGGTTGGATTCTATGTTTAAGTTGGTGAAACGGTTAAGTTTAGTTTTAAGTATGGGTGCTAACTACCTAGGAAATTGAGAGAGGAAATGGGTCTTTTTGTGTATGCTAAATTGGGTTGGAAGGAAGGAAAATTAGAAGAAAATTTATGGTAGCTCAGACAATAAAAAATGACGAATTGGGTCTTGTTCTATTTGCTGATTTGGTTCCAAATTTTGGGACTTTAAGTTGTGTGTGTGTGTGAGTGGGTGAGTGATAAAATTTATAAAAGTTAACATGGCTTTAGAAACAAGAGTATTAGTAACAATTTCACGTCACAAATCCTCATTGGAAATGCTGGTGGCATACACAACTTTCAGTAGTGGTGCCACTTGTATCAGTTCTATTTTTTTTTTTTTTTTAATTTTTAATTTTTTTTATGTGAATGTGCTTATAATGACATGCTAGGGAGTTATGTATCGTTCTTTGTCTTTCATTCTCTCAATTGAATCAATCTCTTCTTTTGCTTTTGAAAATTTTAAGTGACAGGATTTTTTCTTTTTTGATTTTGTAAAATGTACAGGTGACTAAGGTAAAGACAATATCTCCTCATTGGGACTTTGTGGATGCCCCTTGTGAGTATGCTTCTTATTGTGGAGGATGCAAAACACAAAATTTGTCTTATGAGGCTCAACTTAGAGCTAAGGAACAACAAGTCCGTGAGTTGGTGATGCATGTTGGGAAGTTTTCTTGTGAGGAACTGGAATCCCTAAACATCATGAAGCCAATTGTTCCCTGTGATATCCAGTTCCATTATAGGAACAAGGTTAGGACAGAATCTGAACCTTATTAATTTTGTTGTTTAGATCTGGTCACATGCAATGATTCTACTATTTTTCTTCTTTCTTTAGCAGTATAAAAGCAACCCATAAATGGTGCTAGATTCTTGCCGATTGTCACTAAGATTGTACTGGAAAAATTATAGCACTCAGCCATACATGCTCAACTTGTACTCTTTTTAGGTGTTATAGCCTCAAGCAAGATATGCCCATAACGTTCAAATGAAATGCTTTCATTTGTTTTATTGTGTATTGGCTCATTAATTGATCACTAATTCATTTGTTGAATCAATTAAATGAAAATTATGTCAGAGTTTTAAAATGAAATGTAGTGATTCTTAACCTAGACATTGAGACGATTTTATAAGCATAAATTATGTTAACAATTACACTCTTTTTCATGATGAGTGCTATGCATCTGATTAACAGCTGATGTCTTAAGTACGCCAATACCCAGCCATGTTATTTTTGTTTTTCCTATTTCAATCACACCATTCATAAGCATAGAAACAGAATTTACCTCTACCAGTGATATACATTGGCCTGAGTATATGTTGTATGTTCTAATCCTGAGTATGTAATTCACTCCAAATTGATTTTCATACCAACTGTAGAACTCATAACTGCTGTGTACTTTGTTGTTATTGAAAAAAGTATATAAATAGATTGGTTCAAAATTTTAAAAATATCTTAGATGCTACTTTCCTGCTATTGCAGATGGAATTCTCATTTGGCACTCAAGAATGGCTACCTAAAGAATTATTATTAGAGAAACAAGATGGTAGTGAGAGCTATGCCCTGGGACTGCATGCTCCTGGCTTTTTTGATAAGGTTCTAAATGTCAACAAGTGCTTACTGCAAAGTGAACCTGCCAATATGGTATCTCATCTTTTTTTTTTTTTTGTTCCCCGTAATATTAGAGGCTTGTATGCTCTTCCTGCAGACACTTTGAATTGGATATGTGATTTATATTCCAAATAAATTAACTTGCCCATATCATCACATTTGAGGATTTCCCATTTGTAAATTTGCTTTGTATTACTGGCATGCCATTCTTATGATGCAAGGCACCCAACGTTTATTATACATAGATGATAAATCACTAGAGTAATCTAAGTTGTCCTCTAGAGTTGTCTACTTAATAAAATTTGGAGAAGTCTACATTCCATGACATCTACTTGTTAGGAGGTGGTAAGCTTAACCCCCCAAACACTGCTCGACAGTGGATTAAGGCATTTCACTTGGTTAAAGTCCTTGGTAGGATTGGCAAAGAGCCTTTGTAGCTCAATGGCATTGCCTAGTTGCCCTTATGAGGAGAATTAAGGTTTGAATCACCCCTTCCTCACTTGTAAGATTTTTTTTTATTTATAAAAAAGGTCTTTGGAAGTTAGTAGGATTTTTTTTGGATAAGTGATAATATTTATTCAAAAAGAATCAACAAGTACACAGGAAGTATACTAGCTGAAGGTTATGCAGGCGATCTAAAATTACAATGAGCAATAAAATCAAATAGATTTGAAAAAGAAAACTTCCCTGCAGCTACCATCCACTCAA
Organism: Notholithocarpus densiflorus; assembly: GCA_030021035.2. Lineage (NCBI taxonomy): Eukaryota > Viridiplantae > Streptophyta > Magnoliopsida > Fagales > Fagaceae > Notholithocarpus > Notholithocarpus densiflorus. Next base: position 1,829,295 of record JARYZH020000056.1, read on the forward strand.
GCTACCATCCTTGTAAGAATTATTTAAAAAAAATGAACAAAAAAGTGACTTGTAAGAATTCTCAAGTCAATTGTTCAATGTCACTGAGTTTGTTGCTCATATCAATTTTGGGTTTTCTTTACTTCCTACGCAATTGTCTTCTTCTTGTACTTGTTTTTAGCTAGAAACTTACACCTTTATATTTGTTTTGACTTGATATTGGCAGCATACTTAATTCTTTGACAAATTAGTTTATTACCATGTCAGAAATATTTTGTTCTTTCTGGCCTCTTTGACTTGCATTTCTGATATATAGGTTCTTGCAGCTATCCAAGATTGTTGGAGAGATCCACAACTGGGTATTTCTGCTTACAATGTTCACTCTCATGCTGGATTTCTTAAGCATCTAATGCTAAGAACTGGAAGGTACAGTGCATTCTGTTAAATCTCATATAATTAGGTTTTTCTTTTTTACCCATATTTTAGCTTGCTGTAATTCATATGCAAATATACATTAACTTTCAACTTAGGAACTCTCTTCGACAATAATGGTAAAATTTTGGTTGTGTTGGGGAGTACAGTGAACAGAAGCAAAAAAGCTTCAGAACTCAGATACATGCAGTCAGTCTATAGTTCTTTGCAGATATGAATAATAAATGGTTGAAACCAATTATTTGGAGTATGATCAGACATTGAATTCTTTTCAAGGACTTATTGGTCAACTACCAATTTAAAATGTTTTCTTGATCAATTGGCAAACAAAGAGTTTGTAATTTTAGTATTACTTATGAAGTTACCTGTGCTTGTTTTGGATTTCACACTCTATTATCAAATTCCTGTTGTTCAATGTTGAGGTTGTTGAATGTTTGATCAAAATAATAGATGTAAGTGTACCATTAGTTTTTTTTTTTTTTTTTTATTTTAATTTCAGTTTTCATGATTTGAGTCATAGTTATTACTTGTTAGTATCTTACAACACATTATGTGATTCGCATTTTTTACCAATTTGACATGTATCTTATAAGTGTATCATAAATCTTAGTGTATCACATGATACAACATATGTATCTTAAGGTATGATATGTAATTTTGATATGTATTGTTTCAGGCAATGCACTTGTCATTCTTGGTTTACATTATGTCTTACAATAAATTATGTGATTCACATTTGTTACCAATTTGATATGTATCTTATAAGTCTATCATAAATCTTAGTGTATCGCACGATACAACATACGCATCTTACACTATGATAAGTAATTTTGATATGTAATGTTTCAGGCAATGCACTTGTCATGCTTAGTTTACATTATTTGTATTCACATTTTTTTGTTTTTTGTTCTTAATTTTTTTTATAAGCTCTTAAATTTTTTTTTTCCTCATAATAAAGCTAATTTAATTGGGGCATTAGCATTGCAACACCCCAATGGGTGCTGGAGGATATGCTTACCAAATTTGAGGATGTGATGTATGTTTTGTTGCTCTGCGTGAGTGATGTTTTTTAGGCTAGTCAGACCTAGAGATTTCACCAGATTAAGTCTTGTTTTGTGACAGAATGATATCAGAGCAGTAGGTTTTGAGTGAAGTCTAGGCTTGGATCTTAGGCTGATTCTAACAATGTTCTGGAGATCTTTATGTTTTTGGTAGGTAATGATCTCAGATTTGGAGATTTTTTATGTTGGACTGAGTTGAATTTGAGGAAAACAAGTGTGATTTTGAGTACCAAATCTCTTTTGGGGGGGAGTACGTAACATCCCAATGGGTGCCATCTTGATATGCTTGCTAACTTTGTTCTTTTTGACATAACTTTAGTTGCTTTGTGTTAGGTGATATGTTTTTTAGGCTAGTCAAACCTAGAAATTTCACTAGATCGAGTCTCTGGTCAGGCCTTAGTGCGATGGCAAGTTCCTTCCATTAAAAGCAATAGGCTTTGGGTTTGAATATGAGAATCAATCTGTCCAAAAAAAAAATTAGAGGTAAGGCGGCCTACTAGTCACCTCTCATAGGCCCTACAAAAAGTGAGAGTTTTGTGCAATATTACGACCTTTGAATACTATATAATTAACAAATATAAATGATTGAGAAATACAAAATAGAAGATTTCATACAAGACCATGTCATACATGGTATAAAGAGTAAAAAAAAAATGAAAAATATAAATACATAAAAATTGAAAACGAGGAAAACAATCATCATTAGTATTATGATTTTATCATCATTTGAATGAGAGACATCTAGGCTATAGCACTATTTCTCAAAGTGCTTATGTTGTTAGATACATACGCGCGCGCACACACACCAAAAAGAAAAAAAAGAAAAGATGATTAAAACTGAAAATATTCTAGATTTTCTTTCAATCAATTATCATAATTGACCAAAAAAGGGTAATGGAATCCAATTTGAAGATACAAAAAATAATATAAAAGATACTAAAAATAATGAGTAAGAGGTGAATGAGCATGAATGCTTTAATTTATTTATATTGATATAATTGTTTTATGAAATTTTAGTATTTTATTAATTTTCAGGGTGTTTATCATATAAAATTATAGCATTTTATTAATTTTTGAAATGTTTGTGTATCTTATGATACAAGATACCAAAAAAAAAAAAAAAAATTGATTCTTGATATGATTCAAGATTTGACAACTATACTTTTGAGTAATTTTTCAATCATACAATGCTTGCTGCAGATCTTGTTCTTGGTATGTTCATGTTTTTTAGATTATCATTGTAAACCTTGTTCTCAATTTGAATTAAATAGTTATATTTATATATTGTTTATGTCCTAGGGATGTAAAGACTGGTCTGCCAGAACTTATGGTTAATTTTGTGACCTCGTCTTACAAGCCAGAACTGCTGAAGCCCTTGGTTGAGAAGATTTCATCCATTCCTGAAGTGGTTTGTATGACATATTTCTCCATCATTTACTCAAATATAACTCCTGTGTTTTACTTTTGCATCAAGCAAGCTTCTGGCGTACTTAAAATCCTTGAGTTTAAATTATTGAAATTCATAAATTCATACATAGATATGTGTGTAGGATTGGATTAGTTTGAGTCACTCCCAAATCAAACCATTGAAAATCAGTTGATGACCAAAGACTGGTACAACCAATCCAAGCAGTTTAGTTGGTTGATCCGTTCAATTCTGATTCCTTAGCCATAATTGTCCCGTTTTTCTTTTAGGGTGGCAGGGCCCTGTTTGATTAATTTGATTTATATTTTCTCATTTTCAGTGCACGATATCATTGAATTTATTTGGTTTTTATTTTATTTTATATAAGTAAGAAAATAATTCATTAGAAAGACAGGATGCTCAAATGTAAGCACCCTTAAAGATATGTTCCATAATTTCATGTCAAGCTCACAATAATTTAGACTGACTATATGGAATTAGGCAGAGATGCATATCCGTTTAGGAGTAGTTTATTTATTAGCTTTAATGAAAACTTTTTGATGAAAGTGTGCTAAAATAAACTTGTAATTAAAAAAAAGTGAAAAAAAAAAGAAAAGAAAAAAAAAAAAGAAGTTTTAAAAAATTGTACTCTTTTGAAGTTTTAAAAGACTGTACTTAAAAGCTAAAAATACTAAAGAGTAGTTTATAAGCTAATTCCAAACACACATTCAATGCCATGTCAATAATGACTTTAGCAAATACTATATTAGATTAGAATAATGCGGAAAAGAAAACTCACTTTGCTCTCTGTTGCTAGAGGATTTGGAGTCAACTCAGTCAAGCTAATCCCAAACCTAAAAATTACTGAAATACTCCCTAAACTTAAAAAATGACCGACATACCCTCGAAACCTTAAAAATGACCAAAATACCCTTTAAACCTAAAAAATGACCAAAATACCCCCGAAACCAAAAACAATATTACAAAATTATCCCCTAAAACTAAAAAATTTCCGAAATGGCCCCAAAACCTACAAAATGACCGAAAGACAGGTTTTAAAAACTAGACGGGAGGCAAAATTGGATTTGCCTCTAGTTCCCGGTTTTTGGCCAGTTTTGGGCATTTTTACGGACCAGATTGGTACCCGGTTCCCAGTCGGATCGGCTAGTCTAGTCCGGTTTTTAAAACTCCTTCGAGCAACTACTCTCAATGCCATTTGTTGTGCAACCAATTAGTCTTGGTAACCTTTTATAACTCCCACAAGCAACTACTCCATTATTGATTGTGTTGCACGTGTCATTGCCTTGTCTGTGTGTTCCTGTAACTACTCAAATTGCTCTAAAGTTAGTCAAAACAATGCCATTTATCATCATTCCAAGCAATTTTCTATCTTGCCTCGATTTCCAAAAAATGCAATTTGCCACATAATTCTTCTTTTTCTACCTTGTCTGTTTCTCGTTATGCCATGTGTTCATGCTTTAAATCATTATTTTTCACCCTAACAATATCAGATTACTAATAGTTGGTACTATATCACAGTCAATATAGTATGGTATTTGTAATAATGCTCTCTCTCATATGTAAGAGGATTTTAACCCATAGGATTCAATCCATGATAAACATGATTTACCATCAACTAAGACTCATCTCCATATACTGATCGGTAACTTGTGCAATGCGCAAGAAAGTTTAATTTAAGATAATTTTTTCTACTCTTTTTTTTCTTCTACATAAATATGAAATTTCATAATTATAGTAGTTATTAATAGACATTTATTATAATTATATGTGTTTATGGAATTTGTGCGTGCCTTCGAGGTATAGTAGGCCCAACCTCAACGAGGCTCACAACCTATTTGTAATCTGGGTATAGGATTTCCTACTTTGGGTCGTTCTCGGCACAGAGACTCTGCCAAGCTGCTCTCTCACTCCTTCACTTTCCTGCTTCCAGCGTCTCCCCTAGAATCCCTCTCCCCTTACCCCTCAAAAGTCCCTTACTCCATACCCAACTTATTGTATTTATAGCCTCAGATAAGTGGAAGGATCATGATTACTGCCACAGTTAGTGCAATTGGGGGTCCAATATTGTTAATTGTAAGTGGGTTTAGGTGGGAGTGGCTTTGGAAATGGCTCCCACTTCATGATATATGCTCGGCAGTGACGTTTCCCGGGCCCCGCCGGGCGAGTGAATACGACCGGTGACGACATGCCGAGTAAAATTATGCGGCATGGTTAAAAGTAGACCGGCGTCAGCTTCCCGTCCGTTAGCCTTTCTCGGGATACTCCGAGCATGGTCACGTAGCTTTCACGAGTGGGGGCTGGGATTCTGGGCCCGGTAAAAGTCGAGGCACTGGCCCATACCCTTAACCTATGTCCTAAGGCCCAAATGGGCCTGGGTACCAGGGGGCCGAACAGAATTATATAGTTTACTATTTAAAGAAAAAATGATGTACCAAGATTCTAATTGGTGGTTTAAATATAAAATAAAATTTAAATTCAATTTTAAAATATATATTACAATAATAACATGTAAAATTGTGAGAACCAGTTAGCTAAGTAGGTAAAATCTTTGATAGTCCGAAGGTTGAATAAGAGATCTAAGGTTCAATATTCGTTTATATCAAAAACCAATTGGTGTAAAAAAAACAAAAAATAACATATAAAATTTTTATGTGGTACAATATTATGCATCTAACTCATTTATGACAAAATTCAAAACCCGCCCAACCAAACCCAATTATCACACCTAATACACAATAACTTAATTTCACTAATAGTTTTACCACAAGACCATCTCAAGCCAAAGCTAATAAAATATCACAAAAACACAAGGGCAAGGAAGGAAAAAGCACAACGTTGACATATTACATAGATTTTGGTGTAGACAACGGTTCCATCCAGTACAATGATGTTGCCCAGCTAAATCTCTAAAAGAAAGGAAAGTAAAAAACAGATATAGTAATGCTAACAACACATACCAAGATTTATTTTTTGGTGCACACAACGGTTCCATCCAGTACAAAGATGCTGCGGTGCTGCCCACCTAAATCTCTAAAAGAAAGGAAAGGAAAAAGCAAATATAATAATGCTAACAACGCATACCAAGATTTATTTGTTTGGTTAACATCTAACTTGTTTGAATTTAACATCAAGATCCCGTCCCAGTCAATTATCTTCCTATTTGTTGTTGAACTGCATAGTGAAGAGAAATAAACCATTTATACTTCCTTGCAATCACAATTTGCCCAATAATAACTCCAATTATGAATCCACAACCATATCCGATCACGACTACTTTCCAGCCGAATTCAGATAGCAACTTTGAGTCTTGATTTAAAGGAGGGTGCAATGAGTCCTCGAAATTTCCACATTTCTTTGGCAAAGGATTTCCACACAATCCAGGATTACCACCGAAAGACTTGTCCTGAAAGGTATCAAATTGGTTCCCATGCGGTATAGGCCCTATTAGATGATTGTTGGAGACATTGAAAAATGCAAGGAATGTGAGCTGTGTTAGTTGTGGAGGGATCTCTCCAGACAACTTGTTTTGAGAAAGGTCCAATGCTTCTAGCGCTTTCAGCTTCTCCAAGGATGAGGGTATAGAACCAGTGAGTAAGTTGTTGGAAAGGTTGAGCAACTGGATACCTTTCAAATTCCCCATGAGTTCTGGAATTTCTCCTTCAAATTTATTGCTTGAAAGATCAATGGCTATCAAAATATATGGGATTTTCTCGTATGCAATCTCCATGCCTCTGTTTGTGAATGTCATTGAATAAGTGTATTGATTTGTCCATGTATATCCAGGTACATTGAAGCTCGTGTTCGCTTGCATGTACATTTGATGATGCTTACCAATGATTTGCATGGCTTTCCAAATTCGGAAGTACTCAAATGGTAACTTACCAGTGATGTTATTGTAAGAAAAGTCAACGATATGCAAGTTTGGAAATACAAAATTATTTTCAGGTTTTCCAATTGCACCTTGGAGTTGATTATATCGTAATATAAGAACCCCTAATTCTGGAAGAACCCCCAACCAAGAGGGGAAAGAATCATTTATCTGATTGTTTCCGAGAACAAGAGTTTCCAACATAGTGCAGTTCACCAACGATCTTGGTATCCGCCCCTGTAATTGATTGTGACTAAAATCAATCATTTTCAATGTGCTCCCCTTCTTGCATATTTGAGGAATGTTGCCGTGAAAGTTGTTCCTTCTTAGATTGAGAATTGATAAGGAAATACTGAGGTTTCCCAAACAACCCGGAAGCATGCCACTCAAGTTGTTATATGACAAGTCAAGGGAAACAAGAGAACTTAGATTGCAAATCATTTGTGGGAGTTCTCCAGTTAGTGTGTTATTTGAGACGGAGTAAGTAATGATGGAAGGTGATGGGATAGGAAGTGATCCCTGCAGCTTGTTATTACTAAGATCCAAATTTCGTAGATTGGTCCATGGTGGAATAACAGGAAATTGGTGGAAACCTGTTAGAAAATTGTTATACAGAGCTAGATTCCAGAGAGTTTTTTTACTTGAGTTCCACATCCATTTTGGTATTAGGCCAGAAATTTTGTTATTAGAAAGTACCAAAAACTCCAATTCATCTTGGCTTTTTAGAAAATCTGGGAACTCATGTAAGTCACAAGAACCCAGTCCTAGAACCTGAAATTTTGGAAAAGTTATGTTGTTACTAGGCTTTGTCAGCAATGAAATTTGATTGGAAGATAGTTGGAGCCAAATGAGGTTTTGGAGTTTCAAAAAATTGTCAAATTCAACTATACCACCGAAGTAATTGAAACCTAGATGGAGAGTTTCAAGATTCATAAGCCTATATATCCATGATGGCATTGAACCATACAAACCATTTTTTTGAAGTGCCAAATCAGTTAGTTGGGTAAGGTTTGCCAGCCAAGATGGAATATGGCCCGTTAAATTACAAGAACCAAGGTTTAGATATGTAAGTTGGGTAAGGTTTCGAATAAAAAATGGGATGCTGCTGTTTAAATTGAACTTTGCTAGGCCCAACTCATTGAGTTTAGTTTGCTTACCGATCCAATCCAAAGTACCACGGCTGAAATTGTTAGATGAAAGGTCCAGATTGATGAGCTCGGTAAGATTACCAAATGAGGATGGTACTGGTCCAGAGAAATTGCAATCACTAACATCAATAATATTTAACAACTTGAGGTTGCCAATTGAATTTGGTAGCTCACCATAAAAACTCGTACCCGCAAGCTTCAAGCGTTTAAGAGGGCTGCTTCTGTTAAATTCTGGAACATATCCAGTGAGATCTGGATTGAACCGCACACTGAGGACCTCTAGATTTGGTAGTTGAAAAATTCCTGCCGGGAACTCACCATGCAAACCGCACTCTTTAAGTACAAGAGAAGTTAAAGAAGTAAGGTTCGCCATGTTATTGGGCACTGTTGAAGATATATCAACCCGAGTAAGATATAACTCCTCAATGTTTGGAAACTTCTCAACCAGGCTTTGTAAGCCAGGGTTTTGGAGCTTCAATAAGTTGAGTTCGAGATCAAGATAAACTAGCTTAGAAAGCTGAAAAAATTCGGCTGGGATTTGGCCTGCAAATCCAGATCCTTGGAGGTCCAAACAAGTTAGATTCGAAAGCTGCCTAATACCAACGGGGATTCGTGATTGATTAAAGTCATTGAAGGAGAGATTCAGCCTTTGGAGATTAACAAGACGGAAAAGGCTACTACTGGAGTCGATAGAACCATAGAGACAACTAGTGCTGAGATCAAGGCTGATCACATGACCGGTGTCCTTATCACACCCAACACCATCCCATGAGCAGCAATCATCACTTTCAAGCTTCCATGAAGAAACCTTCGGGTAAGCAGAAGTTTCAGAAGATGCAGACTGATCGATGATAAAGCTTTCCTTGAATTGCAGCAAGGCGAAGCTCTCATCATCATGGCATAATGGTTGCACGAAAGAAGAGCTAGCAAACATTAGATTATACAACGAAAGTAGAGCAAGCAAGCGCATGAGCATGAACAGAGAAATTGTTAAACCCATAATGTTGTACTGAATTTTGTTTAGCACTCTTAGAATTTAAGTGAGCAGTTGTGGCACCAGACTTTTTCAATTTAGGCACGCCTAGAGGCTGAAAAGTCAAGATGGAATATTATTTTAATCAGAAATATGCTTATCGTGAGAGACCCGCAATTTCATGTCAAGCTCACAAATCACAATTGTTGAGACGACATGGACAATTTGGAATTAAGCAGATGAACGGATATAACTTATTTAGATTTTTGTTTGAAAATTTTCTTATATATTTTTTAAAAAGTGAAAAAAGTAAAAATAAAAGAGGTTTTATAATAATGTACTAAAAAAAAAAAAAAAAAAAAAAAAAAAGGAAGAAAAAAGTAAAAGTTGTTTTTAAACACGCAATGCCGTATTCTCAAAAAAAAAAAAAAAAAAAAAAAAACACGCAATGCCATAATAATAATATTAGATTAGAATAATGCGGATGAGAAAACTCACTTTGCTCTCTGTTGCTAGTCAATTTGGTGTCAACTCAGTCAAGTTAATGGTGTAAGATGGTTATAAAAACTAGACCTAATTAGCCGATACAATCGGAAAAACTGAAAACTGCTGCGGTTAAACTGGTTCTTATATATGAAGAAGAACAAGAAGAAAAACTAGAATAAAATGGTACAAACTTCTTAGATTTGCACTGAAATGAGATTGGGGAAATTCTCAGATTTGTGGATGAAAATAAAATAAAAGAGTTACTTCTATTGGATGATATGTATGAAAAATCTATGCTTTGAGCTTTGATTGGAACAAAATGTTGAGGAAGACCGAAGACAATCAAGAACTTATCTTGAGAAAGAGAGAGACTTGAGATTTGAGAAAGAGTGGCAAAGAAGCGAGAGGATGTCTACTTCATTATAGAAAGAGTGTGGAAAGAAAACTGAGTAAAATACAAAAAAGGAGTCTGAATCTGATTTGAGGACTTGAGGGTAGCCGATAACATGCGGTTGTAGATTTAGGGGAAAAAAAAGAAAAGAAAACAAGAGTAAATGTGTGTGTGACTAGACAAGATTATGAAAGTAGGAATGGGAATGAATGACTTGTCTATTCATTCTTTTTTTTCTTTTCTTTTCTTTTTTTTTGAGGAATGACTTGTTTAGTCATTTTGACATCCTGGACTTTGGTTATAGTTTTTTTTTCCCAATAAATAGTTAAAAGTTGAAGTTAAAAGATTAAACTATTATATATATGAAACTTAAATAGAAAATTATAATTTGTCAACAATTTTTAATTAGAAAAAAATGAAAAGAATAAAGAAAATCTTTCAATTTTTTATATTTTCTTAATATAATTTATGAAAAATAAAAATTCACATAAAATTTATTTAAATATTTTAAATTAAATTATTTATAATATCATTGGTTCGACTATTGGTTTGACTCCGATTGGACCATAAAACTAGTAATCAATCCCTTTATCGGTTCTTTGACCATACAGATTTTTAAAACCATGTGTAACAACACATAGACCTTTTTTTTTTTTTTTTTTGAGAAACAAACACACATACACACAAGGGAGAGGAAAGGGGTTTACACTACAGCTCCACTCAAAAGCCATGGTAACTTTTAAGGAAGGGTGTGTCAAGTTATACTATACACAATACACTTTCTTAAGCCACATAAACTAATGTTAATTCCCTTTTATAAAACTTTTTGGTTTTTTTGCTACATGTATTATTGCCTTCCCATATTAATGCCACCTAATATAATGCAGAGGGCAAAAACTTTAAAAACTGTTCTTTTTAATCATATGGAGTTTATTTTAGTTGAAAAAAAGTAAATTATAACAAATTGCGTTGTATTGAATTTAACTATACCAAAAACAATTACTATTTTAAACTGTATTAGTCAATGCAGTCATGTATTTGAATTTAATTGAAAAACTTAATATAAGTACTTTTTCTTTTTTTCTTTTTTTTTTTGGCTGAGAACATAAGTACTTTTTTTTTTTATAGTTTTTATGATAAGTACTTTTTTCTTAATGCCACCTAATGTAATGCAGAGGGTAAAAGCTTTAAGAACCGTTCTTTTTAATCATATGGAGTTTATTTTAGTTTTAAAAAAGTATATTATAACAAATAGTGTTGTATTGAATTTAACTATACCAAAAAAAAAAAAAAAAAATTACAATTTATACTTTATTAGTCAATGCAATCATGTATTTGAATTTAATTGAAAAACTTAAAGTAAGTACTTTTTAAAAAATATTTTAAAAATGACAGTGGTGATGTTGAATTAATGATAATCTATCATCTGAATATTTTAAAAAATAAGTATTGTAATAGACCCCATAATGGAATAACTATAACTTAAGAATAATCATTCATTCATCAAAAAAAAGAAAAAGAAAAGAATAATCATTCAATTATTTGGTTATGTTTTTATTAGAAGAGATAGTTATTCTTTATGAATAATTATTCTTTAAAATGAAGAATAACTAATCCTTAAAAAGAGGAGTGCTGTTATTATTCCTTAACTTATACAAATTTAAATTTCAGAAAAGCTCTTACTCTTTGCTGCCAAGTTCTCTCTCTCTCTCTTTCTCTCCAAATTTGAATTATAATTTTTTTTTTTTTTTTTTTTTTTGTGACTCATTTATTCTATCTATAGTCTTTCTTGGCTTTGTTCTTAATTGATGGCTGTCCTTACAAATTGAAAATTAATTCAAAACATAATCCAATCTGTGTGCATATAATTTCGTAAAAATTGTGGTTTGGAAATTTTGACTAAATATGATATCATTCCACCCCCTTATTCATGTGTTATCACCAAATGGATAAATAAGAATTATTATTCCATTTCAGCTTCTTTTATTACTTATAATATTTATTCTTATTATACTGTAATCATCATTATAGTGTACCAAATGTGGTTGAATCTTTTCCAATTTAGTGGCTGTGGGACGAGGACCAATTCGATTCCTCTTGAATGGTTGCACTTCACACTCATTAACAAAAGATTTTATATATATATAAATATATATATATAAAAGTTTAAACAGATTCATGCCACGCCATAGCAAGAGACCATGTAACACTTTTTTAGTTTAGTGTTAGACCATGTAACACATCAATCTATCTATTTTACATATCTATTCAATAAAATATTCATTCTTTTACAATTTTTTATTATTTCCACACTCACTACTCCTCTCTCTCACATACCAACACTACCAAAAAAGTACTAAAATATTATATGCACGAGTTACAGTAACCGTGCATGTAATAGTACTTGTGCATTTATGTATAATTTTACACCCACTGATGTGGGTGTTTTTTTTCTTAAAATGTGTAAAATGAACTACTTTTTGTATTTTGCAAGATTATGTACGATATGATGTGGTTGCTCTAAGCTAATCCCAAATACACCCGGAGTGCCATATCAATAATAACTCTAGCAAATACTATAGTATTAGATTAGAATAATGCGGATAAGAAAACTCACTTTGCTTTCTGTTGCTAGTCAATTTGGAGTCAACTCAATCAAGTTAATGGTGTAAGATGGTTTCAAAAATCGGACCAGATTGGCCGGTTCAACTGGGAACTGGACACCAATCCGGTCCGATTCTCATTAAAAACTGAAAAATGAAGAAAAAGTAAAAAAAGGGAAGCCACAGGTTCAACTGGGAAAACTGGGAACTGCTACGGTTAAACCGGTTCTTGTATATGAAGAAGAATAAGAAGAAAAACTAGAATAAAATGGTACAAACTTCTTAGATTTGCACTGAAATGAAATTGGGGAAATTCTTAGATTTGTGGATAAAAATAATATAAAAGAGATACTTCTATTGGATGATACGTATGAGAAATCTGTGCTTTGAGCTTTGATTGGAACAAAATGTTGAGGAAGATTGAAGACAATCAAGAACTTATCTTGAGAAAGAGAGAGACTTGAGATTTGAGAAAGAGTGGCTAAGAAGCGAGAGGATGTCTAATTCATTATAGAAAGAGTGTGGAAAGAAAACTAAGGAGTAAAATACAAAAAAGGAGTCTGAATCTGATTTGAGGACTTGAGGGTAGTTGGTAATGTGTGGTTATAGATTTAGGGGGAAAAAAAAGAAAAACAAAGAAAACAAGAGTAAACGTGTGTGACTAGAAAACAAGAGTAAACGTGTGTGACTAGATAGGGGTGTGCATGGGTCGGGTTGGGTCGGGTTGAGGGGATTTTTTGACCCAACCCACCATGGTGGGTCAAAAAAAATTCAACCCAACCCAACCCATCACATAAATCCAACCCAACCCAACCCAACCCACATGGGTCGGGTTGAACCCATGAGTTTGACAAATTTTATTATTATTATTATTAAATTGAGTAGAAAAAAATATAAATATTAATATATTAAAAAAACCCAAAGATTAGTATCAATGTAATTCCTTAAGGGCAAACAACATTAATAACTAAACAACAATAGTAATTTATTAGGGTTTGTGTGAACTAATTGGCTTTTATATAGGATAGGAAGAACTGGTTATTTTAAAAAATTTATTATTTATATAATATATTATATATATATATATTAAATTAATATTAGTAGGAGGAATCGAGGAAGTGCTGCTCTATAGCTACTTTTTTTTTTTAATTATTAAATATATATATTTAAATATATATATATATAAAAGTGCCCTACAGCTGGTTTTTTTTTTAAATTATTAAATATATAATATATTTTAAATATATATTAAATATGGGTGGGTTGGGTCGGGTTTGGCGGGTTTGTAATTTTTTGACCCAAACCCAACTCGACCCGCTATAAAATAAAAAAAATTGTAACCCAACCCAACCCACTAAGCCTTAAAAACCGACCCAACCCAGCGGGTCGGGTTTGGTGGGTCGGTGGGTTTTCTGCACACCCCTATGACTAGACAAGATTATGGAAGTAGGAATTGGAATGAATGACTTGTCTATTCATTTTATTTTATTTTTTTGAGGAACGACTTGATTAGTCATTCTGACATCTTGGACTTTGGTTTTTTTTTTTTTCAATAAATAATTAAAAGTTGAAGTTAAATGTTACATATGAGCTTGTACGTAGAACTCACATTTGAAAACTGACTTGCAATGAGAAAGTGTCCAAGAATTTATACTTAATTTATGTGGAACACTAGGATTATAACATACCACCATGCAGGGGCGGAACTACCCTTAGACCCCTCCTAAATTTTTTTTAAAAAAATATTATTATATATATGTGTATTAATTTTAGCAATTTTGTTCTATAAAATTATATTTTATTTCCCTTTAATAATATCATTGATTCTTTTAAGAATAATGCTATACTCACAAACTTTTTTATAACATTTTTACAAATTGTTCGGTAACAAATTCTTATTGGTTCGCATATGGGCACACCACTCATATCATTTTTTTATTTACTAGTAACCACTTATTACATAAGTAATTTATAAAAAACTTGCAGCTCTAGTATTTTCTTTATTTTAGTGAACATAAAAGAATTTATAGATCTAAAATCTAAAACAAAATATATAAGCCAAAAAAAAAAAAAAAAAATAGCTCAACAACAAAAATTACCAGTAAAACTAAAAACAAAATTAAGCTCAATTAACTAATTTTATCCAAAATAAATAACCCTACCCTTTAAAAAATTCTAAACAAAAATAATTTTTTTCTTACCTACAAAAAAAAGAAAAAAAAAATCTCAGCAGCTAAGTAACAGAATCAGAGGTTGAAATCACTGCACATAGCCAATAGTAAAACCGACTCCCCTAACTCAAAGTTCTGGCTCCATCCCTGCCACCATGCTCTGCAGTCGACGTCCACGACAGCTCACTCTAGCGATACTGACCTGTTGGTATCCCTTTCTCTTTTTGGTGGCTCCACTCAACTATTAGTAATTTTAATCTAGTCTCTAGGTTGCCCCTTCTGGGATCCAACCACAAAGTCGCAATTCATTAAGCTACACTTGATTAATCGGGATGGAGGTTGGCTCTGATATCAAATGTTACAAATTCATAGGTAGAATTCACCCTTGAAAACCGACTTGCAAGGGGAGGGTGCCTAAGAGCTTATAAACACGTAGTTAAACTTATACTTAAGTCATATGGGACACTAGGATCATAATATTAAAATATTAAACTATTATTTAATATATATATATTTATATGTATATATGAAACTCAAATAGCAAATTATAATTTGTCAATAGGGATGGCAATTTTTCCCCGCCCCGCTTAACCCGCCCCTCCCCGCTTCGCCCTGCCCGGATTTTCCCTGCCCTGCAAAAGTGGTGGGGTGGGGATGGGGCAAGATTTTAGTCTTACACCACAGGGTGGGGCGGGGATGGGTTTAGACTTTTTAGACCCACCTCGCCCCACCCCTTCCCGTCCCAACCCCCTTTTGCATTGCTAAAGGTTATAATTATAAATTTTTCATACTCTAAAACCCTACTATTTAAACAAACATATTAATATTAGCTTATTTTATTCTACCCAATGTGGTTCTCTGCCTTTATTTTGTCATGTGTTATACTATGAGATTTTTTTTTTTTTAATGATTGTCTTGTTAAACACTTGGATATATTATTCAATTTTTTCTAAAAATTGATTTGATTTGATGGGATAAATTTAGTTGTAATTTCAAGTATATTTTTATTAATGAAATAGGTTTCATTATAAAATTGTACTAGTTGTAGGGAAAATTAACAAAAAATAAAATTTTACAGGGTGGGACGGGGCTTTGCGGGACCCCAAGGGGTGGAGATGGGGCAAGAAAATTTTCTCCGTTATGCGAGGCGGGACGGGGATGGGGCAAGACAAAATCTTACGGGGCGGGGGCGAAGACCCCATCCTTGGGACCCGCCCCGCCCCATTGCCATCCCTACAGTCCTCAACTGGTTTTAGATGTTTGTCTATTAAAAAAAAAAAAAAAAAACTGCATTGATTAGGAGAAAGAGTCATTATAATTTAGGCTAAAATACAAAACCCACCCCCTTATGTTTCACCAAAATTAATTTTAGTACTCTAACTCTGCTTTTGTTCAATTTAGTTCTCTAAGTTTTAAAAGTATTCAATTAAGACCTTAGTTAGTATTCCATTACACTGTCTGTTAACTCTCATTAAAATTGCATTTGTTTTGGTCTTTCACAATATTTAATTAATAACATTATTATTTTATTATTTCTTTTGAAAAAGAAGATAGAATTTTATATATAAAAGTAAGAAAAGATTGAACAAAGAGGCCTGGACCCAGTAACCACGAATTGATAGATGATACCACAAGGTCACACTAAATTCTCAATCCATTCCCCTAGTGCCAATAAGAGTTTGGAGCTATTATTAGAAGATACCAGTTAATAATCCAAGAATTTGAAAGTGATCTTATTTGAAAATTGAATTGTAAAGAAATATACTTTCGAATTAGTGAATCTAATTTCTACAATCACAGAGACTGAGTAGGCCTACATCCTTGTTATTTCCTTCAACTTGCTAACAACTACCTAAACAATTTGAGTCTGAGTCAGTCAGTGCTTTAATTTTCTACATTTAGGTGATTGTTGAAGAACACCGATTCATGCACATTCATATTTTGATTAGACCTTTATTTTTTTGCAATAGATGCTGAAACATTAATTCTATGAAGTAAAGATAGTTGCATACTAGAGAACGAATGCGCATGAAAGACTTAAAAGGAAAACGCAAGACTAGACTTAGCATTCGACGCATGAATTTTATGTTAGGACCCTATTTCCACATTGACATGGTATGGATTGATTGGAGCTATATCGTTTGCATTGCCTTGATGAAAGCAACCAATGCATTATTGAAGGTATCTACTAAAATATCTAAATTTCCACATTCACATGAATTGGTGTACTTTTTAAAACTTTGATGGAGACATGCCGTTTAGCGTACTCAAATTGCATTTTCAAGTCTCAAGTAATAATCCATGAACAAGGATGATTGAATCTCAACAAAAATGTTTTAAAATTAGAAAACCCCTCTAAAAAGTTTGTTTCATGCCATTGATTTCGGTGTTAAAATAGAACTAACCCAATCTAGCAAGTGTATCAAAAAATAAATAAATTTTAACTAGTAACTTTAAGTGAGATTAAAATATGGGTAGACGTATAGGTGTAAGCAATATATATATAAATATATATATATATTTTTTTTAAGGAAATGTTGGCAGTTGTGTTTGTGAACAGTTAAAAGTCTTAAGTTTTAAAATTTTAGATAAGTTAAAACTTAAGACTTTTAAAGTTTAGTTAAGGAGTAACTGAGTAAGAGAGATTTCTGAACAATTTAAAAGTTTTCTTTTTTCAAAAAATAAAAGAAAATGTAAGGATTAGAACTTGTATGGGGGGTGGACGTTTGAAGTTTGTATTTGTGTAGAAGTTAAGTATTTTAAATTTTAAATAGGTATGCTAAATTTTAGGAAAATGAGGTGAATTCTGTATTTTTAATTTTACAAAGATTTTTTTAAATGACTTTTATACCCTTATTTATTTATTAGTTTAAAATAATGTTTGGTAAAGATTAAGCGTGATTTTGAGAATTCAGAGAACAGGTAACTAAAACTTTGTAAATCCATACTATCAAAAAAAAAAAAAAAAAAAAAAAAAAAAAACTTTGTAAATCCACAGCTTCCTTAGTTAAGTTAATTTGCCAATCATGCATAAGTCCTATAGAAGATATATATTCTATTACCGGCAATTATCTAGAAGTCTGCAGAAGACCCAAATCAACGATAATGACTATTTTCGGCGGAAGTCTAGGCGTAGAAGCTGCGAAGTAGCAAATCACGCCATAATTGATTGATTTCTTTTTTAGTTATTTCCTTATTTGTATCTTAGCAAATCACGTCCTTATTTGTAGCTAATTCCAATAACGAGGAACCTATTGTTAATTTGAGAAGGCCAACCAAAGCAAGGGTTGATACTGAGGTTGAAGTCACTCAAAACGTGAGAGATAATGAACGTCCTAGGGTGACACGCACTGATCCTTTGGATGAAGCTGCTGCACGATTGTTGGACAGGTTGACCCATGTTGCTAGTAGAGGTGCAGGTAGAGTAGAGGCAAGGGTTGGTTGCTCTTTTGAGACTTTTATGAAGCAGAATCCCCCTTCTTTTGATGGGAAGCCAAATCCCACAGAAGCTGAGAACTGGTTTTTGCAGATGGAGAAGTTGTTAGAAGCTTTAGATTGCACTGACTCTCAGAAGGTGCAGTTTGCAACTTTCAAGTTGATTGGGGAAGCTGAGCGTTGGTGGAGATCCACTAAGGCCATTTTGGAGGGAATGGACACTGAGGGAAACCCCATCACTTGGGAGAAATTTAAAGGGGTTTTCTATGATAACTACTTCCCTGAGGTTGTTCGGGAAAGAAAAGAAAGGGAATTTACTGATTTGGTGCAAGGAAGTATGACAGTTGAGCAATATGCAGCTAAATTCATCGAGCTATCTCACTTTGGACCCCACTTAATCCTTACTGAGGCGAAGAAAGAAAGCAGATTTCAAAAGGGATTGAATGAGAGACTTTGACACCATCTGATTGCATCAGGGGTTGATAATTATGCGGAGTCAGTTAAGAGAGCTATGAGACTGGAGGAAGATTTCAAGAACAATGTTAGGAGTGAGAACCCACCTAGAAACACTGGACACACAGGCTTTTGACAAGGTAATGCTCAGGGTCATTGGAACAAGAAAGGATCTGTTGGGAGGTCTGGGAGTAATTCATCATCAAATAAGCTAGAGAATAAGAATCCACCCCAGAATGCTCAAGGTAGAAGTTCGAATGCTTGCCCTACATGTGGAAGGTTTGATGGAGATAAGCCATGTTTCTTTGAAGGAAAGGCTTGTTATAATTGTGGGAAGACAGGACACTTAGCTAGAAGTTGTACATCTCCTCAACAAAACTCAATGGCACAACCTGGAAATAATGATCAGAGGAGGAAAGCACAAGGGAGAGTATTTGCACTCACACCACAAGACGTTCAAGCTTTGGATACTGTGGTTACAGGTATCCTCCCATTATTCTCAAACTTTGCTAAAACTCTATTTGATTCTGGATCTACACACTATTTCATCTCCTCTCGATATGCTAAGTTATGTGATAAGAAACCTAGACTTATGGATTATGACTTGTCTGTGGCCACACCTATGGGTGATTCTTTGGTGTGTAATTATATGCTTAAGTCTTGTGTCATCCAAATTGAGGATAAGGAAATGTTAGCAGACTTGATTTTGATGGACATGTATGACTATGATGTAATTTTGGGAATGGACTGGCTGGCGGCTTATCATGCTAGTGTAGATTGTTTTAGAAAAGAAGTGGTGTTTCGGCCTTTAGGGGAACTTGAATTTCGGTTTAAGGGCTCTAGGATGCATGCTTTACCTAGGGTGATATCAGCCCTTCGAGCTAAGCGTCTATTACGGAAAGGATGCCAAGGGTACCTAGCTCATGTGGTGGACACTAGGAAAGAGGTATTGAAGTTGGATGATATCCCTGTTGTAAGGGAGTTTCCTGATGTCTTTCCTGAAGACCTACTAGGGATACCTATAGACAGGGAGATTGAATTCTCCATTGATTTGCTCCCTGGAACTTCTCCTATATCGAAAGCACCATATCGGATGACACCCACTGAACTTAAGGAACTCAAGGAACAGTTACAAGAACTCCTAGACAAGGGATTCATCAGACCAAGTGCATCTCCTTGGGGTGCGCCAGTTTTATTTGTGAAAAAGAAGGATGGGACTATGAGGTTGTGTATTGACTATCGTGAGTTAAACTGGGATACTGTGAGAAACAAATACCCTCTCCCTCGTATTAATGACCTATTTGACCAATTGCAAGGGGCACAAGTCTTCTCTAAGATTGACCTTCGTTCTGGGTATCACCAGTTGAAAATCAAGGGTGAAGACATACCTAAGACAGCTTTCAGGACTAGGTATGGGCACTATGAATTCTTGGTAATGCCTTTTGGATTGACCAATGCTCTTGCTGCATTTATGGACTTGATGAATAGGGTATTTCATGAGTACTTAGATTGCTTTGTTACTGTCTTTATTGATGGCATTCTAATCTTCTCCAAAAGCATGGAAGAACATGAAGAGCACTTAAGAATTGTTTTTCAAATTTTGAGGGAGAAGAAGCTATATGCAAAGTTTAAGAAGTGTGAATTTTGGCTTGATCAAGTGGTGTTCCTAGGGCATGTGATATCTGAGGCAGAGATTTCTGTAGACCCTAGTAAGGTTGAAGCTGTGGTTGATTGGGTAAGACCGACGAATATGAGTGAGATTAGAAGCTTTTTGGGCCTTGCTAGCTATTATAGGAGGTTTGTGAAGGGATTTTCCCGTATTGCAGCCCCATTGACTCAACTAACTCGTAAGAATGCCAAGTTTGTGTGGACAGAAGAATGTGAAAAGAGTTTTCAAGAACTTAAGCAAAGGTTGGTCACTGCACCAGTACTAACCATCCCTAGCAACTTGGGAGGCTTTGTCATTTATAGTGATGCTTCAAGAAAAAGGCTGGGTTGTGTGTTGATGTAGCATGGTAAAGTCATAACTTATGCTTCCCGCCAATTAAAGAGTTATGAACAAAATTATCCCACCCATGACTTGGAGTTAGCTGCAGTGGTGTTTGCATTGAAGATTTGGAGACATTATTTGTATGGTGAAAGGTGTGAGATTTATACAGATCATAAGAGCTTAAAGTACTTCTTTACTCAGAAAGAATTGAATATGAGACAACGAAGGTGGCTTGAGTTGATTAAAGATTATGATTGCTCAATCAATTACCATCTGGGCAAGGCTAATGTGGTAGCTAATGCACTTAGTCGAAAGTTTTCCGGTTTCTCAACTACCTTGTTAATTACTCAAAATAAAATTATTAAGGACTTGGAGAGGATGGGAATTGAAATTGTCATGGGTGATTCCCAAGTCTTTACGGCCAGTTTGACAATACAACCCACTTTGATTGAGAAGATTAAGAGTTCACAGGTTGATGATGCACAAATTGTAAAGATCATAGAAGAAGTACAAGAAGGGAAGAGACCAGGATTTAATGTGTCTAATGATGGTGTCTTGAGGTTTGGAAAAAGACTTTGTGTGCCAAATGATGTTGCATTAAAGAAGGAGATTATGGAAGAAGCTCATCGTACCCCATACTCAGTGCACCTTGGTAGCACTAAAATGTATCGTGACATTCGAGAAACTTATTGGTGGAATAACATGAAGAGAGAGATAGCTCAGTTTGTGGAGCAATGCTTGACTTGTCAACAAATTAAGGCACTACACCAGAAACCTTCGGGACTGCTGCAACCACTTCCCATTCCTGAGTGGAAGTGGGAGCGTATATGTATGGATTTTGTGACTGGTTTGCCAAGATCTCCTAAGGGACATGAGGCCATTTGGGTAATTGTGGATAAGATGACAAAAATAGCACATTTTATTCCGGTTAAGATGACTTACTCACTTGATCAGCTAGCACAGATATATATGGATGAGATTGTGAGCCTTCACGGAGTTCCAGCATCAATTATGTCTGATCGAGACCCAAGATTCACCTCAAAGTTTTGGGAAAGCCTGCATAAAGCTTTGGGTACTAATCTTAGCTTTAGTACAGCCTTCCATCTGCAAACAGATGGTCTATCAGAAAGGATTATTCGTACCTTGGAGGATATGTTAAGAGCTTGTGTATTGGATTTCAAAAGGAGTTAGGAAAAATACTTGTCTTTAGTGGAATTTGCCTATAATAATAGCTACCACTCTAGTATTGAGATGGCTCCCTATGAGGCTTTGTATGGTAGAAAATGCAGATCCCCATTGTGTTGGGAAGAGGTTGGTGAGAGGAAATTGTTGGGACCAGAAATCATTCAGATGACATCTGAGAAAATTAATCTGATTCGTAAAAGATTGCAAACAGCACAAAGTCGATAGAAGAGTTATTATGACAACTAGAGAAGGAAGGTGGAATTTGAAGTTGGGGATATGGTATTTTTGAAAGTCGCCCCGATGAAGGGTGTAATGAGATTCAGGAAGAAGGGGAACTTGAGCCCCAAATTTGTTGGTCCATTTGAGATCCTAAAACGCATTGGTAAAGTTGCCTACAAGTTGGCCTTACCGCCTACACTTGCAGGAGTGCATAATGTGTTTCAGGTTTCCATGTTGAGGAAGTACATCCTGGATCCTTCACATGTTTTGAACTATGAGCCACTCAAGATCAAAGACAACTTGACTTATGAGGAAGTTCCAATCCAAATACTTGACCGCAAGGATCATGTGCTACACACCAAGACCATATCATTGGTTAAGGTTCTTTGGAAGAATCACACAGTGGAGGAGGCATCTTGGGAGCGAGAAGATGAGATGAAATCAAATTATCCAGAGTTGTTTGTCAACGAAGGTATGTACAATTTCGAGGATGAAATTTTTTTAAGGGGGAAATGATGTAACACCCCATAACTTTGATATCAATTTAATTATTATACGTAAATTATAAAGGAGACCTACAATTAAATGGATTAAATTGATTTGGGCTTAAGATATTAAAAATAAGATAAATACTATGGGATATGAAGCCCAAGTGAAGTGGCATAAGTAAAATATATGGGTCTTGAAAACCCTAGCCTTCTTCCTCTTTAGTCACACGTGTATTTTACTGATGGGGGCTTTCTTTTGCTTCAGCCGCATCACACTACTGAACTTCGCTTCTCTTCACTGTGGCTGTGAGTAGAGATTACAGGTACAGTTTCTATGATTATAATAATAGAAAAAGGGCTCCTAGAATTGTTATTATATTTGATTAAGAATGGTAAATATGGCTGTATGTCAAGAAGACTTTGAAATTGAACCAAATAGAGTAATAGACTTGGACTTGGTCACCATGCTAAAGGGAAAAAAAAGAATAATGCTTGTGGTTAATATGCATTCACACATAGCCTCAATTGTTGACCGGTTAATATGCATTCACACTAGTTCAGCCGTGTACTGGATTTTGGGTCTTTGGGTTGATGATTACAATATTATAATAGGAATTGTTTATATAGCCGTATGGTCCAAGCTTTGAAATTGATTATGTATGAATAGTAGGTATAGTCATATGGTCCTCTATTGGCTCTAAGATTGATTTGGCAGAACTATATTATTTCACTATCTATCCAAGTTCCCAATCTGTCATTCACGCACCTGCCAAGGTTCAAAACTTGTCTAGCTTTGTTGTTAAGTCTAGCGGCATCAGAGGAATAAAGGGCTAGCTATGGGATTGATAGAATTAAGATATAATATTAGCTTCAACTATATATTAGATTGATCAAATATCTATCATTTAGCTATATTGAAGTTTCATGAATCTCTATGATTACGTTGATGGAAAAATCTGATTAGGCAGCAATATTTTTAAGTTCAGAAATCTTATCAAAGCTGAAAGTAAATTGGATAGTTAGGTGAATAAATGGAGAATTTTGGATATACCAATATTGTCTAGGATAAAACCATTTTAAGTGTGAAAATAAATTTTTAAGTGGGAAATTGTGTATTGATGAACCTATTTTTGGTGCTACTAGGTTCTAATTCTACTGAATTGTTGTGATTCAAGAGAGGTTGATTTCTTTTATTTTTGCAACTAAGAGGTAAGTGGTGTTTACTAATTTTGGGGGTTTTCCCAAAACAGTGTTGATTATTAAACTATTTTATATCAAAGAAACATGTTGATATTTTATATATGAATTGATATTTTATAAATGTTTGATGTGCACATTGATTATTCGTTTTATGAAAAACTTGTGGGACAACCTAAACTTATTTAAACTTGTATGTGTGAATATACCTTTATATTGTTGAGAATTATGAATGGATTATTTTTGTGAGCATATTGAATATGTTTTGAAAACCTATGGCAAGTTGTGATTAGAAGCTCAGTATGGTATTTAGTCCTTAGCAAGGGACAATCATACTGTAGCTAGTCCTTAGCAATGGACGGTCTCAGAAAAGGGGACAATGCACATTTGATAGCTCCTTAGCAAGGGAGTATACTATTGAGGATCCAAAAAGGAAGCTCCTTAGCAAGGGAGTGCACCTTTAGGTTCCAAAGGAACCATCCTTAAGAAAGGGGATGAAAAGGAGGTTCCAGTCCCAAAAAGGGGACAACACAACCCTGTCAACGGGGCATAAACGTTGACCACGAGAAAAGTCTAGGAAAGTGTTTATGTGATGGTATTAATATATATATATTATGATGGCTCACAATATAAAGATATTTTCTTTTATATGAAATATTTGATGATAAAATGTTGATGAGTTACAAGTTATGAATTGGTTGTAAGAATTATTTATTTGAAAGGTTTGTTCCCACACCCCAATGTTAGTGAATTCCACTTATTGAGTTATCTCACCCACCTTTATTTTCAATTACAAATACATTAGAGGGATTATTAGAGTAGAGATTCGTGGAAGACAGCAGTTATGAATTATTCTGTAGAACTAAGGAGTTTATTATGATTTTTATGGCATTAAACATTGTATTGGAGAATTATTTTGAGGATGTTTTGTCTTTGATGGATTAGAGCTCTAACATCTGTGATGACATTTAAGGTTGCTGGTTTCTTTTATTTAATATTTTTATGAATTATTCAGATTAAATAGACTTTTATTGCTTATGATTTTGCGGCGTTACAATGCACATGGGGATGTGCTTATAAGGAATGCCCTCCCTTGTTGTGTATAAGGCCTTTTCCCTAGCGCAACCTAGGGAAGAACAAAACCTTGAGGGACTAAGAGAGCCTTCGGGTCGCCCAAAGAGGACAATATCATCACACAGGGGCGGGACATGACAAATGGTATTAGAGCCAGGTTCTAGCAGGAAGTGTGGGCCTCACACGCGAGGACGCGTGTGCCCTTAAGGGGGGTGGATTGTAGTGACCCAAAATGGGGGGTCTTGCATTTCATGGAATCCCACATTGCTTAGGGAAGCACATGGGGATGTGCTTATAAGGAATGCCTTCCCTTGTTGTGTATGAGGCCTTTTCCCTAGCGTAACCTAGGGAAGAACAAAACCTTGAGGGACTAAAAGAGCCTTCGGGCCACCCAAAGAGGACAATATCATGCACACGGGGGCGGGACGTGACAAATAATCTTACATTGCCTAGGGAAGCACATGGGGATGTGCTTATAAGGAATGCCTTCCCTTGTTGTGTATGAGGCCTTTTCCCTAGCGCAACCTAGGGAAGAACAAAACCTTGAGGGACTAAGAAAGCCTTCGAGCCGCCCAAAGAGGACAATATCATGCACACGGGGGCAGGACGTGACAGTTACGGAGCATAGATGGAATGAACCACGGGTGGGTAAAGTGTCAAAAATGAAACCACAGGTGGATAAGTTAAATTTGAGGCAAACCACAGGTGGGTAAGCAGTAATTACCCCTAAATATTATGAATGGTATGTCAAGCTTATTTTATATATTGAAAAGTGTGTGTGTGTGTGTGTGTGTGTGTTTATTTATTTATTTAAATTATGTCTCTTTTACAATGAACTGTTGCCAAGCAAAACAATTTGCTCTTTGTTTTGATGCTAAAGGTAATTTCAATATTTGCATTTTGTTGATACCCATTTTTGTGAGACATTCTTTACAAACCCAACTCAACCAAGCCTGACTTTCTTATGGGCTCAATTTATGTATTTTATTTTATTTTATTCTTTTAAGCATGGCCCAAGCCCATGCGACATATTGGAGGAAATTAAGGAAGTGTGGTTTGGAGGGTATGAATTGGTTCCTTTCGGACCTTTTGCATAAGACTAGCCCATGCGTGCAACCAAGTGGGCAAGGGACACTGGTAGCACCTTTGGCTCATAGAAGAGGTCTTGTACCCGAACTTTCCACCCCAAAAAATCTTTCATGCTCTGGTTGACTGTGGCCTAACTTTTCTGCTCTACCATTTTTTGCCTAAAACATATAGCTGACCTTAAGTGGCTGGCCTTGTCTGCTGCAACAGCCAAATGCAGACTCCAAGGGCCCGCCATGTCTAGGAAACATTAGCCCATGAATTTAGGCCACTTCATTTCCCAAATTATGCAAAAAGCAAGCCAACCCTCTTACTCAATTAAAGAAAATCTGACCATAACCTCTTTGATTGAGACCTTGGGGTTCAAAGCCTCTTCTATTGACCAAAAACCAGTTACTTAGAGTACCCCAAACTCAATACAAAAGGCCCCAATCAGATTCAAAATGAACCAACTATGTTTTCCCCACAGAGTTGAAACTTGAGACCAAAAGCCCATTTAGCCAGCCAACACTCTCACAACTCTGAAGCTTAGGGGTGGAATATGGTTACAGGGGAACCTTCCCTCTCTTCCTCACAACCTCTTTCAATTTCCTCTTCTCGCTGACTGTGGGTCAAAATTTTGGACTTGTGTACTTTTTTTGCATTTTCTTGTATTTCAATTATGGCATTTTGATTTCTCTCTTGTTAAAGCACCATTAGCCTTTTGTTCATTATACATTTGGAATTTTGGGATTGACTCTCCACAAATAATCACTTTTAAAGAACCCAAGGGGAGACTTGGGCCATTCTCACATTTTTGGCCCTTGTCGCAAAAACGTCCCCAACACATTTCTATATATGTTTCTATGTGTTTGATAAAATGACTATAAGAAGGATTTAAAAAAACAAAGATGGAAAAAACTCTCCCTTGCGTGGAGCTCTCTCTCTCGTGCAAGCACGAGGTTCTCCCTCCCTTGGCCTAGAGCGAAGGGTATTGTTTTGCTTTTTTACTACAAACATGGCTGATGATCTGGTTGACAGTAAGGAGAAAATGAAGCTAACATCAGAAGAAGAAGAAATTATAGCTATATCCAATGAAGGAAGGTTATAAGCTATTGAGAGTTGTAATCTGAGTCTGATCGGGAAATTCCTAACATGTAAGCCCTTTAACAAGGTGGCAGCAAAGAATACAATAAGGAGGGCGTGGGAATTGGATGATTCTATGCAGATCTTAGAAGTGGGGCTGAATCTGTTTCAATTTAGGTTCCAATCTGAATTTGAGATGGATAGGATTTTGAGAGGTGGTCCTTGGTCGTTTGATAATCAACTCCTCATGCTACAACGATGGAAGAAAGGAATGACGGTGGGAAATATACAAATGGAGTTAGCTTCGCTTTGGGTTTAAATATGGGGTGCTCCTTTAGACATGATTTCTCCACAGGTTGCAAAGGAAGTTGGGAGCAGATTGGGTGAGGTTGAGGAGGTGGAGTGGAGAAGAAGGAAGGATGATATCAATTTTTTTATGAGAGTTAGGGTGGCAATACCAATATCGAAGCCTCTTAGAAGAGGAGGGTTAATTGCTGGCTCGAATGGCGAGCGTTCTTGGGTGTCTTTTAGATACGAGAGGCTACCCATGTTCTGCCATTATTGTGGGATATTAGGGCATGATCTGAAATGCAGCACACTATGTAGCGGAGAAAAATGGTGGAAGTATGGAGGGTAACTCTAACATAAAGGAGGGTAACTCTATTGTTGTGAGATCAAGTCCAGAAATAACGCAAACTTTAAATGATAATGCTGAACTAAATACAAGTCTTGGGGAGGAATTATCCTTTCTCAAAACGGATGAGGGGCGAGCAGAATACAAGTCAGATGGAGTTCAAAGTCACGTATTATCCTCTAATGATAAACCCATGGAGGAGTCTGGGCCATTAACTTCAAGGCCCAACAATACGTGGACTAATATCAATAGGATGGACTTTGGCCTTAGTGGTTTAGCTAGGGCAATCACGTTACCAGCACTTGGGAAGAAAGACCTAAGGGATAATGTTGGCGAGCAGAATGAAGAACAAGTTACCAAAAGAGGAAAAGTGGTCAATGAAGAAGGAAGTTTTGTTGAAACATCGGCGGGGGTGGATAGCCACCCTTGCCGGGAGCAATGAGACTGATAAGTTGGAACTGTTAAGGGCTTGGGAACCCTTGGACAGGTAGAAGCCTTTGCAAGATTGTGAGGGAACAAGCTCCCACAGTCTGTTTTCTTATGGAGACAAGACTGGACAAGGATGGATTTGAAAATTTATATGGTAATCTACCTTTTCAGAATAAGATCATTGTTAAGCACCCTAATTCTGGTGGAGGGTTAGCACTTTTGTGGAAAAATACTGTAAATTTGGAGGTGATTAATTATATTGCAAACCATGTTTTGGTTGTGGTAATGGTGGAGGATGGATTTAAATGGTTCTTGACTTACTTTTATAGATGGCTGGAGGCACAACAGAAGGAAAAATCATGGAGATTATTGGAATATTTGAAGACGTTCGTGGTTGGACCCTGGCTAGTCATAGGGGACTTTAATGCATTCCTACATGCTTCGGAGAAGAAAAGTAGAAGACCACCACAATCATCACAGGTTGAAGCTTTTAGGGAAGCTATGGAGTCTTGCCAACTTCAAGATCTTGGATTCAAGGGATATCCGTTTACATGGAATAATAAGAGACCGAGGGAAGCAAATACAAAGATCATATTGGATAAAGGCGTGGCCAATAAAGATTGGATAAGGAAATTTCAAATGAGCACAATTACACATTTATCATCACATGCATCAGATCACTTACCAATAATGCTACAAGTCCAGTCATTTGTTCAACAAAGGCAGAGACATGAGAGAGGATTTAAATTTGAGGAGTCATGGCTGTTGTTGAATGATTGTGAAGATACAGTAAAGAAGGCATGGGGCAGAGAGGCCGATGATACACAGGGACTAGTCTCAATTAAGAAGAAAATACAAATATGTGGAGCCAAACTAATGAGATGGGGCTCGGCAAGGACTAATCCGAATCAAGATGCCATTAAAGAGATTCAAAAAGGTTGGACAGATTGCATGAAGCCGAGGTGACTAAGACCAGCAAAGCTAAATACTTGGAGTTGAGTAAAAAGATGGATAAACTTCTTCAAAAACAAGAAATTTATTGGGCCCAATGGTCTAGAATTTCATGGTTGAAGCATGGTGACAAAAATACAAAATTTTTTCATTCCAAAGCAACACAAAGGAGGAGGAAAAATCATATTCAGGGTATTCAAAATGCTCAAGGGCATTGGGTGGAGGATCTAAAGGAGGTGGTGGAGGTAGCTTCAGACTATTTTGACAATTTGTTTCATGCAGGAGCAGATGATCAGATGGAGGAGTGCCTGAAT
Organism: Notholithocarpus densiflorus; assembly: GCA_030021035.2. NCBI lineage: Eukaryota > Viridiplantae > Streptophyta > Magnoliopsida > Fagales > Fagaceae > Notholithocarpus > Notholithocarpus densiflorus. Next base: position 1,858,353 of record JARYZH020000056.1, read on the forward strand.
GTTGTTCCAAACATGGTGACTGATGACATGCAGGAGGTCTTGACTAGTGAGTTTACTGCAGAAGAAGTCAAAGTGGCCCTATCCCAAATGGGACCTACAAAGGCTTCAAGACCTGATGGTATGAACGCTCTTTTCTATCAAAAATTCTGGCACATAGTGGGTGATGTTGTTTCTGCTGTTTCGAATTTTTTAAATAATGGTAACATGTTACTTGAGATAAATCACACAAACATTATTCTTATTCCTAAAGTGAAAAATCTAGAATAAATGTCTGATTTTAGACCAATAAGTTTATGTAATGTGATTTACAAAATTATTTCCAAAGTTTGGGCAAACAGATTGAAACAGGTACTCCTACACATTATTTCGCCTACTCAAAGTGCCTTTGTACCGGGGAGATTGATCATAGATAGTGTATTGGTGGCCTATGAGACATTACATATCATGCATGCTAGGAAAAAGGGCATGAAAGGGACCTTGGCATTGAAGTTAGATATCAGCAAGGCTTATGACCGAGTTGAATGGCAATTTCTTCAAGGGATAATGGAAAAGATGGGCTTCCCAGCTATATGGATAGGAAGGGTGATGGGTTGTGTCACTACTCCATTCTTCTCTATTTTGGTGAATGAAAAATCTTATTGTATGATACATCCATCAAGGGGTATACGCCAAGGAGGTCCATTGTCATCGTATCTATTTCTCTTATGTGCAGAAGGCTTCACTACTCTTTTGGCAAAAGCAGAATTGGAAAGGAGGATAAAAGGAGTGTTTGTTTGCAGAGGAGCACCTAGAGTTACTAATTTATTGTTTGCAGATGATTCTCTGTTGTTTTGTCAGGCTATAAAGGCCGAAGGGGAGGCTATAGTGGAGATCCTCCAAACATATGCAAAGGCTTTAGGGCAAAGTATAAATTTGGAGAAGTCTTCAGTTTATTTTAGCAGTAATACAACAAGTAGTCAGAGGCAACAGATTCTGCAGATTTTGGGAGTCAAGGAGGTGGAGAGGTTTTAATCTTATTTAGGGCTGCCAACCTTGATTGGACGGGCTAAATACCACACTTTTTTTTATCTCAAAGACTAAATATGGAAGAAATTGCAAGGATGGAAAGGCATGTTATTATCTAGAGCTGGAAAAGAGATTCTCATAAAGGCAGTGGCTCAATCTATACCCACATACACAATGAGTGTTTTCCAACTTCCTTTGAAACTATGTGATGAATTGGATAACTTGTGTTCCAAATTTTGGTGGGGACAAGTAGGCAATGAAAGGAAAATTCGTTGGAAAAATTAGGATAAGTTATCAACTTCAAAAATGGAAGGTGGTATGGGATTCCGGGATTTAAGAGATTTTAATTTAGCTATGTCGGCTAAACAAAGTTGGAGAATGATTCAAGGTAATGATTCATTGTTATACAAGTGCTTCAAAGCAAGGTATTTCCATCGGTCCTCTTTTCTTGATGCTAAAGAATCACTAGGTTGTTCTTATGTTTGGAGAAGTTTGATGGCTGCCTTACCTATCCTTAAATTCGGTTACTGTTAGAGGGTAGGCAATGGGTGTTCAATAAGTGTACTAAGGGATAGGTGGATCCCCAATCACCCCACAAACAAAGTTCTTCATCCAATCCATGATCTGTTTGACGAGGTAGCTGTCTCAGAATTGATCAACCCGGAGCTGCATGCATGGAGAAGTGATATGATTATGTCAATGTTCCATAGAGAAGATGCCGAAGCAATCTGCAGAATTTCCCTTAGCCGAAGAGATGTCTTTGACTCTATCATCTGGATGTACAATAAAAATGGGAAGTTTTCTGTTAAATCGGCATACAAGGTAGCAAGAAGGATTCGAGAAAGTGGAGATAGGGCAAAATCTTCAAGGGGTTGTGCTGGGAAAATGATTTGGCCTGTATTGTGGAAACTTCGAATCCCAAATAAAATCAAAGTCTTGAGGTGGAGGGCATGCCATGATATTTTGCCCACATGCTTCAATTTGTCAAGGCGAAAGATCATCAATAAGGATAAATGTCCAATCTGTACCAGGGAATCGGAGTCAACCATCCATGCATTATGGGAGTGTGCAGCGGTGCAAGATATCTGGGCAGGAAGTATTACGAAACTGCATAAAGGGTGTTCAGGATTTTTGGACATGATACAGCTGATGGAGCATCTGGTGGACAGGAACGACAGAGGAGGTGGAGCTGTTTTGGATTCAATCATGGATTATATGGAACCAACGTAATTGTGTGGTGTATGGAGGGAAATTGAAGGGTCCGACTAGTCTGAATAAGAGAGCAAATGAGTACCTTAAGGAGTATAAAAACTCTCAGACGCAACTGGCAGTGAGTCCGATGGAGCAAGCCAGCAGTGAGGTTTGGCAGCCACCTCCACCATCTGTCTACAAGCTAAATTTTGAAGCGGCAGTCTTTTCGGGGTTGGAGAAATCTGGTGTAGGAGTGATAATTCGTAATGATAAGGGTGAGGTTATGGCGGCAATGACTGCAAGTGGGCCGAAGGTAGGTACAAGTGAGGAAGCAGAACTTCTTGCATGTAGAAGGTCCCTTGAATTCGCTGTGGATGCTGGGTTCACAAGATTGATTATTGAGGGAGATAATATCAATGTGATACAAGCCATCTCCTCATCCTTGGCTAACCATTCATTATTAGGGAATGTGGTGGATGATATTCGTCATTTGATCCATGGTTTACAGTGGGCTAGTATTAGCAGGATTAGGAGGGGGGTAATAAGGTTGCACATGTTCTTGCACAACATGCTAGGAATTTAGATGATGATTTGTATTGGATGGAGGATTCCTCTCCACCAGCAGTGGAAGCCTTGTATCATGATGCTTTATTATTATGATTGAATGAATGAATGATCCTTTCTCCAAAAAAAAAAAAAAAACAAAGATGGTCATGTTCATGTAGAAGAACAAATAGCAAGAACAAATGTTAAAGATTATTGTTATGTTAGTAAACTTCATTCATAAATGTGTTTTCAACACTTAGAAAAATTCCTAAGGTGTGTTTGTGAGAGACCACACCCCTCGCCCATTTTGAATTGATTGGTATGAGCCAAACCCATGTGAATGATTTTGGTCTTAGATATAATTTAAGATAAAGTACATGACTTTGTTTCTTAGTTACAATCTAAAGATTGAAAATTACATGAATAAGTATTTGATCCTCTAACCATTGATCTAAGCTCAGAGGCTATGTTACAAAATGGGAAGGTGTTAGGCACCCACCTTACTTGGTGAAACTGGTCTTTTAGACTATAGTGACCAACATTCATGTTACATCGTCCAATCATTCAACATATTGTCAATCTAGAACATATAGGTGATTTGTACCGGGTAGCTGATCAGTACGAAAATTTTCAATCATTTCGACCTGAACTGAACTAAATCAATAACGTTGGTGTTAAGAACTCTTCGAGCACCTAATATTTTATGGGATGTGTATAATTGCCCATTGCATACAAAATATGTCATTTGGCTCCTCACAAAAAGCATGTAGATTGTGGAGCACACGTATTATCCTTAATTTTGGATTAAAAAAAATATATGCATAATAAATTTCACATTTAAAAAAAAAAAATTTATTGAGGTGACATTAAAAAAAAATTATATAAGATAACAAGTTGTGATAAGTGTATGATAAAAGTAACGAGAGTGATATTGTATTAATCATAATATAACAAGTTATTATTAGTGTATGATAAAAGTAACGAGGGTGATATTGTATTAATCATAATCTATCATATAAATATATATATATATTTAAGAAGTCTAATTGCATTGATTAAAGTTTAAATTTTTATTGTAATCAACTAACTTATTTTTATTCGCTCAAAAAAAAAAAAAACCAACTTATTTTTAGCGAGTTGAGCAAATTCAAGTGAAATGGACATTGTTTATTAGCTTCTTGTTATTTTTCTCAATGCAGTGGCTATGGGACATTGGGACCTATTAAGCATCAGCAGTGGGCTTCTCAAATGCCAAATTGTATTGTACATTTGGCATTTGGGCCCAAATTGCTCCAGCAATTGGATGGCCATACCTGGGACCGGCCAAATTTTTTTGGCATATCGCTACAGTGCGATCTCATATGTGAGATTGCACTGTAGCGCTATGCCATCCAAAAAATTTTTATTTTAATACTGCACAGTTCGTTCAACTCTTCTCTCTCTCTTGCTACAGAACTGAGTTTTACTCTCTCATCCCCTCTCTCTCTCTCGCGCCATCAAGCTCTCTCTCGCGCCATCAAGCTTCTCTCTTTCCCTCGCTTTTCTCTCCGATCACCAAGCCATCGCTGTCACCAAGCCTTGCTTTTCTATCCGATCACCAAGCCGCTGTCCGAATCACCAAGCCTCTGCCTCTGCCGATTCACCCTCACCCATCTCCAAATCCGTTTCACTGTCACGAAGCCTCGCTTTTCTCTCCGATCACCAAGCCGCCGTCACCAAGCTTCGCTTTTCTCTCCGATCACGAAGCCGCTGTCCGAATCACGAAGCCTCTGCCTCTGCCTCTGCCGATTCACCGAAGCTCCGTCGGTCTCTCAAATCAAATCAAAATCAAAGCAATTTACTAGGTGGGTTTTGATCCATGTTTGAGTTTTTGTGTATGTGTTTCTTTTCTCTTTCTGTAAGAAAAAGGGGGATTCAGCTTGTGTTTGTGTTTGGATTTTGATCTAAGAATTGCTGTTGATGTTTGCAGAGGTGGGATTCAGCTTCATCACGAGGGGTTTTCGCTTGCTGTCGGATTAGCATCTTCAGAAATTGCTCAGGTTCAACTTCAATTACCAAAATCCCAATTTTATCAAAATCCCAATTTTATTAGATAATCAGTGTTCTTGTTTATTGATTTTTTCTTCAACAAATTAATATGTTGTATGCAAAGGTTCTATCAGTGGTTTTTGTTGTGTTCAACTCTATGGTTTCATTTGATTTCTATTTGTACATGTTGGCCATGTATGGGCTGTGTTTGCAGAGAGTATATTTTTGCAGAGAATATATTTTGAGTTATATTTGCTGTTGTATTCTATTAATATTTGGCTGTGTGAAGGGCTTGTATTTCTGTAAAAAAAAATTACTGTTGTATATATAGTCGAAATAGATTGATTATTGGATTATATTTGGCAAACTTACTGCAAATAATACACGGATTGTTCGCTTTCCAATCAGTATTCTCACTGTTGATACTTGATACACCAACCTAACAACTATGGGAGGATTACATTAAGGAATTATATAGCAAATCCACCCACTTTCCTTCTCTCTCTATCTTAGAGGTTATTGATTGTCCCGATGATAAGAGGGTTTAGTTCCCAAATTAAAAGGAAGGAAAACCAAACAAACAAACAAACAAATAAATAAATGAGCAGTGGAGTATCAAAATAAATAAATAAATGACTAGTCTTTTTCTCCATGCATGATTATTAGAGCTGTGAGTCTAGTAGAGTAAGCTGTCAACATATATTGTTTTGAGTAGGAGTTGTCAACATATATTGTAGGATGTTGCTATACATGAGAAGCCGCCACCAATCATAATATGTGAAGGCTTTGAACTCTTGTAGATTTGGTTAAGTTTGTATTTCTAATTGTAGTAATCACTTATCACAAATACTTGAACTCTTGGACTTTGTGAGTTGGCTCTAATTGACTTCATACACTAACTGTTTAAAGTTCCTTATTTAAAAGGGATGGGTACACAAGAAGAGATAACACGATATGCTAATATCTCACAAATGGATGATGATTTTTTGGCACCATTTTTAAGTGGGTCTCAAAATACTTCAATGCCCATCCAAGAGTCTTGTCCGGAAGTTGAAATTGTCACCCCTAATCCAACAAAACGTGGTGGCAACTTCAGTGTAGATGAGGACAACCTCCTCGTCTCTGCATGGCTTAACACTAGCGTGGATGCCGTGCAAGGTACTGACCAAAGGGTTGACAAATTTTGGGAGAAAATTTGGCAATACTTTTGCGAGAACAATACTTATGGAACCACACGTTCTGCTTCCTCCCTCCAAAGTCGATGGGGAAATATTAATAGGGAGACAAGTAGGTTTGCTGGGTTCATGGCTAAAATTGAAGCCCGAAATCCAAGTGGTGGGACTTACGAGGACAAGGTATAAATTATATTGCAATGGTATCACAATAATAATTTTTGAATAGTTTCAAGACACTAATTATTATTATTATTATTTTTTTAAAATTTAGTTGAAAGATGCAAAGGATCTATATAAAGTTTCACCAGCTCCAACAACCGGCAAAAAATCAGCTTTTGCATTTGAACATTGTTGGGTTGTGTTGAAGAACCAACCAAAGTGGAGTATGCCTAAGGAAAGATCAAAAGGGCTCCCTCAAACTCCAAGTTCAATTGATCAAGTTTGTAGTAATGATGATGACACAATGGAGGTAGAGAGACCAATTGGCAGAAAAGCCGAAAAGGCTAAGCGAAAGAGAACAGATGGTGATAAGGGTTTTGAGGATTATTTGGCGAAAAAAATGCAATATATGCAGGAATCACATGAACAAGACAATGAGGCTCTTCGCATCAAAGCAGATAGGGTTCGAGTGGATGCGCAAAGAGCTGATATTGAAAAGGAAAGAGCTAATATTGAAAAGGAAAGGCTTCGTCTTGAAACTAGTAGGGAGACGCATAGAGTTGATATTGAAAATGAAAGGCTTCGTCTTGAAACTATTAGGGAGGAGGGAAGAATAATGACCTTGGATACAAATGGCATGAATGCCAAAGAAAGACTTTATTTTGAAAATCTCAAGGATCAAATCCTTGCAAGACAACAATTAGAGTAAATAGTTGGGTTTGACCCAAGGAGATGATGTCTTGTCATAACTATATTTTGGTAGTAAATTATATATGGGTTGGGGTTTGGCATATGTAGATGATATTTTGTTTCAACCTTATTTTGGTAGTGGCTTATTTTAAGCATAGGTTTGGAACATGTAGATGATGTATTGTTCCAACTTGATCAATTGGTAGTAGGTTGTGCCACTTATGTAATCACATCATTTTTGGTTATATGAAAAACTTATGTCCTTTCTATGTTTGATGATGTATTTTTGCTTATAATAAGATTGATTATATGGAGTCTATATTGTTATGCTGAAGGGTTTCATTTTTGCTTATAATGAGATTGAAAAACTTGTATGCTGAAGGGTTTCAGGATAATGGAGTCTATATTGTTAGCTTGAGCTTAAAATCTTCTCTCTGACTCTCTTAAATTCTTTTCTGGTCATTATATTGAGAATAAACTTAATTGATTTTTCCTTTATTCGTAATTGCTAGATTTGAAGTGCTCCAAATGTTTGGTACCGTCAAATTGAGCTGGTGGCTTTTTCAATTGCAATCTTCACTCTTGGATTCCAAATTTTAATTTACTGTAATTTGTATGTATTAAGTGAAGTAACTTACATTTGGTCCAACTGCTTAGTTGGATTAAGCTGAAAATATATAAGAAGTCTCTCACACTCTAATGCTTTTTTATTTTGTCTCGAATAAATTTATTTGGTATCACCATTTAAATTTAGACAAGTGCAGTAATTGAGCAACTTGTATACCGATCCAATTGCTTGGTTATTTCAGATTAAGCTACAAAACACACACACACACACATGCAGTTTTCTACTATAACCTTTCTTGTTATGAAACTTCATTTGTTAGTTTGAGATCAAATGCTTTATTTGGATGGCTACATTTCAAATTCAGAGTAAACCACAATACAAGTGGTCCCTTAGGTTCATTGTGTCGGCTTAAACTGAATTTAATCCTAATTCATCAGGAGGGTGTATATTGAGTTGGGTTTCGTATAGTTCTGTTAAATAGTCAAGTATGATCATTTCTACCTACATATAAGAGAAGCTGGATTATTCGGTGTCTTCTGGAATATTTAACTATTTTCTCATCATGTCATGTTGTTATGAAACTTACGCATTTGATAGTTCCAGCCTTCTAGTATTGTTGCATATATTATGACAATGTATTTTTGGTGTTGGAAACTTGGAATAGGGTTGATCAGTTGTCTTAGGCTCTGAGTAGGCTTTATTATGCCTAGATGCTTTGTGTATATACCATGCCTTTTAATTGTTGTGGTAGTTATTAAGCATCCTTTGGGGCTCATGATTGCTTGCATACTAGAGTTTTCAAATTTCAATGTTGACATTTTCTTTGATTAAGGGTGTAACTGTGTAAGTACTAATTATAGTCAGGAAACAACGGTTAGACCACCATGTTTTTGGAAATGAGTTTGTGATAGGTTTGCTTTTTACTTTTTCTTTTTGGGATAAGTATGATTGGTTTGCTTTCTTAAAATCCTACTGTATTAAAATAAATAAATAAATAAAAGAGTAACATCTCAACCCATGTACACAGGAATTGTATGTGGGCTGCTTTAAATATTGGCAATAGAATTTTTCAAGACCAAGACCTCATTCTCAAAAAAAAAAAAAAAAAATTTTCAAGACCTGTGAATGATTGGGATTTGGACTCTTTGTTGTCTTTCATGTCATTGGTTTCTGTCCCATATGCGTGTTAGTTGCTTGCTGAATCAAAACAATCAAAGGTGGTGTCTTAAGAATTTCTTCCTACATTGGTGGTTGTTAAACATACTTGACTATTTAACATTATAGCATATACAATACATGGTTCTAGTTCGTAGTGCTGAAGGAGAAGATTATGAGCCTTGGGGACTTTTGCTTTATTTCTTATCAATCTTTACCAGGGGTCTTTTGCTTTGACAGATTTTATGCTTTGTTTATTGAATAATATATCTACTTGTTCCCTTTCCATAATGTAATCTCTGCTTGCTTTGCAATAATTGTGATAATTTCCTAACATTGTTGTCTTCAAGGTTGTCTCCATGGGTCGCTCTAGGCTTCGCAAATTGCTTTTGGACGACTCAGATGAGGATGAGATAATGAGGCGAGTTCTTAAGGGTTCAACATCACAACGTAAACGTCGTCGGTATATCGAACGTGATCGTTTGGCAGGCCATAAAAGACTTTATCTCGACTACTTTGCCGACACACCAGTATATCCTCCTAATTTATTTCGAAGGAGATTTCGGATGAGTCGGTCTCTTTTTCTCCGTATTCAATCCGCAGTGGAAACTTATGAACCTTACTTTATCCAAAAAAGAGATAATGCCCAAAGACTCGGTTTATCTTCTCTTCAAAAGATAACAGCTGCACTTAGGATGCTTGCGTATGGAGTGGCTATTTGAATAAGGGAATCACCAAACAAAAAAGAAGAGACAACATGGAGTTCTTTTTTTTTTTATTCAAAACAAAACAGGAGAAACTGGACCCCTCAAAGAGAGGACAAGGAGCACAATTTAAGGCTCAACAAAATTTGAAAAAAATAAAAAGCAATAAAATACAAAGTTTTTGAAAAGGAGAAAGGAGTTTGAAAGTTAAGGAGGGAAGAAAGGGAAGGATTTAAAAAAGTGAGGTATATTTATATATATGAACAATAAGAGGCTTTAATAAAACTGCATAACTTATAGAAAGCTGAACAATCAAAGAAATTAAAAGGAAACCCAATATAGAAAGCTTCCCCAAAAACATTCCAAAGCATAAAAACAAGGAGGAAAAAAGTACCCAGAAAGTAGAACAGAGAGGGAAAAGGAGAAAGACCCATGAAAAAAGAGTTCACCTTTTTATGAAACAAAGAACATAGAAGACAGAAAGTATAAGCACAAGGAAAGGGATTTATCCAAAAAAGATAAGTACTAAAAGGAAGGGAATAGAGAAGAGACTTACTTACAAGAAGGGGATCGTATTTTCTTAAAGCAAAGAAAGCTTTCTCTTTCTCTCTCTATTTATCTATCTCTATCTTCTTTCTAATTTTGTGAGGGAAATCTCTGTTTTGGAATGAAGCAAGAGATGGAGTGTTTTGGCTTGTCAGAACCCAATTTATAATACCAAAATTTTTACATTCATGGATAATTATTAAAATCTCTGTGCGTGTCTCTCTTTGGCAAAAAATGTAAAACGTGGGTGTGTCCTATAATACATGTCTTGTAAGAGAGAGAGAAAGAGAGAGATTCCAACGGCAAGTCCGCGAGTGACACGATTGTCCATTATTGCCGTTATTGCCGTTAAGACTGCCAGAGAGTTACTCTTCAATTTCACATTCCTTCTCTTTCACTGTAATTAGTTATATAAATATATATGTATATATATATATTTTTTTTGCTTTATTCCCAAACTTAGGTTCAATTTAAGTTGTGTACCATAATTACGTTCTAGAATGGATACAGGAACTGGGCACTTGAATTAGGGATGACAACATGGTAAAGTAGAATTGAATTATGGGTGTCCGTCCCCTCTTTAAGATGAGAAAAATCCACGAAAACATAACAGGTCGGATATGACATGTTAAGATATTTTGTCATTTTTAATGAGGTGGCTTGACATAAATAAGTTGGAGCCTTAGAGACGATAAAAATTAGAAAAGTTTTTGTAAGAGTACTAAAAATAGAGAAAACGTGCTATTTGGGAATGATAATAAAACATATTAAAAGGATTACATATATAAATATGAGTCCGAATTTGGTAATAATGGGATGTAAAACTCATGTTTACACAATTTAATAAGAGATTTCCACATTAGTATTTTACTTAAAATTCAATACATCTTATCACACCTAATAATATCTCAATAAACTCTCAATTTGGTTGGATTTATATATGGGTATTAGAATTGATTGGGTATGATTGTGTTTATTCTTAAATATGTGATAAGATAGTGTAGCATATTGGGATTGGAGGGGTAAAATATAGGTTATACACACAGGTGTATGTATGTGTATACAAGAATGAGTAAAACCTATTCTCGACTCACTACCTTTTTGAGGTGGGGAATCGGGAAACCCCACCTAGTGTAGATTAGAGATGGATAAATTCTTACCCTTGAATAAATACTATATTTATACGTTATATTAAATTCTTTAATTAAATTTAATATTTAGATTTCTTAATTAAATTTAAGCATATACTTTTTATAACTTTTTTTTCCGCCATGTTACATTGTACTTGGTCGTTCTTTTTTGTTCACTGTAGTAAGACTGCGAGACATTTGGTCAAGGAGAAACATTATACAATATATTATTATGATCTAGGATGATAAGCCTACATAATCTCTTGCATCACAAATGCAAGTGTATGATGTATGTGTATTTGTCATATACAGAGTCCTGAATGACAGTTGCTATTGATCATCAACTTGAAGTGCACTTTTAAATTTTGTAGCCATATATGCAAATTGCATGCTCTTTGTTTTTGTTTTTTGTTTTTTAAATATATATATAGTGCATAATAAGCAATAAAACTCTTTAACTCCAAGCCTACTTCAGAAAATATTATCCAGTGCAAGTGATACTTCTTGATTGCTACCTTCAACAATAGGATTGTACAAGAGGTAATTTTTCAAATAATAATAATAATAATCCATTATTCACGCACTTGTGACCTAAATTCAAGTGGTAATGGGCCAGAGTGGAATGCATTTTTCTGGGCAGTGATTTGGGCTTTGCATGGGTCCCTTTTCTAGTATTTTCTTTTTTATTAGATATATTATCTAAGCTGTAATGTATGGTAATTGATGGTTGCTTTACTTATTGAAAATGAATTGGATGTCCATTTTTTATAATGTAAAATTCAAATTTAAAACATTTTCCTATAAGAAAAAAACTTTTATCTCTATTGGGCATGAATTATTATTTAATTACATGAAGGTAGTTAGCAACTTGCTAAAAGTCTTCAAGAATTTATTTCAGTGACTTTTATATTCATTAGAATTGGAGTTTATGGAGTAGTAGGGGACTCCCTAATATATGCAGCTTTAAAAACTTTCACAAATAAGGGACCAGAGAAGATTTTACTCTTGTTGAGGGTAAGTAGCTAATTAAAGAGAAACAGAAAGCAATCCTTATTAATCATGTGACATCAATCACAATCATATTATATTGTCAAAAGTATGCTTTCTTTTTTTCTTTTCCTTTTTTGAGAATCTTCAAAACTCTGATTCAATCATGTCTTTCATGTGACTAAAGGTTAATTTTTCATTGAAAATCTTTGTAGCTCCCTCTCTCTCTCTTAACCAGATTTATTTTCAGTCATAAAGTATATACATAAGAGAGTGAAAGAGTAAAAGAATTTTCATGTTTGTCTTGAATTTCAAGTTTCGAACTCCAAATTGGACCTTTGACTGCTGACTTCTCCAAAGCAGTTCATCTGTTTACCAAGCGTTTGGTTGACCCAATTGGATATGGTCTAATAAATCTATATGAGAGCAACACAAGTTGACTTGTTCGTTTGAAAAAAACAAAAAAAAATCATTCATTTCAATGGACTTTTTATACCCAAAGGTTTGAAGAAGTCAAGTTCAATATCACCACCTTTTCTGAAATGGTTCTGATTCTTTTCATTCTACAATTACATCAGGAGGGGAAGCTCCAAATAGCATCCTCACACCAATAAAAGACACGTATAGTACTATATATTAAGATAACACATACCATTTCATTGGTCATCTAGTTTGTTAGGTGTCACCCATTTTTTCATGTTTGAGTAGCCAGGTGCATATATAATGGCCACATATGAGTCCTATATGGTTGCAACATAGAATCGTCTTTTAAGTTTATTCTAACAAATATTTAACAAGATAAGGTGGTTGAACAACCATTTTTAAAGTTTGCATGGGAGCATCAAAAATGGTATTGGCTGAGAATAAAAATTGTAGGATAAAGTACTATTCTGATACTAAAACTTTATCAAAAGTTTATCTTTCATTTCTATACTTTAAAAAGTTCGTTTTTCATTTTTAAACTATTGAAAAATTCGTCTTTCATTCCTAAATCATTTACAAAATTTATGGATGAAAAAAGATTTTTTTTTTTTTTTTTTTTTTTTTTTTTTTTTTTTTTTTTTTTTTTTTTTTAAGTTTAAGGATGAAAAACAAACTTTTGATAAAATTTAGAGACTAAAATTGTATTTTACATAAAATTGTATATCCTATTATGAGTGTATTGTTTTTATAATCCATCAATTTGAGTTTGTTATGCGTTATTTTCTTCTCCGTACAAAATAATCAAAATTTTGAAAGGGAAAATTTTTTTTTGACATGTGCTATACAATAATAGATAGGGTCCTAAAGTGACATACTCATAATAAAATAGAAGATTTTTCTTCATTGGCTGCATGATTATACCCTGAAGCTTAAATAATTAGTATTGCTTGCCTAATTTAGAACTAGGTTAATTTTAAAGTAGGGAGTATGTAAAAGATGCACAGTATAGAAACATAATAACTAGTTGGTGCAATATCCGTATGAAGCAGGTGAGTTGTTGATCCATCATTAAGCTGAAAGTGGAGTATTAGTTAGGCCTAACATTGTTTGTAAAATTAAAAAAATGATATCCAAAAATATTTTCTTGTGAGTGATGGGTATAAGGAGACAAACATAACCTAGTAAGTCAACATACAAGAAAATTGATTTAAGCTCAAGGAAAGTACGGGACTCATAATAATTATACTATCTAATTTCGTACCAACTGAATTTTACCCTCTCAAAAAAATTTGCAGTTGTTGAGGAATGAGGATCTCATAATAATTTTTTGTTGTTCCACCAAAAGCAACAAATTTTAACAACAAAAAACTTAATGATCAAGATCAACAATGATCACCAAAAGCACTCACCCAACAAGAAGTTTAATTGTGTAACAAATTTAGCCCTAGTCTTTTGGAATTTGGTCATTGTAGATAACCATTCTAAATACTGTGTTTACAACCATGTACAAAACAAACAAAATTAACATTTAGTCTATCGCATAATTAATAAAACTTAGTGACTTACTAGTTACTCCCATTCAAGTTAATTATTTTAACGCCAAAAGCTTTTTAGCTTAACTAGTTAGTATTTCTTAATATTTTTAAGAGAGACATATAGGATTTAAATCATTGTCCTTTCCCAATTTTAACTATTGAATTATATTTTAACTACTACAACAACAAAAAAACAAATAGAATGAAAGATACAAAGTACTAAATATTCCAAAAAAAAATTTGCTAATTGATTTTAATAAATTTATAGCAAAGTTGTGTTTTAACCCGTTAGATCAACATGTCAAATTTGTAACACGTCAAGTTTCAAGTTTGACCAATTTTCCATGGGTCAAACATTCCTCTACTCATATTTTCTTCTTTTCTTATAAATAATGTTAGGAAATTTTTTTGTGATAAATAAGGATACGTTTGGATATCGCTTATTTTGCCAAAAATTGAAAACAATAAAAAAAATAATAAAAAAATTACTGTTCACGCGTGGGTTATTGTTCATTTGCATTTTTGCACTGTTCATGTCCCATGAATAGTGCAAGAGGCGCTGGTCTTCAAAAAAAAAAAAAAAAAAAAAGCGTAGACGCTGGATGCGCATCAGCGCTATCCAAACGCTGCTTAAGTCTTAGAATATAATAAAAAATTTTTTGCAACTTACGTTATGAGTGGTGGAAAAAATCTAATTAGCCCATGTAAAAATAATTGTTCATCATTCATAATCGATTACTTAACAAATTATAGAAAAAGTGTGTCTCTAAACTTTTTCTTTTTCCTTTTCTTTATGATTTGGGCATTTTAATGGATTTATGACTAATTTTTTTAGGCCTAGCAAAGCCTAATCCTAGGATGCGTGTAATCAACTGTCTAATATATTTTGCTAGGTCTAGCGAGTAGCGAAACCTAATCCTAGGATGTGTGTATTCCTTTGAATCTTTGATTTATTTTCCTTATATAATTGCTTGATATTCTTATTTCTTTGTAGCAAGGTTAAAATAAAATTAATATGAGGTGCGGTAAATTAAACAACTATATTTAGGCCTGCATGGGAGCTAAGACTATGTTGACTAGTACTGCATGAATACAAATTGTCTAATCTCAATTATTTTTTTAATTTTCTAGATAGGTTGTTGCTGGCATGATTAACCTTACATAATCCATGAAGATTTATTTATTTATTTATCATCTTCTAGTTGAGTAGTTGAGCTGATAATCTATTATTAGCTATAATTGAAGTCTTTGTTGAGCATTACATTGGTGATCATTAAGATTAAGAATTGAGTTCTTTCTATTTATTGGTCAATAGATTGCGGAGGTTAGTTAGGGGAGCAATTGAGCAATTATAGTAGGATCTAGTATCTAAAAAATTCATAAAAAACAAAGATTTTGAAGGATACACTTTATATTTTATTTAATTCATAAACTACTCCCCAAGGAAAAAGACGAAGTGGAGTTTATTTTGACATTAAACTGAACATGAATCTTATGTTTTTTTAGCCTACGCAAGCTAAATCCTTGTAACTCAACTGGTTGATACTTTTTGGTGTTCCAAACTCAGACATTTAGGGTTTAAATTCCCCTCACTCCAACTATCGATGTATATTAAATTACAGATTATCCCAACAACTTAAGTTATTAGGAAATGATGAATTTAATCACTTTAAATCTAACACACCCCTAACTTGTGGGCTTAAACTTCCTCTTAATAAGTGAAGGCCCATGGTGAATTTAATCACTTAACTATAAGTCTAACATTCCTCTTCACTTGTGGGCCTAAACTTCCTCTTAATAAGTAGAGACTCAACAAGTAGGAATTTAACATTTAAATGAGAGGTAGAGTAAAACCAGAGATCAAACTTAGAATAACCACAATTCTGACAATGTATTTTTTTTTTTTTTTTTAACATCTAAACAAAACCACAAAAAAAAGAAGAAGCATTACTTGGATAATTGGATTATAAGGAAGAATTCGTGCACACGTGTGCACACCCACACATACACAAAAAAAGGAAAAGACAAATGCCAATACCATTTAAAATATTTTCATTCCATGATATGATAAGAGCAGCACAAATGACCACAAAAATCAATACATCGAGAAGAAAACTTTTATTCAATTTTCCCTTTGATTGCTATCATAATAAGACCAAATTACTCATAATCAAAAACTACAAGAACAGAGAAGCAACACCTATTTTTAATACCACGAGTTCATTAGCCTTCCAAATTGTTGCTTCTCCATAATTAACTCAGACAAAACATTGAGGCCACCTCACTGAAGATCGCAGCAACCATTGCCATAATGTTTCCAATACTGCAAAAGAAACAAAACGAACACATTGTGAACAACTGATGAGTAGTTTGTGATATGTCTAGCTGCTTTATAGGCAATTAGATAGGCACGCATGCATGGCTGGACTTTTGAGACTTTTGAGTTTCACAATTTTTGGGGAACTCAGAAATTATTAATATGGCTTATGCATGCATTTATGCACAAATTCCCGGTGGACCTTCATCTTTGGGGTGTTAAATTAATTAATGGATGTTGCATTGGGACAAAGGACTTGTTCTCAAAAAAATAAATCTCAAGTAAAACTGTAAAAGCCCATTGAGCTTCTGACCCTTTTTGCTGTATCTTCAATTATGGACAAAACTTAGGATTTTTTTTTCTGTCAAATGGACAAGATTTAGTTATAGTTTCTTAGATATAATTCCTTCCATTATAATCATACTGAACAATAGCGCCCTCAACCATTGCCACAATCTTGTACTACACCTATACATAGTTTTGACTAATACTATAATTTCACAGGAGGAAATATGATTTATTTTTTAAAAATAAATAAGAGAAAATTGTGTAAATTATCGTTTGTACATGCACGTTGGTAAAAATAGTCTCAAATATATTTTTTTAATTTAATAGTTAGGGTGTTGATCTGATAACTTGACATGATCTGTCAAGTGTACAGTTTATTCATCATCTTCTAGTATTTAAATTAACTCTTTCAAATAAAATTAACCTCAAAGACGGACGAAATTAGCACTGTTCATATCATTCTATAATATAAACTTCCATAAAAAAAAAATTTAGGAGAAATTACACTATTGGTCTCTGAAGTTTATCCTATGTGCGTAATTGGTCCCTTAAGTTTGAAGCAAACATAATTGGTCCTTCAAGTTTTAAACTAAGTTGTATTAGTCATTTCACTAACTGCCGTTAGTAGTGTTACTTATGTGACTAAAGGAACAATAACTTGGCATTTTTTTTTTTAAATGTGGTATGTTTTTAATTAAAAAATTAAAAAAAATTAGTTTCCACGTTAGAAACAACATTCACAACCCAATACCAACCAAATTAAAAAAAAAAACAAAAGTATTTTCTACCCTAGCCGCTACCCCTTGCTCATGATTGGACTATTTTGTTTGAGGTAGACAGTAGTAGCCATTTCTGAATAGCTGTATTAAGATGACAGCATCTCACATCAACAAAAATGTCAGATAAATGTTGATGTGGATATTGAATGAGCTTCCTGTGGCATCAAATTGTCTTTGGTAACTCAACTATTCAGCATCAACCACAAGCAAATAACCCGGGTGACCTTTGAGCATACATGGACCAGTAAGCCCAACTGTAAACAGAGCCTAAACCTTGAAGCAGTGCCATATCCTATAAGGCATTAGACTGTGATGCTGGTCCTAAATTGGATGGATCCACATCCCTGATCGTGACTCTCTCGTATTGGACAGTAAGCTGTGAATCTTATGTTTTTCATCCATGCAAAAGCTAAATTACTATATATATAAAAGGCTAAATTACGCTATCTCTAACTATGAAGTTGCTAGTTTTATTTGTAATATAAGAAAATTTGTAATTACTTTAATTTGTTCTCGAAAAGTTAAAAAAGATATGTTGAATGTTAAAGGGTTTTTAGCTTTCCAACTAATATACTGCTATTTTTCCCTTAAAAAAAAACTAATATAGTCCTATTAATTTGAGTTCTAAAGTCATGCCAATGGCCCAACGTAGTGGATATACCCGTCTTAATGATTATAGATTGGGCTTTACCATAATTTGCTCTTACTGGATAAGAATTCAATAATGAGTCCTGTTTGTAGGTGCAGACAATTTTAGAGAAAATTTAATATTATTTTTTTGAAAAATATAAAAAGTTGTCAAAAAAATCGAGTTTTTTTTTTTTTTTTTTTTTTTAAGTTTTTAAAAATATTTCCTAAATTAATACCTTTACACTGTCCTTTAACTCTTCTCTTAAATAATTGAGAGGTTTATACATATCCATGAGGTATTGGATCCACATGGGAGATTCACAAATGTTCTTAGGTGGATTGAATCACAGTAGTTTCATGACTTTCATTTCAATCCCTATCTAAAGACTAGTAGTTTTAAGCTATGGGAAGCAATTTCATGCGTGTTGTCGCCTTAAGGCTTGGAAATTATGGTCTAGCTCACACAAAAATCCAAACTAGTAGGCCATGAACATAGGCGGCTTTACAATACATGGTTATCATTTTAAAGTTGATAACCTCTTTCTCCCATTTATTGCTGATAGGCCACAAACTGAATTGACCCCTTGTGATAGAATTAATTAATTAATTAGCCAAGTTATTAATTAATCAATTTATCATGCAAACACGTGGTAGCACAAACAAATCACCAATAAACTAATTATGCAGCGGAAAATAAATAACACGGTGATTTGTTTACGAATGGGAAAAACCTAACGGCAAAAACCCCACCGGGTGATTTTCAGGTCATCACTCCTGAAACTCCACTATTATCACAACAAGCGGTTACAAGTAAAGGAATCCCAAGTACCTTACCAACCTACAGTTGAACCCTTACTCCAATACCCAATTGGACTTGTTCTGTAGTGACAGTTCCCCTCTTTTGATGCACGGCTCCCAAGTACGTGACTAACCAATGCGCGAATCCCAATACGCGACTTCAAACACCAACTAAGAAGGTTGTTGGCTGCAAAGTTCTTAAGTTCATCCACACGATGAAGATTAAGAAGATACTTGGTCACAAAACCCTATGGTGCAAATACACAGCAAGTTCTTCAAGAGAAAAAGATGAACAAGGGCAAGAACTTTGTCTCTGGTCACAATTTGCTTGAACAAGGTTTGCTCAATGCTTGTGCAACTTATGAACTCTTTGACGGCCCTTAAAACAATCCCTTTATATGTTTAGGGTTAGGAGAAAAGAAGGCCCAAACATATAATCACGGATCCCAAGAAAATCATATCAAAATTCTGAAATTCATAAACCTCAACAGATAGGAGGTGTCGAGTAGCTGTCGAGTAGGTGTCGAGAACACGGGGCTGAAACAGCTTTCTTAAGCTCGATAGATGCAGCTGTCGAGCCAGCTGTCGAGTTTTAGTAATTTTGCACTTTCAGCTTGTTTTCTTGGATAGACTTGAACGCTTTAACACTTGGTCTTGAAACATGGTTTCTTGAAGTATTTAAAACACATCCTAGATCTACCCAAATACAAGTAAAGTGCGTTTTGTCAAAAGATAAGCCAATTACATAAAATCATGACATATGTTCCTAACAAGTGAAACACATATGTCCTAACAATCTCCCCCTTTGGAAATCCGTGACAAAATCACAACAAACAAATGAACATATGAAAGAAGTCATAAATCACTTAACTCATACTCACTTGTTGAATACAATAAAATCTATCCTAACACAAACTCTTGAAAAACTTTGCAAGAAGAGAGTTTATGGCAAGTAGACTTTGACAACCTGTATTTCTGAAACACTTTAAACAAAACTCATCAAGACATCTTTGTGTGAAACAGAAATAATAGATTGCATACAAATATAAGAAGCATGTGTATAAAGAGAGAAAAGAAACAACACATGAAGAGGTAGGTGAAAGAAACAACATACATCATCATATAAAGAGATAAGTCCAATGTATGTCATAAATATGGTCACAAGACCTAATTTATAAGAACAATGTATCTAAAAAGAAAGAAAAGAAAAGATACATAATATCCTCACTACATCCCTAAAAAAGAAACAACACTCCCCCTAACAAAAAAAAAACTATACTAACTCTCTCCCTAAGAGTGACTACTCTCATATCCAAAACTACTCCCTCTTTTTGTCACGAGTGACAAAGGGTAAGAGTGTCAAATAGACATCTCATCAGTAGAGCTAGTATCTCCATCATCATCATCCGAAGCATCATCATCAACATCATCATCATTCTTAGAATCAGAAGCCACTGGAGGAGGTGGTGAAGGAGCAGCCTCAGGAGCAAAGCCGCCCATGGTCGCCTGCCGTCTAGCAATACGGCCAACACAGACATTCACCTGATACAACTCTATGGAGAGTGTATTGAGACGAGCATCCATGCGCTGAAACTGCACCATGATGTCTCCTAGTGACACATTGCTCGTAGAAGAGGAGGGAGCGGATGTGGATGGAGCAGATCGAGATGAAGCTGAACGGGAGGGAAGAGCTGCTGAATCCGTCTGTCGCGACCTAAAATGCACCTCACTACGTTTTACAGTAGCGGCATCTATGGCACACATAAAGGTGAAATGGTCGGAAGAGGGAAAAAGAACAAAAAAATGGTGTAGAATCCTCGTGATAGCGAAGGAAAGATGAGCTTGTCACAGGACGCTGAATCTAGATGAACATCTATAATAGAAAGAATGAAATGAGAAGGGAAATCTATAGGAAGATGCTCAAGGAGAGACAACAAAAATCGAGCACGAGGCTCTGTGATGGAGTTGTAGTGATAGAGTGGATAGAGTACAAAGGTCATCACCATGTTCAAGAATCTAGGACCTTTAGCAAAGGCCTTACATGGTGTAAACTGACGCTCACCCCAATCAAAAGGGCGTTTACAAAAAGTAGAAATAAGCTCATCTTTGGACACAGTCCGCAGACGCTCACAACTAGGATATTCAGGAAACTCTGTCCTGGGAACCCAAAGCACAGCCGTAACAAGCTGTGGTGTGACATGAATACTAACACCCTTAACACGAGTGAAAAAGTGGGGGACAGACCGGTCAATCCAATGCATGTTGGAGTAGAACTCCTGAATAAGCACGATAGGACAAGTGACGGGCTCGTCACAAAGAGACTGTCATTCCCGACTGTGAATGACATCGGAAAGGTCGGTGTCGGCAAAATTTGCCAGAATAACTTGGCGTTCCGAATAAACACCTCGTTTAGAAAAGTTCTCCGAGAATGCCTTGTAGGCATCATCATCACAGAACCGAAGAGATAAGGGGGCAGAATCTGAAGAGGAAGAGGATGCCCTGGAACGAAGAGGGTTCCGGGACGGAGTGGATTTACGATTCGGTGCCATAAACACTACTAACGTAACTAACAGTAAAGGGAGAGAGAAAAGGAGACAATCAGAAAAGTCTCAAAACAGTTCACATTATTAAGAATATGTGAAAAGAAGTACGTATGCATGGAGAATGCATGAGCATGTGACATGCAAAAGTAATTGCATCATGGGCTCAGCCCAATCCAATCCTATCAGCACACAAACATATTGCACACATCTAAATGCATGAAAATAATGTTATAATGCTAATGTGATGCAATGCATGAGATTTTAAACTCCTATAAGTGAAAAACCATCCCAAAATTTCAACAAAAACTCATCAATTTTGAAAAACCCCAAAATTTTTCAAAAACCCCAAAAACCTAGGTTTCAAATCATGAAATGCATGAAAATGTAAAAGAATTGAAGCTTACCAAGTGAAGAAAACTTGAAAAATCTTGAAGAAACCTTGAGGAACACGATTGGAGTCAGATGAGAGAGTTTGGGAGATGAACAGTCAGAGCAATCGAGAGAGAGATCGACAGAAATGAGAAGCGGATTGCACGAGGTGTTTAAATAGAACCTCAGTAAATCTCGACAAATAGAGGTGTCGAGAGGTGTCGAACCATCTGTCGAGGTAGGTGTCAAGAAAAATGACATTCGATAGAAGCAAGTGTCGAAAAGTTATCGAGGAACATAACATCAGACACAAGAAGTGAGGCTCGATTGATCCACCAGGTGTCGAGAAGCTATCGAGGAGGCAGGAGCTTTCTCGATCGATCCACCAGGTGTCGAGGTGCTAGCAAGATTGCGATAAGAAAAAGTTGAGAAAGCTCGACAGATAGCCAGCTATCGAGGAGGTGTCGAGCCAGTTTTTCAAAAACAGTTTTTCGAGGAGAGAAAAACACAGATATGAATGCAATCAAGCATGCAACTCAACCAATGATCCAATCAACATAATAAGCTCTCAAAATCATCTCTCAACAATAATTTTTAAGCACATGGATCCCAAAAACACACGCACACACTAAACAAGTCTAACCGATTTTATTTTTCAAAAACAAGTTAAGACAGTTTAGTGAGCATATATTAACACATGTAAAACCTTGTAATGGCCAAATCGCATTGTACCTGCACATGTATCAAGAGTAGCAAAGAATATTGCGTGTTGTGTGTGAAAAACATCGCAAGATTGCAAATGTGTCAACATGTTATGACAATTTGAGATATGAGAAGATCACTTTAACTTACACACAATCATAACTGTTTGATGGGGATTATCACCTTCGAGATACATCCTATAACTCTCACATCTCCTAGAAAACACGCTTGCAATCATATTTAAAAGCATTTTTGATCTTTTTGCTTTTTCATTTTCTTTGCATATTTTATTTAAGCAAATCATGCATGGGCATATAATAGATAGAAAAGAAATACTCAATTATGTTAAGCATTTGACATTCTAATTTTGTTATGCCTAAGCACACAAATGTCATTGACACTGCACTTTTACTATGCCGAAGCATACAAGTGTCATTATGATTGGCGGGCAACAATGGTGAGATAGTTATTTATGTCTTTCTCTTAGGATTTTCTAATCCTTCCCGTCAAAAAGAGTGATACGAGTGTTAAGTGCAAGAGACAACTTAATCTTACTCATCACAAACACAAGCCACAAAACTCATTTGCTTAGTTGTGCATAGAGATGCTCATCTAAGCTACAAGAGATACAAAATTTAGAAAACTTTGTTTCAATGGCCATCTAAGGTACACAAGTACCAATGTACACAAAACACACTGTTTTTGTATTTTTCTGATTTAAAAAAAAAAAAATTTTATATGAAAAACAAAACAAAGCAAAACTGAAAAATAACCAAACAAAAACATGTTAAACAAAGCAAAGTATAGAAACTAGACTGACTCAAAACAGTAAAGCAAAACACACAAGTAATGCAAACAAAAAAAAAAAAAAAAAAAAAAGAGAGAAGAAAGTGATAGAATCACTGGGAGCCCTTTTCCTTCCACATCCTAGAAGAACCTTTCATTTGATTAAACCCTTGAACCGGCGGTGAGGGGGAAGAATTGAAACCACTCAAGTTCGAAAGGAACACGAGGGCTTTGAGAAGATCTCCAAGAGGAGCAAGGGAGGATTGAAACTGATTTTGGCTTCCAGATGCTATCATGCCGTTGCTCTGTTGAGTGCAAACCACTTATAGCAATTTGGTCGAGTATGATCGGTAGCTCCACAATGATGACAGAGATGCTGCTTCTTCTGTTTAGGCTTATGAGAGTTAGCCTTTTTAGCCCTAGGATTCTTAGCTTCTTTCTTATCTTGCTTAGGGGGTGCTTCTAAGATAGATTTATTTTTGTCTAAGTTCTCACTAGTTAAAACAGTTTTAATATCATTGTTCTCAATTTCAACATTATTAGTAGGAGGAACAAAAATAGTAGAACTAGTAGAACCAATATTAGAGGAAGAAAGATCATACCCTAAACCCGTTCGATCAGAAGCAGATTTCTGAAAATTGAGCATCTCATCAAGCTTTGCACTTGAAGTTCTCTCCAACTGAGCTCTAACTTGAAACAACTTTGGTTCAAGCTTCTTGGTCTTCTCAGCCAAGAAATTGTTTTCGAATCTCAGTGCTCTAATATTCTGATTAGCCTTATCAAACTTTGTGAAAAGCTTTTCACGTTCAAGTTCCACATCACTGAGCTTCTTGGTGGCCAGCCTATAGAGTTTCTCATGTTTCTCAAAAAGCTTGTATAATTTCTCATAAGCTGTATGGATATCATCTTGATCATATATCTTCTCAAACTTAGAGTCCACCAATTCTTCTTCTTCATCCACATTTTCAACAATCCCCTCAGTAGGATTGACAGTGGCGGTGAAGGCATTTAGGATTCCGTCATTCTCATTGTCGGAATCATCCTCAGGCTCGATGTCGCTCAAAGTAGCAGTAAGTGCCTTACTCTTCCCAATACTCTTGAGATAAGTAGGACACTCATGTTTCATATGACCGAAGCCTTGACACCCAAAGCACTTAGGTCCTGCAGGGACAGTGTACTGACCACCTTCCTTAGCATCCTTCTTCCCTTTGTCTTAGCCTTTAAACTGAGAAGAACTTGATTGCTTGCGGTCCTTGTCGAAACCCTTTTCATTTGCGTTTTTCATAAACTTTTTGAACTGCCTGGTGATGTAGGACTTCATCTTGGAATCTTCATCATCTGAAGACTCATCTGTCTCACTGTTCTTGGCCTTCAGTGTCATGCTCTTACTCTTGCCTGACTTACCAATCCTTGTTAACCCTAGTTCGTAAGTCTGTAGATTACCAACCAGCTTTGTCAAATGAATCTTATCAATATCCTTTGATTCCTCGATTGCCGTAATCTTGGCATGAAATCTCTCAGGCAGAGATCTGAGCACTTTCCTCACAATCTTGGGTTCAGGAATAGTTTCCCCAAGATTAAACGCCGAGTTCACTATGTCTTTAAGCTTGGCATAGAACTCGTCAAATGACTCATCCTCCTCCATCTTTATTTCTTCAAAGCTTGTAGTGAGCTTCTGAAACTTTGAATTCTTGACAGCCTTTGTACCTTCATAGGTTGTCTGGAGAATGGTCCATGTCTCCTTGGCAGTTTCAGTAGAGGATATCTTCTTAAACTCCTCATTGGTGACTGCACTGAATAGAGCATTCAATGCCCTGCTGTTGAAGTTTGTCGTCTTGATCTTAGGATCATCTCAATCGGCCGGCGCTTCTGTAGGCTTAATCCAGCCTATCTCCACAACTTGCCACACCTTCTCATTTAAAGACTGTAAGAAAGCTATCATGCGTACTTTCCAGTATGCATAGTTAGTGTCATCAAATAAAGGAAGTATAATTAATGATTGTCCTCTATCTATGACAAACAGGGGTCAATGGATTAAACATAGCAAAGATTAAAACCTAATCAGAGTGTGCCCGCTCTGATACCACTTGATAGGCCACAAACTGAATTGACCCCTTGTGATAGAAATTAATTAATTAATTAGCCAAGTTATTAATTAATCAATTTATCATGCAAACGCGTGATAGCACAAACAAATCACCAATAAACTAATTATGCAGCGGAAAATAAATAACACGGTGATTTGTTTACGAATGGGGAAAACCTAACGGCAAAAACCCCACCGGGTGATTTTCAAGTCACCACTCCCGAAACTCCACTATTATCACAACAAGCGGTTACAAGTAAAGGAATCCCAAGTACCTTACCAACCTACAGTTGAACCCTTACCCCAATACCCAATTGGACTTGTTCTGTAGTGACAGTTCCCCTCTTTTGATGCACAACTCCCAAGTACGTGACTAACCAATGCGCGAATCCCAATACGCGACTTCAAACACCAACTAAGAAGGTTGTTGGCTGCAAAGTTCTTCAGTTCATCCACACGATGAAGATCAAGAAGATGCTTGGTCACAAAACCCTATAGTGCAAATACACAGCAACTTCTTCAAGAGAAAAAGATGAACAAGGGCAAGAACTTTGTCTCCGGTCACAATTTGCTTGAACAAAGTTTTCTCAATGCTTGTGTAACTTGTGAACTCTTTGACGGCCCTTAAAACAATCTTTTTATATGTTTAGGGTTAGGAGAAAAGAAGGCCCAAACACATAATCACGGATCCTAAGAAAATCAGATCAGAATTCTGAAATTCATAAACCTCGACAGATAGGAGGTGTCGAGTAGCTGTCGAGTAGGTGTCAAAAACACGGGGCTGAAACAGCTTTCTTAAGCTCGATAGATACAGCTATCGAGCCAGCTGTCGAGCTTTAGTAACCTTGCACTTTCAGCTTGTTTTCTTGGACAGACTTGAAAGCTTTAACACTTGGTCTTGAAACATGGTTTCTTGAAGTATTTAAAATACATCCTAGATCTACCAAAATACAAGTAAAGTGCGTTTTGTCAAAGGATAAGCCAATTACATAAAATCATGACATATGTTCCTAACAAGTGAAACACATATGTCCTAACAATTGCAAAGGAAAACAATAACAATAATAAAGAGAGAGCCATCATTAGTATGGAATTGCAATATTATATAAGAGAAGAAAAAAGAGAAAGCCAAACAAAAACCAATGGACAATTGTACCACTCAAAACTAATAGTTCATTACTTAATATGACAATTGTAGAACAATTGACAACAAAAAGTAAAAACCACTACATCGATGAGAGACCTTTTATTCCTTTTTCTTCATTAGTATTGCTATCATTATAAGCCATTATTACTCATAATAAACAACAAGAACAGAGAAAGCAACACTTTATTCGAATAATACAACTTCATTATTAATTAGCATTCCAATATGCTGCCACTTGACAAATAAACCCCGCAACCATTGCGAGAACGATGACACATTTGCAAAAGAAGCAGAACATTGTGAAGAACTGATTGTTTTGTAAGCTTGTGATGTCTTTTTTGGAATAGTTTGTGATGTCTATTTCTTTGGATGAATACTAGCTTGTAATTTCTGGCTGCTTTATATAGGCACGCATGGCTTGACTTTTGAGCTTCACAAATTTTTGGGAAACTCAGAATATGGCTTATGCATGCATTTATGCACAAATTCCCAATGGACCTTAATCATTGGGTGTGAAATTAATTAATTGTGGATGTTGCATTGGACAAGGAAGTGAATTTTTTTAAGTGAAAGCCCATTGAGCTTCTCCATTTTGCCTGTATAGTAAATGACGGAGGATTAGATAAGAATTTTGTATTAGATTATGAGCAAAATTCGTTTATTTTAGTATTAAGTACTATTAACCCTTGCCACTCACATTACTTTATTTCATATTCCCTTGCTATTAATTACATTATTCTAGTTTAGAATCAAATGTTTGCTGTTACTTTTAAGCTCGGTCACATAATTAGTTGACTTAAAAATTCATCTCGGACTTTGATTTCAACAATACCCGATTATAAAATTAAAAATGTCCTGTTAACGAGTGTTCTTAAGACATTTGTTAATTAGAAAAATTATAATACTACTTTCACGAGAAATATAAAAAACTATCATAAAAATCATTTATTTATTTTTTTCTCATAAAAAAATTTCTAAAAACATTTTATAAACCAATGCTTTTAGGGTATCTATTAACTTTTGAGTATTGGTGTCCACCTCCGAAGAATATGTATAAAGTGAATGTTGATGGGGCTGTTTTCTCGGCAAAGAAGATTGTTGTTCAGGACAGTCAAGGATTGGTGATGGTTGCAATGTCAATGAAAGTTAGTGCTCCGCTGGGTCCTTTGGAAGTTGAGGCAAAAGCCTTTGAGGCTGGTCTGCAGTTTGCAAAAGATCTGGGAATACATGACTTCATTTTAGAGGGGGATTCTCTTAATGTTTACAGGGCCCTAGCTGGTTTATCTCATGCAATTGCCGTGGTTGCTCCTATAATATATGAGATCCTTGATTCTTGTCATGATATTTGTAATGTTAGGTTTTCTCATGTGAGGCGCAAGGGGAATACGCCTGCGCACCTTTTAGCTAAACATGCTTGTGGTATTGTTGATTTTCTAGTTTGGATGGAAGAGAATCCTTGTTTCTTAAAACAAGCTCTTTATCATGATGTAATTTCTTTTTAAGTAATGAAAGTTTCTAGTTTCCCATAAAAAAAAAAATTGTATTTTTATATACAAAAAATTGAAACTTTATTTTTCACTCCAAGACCCATTAGGGGGACATATTAGTCATTTTTTCACCAACCGCCCAACAACCCCAAAGTAACTAACTTCCTATTCCCGCCCACATCAACCTATCCCTCACTGCCACGTGTCAATTCCATTCCCGCCAAAACAACCTATTCTTTTCACTCTAAATTTACATCTCATGCCACTGCCACTCACAAACAGAGCACTCTGTTTTTCTCTGACTCTGTAACCCAAAAAAAAAAAACTCCATCAATGGCTTCTTCACTCCTCTTCACTCTCTCTCTCCTCATATCTCTAGTTGTCTACTCTCTCTCCTCCCCTCTCTCTTCCGAGACTATTCTCGATGCCTCCGAGATCCTCACCGACACAGGCTATCTCTCCATGTCTCTAACTCTCGAGCTCATCTCCGATACCCTGTTTCCAAACTCTCATTCTCTCACCATCTTCGCTCCCTCGGACCCCGCCTTCATGGCCACCGGCCAACCCTCTCTCCCTCTCCTCCAATTCCACTTCTCTCCTATCCCAATGTCCCTCGAAACCCTCAAATCTCTCCCATACGGCACAGAAATCCCAACCATGTTTCAGGGCCACTCGCTCACAGTCACGTCATCTCCGTCCGAAGATCGCGTGTCTTTGAACAATGTCGACATTAGCCCATTGCCAATTTTCGATGATGGGTTCTTGATTATATATGGAATCCGCGAGTTTTTCGATCCGGATTTCGAGGTTCGAGCCCCAGAATCCAGTTTTGGATGTGGGTTTTTGAGGACTAATTCGTTCGGCAATGCTAGCGAGGCTTTGAGGTCTGGTGGGTATTCGTTAATGGCGGGGTTTCTTGATTTACAAGTGCTTGAGACCAAGAAGAGTACTATGATGACTGTGTTTGCTCCTACGGATCAAGTCTTGGGGAATAGGCTCGGCAATTTCAGCGAGTACTCGTCTATCTTTCTCCGGCACGTGGTTCCGTGCCGGCTTTTGTGGACTGATTTGGTGAAATTCAACGATGGGGCTGCATTGCCGACTCATTTGGGCGGGTTTTCAATCAATATCACGAGGTCTGGTGGCATATTGATGCTCAATGGCGTGCCGGTTTACTATCCGAACATGTATATCAGTGACTGGCTTGTGGTTCACGGCCTTCGCCAGGTTCTTTCGGTGCCATGGGAAGGAACACAAGAAGGAATTGCAGGAGCTTCAGATGAATTCGGAGGCAGTATTGAAGACTATACACCGGATTACGAGTTCTAAGGCCCTGATGTTCTTGCTAGCTTCTGCTTTCTGGTGAATATCTCTGTTGCCATTACTTTCTTGAATATATCTGTATGGTTAAAGAAACAAATTGAACACTTTGAATTTGCTGATATTCTGTATCTCTTAGCATGTTACTTTCTATGATTGTATTGAATTGCCCGTTTTCTTAGTTCAATGACAAATGATAACATTGAGCCAATAAAGAAGGAACGTTAGGAACTTGTTATAAAGATTTGGTATGGTTACTTTTATTATGTGGGAGAAATAAGAGGCTTGGAGCTATACTAAAAGGCTTTAAAGTCTTCTGCTAATCAAGTTCTTGACCTTGTTCTGAATTGCCTGATTTCTTAGTTGAATGACACAATTTTTATGGCAAAATTGATCCAATATAGAAGGGAAATTAGGAATCTGTTGTGTAAAGAATTGGTGCCATTAGTTTTAGTGGTTAGAAATGTGGGAGGAATAAGAGGCTTGGAACTATACTAAAATATTTTCAAAGTTTGCTGCTAATCAAGCTCTAGACCTTGCACGAGCATAAGACAAGCTTGAATTGTTGAATAGTAGGGCATTAATCTTAGTGAAGGTTTCAAACCAGAATTAGCTTTCAGGTTAATCTACAATGCATGAGGGCTACGGCATTTTTCTTTTTTTGTCCTAGTACTCTTATTGGCCACTGATTTAAGAAATCATAGGATGGATATGTAAACATGCAAGATATTAATAGCAGTATATTAGTGTTGGAAATCTTTGATGATGTGTTAGCAGCCATAACCTTTTATGACTTCATAGTTTGCAAACCAAAGAACACCTGATTTTCTTTTTTGAGCTTGTGCATAGCTTTCTCTAGGTGGTAAAAAAAATCTTAAATTCTTCAGCCTAGCAAATCATAGGAGCTCATAAGCAGTATGAGGAGTCCAACTGCCGTGAAGTAAGTTCAAGTATAACTGAAAATTGACCTGATAAAAAGTGTACATGGAATTAATACTTTAGTTCACACTTAAATGTCAAACTCTCTATTCTATTACTTTGTATTTAATCAATATTCATTTTCCACAGGTGGAATTGCCTTTTTTCTGGTGCCCGAAGTTTTTGAATGCTTAAAATATGATAGAAACTGGTTCTTCTAATGCTTTGGTAGTTAGTTAGGTGATAAAATGAAGAGGGATCAGTTCCCATGTTTCTTTCTAACCCCATTAGAGTCGTAATTCTATAGTCCAAATGATATATAAGAAGCTGTTGATATATTACCATAGTCAATTCCTAGTGCTATTGGAATAGAAATATGAATAGTATCATTTACGGGTGCTGGAAGGTTAAGAGCATAAATGTACCTATGTTGTAGGTGCATTACAGGTATATAATAGTTTATTTTAGGAGATTGAAGTGGCTTTGTTCATCATCTTATAAAAAAGTTGACTATTGTTATCTAGGCTGCATAATGATAAATACTTAAAACAGTCACCTTGTGCTTGTTAGCTAGAAGATGAGAATTCGGAGTTACAGATTTCATGGAAGAGGAATTGTGAAGAATTGGTTCAAGTATACTTTCAACTCTAGAAAAATTGAATAGATTGCCGTACATGTTGATTATTAAAAGATGGGTTATTCCCTTTTCTTCCATAGTAATGGAAATGCTGAAGCATTGTGTCTGAGTTTTGCACTTCTAAGTCTAAAGTTGTCTCTGTGATTGCCCCCATTTAAAAGAAGGCATGATCTGAGCATAACAACTTATCTGGGATTTCATGGTGCCAAAACTAATGCATGATTAGTACTTTCATAATTTTACATTTTCATTTTTATGGCAATTTTAGAGTGTAATTAAATAAATCTCTAATTAATTGACGAAAGAAGGGGGCTCTAAACTGGATTCTGTCTCGTCAGTCGATTGAAAAAATGTTGTACTGTCAAGAAAACAAAATGATGGTCATAACCACCAACTCTAACATCACTGCTACCATTATAAGCACCAACCCTGGAGTGTCAGTTGATGAGGATGCAAGTGAACCATTATAAAGCTTATTGGCAATTTTGTCAATAACAGACTTAATAATCCCCGTGAGAGTAGACTGAGGTGGTGACCAATATACAATAAAAGAGGGAAGTGAAGATTATTAAAAGCAAACTCAACAACTTTCACCAAGGCCAAATCTTATTTCTCTGCTGCATTTCAGCAGCAGGTCAAGCAGGTTGAACACCATCTTCATCTACCATTTCCCACCCCTAAAAGTACTCAAATATAGCTTGATTGATCCTAATAGAACACAACTACTTAACCCAGATCATGTTGGAAGCATGTAGCAAAGCAAAAGGTCATGACATGTATTACTGATTTCAAATTCCTAACAATTTCATATGTCAGAATCGACCAGTGGTTGACTGGGAAAATAGAACTTTGAAGGATCATGCTGTGAGGCTAAACAAAATAGGCTTTAAAAAATATCCACAAAAGTGGGGAACAGATTTATGACTGTCATTATAAACCATTTACATGTGTTGCCCGTGTTGGTTTGGATTAAGCTTATTTGGACAAAAGTACAATTATACCTAAACAAAATAGACTTCAAAATTTTTTACACAGGCAAGGCCTCAAGGGTTTAGTATATAGCCAGCCACCATAGTTGAAAAAGTTTCATACTCTATGATGCATATAAAGGGAGAGTTTTTTATATAGCCACCATTTTAGAAAAAAGTTCCATACTCTATAATGTATACTAGTGGATGTGAGGCGACAGAAAACGTAACAAGTTTTGGAACGCATGGGATCAATCTTACTTCCTATCACAATTACGCATGGGATCAACCAATTGATTTGCTTTAACTATATATATAGCATAAGGGAATACACTGTAATTTTAGCCCTCAACTCAAAATGGAGCTTCGCCCCACTTTGGTTTCTTCCCCTAATAGGGGTATAAGAAAGCTCAAGATATGGACCTAACTACAATACTGATTTTCTACCATACAGCCTACACTTCACCTGATGGGGGATTCGAAATTGGTACATCATTCTTGATGCTATTATTGCTAAAACAGTTCTTGTAACTCATGCTGCCTTTTATTGGCAAGGATAGTTTCACAAACACTTCCTCCCTTTGGGGGCGGTTTGCATAGAGTATCCAAAGAACAAGACAGAGCAAGACTCCAACTGAAATCATTCCCAATCCTGCATTCACTATCTTGATATAGTGGCTCAGTGGTGGACAGTAACTTGTGGTGATATTTTTGAATGTGTCCCGGACAAAATTGCAATCCTGGAGACTAAGTAAAGGCGGAGTGTAGTGCTCAAGTGCATAGCTCTCATTTACTGCAGCCACCAGCTGTGCATAGATGTCCGGTGTCACCCTCCCAACGGTGGTGCACAGGCCAGATGCTGAAACTTTACATGTGTAGTTCTGCCAAACCTGCAAAATTTTAGATAACCGAATAAGATGTCATAATCAAATCTCAGTTGCACATAATCAAGTACAACCCATTAATCAAAGACAGTAAAAGATACTGGTGCAATCTTCATAGCCTTTACTCTCTCATCTACATTCCACCTTGCACAAACTAATGCTCTATTGAGAGTTTATATATGGGAAACCATTATGCTGCAGTATTAAGTAATTTAGACGGCTTTAATTTTCTGCTCCTTTAGCCATAGCACATAGGCAAGGTTTTTTAATTGTAGGAATGAAGTCTTTTTGTAACATAGCAGCTTATTAAAGTTATCACCTTCACGTGGGGACTGAATGTGTTTATCTCTTCCTTCCACTAATCACACCTTTCGGGTACATGTGCAACATGAATACTCCATTTCAAGCAGAAAGCATATGTCACATATATCCACAGCTGTATGGGGTACGTCAAACTCACTTTTATCAAATCCTTCACTATCATATTCTCTTCCATTGCCCAACACTAACTACCATATTCTCTTTCATGAAATCTTTGATAAATGTTTAAGCTCACAATAAAGGGCACTTATAGATAAGATTTTAAAACAACCTTAAAACAGCTATTGGATGGTTAAGGACTGTATATTAGATTTATTATCTATGATAAATTTTTCCTCAACATAAAACTTCAAAATATTATATGAGGTGAAATTCAAATCAAAATTATGTATGAACCACCTGATGTTTCCAGCTGTGGCTCGAATGTATCAATTTTCTTCAATTATATTGTATAACTTGGCACATCAAAGGATCTTAAGTCAATTCTGTTAGAGTTTTACTGTTTTGATTCAACAATTTGGTAGTTTCCAGAAACATATTTAAGCAAGCAGATTTCCATAACAAAAAAGGTACCAAATAATTAAAATTGATAAAACATACCTCCGAAGCATTTGCCACAGACACCTCTCGAGACTCACACTGGCGATCTTGCAGCTGTGAGTCATATGGATAACAGAGTGGCGGCATCATAGGACCTGACTGATTATAATAGTATGGACTTTCCTTGGAGGGATAAGTATCAGCATAGGTATAGATAAATTCATTGACGACATTTACAATTTGAGTGACAATTTTTTTGCTCTGCACAAGTGTCTGGTTTGTTGTCCTATGGTCAACACATGGAAGGACGTTGCTAAGAGCTGTTTCTGCATGGGGATTTTCTACCCATTCCTCCATGGCCATGCAGGTATCAGAAACTGTACTGAAATTTCAAGAAACAGACTTCTATCAGTAATGGCTTTAAAGGATGTTTTGCTTTTTGTTCTAATTATTTTTTTGATAGGTAGCTTTTAGTTCTAATTATAACAAAAGGCAGCAGTGGATGAAGCAGAACTTTCAAAGGTAAAAATGCTATATCATAATCAGGCTCTTATTTTGTGAACATCACATGTGAAGAAAAATTGGTGATAAAATATTAAGTTTTCAATTCACATAGATAAGCAAATACATATATAAAATTTAACAGAGATGTATCTGATCAAAATCAGATTTCTTACTTGTTGAGGATTACGAAAACTCCACACAGGACAAATGTAATTGCAACAAGCAACCATCCACTTATTATGAATCTGCAACATTATGTTGGTGGTGTCAAATACAAATATGAAAAGCATCCAGCATGTTGAAAGTACAAATAATGTTGGATGTGGCACATGTCCACCAAATGCAAAGACAACTTACATGTGGATTGCATGTTTGTGCCCAAGGATAGACAGAACTGCAATAACAAAAATCAGTAAGTCACAAAGAGGAAAAAGTCTAGTATATGAGAAAAATAATAAAAGATATCATCAATTAGGATCATTTCAGCAATACGTACTAAGACCAATCAGAGCCAGAAGAAGCATTACTGCTGCCACAGTTATCAAAGCAGAGCGCCTGCAACAATGAAGTGAATATGAACCAATGAACATCATGAGTGTTAAAAAGAATTCTAGATATAGATAGTACTAAAAAGGCTAGCATATACATACACAGCATTGATGACTTTCTTTATTTTGACTGAATTTTGGCTTGTCTTCTCTGTCAGCGTATTTGCTGCGGTATTAAGATCCATGTTCAACTTGTCAATATCATCCATGACATCAGAAGGAAGGAACACCTGGGCCACACTAATAGTTTTTGCTAGGGAGAGATATTGAGTGACATTTCTTAGGATCCCCACGGTGTAATCTGACTGGTTAACAACGTAATTCAGAGTATGCAGCACTTCACCATGAAATTTGTCCTGCCCAACCGAGAGTAGGATACATCCAATCCTGTGTGACAAAAGGGTCAGGAAACATTAGCAAGAGTTACAAAAGAAACATCAATTTGGGGATTACAGAAGACATGATTTGTCATGTTAAAACTAGGACATGCATGCAAGAAATGGGTTGAAACGTTGAGCCCAAGAGGGAAATGAAAGAACAAAGCATTGCATTTTTTTTTTTTTTTTTGTTTAACTCAACGCGTGATGAAAATATCTAGTTATAACAAAGCAAAGGCATGGCATTTAGCACAAGGTGCAGAAACGTATTTATTTGGAAATGACAACCTCTGACATGGAGGTAGCTCATAAAATGGTTCAAGGTGAAACACAGAATGATAAAATGCCTTTCTCAGATGACAAAATATTTGTTAACTTTAATCACCTCTACATAAACATAAGAAAAATGTAATTCTATTCAACTTCAAACATAGAATCAAGTTGAAGAAGTTTTCAAATGATTGGAATAAAAGGACAGCACATGTAGATTTATACTGATAAGGTAAAGAAAGAACTCTAACTGCTAAAGTATTAGAGTTAAAACAAACAAACAAACAAAACCTCCAATTACAAAGATAATAACTATTAAAAAAAATTTGAGATTCAGAATATTACGCTGCAGCACATGTGAAGAGTATAAGCAGTATAAGACAAATCCTTTGTGAATGGTGTGATCCTTTCCCTTTTATGTTTATCCTCCATCCACAGCAATGATGAGCCGCAAGAGCCAAGCCAAAAGAGATAAACCATAGGACAGCAAGAATGAAACCAGGAGCACCTGTAAATCCAACAGACTGCAGATATAATGGTTAAAATACTGATGAATATATGTTATTAGAATATCAACAACAACAAAAATAATTAATTATTTAGCATCTCAGTCCAGCATGCAATCATGTAGAAAATACCAACTGAAAGTACCAAGGGAACAAAAGATAGAATGCACTGGATGAATCAATCACCAGTTGAGCACTGAAATAGAAAAACAAACGCCAGAAGCTAAAATACATTTCACGCAAGACATCAAGCTCTGTTAAGCACGAACAGGAATTTGACATGGTACAAAAAAGATAGTCATTTCCTGAGCCCACAGCTATACTCATTTTTCTTTTTCTTTTTTATTATAATTTATTTATTATTATTTTGATTGGTAGGTTACGCGGGCGGACACATGTCCGGTGGGCGTTGATCCAAGCTATTTTCTTATAAACCACAATCTTAGTTAAGCTTCCACAGGACCACAACTTTGATTCATTCTGAAACTTTTCATTCAAAGGATGAGCTGATTGATGTAAAAAAATAATACTAGAAAATTGGGCATAGTGCAAACATATTAATAAATCATTAATTTCTCTGAAGATGTTTATATTTTTCATCAAAAGCTCTCTTTTTCTCACAAATCAAAAAACACAAAGAACATATTTTCTCCAAGTTTATCAATTAGATCTCAATTTCTCACACACACAGAGAACAGTAAAAAAATAATAATCAACGAGAGAGTATTTACTAATATTCTATTCTCTGTTTACTAAGCTGATGAACACACGCCATTTGCTGTGCTAAAGTCTTAATTTTGGGTTGAAAATCTTTCTAATTTGACTATACATTTTGCTCTTTGGTGCTTGGTTTTGAAAACTTAAAATAAAAGAGTATTAATAAAAGGAAAAATGCTGCAAGCTAGTGTAGCTTTCTTTTGTTTTGAGAGTTTATAAGCATTTTTTTTCTTTCACACTTAACAAGATCCAAAAAAAGTTTTTGCCAAGTAACAATTTGAAGATTTCGATATAATGCCTATGCAAGTCACTATTCTAGTGTTAGATGCTAACCCATTTCTATTTACAAGTAAAATGATAATTCGGAGAGGGATTTGAATCTGGATGTGAAACACCGGGAGGTGTTAGTTCATTATTAATACAATTTGGATAGTTAAACATATTGACAATCGTTATGTGGAATTTGTTTTCCTTTTGCATGTTCCAATGGAAGAAAAAGAAATTGTAGTTACAAACCCAAGTTTTAATTTATGTTTTAGAAGTGACATAGGTTTGTTCTAGTCATTCATGATATATGTCTTTTGCTTGTCTTTACCGGATGACATGATCTTATTAATTTCTTAACAGTACTTGTATATAGAAACCCTTTGAAGATATACTGCCCATGTCCCATCCAAATATGATTCTATTGTGAATTTGCAATATCCCTGTCTTCCAGTCATGGTTGCTGCTGTAGGCTGTAGCTATAAGGTTCTGTCTTGCAACATTCATAGGAAACATCTACTGCCTTACATTTTACCACACTACCGCACTTCATATCTTCATGATTAATTATCTGCAGAGAGTTCAACTGGATGAACATTAGGGCAGAGTGAGCTATACGCAGAATGGTGCCAAAGGGTTCTGTTTAGCATTGATATTTAGAGAGAGAGTATTTGAGACTAATGTTACAAAATATGTTGAGGTCATTTTAATGAGCCAGCTTGAAATGTCATAGTTATTTTGTTGCTTGATCTTCATTTTGTCCTTGATCACTTTAGGACAACATTAGTACTAAAATCTTTATAGCTTGAATTTTGTTTCCACCATTTTTTGTGATAAGTAATAAGGTCTTTTTTAATGAAGAGGAACTTCCTCATTTCCACATGGTGTGTACATAAGTTAGCCTAATGAATTACAAAAATTAGTGATTAGAATCAAAATGAGAGAATCAATAAAATCTACAATAAAATGAATATTCCTAGGACCTGAAACACGGGACCATTCAAACAATGAACTAGTGAAATACGTCTTCGGTTGAACCCTATAGAGTCCAACTTCACCATGAGCAGATGGCTAGACCAAATTTAATGTATTATGTTTGTCAAAATGATTTGAATTGGATGCTACCAGCAGATATGCTAAATTAATTCTAATATCTATAGAGTAATAACCAAATTTATAGTCTTAATGCAATCTTTTCATTTGCAGGGTGAACCTTGTGATATATGTGGACATGTAGGTTATGCAGAAACTCTCGTTACTTGCTCTCACTGCAAATTAGCCCGCGAACATATGTATGATTAACTCTTTCCTCTCACCCACTCCAATTCCTTGTGTGTGTCTGTGTGCGCGTGTGCACACTTGTGCAAGCATGAACGTGTGTATGTGTTGTTATTGTATTCTTTGTTCAGATCCTTGTTTCCTTTCTAAGGATGGACCTACCTTATTTGCTCACATGGTTTGAATGAGTTGTGGTTTCTATCAAAATTCTTGAACTTTCCATTTCATGATCAAAGATTGTGTTGAAAGGTTCCTGGACGTGGTAGTTTATATACTCTACCTTTTGTTCTTGTTCTTGCACTTACATTATATTATCAGCTCCATTTTTTCTTTGTTTACATTTTTTTTTTTTTTTTTTTATGAATAAGATTTTATTCAAAAAACCAAGAACAACACTACCAGATTACAAGCAGCAAGCTGCAGACACTAGCTACATGCACCCTCTAACACAGAATCTAAATCTCAATCAATTCAAAACCAAGCAGCATTGCTGCCAAAACATTAGAAACCAGGAAAAAATTATTAGAACTTACAACCACTAATGGAAACTTACTAAACAATGATCTAATTAACATCTTTGCTTCCTAAACTTTTTGGTTTTTGTATTGCATAATTGATGTTGATACTTGCTCTGAAAAATGACGGTATAGAACTCTTTCTCCAGCTACTGCACGCGAGTTCTGCTCCACATTGTTCCAGAAATTTGGTTTTGTGATGCCTGTCGGTCAAGCAAAGACATAGTTTCTCCAATAGTTACTATGAAGAAACACTTTCCTGAGGCTTTAAACTCAAAAAAATCTGGGATATCCAACTGTGACTTTCTGCGATCTGTGAGTCCTAGCAGAATTCCTAAGAATTCAAGGAAAGCAGGTCCTCTTAAAAAGCTGTTGCATATTGGAACTTCCAGAGTGAAGTTTATTCCTCCTGAAGAAGCTGTTAAAATGTTGTCTGGAGCCCGATTGAAAGAATCATATTTACCAAGTAACTTGGGCTCTAGTTCTGCCCATTCAGATACCATGGCAACAACATCCAAGTATAAAATTTCATCTCTGAAATTTTCTGGGCAGAATGTGAATGAGCATCGGAGTTCTAGACCTGCTGGACACTCTAAGCCTCCTGTAGAGGGCATTGTAGACACCAATTCAGTCACTCAGGAACAAAAGTCAGGAGCCCAAATGGTAGAATTGTATTCACCAAGTGATTTGGGCTCTAGTTCTGCTCAATCAGATAGCATGGCAACAATATCCAAGTTTAAAACTTCATCTCTGAAAATTTCTGGGCAGAATGTGAATAAGCATCAGAGTTCTAGACCTACTGGACGCTCCAAGCCTCCTGTATGTGGCAGTGTAGACATCAATTCAGTCTCTCAGGAACAAAAGTCTCAAACATCTGAACATAAAGGTAGAGTGTCCAGTAGGTCTCAAACATCTGGCATATGCATATGATTTGATCCTGCTGTAAAATATAAATTCTTTTTTCCCAAGGCATATTGCCTATAATTCAATTTCAATTATAAGTCTAACAAGGGACAGTAGTTGTTATTTAATAAAGCAGAAAATACTATTGACTTTCCTTTGAGTCAACTGCACCCAGCTGAGCCGCCCAACTAATTACTGTTAACATTTGACTCACATGGAATATGTGCCAGATTCATGCTCCTTTATAACGTATATGTGCTGAAAGTGTAGATGTATCTACCTCATGGAAACAATTTGGGTGCTTATTGATTTTTCTTTCAGATAAAACAGCTCCTGCAGCATATAAGAATGGACCCATGTGTGAGCAGTTTTCCCTAGTCTGCAAGGAAGAGCCATTGTATGCTCTACCCATATGTACAGGCAAGGAAAATTCTTCGGCCTTTTGTGAATTTTACATGTTTGTACAAACCTATTAGTAATATTATACTTCGCCTATTTGGTTTCATATACTAATTGAAAAATGTATATGTTAGGAGGTATCTTCCATGGCACTGCTAAACCTGAGGAAGCTGAGAGTGATCTTCTGAATTTTTTGCCCAAAATTGAGAAATTTCTTCCAAATTATCCTGCTTTAGATGCTACCTGGTGGTGAGTGATGTTTTCTTTCATGATGTCTCAAACTCATCTGTTTATTGAGAAATGCATTTGGGTTAAAAAAAAACAAGATTCAAAACTACGAATTGTGTAATGGTAGCTACCAACTATATAAGTGAGGAATTCCATACTGGCTAATGATCAAATTTTCAATGTAAAAGAAAAGTGCATGTTTATCTACTCTACACGTTCTGAGCACCAACTTGTGTGCTGAACTAATACTGTTTTGAGGAATCAATATTTTCTCCTTTCTCCTTTATCTTGTTAATGTCCTCATAAATCATCTGTCTTTCTATCTTTCTTATCTTACTAATGTATTATAAAAGAGCTTGAGTGCGCAAAGTGGCCCAACGCACCGATTGCTGGACAATGGGGCTTTGTGTTTTATTATCGTTTCAATATTTTACTAACTGCTCTAATATTACCTATCATATATATTTTTTTATATTACTCTAGGCGATTGTTTCTTTCAACCCTGGTATAATCTTACAATATGTTACTTTTTTACTATTTTTACTTGGTATAATCTTACAATATAATCTTACAATATGTTACTAGAGCCTTGTAGCTCAAATGACACCTCCTAGTGTTTCCATTGGAAACGTTCAAGGTTTAAATCCCACCCTCCAATGCCTATCAAATTATCCAAATAAAAAACTCAACCATAATAAACTACCAATAGTCCCAAAAGTTTAAGCTATTAGGAGAAGGCAAATTTAATCACTTGACCATTATTTTAACACTCCCTCTCATGTGAGGGCCCATACTGCCCCTCAATAAGTGGGTCCAACAAGTGGAATTTTAAATTTTTTTTAAATGTGAGCTAGAGTGGAGATTGGGTTTGAACTCATAAGTACTTATTCTAATACCATTATAAGCTAACACTAGTCCTAAAAGCTTAAGTTGTTAGGAAATAGGGAATATAATCATTTAACCATTATTAACAATCCATACTTCGGAAAAAACGCTCACAAATGATTTATGCCATGTAGGCAATTCAACAAAAGTGCTATTTCTTCTTAAAGTTTACAAATATATATATATATATATATATATATACATTGTGGCACTTAAATTCCCTTTATTTTACTCAACTAGAACATATTAAAGTCACACATATCTAAGTGACATTGCTTTTCTAATGATTTTGATTCTCCTTTGCTAGTGGAAGCTTTGAGATCCTTGACATGGTTTCTCGTAGTGAATTCTATGAAGGATTTCTGGCTTATCTTCCAGTCACTGTACATCCTAAAGTGTTCGAGATTTCAAAACACATGCCTGGAGTGCTCCTTTGTACATTTCTTCCTTGTTGCAATATTTGGGTGGATGTCTTTCAAAATGTCTGCCCTACTGTAAATGATATTGCACTATACTTTTTCCCTGGAAAATGTGAGAGGTGTGTTTATGAATTCAATGCTCAGGCCTTAATCTGCAATATTTTTATAGATGATAGTATGTTAATATGGAAAGACTGCTTCTATTGTAGGTCTAAAGAGCAGTATTTTAACCTGTTGGAGCTTGTAGAGATGCAAGATCTGGTACTAAGGAGTTCTGTGAATGATGTGGAACTATTAATTTTTTCTTCTAAAAGACTTCATCTGGATTCTTGTGGTGAGTCTTGTGTGAATTCTGATATAAATTGTTATTATATATAGTGGTAGAACTTCATTGTTCAAAATATTAGATTATAGATAAGTTTAAGCTATAAGATGTATGCTTGTAAATGACATGGTTGAAACAGTGAGGCAGAAGGATTAAGCCATGGCTGTTTCAAGATTTTTATAAAGAGTGAAAAAGGAAAAAGGAAAAAGAATGTAATCTTTAGCAGACAAGTTCCTCAAATAATATTTCCTTAGTTTATTTTGATAATGAAATAATAGAGATAGAATGCTGAAACATTTGTGATTGCACCACTTAGAAATCCTGAGGAGGTAGAAATTATAAAATGTCAAAAACCTAGTGACTTAAAGAAAGTCAACCCAAGTTTTGTGATAATGATTTAAAATATAACATCAAAGTGATAAAATTATTGTATGAATGAGTTGCAGTACTTATAACAGCTTTTATTGGTGATGAAAGAAACTAATGATCATGATTGTTAATTTAGGATTGGAAGTGAGATCTTTTCTATGGGGCATCTTCCGCCCTTTGGAAGGCAATCTAGCAATTCCCACCCTTCCTTTCCCTGACATGATTTTCCCAGCATGTGGACAAAGTTCTGATGTTGTGATGAAGCTGGTTAAACGGAAGTTTCCCGAGGTTAAAATGGAACCATTTGATGGCCCTGATGTTCTCCCTGGGTTTTGTAAGCATGCTGCTGGTGATGCTGTTCATGACATGATGTTGAGTAACTCATCAAATTCAGTTGATGCGTCAATTAAAGGTCAACAGACATCTATTTTATTTTATTTTTTTGAGTGCTAAAAAATTTCTATTATTGCTGGATCTGGGTTTCCATCTCTGGAACCAGTGGTGTTTCTACCACATTAGATGCTCACTAATAATGAAATACTGAATGTTGTAATAAAGAAACAGAATAAAATAAAACTCGGATCAATATAACATGCAAGTAGTCTTGGGTAGAATAGAATTCTTTCAGCTGCATGCATATGACATCTTATATCAAGTTCTGGATATACCATCTAATGTGTCTTAGGAGGATTCATGATTTTGGCTGTATGGAGGAAGATATATTGTTATGGTTATGCGACACGGTTCTGGCCCTCAACAGTCAACAGTAGCTCTAGTTATTCACTAGTCAATACCATCACTGCAGATGGTCCATAGGCATATTTAGCCACTTTTTAACATTTGATCCATGTTTCTACCACACATGGTCTAACCTGCCAATGTATTCTTTTCCACGTCTATTTGCTGAATTTTGTGGAATTTATGTACACTGGTAATTTAATGAACTCACATTTATTTGTATTTGCAATTTCAGGTCCCTATCCACCCAGTGCATGCTCGCTAAGGATGCATTAGCTGTTTACTTACCAATCACCTAAGGCTTAACACTGCTGCAACTCAACTTGTATAGTTAAAATATAGGAGACAATGCCAGGTACTATGAAATCTGCCACAAGGATACTACACTAGCAGGAAAGAGGAGACAATCTGATTTTTCTGTGATAATTTTTGCGCTTATATGAAGAGATGTAAATACAAATTTGACATCAGAAATTGTTCTTAACTTACAACCCAAGAAGGGGGGTCTTTCCATTTCTCCTTTCATGTTTGCAGGTGTTTTGAATATTGTTTTTAAGTGCAAAATATTCTATTATCACTATGAAGTGATATTACGTGGTTTTGAAGAGGGAATTTGCAGACTAGCAGAGTGAGGGGATAGAATATCGTTAGTTAGCAAGGTTTTGAAACCATATAGGAAACTAGCATCTCGAGTCTTTGAAACTCGAGTTTGGTGACAAAATCGAGCCTCAGAGACTCGAGTTTTAGTGCTGAGATGGAGGAATTTATCCACGTGGAACTCGAGTTTCTTAGACTCGAGAAGTATCTGAAGAACAGAGAAAACAGATTTGAAGGAAGAAGAAAACACGATTTGGAAAATAAGATCTAAAAAACGCAGATTCGAAGAAGAGAAACAGAGATTTGGAGTGGAGAACGCAGAACGATCTGAACTGGAAAACGTTGATCCGAAGAACGTAACCGATCTGAACAGAGGAGTTGATCCGAAGAATGCAATTGACGCAACAACGCAGAACTGGAAAACATGGAGAACTGAAGTTGTGGACTGATTTGGTCTGGGATTGGCTAGCCGTTGCCCGAACCAATCGAAAATCAAACAAAGAAGAAGAAAGAACAGAACGAAGATGAAGAAGAAGAAGAAGAAACCCAGAAGTCCAGAATGAAGAAATGGAGTTGAACGGTATTTGTTAATGAAGGAACTCGAGTTCCACGTGGATTCCACGTGGATAATTTTTGTTTGCCAGCTCTGAAACTCGAGCATTTAAGACTCGAGTTCTATCATGAAACTCGAGTTTTAAAAACTCGAGATGCTATTTTTCCACA
Organism: Notholithocarpus densiflorus; assembly: GCA_030021035.2. NCBI lineage: Eukaryota > Viridiplantae > Streptophyta > Magnoliopsida > Fagales > Fagaceae > Notholithocarpus > Notholithocarpus densiflorus. The sequence continues at coordinate 1,902,280 of JARYZH020000056.1, forward strand.
TTGTTTTGCAAAATCACCACTAACGAAATTGTTAAAAATTTAAGGCCAAATGGAAAAAAAATTCTGGTTTTGAACCCTAAACCACTTTGCCTAGAGCTGAAGGGAAGGTCCCAGGACCCTTACCTACCTGAAATTTAGATCTCATATTTTTGCTTGTTTCAAAGATAGGATCATAGAATAGTAAAAAAATAGTAGAGATATTACTCAAGAACATGATTTTATAGGCACTCAACTTTAAATTCTTGTGCTCCAAGCAACTAGTTCACTTAAAAATTCTTGCACCATTAGGTCTATAATCAGAAAGTTGAGTGAGTGAAAGATACACATATCACAATTTTTTCCTTTTTTAAATTAAGAGACAAGATATTGCTTAAAGCTAATTATTTCTTCCTCTCTTCTTTCCTATTTGTCAGTAATAACGGATTACGGATATCATGCTTAGCATTCTGAGAACAAGTTTTCTAATTATTCATGAAAACCAGAAAGAGCTAGAGCTACTAGAAGATGTGGGCAGGTATTATATTTTCATTTTATTCCAGTGACCCCCCTTCTTTTCTCTCCCATTTTGCCTCCCTTCCTAAACACAAAATTAAATGATAGGGAATAAAATAGGGACCATCATTAACCATGAAAGCTCTTTGGCAGTTGAGACATGTGAATTTTTGTTTGTTTGTCTTAGCTTAAAATTCCCAGCTTATTTTCTCCAATTTCATATACATTTTCTTTAAGTTTCAGTTTTGGTAGTTACAGTTATAATTTTACGTAGCTTAGTTTTTAAAACAAAATAAGTCAATGTAAACAAGCCCATCCAAACTCACTTTCCTGTTGTGCAAGGCCTTCGTCGTTTGAAATCACCAATTATTTTTATTTTACTATTTGATTTTGAATTTTCATTAGTAGCTTTTAATCCACAAACCAAAATATATAAAAAATGTGAAAACTTGGAAACTTCTTAAATTTTAATAGGTCATAAAAGTTTGTATTGAGAGGAACAGGTACCTAATAATACCTGCGACCTTAAAAAAACACAAAGTTTAGTGAGACGATTTACTTCATAATTAATTTTTCCCAATTCTTTGAAGTGGCAAATTTTAAGCGGTGAGAAACGAAATTGGTGTCAATAGTACCGTCGGATTGCATATCACTGACAACTTATTATGTCAACATTTTGTGATAATAGTTTAAAAGATAAGATAAAATAAGAAAAAAAAAAAAAAAAAAAAAAAAAAAAAAAAAAAAAAACTTCCTACGTATGTAACAAAACTAAGCAAAGAACTTTTCAACTATTAAGCAACAACTTAGTTAGGCCACTGATGCAAGCAAATCTAAAAGGTATTTAGGCCCAAGCTATAACCTAAACATTTTAACAAATTGATCCAATCTTACACAATTATAAGATTTTAACATGGTTATAGGCAAAGTTTTATTGTTTCACGAATAAAATGGCTGCTAAAACTGCATGCCTGAGCTGCCTTAGCTATCAATACGAAGTTGGTTGAGATTTTATACGTTAGTATTCCCTGCATGGCTGCAACTAGCTTACCTAAAAGTGGTCCCTCATTACAATTGCAATAAGCCCTAACTCTTGTGGTGGAGTCTAAAGCTGCATTTGTATTTGCTCGTCTCTCTCTTAGGAAGCCGCCAATTTCTTGGAAATTTTGAACCATCTTTACCGTGTGTAGTTCTAGATTGCGGGTGATTTTGATTCTACTGGCTTACATTTACTTGGAACAAATCTGGGTGCATTTTTTGAGTTCTTGATAAGATTGACCATGGGCCTAGATTAGTATCATCAAAGAGTTTTCCATCTACCATTGCACGGTTGGGTGAGTTGGTAGTAATTGGGGAGCAAGGGGTGTGTTGGGTTCAAGTTGCTGGGAGCTAGTAATTGGGTTGAGTTTAACCCAATTTTATAACTCATGGCCCATAGATTGTCCACATGAGTTATTTGATAAATGAGTTTAAATTTAACTTTTAAATTTAAACTGATTAATCTTAATATGAGTTGTTAAGATCAACAATAGAGTATTTAAAATCAGTAGTTGAGTATTTTTAGGGACCGCTCATCTATAGTGGTTTATCCTCATTAGTATTTAAATACTCCTATAATTGCTCAATTAAACAGGCTATAGGCTCTTTTAAACACTATCTCTCTCTAGAAACACCCTAGAATCTGGAGCGTGAAATAGTGGAAGAAACTCTTAAACAAGTCATCTCTCTAGGGATATTATCAACAGTATCCTAGAATTTGAAGTGTGGAATAGTGGAAGAGACTTTAGTAGCCTCTGTCATGACAAGAAGTACAGAGATCATATATAAGGAGAGTATCCTAGAATTTGAAGTGTGGAATAGTGGAAGAGACTTTAGTAGCCTCTGTCATGACAAGAAGTACAGAGATCATATATAAGGAGAAGTTTATAGAGCAAGCAACGAGAAAGATTCGACAAGTGGATGGTCCGTTCTACTAAGGTATGTGCCCATATGACCCACCTAATTTATTCTATTCTACATATATTATGTAAGAATTTCTAATCATTTAAAAAAAAAAAAAAAAGATTTCCATGTATATCCCTCCAAAATCCCAAACATATGGAGCAATCATAGATATAATTATATGTAAACTTTTTTGTTTATGGTTTTCCTTATTTAATATCTTGGAAGTTTTTCAACGATCATAATTCAAATATTCTAATATCACCTCTCTCAGACCATAGAATTCACTTCTATGCTACACTTTTTCGTTTTTTCTACCCATGGGCGTACGGGCAATAAGTGCTCCAATTTTCTTCTTTCTTTCTTACACATGATAAAGATACATGATCTCTAATAATTTTATCCTAAAACTTCAATGTTGTCAGAAAATGCTATACTTACTACCGGTTTCACTGCCAAAAAAAAAAAAAAAAAATTTATAAACTAATGTAACAATAAATATGACTGATACCCCATCAATAACATAATATAAATATATTTTTTAATTATTTATGTAAACACACACGATAATACTTCAACATATGGTGTTTACTCTCATGATGATTATTTTTTATTAGTTTTTTGTATAGACAAAGTTTGAACCCCGCATTTCTTATTCAACGACAAAAAACTTTATCAATTGAGTTAACTAGAACCCACTCTTAATTATTTTTTATTGTATTTTTAAAAATTAAAGCATCTATTTATAATACCTATAATAAATTTTGTAATATTTCTAACATTACTCATAACTTATTAATATATCATATTACTGTATGAACTCAACATGTTGGAAGTTATTACTACCATATAATAAATTTTGTAATATCCCTAACATTACTCAGAACTTATTAATATATGTCATATTACTATATAAACTCAACACGTTGGAAGTTATAACCTATAATAAATTTTGTAATATCTCTAATATTACTCATAACTTTTAATATATATGATTATATTCCTAGCATATGATTTGCAGATGCTTTAGCATATTATTGACAAAACTTGAGTCCCTTCTTCTCCCATAAATGTTTTTTTTTGGTGAGTATGATCTTCTCCGATAAATATACCAAAAGATAATAATTATCATAAAAGTTTTAATTATTAAAAAATAATGAATTTAATCATTTAATTATTATTCTAATAAAATAAATTTATCACATGTGTATAAACAATATATAAACTCTTGTAAGGACCGAATTTGAGTCCCTAGCCCAAAGGGTGGATGGACTTAGGCCCAAAAAGCCTAATACAATGAATTTGTAGAGGGTGGGTTGGAAAACTGGGCTTTAATGAGTCAGACAACAAATAAAGTGGATTCAGATGACAAGAAAAATAAGATAGACTGGTTTAATCTAAAGAAAAATCGTCATCGGCACAATCCGAGAAGATTAGTTCTTATGTATTTCTCTCAAGTTTGATTACAAGTTTAATTCTTGATTGCTACAGCGTTTTTCTCTTAATTTCTCGATCTCCTTCTCTCAGGATCTCTCTTCCATTTTATACTATCTTCCCCTTTCATCTCCACCTTCCACATGCAGACCAGGTTGTTGGTGTTAATCATTGTCCCATCAGCCCCTTCCTGAAATCTTTGGGTAGTAGTTGTAAGGCTGAAAATTACTATTCAGATATCACTTCCTCATTAATGCGGCCAGAGAGTTAGCTGCAGAGCCTTTAATGCGGTGGTAGCAGCTTTCCCTTTAGATATTTCATGGCCTCCCTTTGTCTTGTTCCTTCTGGATACTTATCCTCATCAGTGGAACCGTCCAAAACGTTACTCTTGACGTCAGACCGTATCTTCTGACCTTGGCTTTGACCAGCCGAGGAGGCATTCATCCTCGGATCACTTCCCTGGAACATAACGCCTAAATCCCTTCCTTTATTTATCAGTGCTGACCTCTATCCCATGTGTTTCCATCTTCGGGCTTATGAGGTGTCCTCGGATTGGGCCCTCGGCCCAATACATTCTACTGGGCCTAATATCCCTACAACTCTGAATATAGCATATCTGCAAATCCATCACTAGTATAAGTATATCAAGTTAACCAAAAAACAATTCTCAAAAAAAAATTTAACAAAAAAAAAGTATAACAACATCAAACCGTATCATCTCAAAAATTGAAAAAAAAAAATTCAAAGCACCTTACCTTAGATTTCATTAAAGAGCTGGAAAACCCTTTATATTTATGATTTATGAATTTATTTATACATTTACTGCTCTTTTAAATGTGTTGGTTTTGTTCAATTTAATATTTTTGAGAAAATTGAGAAACACGTGAATTGTGAAGATTAAAGGGTAAACACACGAAACGACGCGAACATGTCGGGTGAATGTGAAAAGTCGGGATGGATGTTTATATTGTTATTGACCACAGCATGCGCGTGAACTGTTAAAAACCTTATTTTCATGACCCAATGTTTGTTCCTGTCAACAAAAACAAACAAAAAAACTCAATGTTTGTTATTTTGTCTAGGCTAAAATTTAGTTACACAATTAGTCTATTACTATATATGTGTTTCTCACTGCAAGTTTAGTTTAACTTGTTGACCCCAAGAACGTGTGAAGGAGCTTATTTTCATGAGTTCATGTTAGTTATTGTTTTGTTCTCCCAAAGAAAAATGTTAGTGTTTTGTTTAGTGATAGTATATTTTTTTAATTAAATTCAAACATTTGGTTATATTGATCCACAAACCACAAATAGAATATCAAAAGTCTTGTAGTTCAATTTATTGACACCTACTCAAATTCCAAAAATTTTCAATTATTGAATAATATATTTTTTTCAAAAAAGTTAAATTCAATTGGAAAAATTAATTTAAAAATTATATATATAGTTATTTAAAATAAATAAGCTCAACCAAACATGGCCTTATACATTATTTTAAGTTATTATATACTCTCTATTTTTTTGGGGGGGGGGGGGGGAATACTAGCTATAATTCATTAGATGGAGTGCATTGGGTTTCAAATTATATTCCAACAAATGATTTTATTGGCCAATAAAGCGTAAAAAATGTTATTTTTATTCAATAATAAGTTAATTTAATACATTTATGTGTTTGAATATAATTAGAAAAACTAGAATTGTACTTAATATTTAGTTAAGTAAATCTTGGTAATCACAAGTTTTATAACCCATCTTTATTGAGTCCTCACCCATCATAAGTCACAATAATAATAAAATAAAAAATCATAGGTCATAATAAAACGAGAAAAAAAATCATAGTTCATAATAAAATGAAAAAAAAAATCATAAAAAAATCGTTGCAACTCAAAACACAAAGATGCTTCTCAAAAAAAAAAAAAAAAAAACACAAAGATGGTGTGAAAATGTGAGATTTTGTGGTGTCCTTAAACTTTTTGAGTACATTATTAACTCTTCGGTAATTAAAATTTTTTTTTTTTGATAGATTCGTGCAAAAAGATAAGGTGGAATGTGGACTAATCACATATTCCAATAAATTGTGGCAAAAATAGAGGGTAAAAGTAGGGGTGTGCATGGGTCGGGTTGGGTCGGGTTGAGGGGATTTTTTGACCCAACCCACCATGGTGGGTCAAAAAAAATTCAACCCAACCCAACCCATCACATAAATCCAACCCAACCCACATGGGTCGGGTTGAACCTATGGGTTTGACAAATTCTTTTATTTATTATTATTAAATTGAGTAGAAAAAAATATAAATATTAATATATTAAAAAAACCCAAAAATTAGTATCAATGTAATTCCTTAAAGGCAAACAACACTAATGACTAAACAACAATAGTAATTTATTAGGGTTTGTGTGAACTAATTGACTTTTATATAGGATATGAAGAACTGGTTATTTTAAAAATTTTATTAATTATATAATATATTATATATATATATTAAATTAGTATTAGTAGGAGGAACCGATAAAGTGCTGCTCTACAGCTAGTTTTTTTTTTTAAAATTATTAAATATATAATATATATTTAAATATATATATGTAAGTGCCCTACAGCTGGTTTTAAAAAAAAATTATTAAATATATAATATATTTTAAATATATATTAAATATGGGTGAGTCGGGTCGAGTTTGGCGGGTTTATAATTTTTTGACCCAAACCCAAACCGACCCGCTATAAAAAAAAATTGTAACCCAACCCAACTTACCAAGCCTTAAAAACCGACCCAACTCGACGAGTCGGGTTGGATCGGGTCGAGTTTGACGGGTCGGTGGGTTTTCTGCACACCCCTAGGTAAAAGTCTAAAAGTCTAAAAGACTTGGTCCTAGAAGTTATTTATTTTCATAAAATAAAAAAATAAAAAAACTGATTTATGTTTATTTGGCTTTTAGTTGAAACTTGAAAATAATATAATACGCGTAAAGGGCTCAGTTTGCAAAAGAAACGGGGAATAGAAAGAAAGAAGATCCAAAATATTGTCATTCTCATTCTCTTTCTCTTCAAACAAGAAGAAGAAGAAGAAGATTTTGAGTTTCACTGTTAACCCACCCCAAAAATCTTTTCTCTTTCTTCAAGAGAGAAAAGAAAGGGACCAAACGACAAACAATGCGACCATATGTTACACAGAGACAGGTATTTTTGCTTTTGTCCCCACACTCGTACTCTTAAATTCTTTATTCTTCTTTCTCTTTCATATTTTATATTTTTATGTTTACTCATTTTTCATTCAATTCCTAATTATTTATGCTACATTAAATTGTGTGATGTTTTCTTTTTAATCATTAAATTTTAATGCTCACTTTAAAAAAAAAAAATGTTCAATGCATTGGTTTTGTTTTTTTGGTTATTACTATTTTTTAAAATATTATATTTGTTGGGATTTTTTATTTTATTTTATATTTTGTGACTTTTGTTGTGAATTGTTAATTGGGAGAAGTGGGTTTTGCTTTTTTGATTTATTTATTTATTAAAAAAATGTTGCAATTTTATGGTCTAATGGGGTTTTGTTTCTTTGATTTATTTATTTATTAAGAAAATGTTGCAATTTTATGGGCTAATGGGGTTTTGCTATTCTGGAAATTTATTTATATTTCAATGGCTGTATTCCTTTTATGTGGCTAATAAGTTAAATGCATTTAGACTTAAATTTGGATTTGAATTTTAAAGCGATGGATTTGAAATGCTTTAATTCCAAGTCTTTAAATATTGAAGTATGTCTTATGGATTTAAAAGTTATTTCAAATTCAAGGGATTTAAACCTTAGTGGATTTGTCAAATCCAAATCCAAATCCTTTTTTAAACTATCCAAACAAGGTATTTGGATTTTAATCACCCAAATCCAAATCCATGTGCCAAAGTCCTGCGATCCAAACACAGCAATAGAATTTGGGTTTTGTTTACAGGAATACCCATTATTTATATGTAATAATATTTCTTTAACCGTGCAGAAAAAGAGAGGTGTTATCTATGCACACAAGAAACATTGCAAAAATGTAATTATTTTTAATGATGCAAAAATGTAATTATTTTCCCTTGAATTTTTACCTTAAAAAAAAATTCTTTCTTCATTTATATATTTGCTTTTTTCTGTTTCAGCTTTCATCTTGAACTTTCTTTCTTTTTTGAGAAAAAATTATTTGGGTTTTCCTGTTTATATTTATTGCCCCCTTTTTTGGTTTATATATATGTATGGTTTGTGCATTTTGGATCAACTTTCTTTTAGCTCCTGGACACTCTCTCATCCACAACTTGTCCTGTGGTTTACTAATTATGGTTTAATTCCTCTTTATTAGTAAATACAAATACAACGGCTAAAATCAATAAAAGTCTATAGTTTTTGTGTGTGTGTGTGTTTTTAATTTGAGTAAGGATAAAAGACTGTTAAAGTTCAAGTATTGCTACCGGAAACTTGCTCTGTTTTCCTCAAATTTTGGATTTGAAGTTTGTTGAGGAACTAAACTAAAATAATATAATTGAAGCAGTTTGACAACTTGGGTTTTGGGACTAAGGTTTGGTTGTTGTTGTAAAAAAGGTTGTTAGAAAATGAGAATTTGAGGAGATTAAAGTAGTTCTACATGAACTAACCTAATACTCTTTATTTTTTTGAAAAGAAAAAAGGAAATGAAAAAAATAAAAAATCATTTGCAAATGCTTTGGCATTGAGCCCTTGTTTGACATAGTAATTGCAAGATTGTTTACAAACTTTATAGAAAACTCCAGCTTGTTACTTGCAATGTAAGCAAATGAAAATTGCAACCTTTCTTTCTCCTCCATTTCTTTTTAATATAATTTTTCTAATTTATTTTTGTGTATTGATATATTAAATTGTATTGAGTTGGGGGATAAATAATGTTGGTGAGACCACCACATGATCACCAAAAGTTCACCATAAAACACCACCACCATCAAAGACACCACCTGAACTAATTAAGTTCAGTTTCCAAATTAATGCCACGAAATGAAGAGGCAGATATTAATCCTTACCAATAAACTATGCAGACGACAATCTCTACCCTCCATGAAGAATCCCACACAAAATTTCAATACCACCCAGAAACAAGCATATCTCAATTTGTTCAATTTCAACTAAATTCTACAAAATTACACAACTTCAATGATTTTTTTTAGTGGTTTGGGGATTTATTGGCCTGCTTTGGTGATGTGGTGGGTTCTTGGTGGTGAAACAATGTCATGGAGGACTTATTGGGAATGTATTGGTTATGGGTTGTCGATTGGGTAGAGTGGAATGGATTTCAACAATGTGGCAAAGTAGGAGCCTATAATTTTAGTTTAGCCATTTGTGTGTATGTTGATGGGGTGAGTTGTTGTTGAGTGGGGAGCTGGCTTTTGAAGTTGTTGGTGTGACTACATTGCATGACAGAGGTTGGGATTTTGAGGGGTTAGTGTTTCGGCCATGGTGATGGGTGGGGGGATCAGATTAATTGGGTAGTGGGTGAATCTGTATGGCTGACAATTTGGGTGGGAATTGGATGGTGAATTATAAGTATTTTACATGTAATTAAGCCAAGAGCCTTGTTACTTAACATACACCTCTTAGTGTTTCCAATGGAGACGTATAGGGTTCAAATCTCTCCTCTCCTATTGTAACTATCGAATTATCCAAAAAAGAAAAAACAATTTGGTGATATAAATTGATCTTTTTTGAATTATCCCAAAAAAAATTGAGCTTGAATTTACCTTTCAATTTAAATTTGAGAATAATTTAACAGAGGAAATTCTAAATTGTTCTTGACTGGGTGTAGATATTCCGTTCACTCCATGTAATTAGTTTTCAAAATATTGTGATTCATTTTTTTTGCTTTTGTAATCTATATTTCCTTTTAAACTAATTTGAGTACACAATGTTGTCAAAATTTAAAAATTGTATTGACTTTGGTAGGATCCCATGTGCTACTCACTTAATATAAGTATGAATTACCTAAATCATGTTAGTGTAAAAAAGGGGATTGTCACACTTCGTGTGATTGGTCCCTTTATATATGAAAATTTATTATTTTATGTTGTTTGGAGGCATTCAATTCCAATGTATTTTCTTGGGGAACAACATTTAAGAAGAGTTCTTCATGTAAAGAAAATATACATGGTGCTATGATTTCACCTATAGAGGAGATTGGTGGGAATAAAAAATGGAAAGGGGGTAGGGAGTTGGTCCCTGCAGCTTGTTCATCATACTTGTGGGCTTGGTGTTTGGAAGACAATTAGAGCAAGATGGAACTGTTTCTGCAGATTTGTTGGTTATGGAGTTGGTGATGGTAGACTGATAAGATAGCGTCTCCCATGATACTTGGTGTGCCGATAGGCGGCACACCTTCTTTACCTCCTGAGCTCTTTTAGATAAGTGCTAATAAGGATGCTACAATTTCATATTGCGTGGTGATACTTAATAGGGGAATTCACTGGAATCCTATTATTGTGAGGTCAGCCCAAGATTGGGATATGGATTGTTTGAATTATTTTTTTGAACCCTTTACTTCATCTGGATGCAAGTGGGTATGGAGGAGTCCTCCATACCCACTCCGTCTCCAAAACACCTTGGAGGACAAGGTGTTTTGGAGACGGAGCAATACTGGGTGTTTTAGTGTTCTATGAGGAGTTTAGGTGAGCTGCTTACCAGATTTCCCTTGGAAGGCGAAAGGGAGGGTGAAGACTCCTAGAAGGTTGCTTTTTTGGTGTGAACTCAGCTTGGGAGGGAATTCTTATTAATGATAATCTTATCAGAAGAGGAATGGTGTTGGCTAATTGGTGTATTTTGCGTAAGAATATAAAAGAAATGCGGATAAGTTGCTTTTGCATTGTCCATTTGCTGTGGAAAAGTTTTTTATTTCTAGCTTTTGGAGTGAAGTGGGTGATGCCAAACAGCCAAAAATGTTGAAAAGTTTGTTACGACTTTGGCACTGAAGTTTCAATACTTTTAGAAATTATGGAATGTTGATCCTTCTTTTTTAATGTGGCAAATTTAGAGATAGAGGAATAGGAGGATGTTTGAAGAACATGATATCTATAGAGACATTCAAATTTCAGTTTGTATTGTCCTTATCCTATTGGATGTCATTGGATGCGAGAATACCAACTAGATGCTGAATTTCTCTGACTCATTGTATTGGTAATTGTTTGTAAGGAACTTTGGGTATACATTCTGTGCACTCCATCTGTGTCCCATGATTTTTCTTGCTTCCTTTTATGAAATTTTTATTACCTATCAAGAAACTTATGATATCAAAAAATTCTCATGCTCTAACAATTTGAATAGAAATGGTCCTGCTTCTGCAGTTTGTATATATCCATATGATAATGCCTTTTTTAGGATAGTGTAGGAGTGTGAATGTTAAAATATTGCAGATAATTGAATTTGTCACCAGCACTGTGCCTCCGTGCATATGCTGAGTGATTGCTGGCCAGACTAGAGCAAGTAAATTGTATCAATTAAATTCCAGAAGTTGACTAGAAAATTTTGATTGAACTTAATTAAATTTCGTTTATTCTGTCACTGATTGGTTCTTCTATTGGGAATTCAGTTGTGATACTTTTCCACCTTGCAGGTTGAATCTTGTGAGATATGTGGTGGTGATCAGTATAGAGAAAAGATAGTTCTATGCAATAATTGCTATACTCGTCAACACATGTACGATAATACTCTTAGCCCCCTAACACCTTTGTACGCCTGTGCAATTCATTTCACTTTTTTTTTTTCATTTATTTCCTGGATAGTGTCTTCTAATTATGAGTGTTATGAAAAATGAGATTAATAATGTTTATTTCCATAATTTTTGTTAAAATATAAATAAGAAAATAAAAAATGTAGGAGAGAATGCAGAAGCAAGAGAAAGAAATAGGGAACATTTGGTACACTAAATGGAAATTATGATAGGAATGGTAATCTTTATTATTGCGAATGAAAGATGTTGTAATGGAATAACTAAAACTATTCATATGTTTGGTTTTAATATTCTAATAAAACTCTAGATTTGTATTAATGAAATATCTTACTTATTCAATTATAGTTTCTAAAAATAATATTTTATAAATTTGAGGGAGAGATTATATCTTGATGTTTTTATTTTTATTTTTATATGTACATATGGAAAGTTTGATTTTTTGGAAATATATTAATTATAAAAGTTATTGCACTTACTAAAAAATATTTATTAGAGTCCTTCTGGAGAGGAATAGTTATTCCTCAATTTAATGAAGAGCTATTAAGCTATTCCTAAGGAAAAACTATTACTTATAATAAAGATGCAACCAAATAATCTTATAGCTATTGCAAGACCTATTACAACATACCAAACATGCCCTTAATGTGGTTTGGATTGATGGCTTATGTCCACAGCAGAAAGTTCTTAGCGGCTACAGCTTGCTATTCTAAATGGTGCAACAATTAACACTAAGTAGGGTATATATAGGAGCTAACTCTAGACTAACCCTCCTTCACTGTCCTATTGCATTTGAGATGTGGAGTATGATCTTCTGCTTGTTTGGTATTTGTTGGGTGATGTCGCAAAGGGTAGCGGATTTGTTGGATTGCTGGTCTTGCAATTTCAGGCGACATCATAATATAGTTATTTGGAGGATTGTGCCGCACTGTTTGATGTGGTGTATCTGGCGGGAACGGAATTCGAGAAGCTTTGAGGATCGCGAACGGTCCATTCTTGAGTTTAAGTCTTTTTTCTTTTCTACTCTTCTCAAATGGTGTTTGGTTTTACCTTCTTTTTCTTGTATTTTCCTTTCTGGGTTGCTTGATCATTGTACTTTGATTTCTTGATGTTTTTACCGCTTTAGTACATTTCCTATGTACGGGGCTGTGTTCTTTCAATAAACTTTTAAGTTACTTTAAAAAAAAAAAAACTCTAGACTAACCCTATTGAAGCAGAACAACCAAAACAAAATGAAACTATAGGAAAATAAAGAGATATGAACTAGGAGTCAACACTGAGGCCTGGTTTGGCATTCGAAAAGCGGTTAAACGAGAGTATAGTGGTGTTATTAGGCAACGAGAATTTGTGTGTTCAAAACAAGGTTATAAAGAGTTTGAAGACCCTTCTAATGTTAAAAAGTATCATAATCTAGATGTAAGAACGGGTTGTCGTGCTAGGATCCGGTTTGATGTAAAAAATGATATTTGGAGTGTTTCACACTTTAATGACACACACAATCATGAATTTGCAACTCTAGAAGAAAGATGTAACTTGAGATCAGGAAGGAAACCATTAAGTGTTAGCACCTAGGGTGGAATTGGAGTCAACACTAGACCAAAGACACACCTAAAGGCCATTTTTTTTCATTTATCAAAATATCAACTAACTCAAAGGATTACAATAGTTTGTTTATAAAGAATTACTAAACCCTAGTTCTATTTGGCGTAGGAAACCTGATGCAAGAGTATAACTAGAAATTGTCTCAATATCTTATTTTGGATTTTCATTGGATAATTTTAGATTTTAATGTTTTTATTTATTTAGTTTGAGTTATGATAAGGATGAAATTTCATATCCTTAGATTACTTTGAGGGCGATTCTGACTAGATTTGAGAAAGTTTCAGGTTTAAGAATAAATTTGGGGAAATCAGAGTTGATACCAATTGGAGAGGTAAATAATATGGATGTGTTGGTGGAGCTGTTGGGTTGTAGGCATTCTTCCCTTCCTTTGAAATATTTGGGACTTCTTTTGGATGCTAAATTCAAGGAGTTGGGACTTCTTTTAGATGCTAAATTCAAGGAGCTACCAATTTGGAATCCTATATTAGAGAAGATGGAGTGAAGACTAGCAGGATGGAAGAGTCTTTATTTATCTAAAGGGGGTAAGGTCACTCTTATTAAAAATACCCTCTCCTCCTCACCTACTTATTTCCTTTCAATTCTTCCTATACCTATGAAGGTTGCTAATCGCATGGAGAAAATATAGAGAGATTTTCTTTAGTGGTATTAGTGGTGACTCTAAATTACACATGGTAAAATGGGCTAAGGTTTGTCAGTCAATACAGGTTGGGGGGCTAGGCATAAGACGATTGAGAAGTTTTAACTCTGCTTTGTTGGGCTAGTGGTTGTGGAGGTATGGTTTAGAGACAGATGCATTATGGCGAAATATGGGAATGTTTAGGGTGGTTGATGTACGAAAAATGTGACAAGTGTGTATGGTGTTAGCTTCTGGAGGTTTATTAGAAGTGGCTGGTTGAACTTCTCTAAACTCCTACGGTATGATGTGGGTGATGGTACTAAAGTGAAATTTTGGAAGCATGTGTGATGTGGGGATTGTTCTCTTAAAGAGACTTTTCCAGAACTTTACTGTCTTAGTAGGGGCAAGGGACTCTTTAGTGAGGTTATGTGTTGGTCTGGTGGGAGGATTCATTGGAATTTTCATTTTCGTCGTCCACCCCAGGATTGGGAGGAAGAATCTTTTGATTGGTTTATGGACACTATTTACTCTTCGAAAGTGCGGGGGGTGGGCCCTAATAAGTTTTGTTGGAAGCCAACAAGGAGTAGACGTTTTGAGGTTAGCATTTTTTATCGTTCTTTCTACCCTCCTACTTTTTATTTCCCTTGGAGGTTGGTATGGCAATTGAAGGTTCCTCCAAGGGTGGCTTTCTTTTCATGGTCAACTTCTTTTGGTAAGATTCTTACAACTGATAACATTCGCAAAAGGCGCATTATTGTTCTTGATTGGTGTTACATGTGTAAGAGGTGTGAGGAATCGGTGGATCATCTTCTGCTTTATTGCCCCCATAGCTTTTGAGATGTGGTCTTTGGTGTTGTGTTTGTTTGGACTTCATTGGGTTATTCCACATAAGGTAATTGAGTTGTTTGAGTCTTGGCAAATTAATTTCGGGCAACATCGCAATATAGACTTTTGGAGACTTGTGCCGCATTGCTTGATGTGGTGTATTTGGAGTGATAGAAATGCTAGATGCTTTGAGGGATGCAAACGGTCCTTGCTAGAAATTAAGTCCTTTTTCTTACACTCTCCTTGTTTGGAGTGTGGCTCTATCGCATTGTTCTTGTTTTTCCCTTGTTTTTCTTGATCATTGTAATTTTGGTTCTTGATTTTTGCCCCATAGTACATCCCCAATGTACTCGGGTTGGCTATTTTTTTCTTAATAAAATTTTTTGTTACCTATCAAAAAAAAAAAAAAAAAAGATTAGTTTAATATTTGATTAGTATTGGATTAGAATTTGAGATTGTTTATGATTATCTGATTAATATTTTAGATTGTTTAGGATTCGTATTAGGAGAGTTTATCTTTATCATTGTGATTCTTAGAAGCTATATATAAAGCTCCAGATTATTTCTTTTGTATTGAGACAATTATTAATATTATATTGAGATTATTCATGCAAAGTTTGCATTAGGTTTGGTGGTGAATCCAAACAACCTTAGGTGGTGAAGCCTAAGGTCTACAGTGGGATTAATCTAGGTGGGAAGCCTAGGTTGTCCTACATCGAAACCCTAATTGCCTTATTACAAAAATAACCTTGCTTCCAAATTAAAATACTAATAGCCCAATAAACTATTAGGACCTAAAACATAAAAATATAATTGACTTGCAAACATAAATAATACTAATAAAAATCTTCTTTCATCTCCCGCATTAGCTATACTAACATGGACCTACAATATACTTTGGCCATGGCATCTATAACATACCCATAATATCTTTAACTTTTCTCTTTAAACTCAAGGGAGAAGTTTGATTATGGCTTGAGTTTGGAACATAAGCTTGTGAATATGCCTTGGAGATGACCATGAATGACTGGATCAGATGTAGAATGGCCAAGCACAATGTGGAACACATCGTGCAAAACGTTGGCAATGTCATTGACTACTATGGCTAGAAGATGGCTAAACTGGTGGCCTAAGGAACATCGGAAGAGGACGAAATTTTGGTGAAGCATGTGTGTGCAAGTTTGAGGATTTTACATAGATTGAACCTAAAAGGAATAAGCGGTGGGCCAATTTGTGTAACTTGGGAGCCTTAATTGGGAAAAAGGACCCCAAAGTTGGAATCTATGCAAAAACAGTGGGAAAGTGCCCTGCCCAGAGGAAAACAGTGGCCAATCTATGCCAGTCAACGCTAGTCAATGGCATCCAGAGGCAGAGGTATGACATGACATAGTGTTGACATGGTGATGATGTGGACTAAGGCTAACGTATCTAGCTAAGTAGGTGACATATGGGATGCTCTTGGGCTGAAGTGGCTGATTTGATATGTTGGGTGTGTGGCGTGTGCAGCGCATGAGTAACTTCTGGTGTTGCATGTAATCGTGGCCAGAAGTTTGGGAGGCATGTGGCAGTGCATTCAAGAGGTCATTTGACATATCTCTCAAAAATATGTTGATTGGTATGCTTGGTGGCCAAAAAGGAAGATCTGAAGGCTGAGTTTCGAGGGAAACTACTTTGAAATGTGCTGGGATGGTGGCCGATGAAGACTAATCCAAATGATGGTTGGTAGTGCTAAGCTTAGTGATGGTTAGTGGTGACTAAGTTGAGCGATGGTTGGCTGTGGGCTTCTTAAACCCTAGTGAGGCCCCTAAAAAGAGGCTTTATTCCCAGATTAAAACAAATGAGAGAAAATGAAGTGATGTAGAATGTAGAGAGAGAGCGAAAGAAAGTGGATGCAAGAGAGGAATTGATGTGGTTCGGCTTAACAGCCTATGTCCACAGTAGAAAACCTTAGCTGCTATATCTTGATATTCAGATTTGTGTAATATAATGAACCCTAAGTAGGGTATATATAGGAGCTGACTCTAGGCTAACTGTGTACTAACATGGGTCTACAATATACTTAGGCCACAACATCTTTAACACACCCACAATATAACAATTTTTAAGTATACACGATTACTCTTGTTCTATAAGCAAGGAGACTTAATTGAGGTGGTCTTCTCTTCCCATATAGGCCTGATTTGCCGGTTCTTTCATGATACAATGGACCTCCAGCTTTTGAACAATGAGAATCTTTTTATCTTTTACTCTCAAAATTATAAGGCCACCTGGAAAGAATAGATTTGATCACCAGGTTTATTCTCTCTCTTTTTTTTTCCCTTGCTAGTTTCTAAAAAAATGGTATCTCTGAGTTCTGTCTTGACTATGCCAGAATTATGATGCCTTGACATTTTCTTTTTTTAATTGATCAAATACAATGCAAAGAATACTATTACAGTTCTTTTTCTGAACATGCTGCCATTTTTCTCCATCTTCAGTTATTGCATGCAGGTTTATCACTCAAAGGTTCCAAGGGATTGGGTTTGTGAATCATGTCTGTCAGGAGACACGGTTTTGCCAGAAGCTGGTGTGAAGGAAGACAAAAAGAGAACTATGCATACAGAAGGTCCCAGTTCAGGGTGGCAGGCTAATTCTAAAAGGCAAAAGCCTATTCCAACTGGCAAAGTGAAGTACATGCCAACTGCCGAAGTCATTAAGCTATCTTCAGCCCCCCAAAAAGTCTCTCCTTTGCAAATGAAATTTGGCCCAAGATCTGGTCCTTCATGTTTCACAGCATCGTCACAGAGTAATCCAGTTGGATTTAGAACTGCCACTCCAAAGTCATCGACTTTCAGGGTGCAAGCAAATCCTAGACTTGGACCTTCAGGACTTATTATGAAGCCTCCTAGGTTCAGCAGTGTGCAACTCAATTCAACAATCAATAAACAGGCACCTCAAGTATCAAAGACAGTAAAAGGTGATAACTTTTTTTCCTGGGTATTCAAGTTCTACCACAGTTATTGCAAGGTTAATAATTATATATTATTTGAGAAAAGGTTTAGACTGCATTAATGAGCTCTGGCATGATTACAAAAATTCCCTTATTAACATGCTAATATAAAAACAATATAAATTGACTATTAACACCTCCCCTCAAGGTGGAACATACAAATCAAACATGTGTAACTTGAAAGACAATGCTGAAACAAGCCATGAGCTAACGATTTTGTGAGGATATCACCCAATTGATCATCTGAACGAAGAAAGGGGGTGACAGTTTGTTTCTTCATCAATAAATTCCAAATGAAGTAACTGTCAATCTCAATATTTTGGTGTGAGAAAGTTAGAATTCCTGATGCGTGAAAGTTGCTCTTGTAAAGAGTACTTTTTCTAGTCTTCGCAACCTATCTCATGTCACTGTTCTCAGTTCTTTGAATTTCAAATTCTTAGAACGGTAGTTTTTTCTATATTTCAATTTTCTAATGATTAATAAATAACTTTTCTGAATTCCCCTAACCAACCACAGTCTATTTAACCACCACCTCCTTTACTTCTGCCACCTCCAATACAGCCAACATCACCAACAACTCAACCCCGTCAACCATTTTTTTTTCTCCGACCTCATTCATTTAACCCATTACCCATCCTCTTCCCACAACCACCACCTTTTTGTTGGCCAAACCAGCTTTAGTCCCTAGATCCATCCCAAACCCCTTTCCCTATCCATTCTATGACCTGATACAACTAAACTTTCCCAGCCCAATATCATTAACCAGCCTCAACATGTCCCTTATAGCAACCAGAAAAGTTCCCAGCCTAATGCTTATTCAAACCAAAACCCTGAACCACCACAGGCCACTAAACCTCAACACATTCCAGAGAATGTGGTTGCTGGTGGGGATCAAGTATGCAGGAGAAGGTGGCTGCCAGTGGTGGAGGGTTGAGAGTGAACACTGGAACACAGAAAAATCAAGTATAGAAACAGTTTAATGGGTGTGGGAAGTCAGGAAAGGATTTGTGGAGAGAAGGGCAGTTTCCAAAACTTAATGGGAATTTTACTCAGAAGGTGAGATGTGTGCGATCTGATTTTATGAGGCAAAAGTCAAATTTACCCATTTATTTTAATGTTAAACGGACCCAAGTCCATTTTAACTTAAAAATATCGATAGGCCCTGAAGGTGGATGCCGGGTTAGTTAGGCTGAAAAATCTAAAGCCCCACACATTATGGGTTGCTAAAAAATAACAATCTTGCTAGTAGGCTCATTAGAGATGAATAAGGAAGGATCTACTGCTGGCCTAAGGACAGGTGAGTCGATGTAGGAATGGTGGACTTGAGTTTGGCTAAGTACAGATGACCCAAAGGAAAATGCCACTGAAATTGAGACATGGTAGCACTCAAAGCAGAGGAGGTGAAGGAGAAAGAGCCATCATGATCTAGATAGTACAGTCCATCATTTTCATGGCCTGAACAAATCATCTTCTTGGTCTTATGGTCCTGAAAGACAAGAAGTGGGATCATAGGTTATAGAACACTGTAACACCTTAGTCAAGAAGAGAGCAATTCAAAAGGAAAATCAGAATTATAAAGATTAGATGGTAAAGATAATGACTTAGTAGGATGAAGTCATGAAGAACACTTTTCCCAACAATAAAGATTAGATTAATGGTTCCATTGTCACTTGCCATATTTCACCCAACAATAACGCTTAGTATGATTAGCACCACCACAATGATCACACTTCCTATCACCGCATCCAGTATAATGACTGCAACCACGAAAGCCTAGGCCTCCACTACCACCACAATACCACAGTCTCCATTGCTTGTAAAGCAGATTAGTCTAAATGGAGTGACAATGGAACCATTCACAATGGAGTTCTATCCCAAGGAGGAGCTCAAGAATTCAGAATAAGCATTAGCAGTCGTAGGTTAGGTCTCACTTGCAAGGATTTGATCTTTGAACCCACATTGATCAAAGTTGAAACCAGATAACAAAGAACCAATCATAAATTCCTAACAATGTTGTGTTTATTTCTCTCAAAATCAGTAGTAGCCAGCACTATAGTAATTGATGCCATAAATTATTAGGATCACTATAACTCTCAAACAACAATGACAATGATTTCATAAGTATCCCATAACAATAGAATCCTCACTCATCCTATCCTCATAGGTAGGATCTTTCTTATCACGAGGGTTATCCATCAACTATTTCAACATTCGATTCCCCCACAGAATGATTTTCATGTGTGCCCAAGCCAGGTAAATATACCATTCAACTTTTTAGAAGTAATTTAATTAAGTAGGGATGTTTCCCTCAACCATGACAACTGATTTTTCTTCAGGCATTATATCTTGGTATAAAAGGATGTAGCATAAACTGCTTAGTCTTATGTACTGGTCTAATTTGAATCAAGTTGGAAAGTTGATCCTTTTGAATCTGGTCACTTATTTTGAGTATCAATTAATCATAATTTAAACTGTGAGGTATGAATAGTGATGTTCAGAGCGATGTGAATTGGGATTGGGTGAATATATATATATATATATATATATAATTTTTTTTTTTTAAAAGGCAAATTACCATGCAAACCTAAGTAGAAGTCTTGTAAGCACCTTTGCCAACAGTCTATGCCAAAAAATTGGTGGTACAAGCTACTCTTATATGATTATATACAATTTTGATGCTCTTGCCTAATTTTTCTGTGCTATTAAATGTGTTTTTGTCTTTGGGTGCAATTGAATGATGGAATGATCTCCATGTCAGGAAATGAAACTCTTCTAGCTTGCAAAAAGGAGCTTGTTATTGAGAAAGTGGATGCCCTGATTCGTGACACAAAGATACAGAAGAATGAGAAAGTGGATGCCCTGATTCCTGATAAAAAGATACAGAAGAACACAGTCATGTCAGGAAATGAAGCTCTTCTAGCTTCCAAAATGGGGCGTGTTATTGAGAAAGTGGATGCCCTGATTCCTGACAAAAAGATACAGAAGAACACGGTCATGTCAGGAAATGAAGCTCTTTTAGCTTCCAAAAAGGAGCCTGTTATTGAGAAAGTGGATGCCTTAACTCCTAACACAAAGATACAGAAGAATGAGAAAGTGGATGCCCTGATTCCTGACACAAAGATACAAAAGAACATGGTCATGTCAGGAAATGAAGCTCTTCTAGCTTCCAAAAAGGAGCTTGTTATTGAGAAAGTGGATGCTCCGATTCCTTACTCAAAGATACCAAAGAATGAGAAAGTGAATGCCCTGATTCCTGACACAGAGATACAGAAGAACACGAGGCAATCCACATGGAGGCCTATACCAAAAGGTAAGGGATGCCCTGATTCCATTCCATTTAATTACTTTTTAAAAATTAATCACAAAGGTTTTGGGGGGGCTAACAATATTATCATACATGTGTTGATGACAATGACGAGTATAGCAATTAGTGCATATAGCTATCTTTTTTCAGATACAGAAGAACACAAGGCAGTCCGCATGGAAGGATTAAAATGACGTGACACCAAGAGGTTTGGGACTAAAATGACATATTTGAAACATTAGGGACCATCTTAACACATAGGCAAATGTTAGAATCAAAATGGTAATTAGCCCAAAAGAAAAAATAGAAGTGAGGTAGGGGACTTTTTTATTATAGATTTATATAAGCTACTACAACTTTTCAATTAGAACAAAGCTGCTTCAATCTTATTGGGGTGTGCTTATTAAATTCAGGAATTTTAGATGTTAAAATACACATGCCATATGGATATAATATCATTTTGTGAACCAAAATATAAAATTGATATGCTAACATTTTGAAATAAAACAAAGTAAGTCATAATATCAATTTGTGTTACCGTTGGGAGTGTATTTGGCAGTATAACTATTTAGTAACCTGGTTGCTTTATCTAATTGCTGTTCCTGTATTTGTGTAGGTGGTAAATTCCAAGCTTTCTTTAAACGTGAGAACTCTGATGCTGAAGAAAGTGAATTGCTGAATAGTCTACCTAAATTCAAGCTATATCGTGATTATCTCCCTGCTCTACATGCAACCTGGAGGTGGGTAGCCAGTCTCTTCACGGTTTGCATGGAACCTATTCTTTCATGATGTTTGCAGTCATTCATTCACTAAAAGAATGGACGGAAATAAAACGTTTCTGTCAATTTGTTGAATAGATTGTTTCATAGGATTTGTAAGCTATATATTTCCTATATTTTGTCTATTAGATTGTTTCTTAATATGTGCAGGGCTTATGATATTATAGCATTCTAGAGTTTTCAAAAAGTTTTCATTGCCTTCATTCTTTGGGGGAGGCATTCATGTTACTGCTACCTAGAGGTGGATCTTCATGGTTTTGCATAGAACCTCTTATTTCATGATGTTCGGAGTCATTCATGAATGAACGAAAGTAAAATTTTTCCGTCATTTTGTTGAACAGATTGTTTCATTGTATTCATAGAGCAGATATTTCCTGTATTGTCTATTAGATTGTTTCTTATTATGTTCAGGGCATATATACATGCGAGATTATAGCATTCTACAGTTTCACAAAGTTTTCATTGCCTTCTTTCTTCAGGGGAAGCATTCTTGTTGCTGCCAAACCTGGTGATATTTATCGTGGGCTGCTGGCTCAAACTGGTGACATTTATCGTGGGTTACGGGCTCAACCTCCACGGACTGTTAGTGGCAGGGCATATGAGTTATCACTAAGATTGCCTCTAACCCTTCGAGTTATGCTGCTTCCTCGATCCCAAATTTGGGCAGATCTTTTCCAGAATGATTATCCTGATCTGAATGACATTGCACTATATTTTTCTCCTGATGATAAAATTGAGAGGTTCGTTTTGACATCTGATTTTTATGAGACAATCTCTGCCTCTGCTTCTTTTTATATATTTATTTATCTTTGAGGGCATCTGTCGGTTATACTTGTAGATCCAAAGAGAGCATTTCCTGCCTATCTGAGCTGATGGAGGACAAAAATGTAATTTTGAGAATCTGCATTGAGGGTGTGGATTTGTTGATATTTACATCAAAACAGCTGCATGTGGACTCACAGAGTGAGTTATCTGGCTTTTTATCTGACTCACAGATGTTATTTACTTTTTATATGGCATGAGTGTTTTTCCACCCTTATAATTGAAATTAATGGTCTAGAAAATATGGAACTCTTGTAAAGTTTCGCAATTAGATATTTAGGTTTCTAAGATCATTTTTCTTCCATTAAGTGGCACTTTCTTTTTATGAATTATAGTTTTTACTATTTGGAAATTTTTGGATTTTAATATATAGTATAGAAAATTGGAGGGGAAAAAAAACAAAAACAAAAACAAAAAAACTAGGACTCTTAGTTGTTCCTCTAAATGATATTAAATAATGCGGGCCTAGGAATTAGTGAAAATTATATAAGGGTGCCACTGTAAGTTTGAAATTTCAATATTGAAATGATTTCCAAGATTTTATTAAAAATTTAAAATATATATATATTCATCTATAAGCATTGTAAATATTTGTGTTTAGTTGCATTGTACATGATTTTTCATTGTGATGACATCAAGTTGTGTTTATAGATGTTATTGCACGGCTCGAAGCAGGATACGTGTTATGGGGAATCTTTCTTCCTGTAAAAGATAATCAGACTCAGGTATAAAATATGGTACTAATTACATTGAAGCTGGTTTTTCACTACTTAATTTTGTATTATTCATTTATTTGTGCTTCCTTTAGGAACCAGCTCGTGTTGAATCATCCATTAGAGTGGCATCTACAAGCGTCATCGATAAATACCGTCATTTCCTTGGGGACATTAAAGCTGGATCTGAACCTTTTTCTTTACGAACTAAAACTAGTCCAACTGTATATACACTAAGTCAAAGTTAAGAGAGTAGTGGCTCATTTGCATAATCATAGTATATTTGTACAGTTCTTTTTTTTTTTTTCTTTCTTTTTTTTTGAGGAAATATTTGTACAGTTCTTAAATGATCAGATCAGTGTAGCACATATTGTTTTTATCATGGAAAACTTCATTAGTCCACAAACTGAAATGGCAATTTTTTTACATCACATTTTTTTCTTAGCCTTAGTAAAATGTGTTACTTTTGTAACCTCCTTTCTTGCTCTTGTGGTGCCTTTGATTAGCAATTGGCTATGCCTCCACAATGTCTAGTACACAATTTATAGGTTTTGAGAGTATAATGGTTATTTTGGAGGTTTCAATGTTACTTTGTCCATGTCAAACATTTCAAGGGTATTTTTGTCATTTTACAAGCTTTAGGGTTTTTTTTTGTCATTTCCAAGGTTTGGCAATATTTTGGGTATATTTTGATCATTTTAGATATTCTAAGGGTTATTTTGGACATTTCAGACATATTTTGTTCATTTTAGAGGTTTCAAAGATATTATAATCATGTTAAAGTTTGGGAGGTATTTTGGTCATTTTGTGAGTATTGTAGTCATTTTAGATGTTTGGAGACTATTTTAGTAATTTAGGTAATTTTTTTAGTTTTTATAGGATATTTTGGTCATTTTTTAAATCCCATAATTATTTAGGACTTTTTTTTGGGTGGGGGGGTGTATTTGGTCATTTTGAATGTTTTGGGGGTATTTGTGTCATTTTAGGGTATTCAAGAGTATTTTGAACATTTTTGTATTCTTTTGATCATTTTGGAGTTTTTTTTTTTTCGCCTCCCCGCGCCTCAGGGGGGTCATTTTGGAGCTTTCAAGGGTGGTTGTTCTAGATGTCCAAGGTATTTTGGTTAGTTTGAAGGGAATTTGGTCATTTTAAAATTCTAGGGATATGTTGGTTTCAAAGAATGTTTTTGGGGTCAATAATTTTGGATATTTTGGGGAGTATTTTGGTCATATGTGAAGTTTCAAAAGTATTTTGTGTGTTTGGAGGTTGGGGGGATTTGGATCATCACCTTAGAAGTTTTAAGGATCTTTTGGTCAATTTAGAGATTTCTACTGTTTGTAATTATGTATATAATAATAATTGTGTTTTGAGGGAGGAGTAGCCACATGGCTGAATTTTAAAATAGAAACTTAAGGAACAGCACCTAAGATATTGTACCTAAATTTTGTCCATAAATATATATATATATATATATATATATATATAAAATAGGAGTGAGTAATGGTCTAATGGATATTGAATCATTGATTGGTTTTTTATTTTTAACATAATTATTGAGTAGTTATTTAAATGAGTAATAAATGGGTAAATGGATAATCATCCCCATTTGCCACCTCAAGTAATATGTCAAGCACGTTACTTGTAGAGTGTTCATGATGAAGTTGATTTTAGCAAGGCATTACAATGTGAATATTACACATTTACACCCTTGCTGGCTGCTGCAAACGACTAACGTAGTGTTTGGAACATCTACTGGAATGCATTTTCACAAATTTCTTGGCATGAAATGTATTATGGGAAAAAAAATTAGTGTTTGGTTGAACATTTGAGAATTTATAAAAGTCATTTTGTATAGAATACATTTTTCAAATTCTATTTTCTATAGCAGAATTTCAAATGCTAAATTAAAAAATAATAATAATAATAAGTCTTCTTTTTTTTTTTTTTATGTGAACAATTCTTATTCTTTGTTCCTTTCCTTGTTGTTTCTCTTCTCATAGTGGGTGAGAAACAAATCCAAAATCACAAAAAATTCCATACCTATGTCAAAACAAAACCAAAACCCAAAAAAAAAAAAAAAAAAAAAAAAAAGAGAAGAGAGAATGAAAAGCAAATCAGTATCATAAAAATTACAAAATTTCCAACCCACAATGAGAATCCAGTATTTATAGTGAGAAAAATAACCAATAAATAAATAAGCATAAGATTTTCTAAAATCATACACATCACTTCAAAAAAATCCCTCATGGCTAAGACCTAATACTCATGATATTAATGGCGAGACGTGAAGCCAGTAAGACCCCATTGTTTTGGTGATTTTGAGAGGGATGGAAAAGAGGGAGAAAAAATATTATATTTTTTTGTGTGTTTTAGTTAGAGAAAGAAAATTGGAAAGCCCCAGTGGAACCTGGGTTTCTCCCCGGGCCACCAAAATAATCCCTAAAATAGGGAGAAAACTAGAGAAAATGCAGGGGACAAAGTCATACCGTTTTGGACTGGCTTATTGTCCCCCTTGTGCAATGAACTTTTTTTCCTTTTGGTTTTGTCGTTTCTTTCCCTTTTGTCTTCTTCTTCTATTACTTCCTTCCCTCTCTTTCTTTCTTTTCCATCTATTTTGGTTTTTTATCATCTATTTCCCTCATTTTTTTGTGTTATTTGTACTTTATAATTTTTATAATCAAGTTACTATCCATACACAATTTTTAATAAAAATAATAATAGTTACTCCTTTTTTTATCTAATAAGGAAATATAGTAAATTTTATACATTCTACATTTTCTATCCTCATTCTTATTCTTAAGAAAATAAAAAGTTTTATTAAATCTCTTTTAGCATATTTTGCGAATGAACCACAAAAGTGAAAAAAAAAAAAAAAAAAAAGAAAGAAAGAAGAACGGTGAGGAAAGAGTGGGGGAGGGCAGAATGGTAAATCTTATAGCGCATTCTTCTCAGTTTGGGAGATTGAATTTAATTGAATTAGAAAGAGCTGTCGGCTGTCATTTCTACCCTCTCACATACGACCAAGCTACCTTTAGATTATCCGTTTCTGCCAATTTTATCACTTGGTTTCACCCCCTGGCAAACCTGTATACATGTCGGAGGAGAGAGGTTTAAAGAAGAAAAATTGGGAGAAGAAAAATTATGTAAAGGATATTAATATAGTATATTGAATTTTTCTTTTTATGTACAAAGCTATCTTGTTAAATAAAATCAATATGTCACTTTTTAATTGAAAAAGTGTCAAATTATTTATAGTAGACATTAATTTAAGGCATAAGGTAGGAGTTTGAAATTTTCATTCCACAATATTTATTTTGTTACTATTATTTCTTGTTATTAATGGTGACTGTATTTATTTATTTATTTTTTGTTATTGTATTTAAATAGATATTAATTATTAAAATCTATTTTGGAATTTTACATAGTGAATAAAAAAGTTATTTCTCAATTTTACGTGTACTGTTTATTAAAAAAAAAAACATTAACATTCCGTTATTATAATCATCCTAATAAAAATTAGTTAAATGTTCCAAAAATGAATTTACACTTTTGTCATACCAAACACAATTCCATTCAAAATAATTACTTTTTGGCTAAAAGTTGAGCTTATCAAACTAAATGCAAAACAATAAAAATATATTATATCATAATACATTATGCTAGAAAAGAAAAATGCATTCTAGTACAAAGCATTATATTCCCGGCAGTTATTTTCAAACACAAAACCAAATGCACCTCAAATCGTTTGTTTGTGATATCCAACAAATTATATATATATATATATATATATATATATATATATATCTGCTATGTCCAGCAAGCATCTCCGCAGGCACTTTTAATTTTATCTTGTTTGAAAAATGAGCAGGTCAACTTTAAACTGCTCTTTTACTTTTCAAATACCTTCTAATAGACTACTGTCATTTATTAATTTAAATATTATTTCTTACATTTTTTTAATATTTATTTCAATCTTCCTTCATTCATCATATTTTCAAATTCTCAACAATTATATTTTTAAATCTCCCTTACGGTAATATTTTAAAATTTTTCGATGATATTTTTTAACAGAATCTAGTGAGCACTAGAGCAATGATATAATTAGTTTTAGAATTATCTAATTTTTAATGAGAAGTGTTCGTTTTCAATATTTTTAAACAATTATATGTAGTAAGTTGTTCTTAATTTTTAATTTGAGCAGCACCCTTAAATTCTTATTTTCATAGGTATTATGTAGTAACATTCATTATTTAGATTTATTATGAAAATATTGTGGTAGTATTTCTCAATTTTAATTTCCTATCCTTTATTTTATTTTCCTATCTCTTTAATTTTTTTTTCATCCACCGCGTTTCTTTTATTTATTTATTTTCTCTTTTTTTCTGCTCCCCTCCACACACGTAATCTTTCCCTTCTCCTACATCTTCACTTTTATTTTCTTTTCTTTTCTACTGCCCGTCCACTCTAGAACATCTGAGTACGAAGCTCTCTTTCTCTATGTCTCGCTCTCGCACTGATGCGGATGTTCACGCATGCCCTATCCTCTTCCCACCACGCTTGTCCTCCTGCACATGTAATCTTTCCTTCTCTCTATCTTGAGCTTTTATTTTTCTTTTCTTTTCTCTCACCCGTCCCGCTCTAGAACATACTGAGTACGAGAAGCTCTCTCTCTCTCTCTCTGAACCTGGATGTTCACGCATGCCTATCCTCTTCCCCACCATTGCCCGCCCTCTGCTCCCCATACGTGGCTCGGATGGGTAAGATTTGCTTTTGTCTTTGTATTTTTTTCTGATTTGATTAGTTTTAAAATTTTGATTTGAGTTTGTATTTTGATTGAGATTGAGTTTAGAGATGTTTGAGAAAAATCTGAAATGGTTTTGTTGTTAACCATTGTAAATATTGAGTAAAAATCAAATATTTTGTGGTGGTTGAATTTTTTATTCCAATCATTCTTTTGCTTTCATGAACAATAGGTTATTAGACCAAGTGACTTTTCATTATAAAACAATTTTTTGCTCATGAACGGTAGCAAGGCAGTTTGGAGCACTATTTTTTGGGTTTACTTTTAAATTTTGGTTTAAGGAATTTGGGAGATTTTGCATCCATTATCTTTAACCTTTGATTAAAGAGCTGATCACTTAGTCACGACTTGTGACACAACCATGTGGCGAGTTGTGGTTGGTAAAGGATGTATCGGCCTCCACCCAACCCGCAGCTCGTTACATGGGCGGTGTGTGCCACAAGTTGTAACAGAATATCCACAATTAAATGCTCTATTTTATATTTTATTTGATTGTAGTAAAATTGAGGCGCATCATCTTAAGGGTCCGTTTGGTTGGAGGGGTGGAAAATTGGGAGAATGGAAAATTGCAGGAGGTGGAGAAAAGTGGAGAATAGAAAATGTTAGTTTCACTTCTTTGTGTTTTGGTTGGAGGGTACAAAGTAAGAGTGCAAAATAACTTTTGTTTGGTTGGAGAGAAAAAGAGAAGGATGGAAAATATAATTTATTTAAATTAATTATTATCACTTCATTACAATAAGTAAGAAATAAATTTATTTATTTTCATTAAATAATATAAAATTTACCACATTATATATATAAATTTATGTTATTATTTTTATTATTATAATCATAAAAGTACAATAATGTACAACTTGGTTAGGTCACGTTAAAAAAAAAGAAAAAAAAAAAAGAGAGAGAAGAGAACTTTGGACCGCTAGACGTTGGTGTCTTTGTGAAGGTAAGATGAGAAGAGAGCAAAAGTGATGAGCAAGCGCATCGATCCCATCACAAAAATTCCGTCATTTTACACAAAAAATTTTATTTTTCTATTTTACCATCATTTTTACAAAACACCTACATCAATTTATCTATTATACACCTTTTTATTAAAATAATATTTCTCTTCCCTTTTTGGTTATTTCTCAACTACCCCACCTAACCCTCCTCCTTTTTTCGATTGTCGTATGCTTACTCCTTCGGTCCTCTTATCTATCTCGCCTCTCTTTCTTCTCTTTTTTTCTTTTTTTTGAGAATCTTTCTTTCCTCTTCTTCTTTTACAATTTGAGTTTATACTTTTAATATGATGATGATTTTGGGTTAGGTTTGGTCAGGGCGATGATTTTGGGCGAAGAAAAGCAAAATTCAGGAGAGGTTGGGTTTTTCTTACGTCTTCTTTAGCATCTTCTTCTTTCTTTCTTCTTCTTCTCCTTCTTCTTTTTTTCAATTTCAGTTTGATTACTTATGTAATTTATATATGGGTTTGATGAATTTGGATCTAGATTTAGAGCGATTTTTGATGATTTTGTGGTGTGTGTCTGTGATGATTTTGGGTTGGGTTTCTGGTGAGTTTTGATTGATTTTGAGTTGGGTTTTCAGTGGGTTTGTCTTGATTTTGAGTTGGGTTTTTCTAATTGCTTTCAGTTGATTTTGGAGTTAATTTTCTGGTGATTTTGGGTTAATTTACGGCTGCTGGAGTTGTGGTGTTTGGTGGTCTTTGCTGGGTTTGGTGGTTGGGTGAGATTTATTCCCCTTCCTTTTTCTTATTATGCATATTTGGGTTGTTGTAGACGTTGGGAGAGGGCATTTTGTAAAAGTCTTTGTGAGCACTTTCTCTCTAACCTTTTCCTCCCGATTTGGGAGGATAGATTTGTGGGATTCGGGGAGAGAAAATTTTCTCACAGGTTTTCCTTCCTCCCGTTTTCTTCTTTGCCGGCAGTGAAACACTGCTTTCCACCCTATTTTCCTCCCTATGTTTCCATCCCTCATTCACCCCCAACCAAACACGGTGTCTGAGATTCTCCTCTGGTTACTTTTTGTTAGATTATTCCTTGTTCTAAACTATTGTGGGTTTGGATTCTCCTACGGTCACTTTTGTTAGATTATTCTCTGTTCTAAACTTTTGTAGGTTTGGCACGTGACATGACATGACACCTATATCCTCCATGCCCATGGACCAAAATGAAAACTAAGAGCAAATGGAGGGTAAAAATCAAGAAAACGGCTAAGAAATAAGGGACAACCGGGCACATCATTTAAAGCGCTAGAAATGCGGTAACTTTCAAAACATCTTTGTTGTTCTTTCTTCCCGTCTTGCTTTAAACATAAATTACAAACGGTCCAAATCACAAAGGAAATGAAAGCAAAATACCCAAAGCAAAAAAAGATCCTAGCGGTTTATGTAGAGTATCTTATAGAAGATTGAGAACAAGATCTCTCTCTCGAGATCGGCTATGTCCAAAGTAGAAGAAGAAGAAGAGACGGAGGCTTGTTATTACTAGGCACTACGAAAGTGGTGTACTACTTGCAACCATTGATGTCTAAAACCTCTCTGCAAATTCACGATGGGATTATCGGTTCGACTTCGACTACGTGAGCTCAATATGGTCCCCTTTGGTCCCTGGGCTTCTGATTACCATGGACTTGGATTACGATTTTGAAGATTTGGATTTCATGGCAACACCCACAAATAAAGCTCTCATTTGGTGGTGATGATGCTATTGTGTTAAGCAACAAAACCAAGTTGAAAGAAAGTTACTTCCAACATCAGAAGAAGCTCTGACATCAATCCTGTAATCTTTATGTGTTTTTGAAGGGTGAAGCACATGCACAAGAACAAAACCAAGCCATCGGAGTTTCTCCCGAGCTCCTACAGCTACTTTGCTTGTTTCCCACACACCACAAAGGTATTTCTATTCCTAGGTTGCACGGACACGCATTTTTGGCGTCGTGTCGGTGTCGGACACGTGTCGGACAGGAGCAGGTATTTCATGGGATTCCGGTGTCGTGATGTCTCTTTTTTTTTTTTTCGCTTCTCAGGCAGTGTGAGCCATGACTCAGAAGCCTTGACTCAGAGCATGGCTCAAACGCGGCTCAGGCACGCAGGTGAAAAACCCACGTCTCAAGGTTCTCGACCCACCTACTCTCGGCCTCGCATTGCTAGCTGTATTTGCCAGTGCCTCTACTCTCTCGCCAAAGATTAGATCGGACGATCGTGAAACTCCACCACTTGTCGGCAGAGACACATCCATAGATCGCGAGCTCCTCCTATCTCCTTCTTCTTCTTCTTCTTCTTCTTTATACACATTTCTTTTAGTTTTCTTTTACATTGCTCTCTCACCAGGACCAGATGCATATACATATAGTTGATTTTAACTTTTCTAATACTTTTTTATATTTCCTCTTTGTTTTTGTGTATTACATGCATCCCACGTGAAAAGTCGCCAAACATTCAATTTCAAATTTTAACCATTTTTCTTTTTTTTGAGGAAGTAATTTTAACCATTGAGTACTATGTATGTAGGTGTCTGATGTCTTTAGTATACATTGGTCAAAAGAAAATAATTTATATTATTATTTTGACTATTATTTTTAGTATTAGTATTAGTATTTGAATGATTATTATTGTATTATTTTTGGGTGTTAGTTTACTTGTTGTACTTCCCTACATAATTAAATTCTAGACATAAACGTATTTTATGTCTAAAAATAAAAATATACCTAAATATAAAATTTAATTAATTATTTGCTTAGCGATGTCATAGTAATAATTGTCCTTATTTTCAAAAATTACCGTATCCCGTATCCGTGTCGTGTGATGTCGTGTCAAGTGCAACATATTGCTAGCACTTTATGTACCACACACTATCAAAGACGACACAAAAAATCAGATTTTTATTCATATTTGTTATATTTAATTTTTAGTTTTGTTGATATTTGTGTTCTCACAGCAGTTTTTGACTTCATCAGCTTCACCTTTTGAATTTTAGTAATAATTAATATTTAGATTTAAATTTGATACCGTGGACAGAGTTTAAGATTAAATTCAAAAATAGTTGCGATTAGATTACAATTTTATTCAATATTTTTGTGATGAATTTTAACAAATTTACCATTCAGATTACATCTTCTTATTATATTCTTTATACTTGCAAAATTTTAGAAAATTATCAATAGTTATGTCATTAATAAATTGTTTAAATTACAAGTTTTGTAGTTTAAAATTATACATAAAGTATAAACTTATAGATAATATAGTAAATAATATCAGGTGCAAAATTAATATTATTGATAAGAGTATAAAAAACATACAATTAGCCAATTAAGTATGATACATTTGTATAAAATGTACAATATTAATATATATATATTTGTATAAAAATATATAATATAATATTATTTATTTAGTTTATAATGTAATAAATTTTACTGAATATTACAATGTAAACTAATAATTTTCTTTTGATAATTAGTAAATCAACTATGATATTGTGGGGACTAAATCCGCCGCAAACTTATTGTCCCCTCTTTGGTGAGCGCAACGAGGTTTTGTTTTCTTCAGCTGACGTGGGAATGCAGTCTTCTTGCTGGGGGCACTACGCGCGTCTAAAACCAGCAAAAATGCCTCACTCATGTATATTATATCTTTAGACATCTTTTGGTTATTATTTTGTAATCACATTTTTTTTTCCTTTTGGTGTAATACTGAGAGGTGGATATTCTGTATGCTATTGCATGTAAAATTGGTCAATCATTGTGTTGAATTGTTGATATTAGAAAAACAAAATAATGGCTGTGTCATTTTTATTAATAAACAATATTCTAAGGAAACTGAGATTTTAATCTTTAATTATATAAACAAAAAAGCAAACGCCAATTTTTTTATAAGACAAGGCGCCAAACTTTGCTTGGTAGGTAGGATATGGATTATACATTAAATTTAAATCAAATCTCTTCACCCCTATCTCCTCAAAAGGAGGGGAATATATATATGTATATGGAATAAAATTAATTTGTAATAATAAGATGATGAATATGTTATATATATATATATATGGAATAAAAATTAATTTGTAATAATAAGATGATGTGAATATGTTATCTGTCAAAGTAGTGAAATGGGTCTTCTTAAATTGGCTACATAGTAATGTCAATTCACCATTGTACTTTGTGCATTCTTATCTACCATCCAGAAATTGCAAATATAAGTTTCCTTGTTGCTTTGTGAGGCGTACCATTACCATAGTTTCAATTTTGTCACATTTCTTCGATAGTAGTAATAATCTCCTCTCTCAATAAACAGCCTAGTCTGGTTGTTAGTACCATGATTATATTATTTATTAGGGAATAAATATGAAAGATTTAAAATAAATTTAATTTGCAATGCATGTTAAGTGTCAGTTAATAGATAGACAGCAAATTAAACCTGAAATTCAATTATCACATAATTATAAACTCATTTATTTTTTAGTCCCAGTATCCAATAAACAAAATAAATCAAAATATATATATATTCATCAACAGAATAATTTAAAGGAGTAATTCAATACATATATATATGTAAGAAATTTAAATAGATAATTTGATTAAAAATTATGGAGAACTTAAAACTATGTACAACAAGATTAAAAGATAGACAATATAGTTGAAGATTTTCAAGAGAATTTCTTTATCGTACTTCAAATTCTTTTGCATATAAAATTTCTATAAAAAAAAAATTTTATTTATTTTGCTAATAACAAAAAATTTGCTAGTTGTCCTTCCATATTATCCATACATTTGAACTAGTATGTCTAATTTGCAATCTTCCAATGTACCATATATTTTGAATGCACTATTAAAGTATGTCTAATTTGCAAACTTCCTATATTATTTTGAATGCACAATGTACAAAGTACAATGGTGAATTAATTTGACATTACTATGTTTATTCAATTGTGCAATTTACATAATATATTTCTCTACACTTGTCTAAGAAGTAAGATCACTCCTAGTTCCACAAGAAATATCTAATTCAAGCCTGGCTAACTACTCTCACATCAGACATAACATTGAATAAACATACATTCACAAATCACAACTAATGAACTAAAAGCAGATACAAACTAAAGCACCCAAACTCTCTTACACAAACTGAACCACAAACAATCTAAGCGACATTAAATTGTAACTCAGACACAACTAATAGACGAAGAACATACTTGATTATTATATTAGAATAACACTCTATTTAAAGGAAATTACAAAAGTACTTGGGTAAATATCCTACCTCCAAATTTTTGCAACTTGAGGATAAAAAATGCCATATTCAAGCAGAAAAGTTTGAAGGCAGAACATATTTGGCACCAACCGAATCTAAGTGTACATACTAAGTGGAAAAATGAGATGAAACAAAACTGTAACTAAAAAAAATCAAACAACAAGGGCTACAGCTGTATGATACCGCCTGCCATGGGTTCATTCTTCTTACGGTTATACCAGGAAGTGAAGATGTAGGAGATGCTGCTGTAACTTCAACTTCTTCAATATGATGGTTGAATCTGGATGTGGGTGTGGGGTTGATCCTCTGCCTGCCAGGTTTGTATATGGGAGACACTTCTTTATAGATAGCACTAATGCAAGTCAATAGGAATGGCAATGGGTGAAGCAGAAGAGCTTCTACCCCAAATGGGGGGTTTCTTTGGTGGAATGATTTTAAGTCGTGGGACGGTCTTGGGTGCCGCAGAAGCCTCTGGTTCTGGTTCTTCTTGTAGTAGAAGCTTTCTCTGGATCTGCAATGGCAATGGATGAAACGAAAGAGCTTCCCTTATCCCTAGGTTTCTTTGGTGGAATGATTTTGACTCATTGAGATGATCTTGCGTGCGGCAGAAGCCTCTGGTTCTGGTTTGTTCCTTGTAATAGAGAAACTCTCTCTGGATCTGCAGTGGCATTGACTTGAAAACCTCTTCCTTTTGATGTTCAAATTTGGCAATAGGGAATCGGAATGATGTTTAGAAGAACCAAGATTCGATCTTTTTTTGGTGGACGCTCCAAGTGGGTCTGAAACGATATCAGACTTCTTCCTCCTTCCAAGGAGTGTCATCGTTTTCTGTGGCCAGTGGCAGTGGCAAAGGGTTTGATCCGATGTGTTGGGAGGCGTGAAATAGAATGAGTTTCATCAAAACCCTTTGACTGAACAAGTCCATTGCATCTTTTCCATTCTCAGGCATGAAATCTTTGAGCAGTGCATCCAATGACCCAGCACTACAGTAATCTCTTAAGGATGGTCAGGAATAAGACAATTCTCCATCATTCTAAGATCAATTAATTCTCTTCTCTGTGAGTTTCAGAGATTAAAAAAAAAAAAAACACAATAAAAGAAAGTAGAACAAAAACAGAGACTAGAGAAAGAGAGTGAGAGAGGAACTCCAAATGAAATTAAATTCAATTCTTATGGTGAGATTAAGCAGAGAGAGAGAGAGAGGGAGGAGAGAAAGAAAGGGTTTCATTGTTTGTAGAGGAGAGTGGAAAGTAGATAAAGTAGAAATAGTAACGTAGTTGGGGTTAGGGTTACTTGGGGTGAAAGTCTATTCTACCAGAGTCGGTGATAACAAAACAGAGAATCTCCGTGTGTGGTGGAAGTGAAGGATTTATTATAATTCAAAAAGCCCAAACTTAGGGTTGTGTTGGAGTTTCTCCGACTCTGAGTCGGAGTGAACAAAACAGAGCATCTGGGTTTATTATCATTCAAATCCCAAACCCCTAATAACAGCTAGTTGGTATTTTGGGTTTGGGTTTTATTTTCCTTATTACCCATTTTACCCCCTCACCTTTACGTTTATTATATTACGTGACACCCATTTTTTCCTTTTTCTTTTTTTCTTATAATCTTTATTTTATTTATTTTAATTCAATTTACAATTTACAAGTACAACTAGTAAACTCTGTCACTAGTTGGGAACGAAATGTGTATACATCAGAGAGAGAGAGAGAAAGTTTGCAATGAAATGATTTATTTGAGTTTGAGTTTTGAGTTAGAGGATCACCAACCCTGACAGTTAGTGTTGGTGGGAATGGAGGAAGGGTTTGTTTGTTTGGTGTTGTTTAAATTTATTTAGGTTTCAATGGATTAATATAGTGGGTTGGGTTTTCCTTTACTAGGTGTATAGTCAGAGAGGTAAATAATGAATAAATTTTGGTCAATACAAGATGGGCTTTATTTATTGATTGAATGAATTTTAGGTTGAGTACGATAAACCCATGAGAGATGGAAATTGTGTTGTGGGATTTGTTTGTGAGAGGAGTCCAGTGTCTGAATGGGTTTTTCTTTTTGTTGCTAATTGGTAATAGGCTAATAGCAATGGCAATGAGTGATTTCAGATGCCTGTTGGTACTGTATCAGAGGACCCATTCAATCCAAGTCCAAGAGGACCACTGTGTGATTGTGACTCTGAGGTTCCCCAATATTTGATTTTTTTTTTTTTAATATATATAATATTACTGATTGTGTTTTCTGTTGTGATGGAGCATTTTTAGCTCTTCATGTTAAGTTTAGATACTTGGTTTCTTCTTTGGCTTTGAGGGATTGTTTATACCCAATTAGTTTGTTTGGCTTGCTTACAGATCTCACAGATGTCAAAATTCTATCCTAATGGGGGGTTTATGTGGGTTCTATTTGCTAGAGGTTTTGATTTATGCGAATGAGGAATTTGTAGGAAAGCAAGTGGAGCATTTGCTGAGGCTACACAGAGGGTTTAATAGTGAATTTTCTACGGCTTTGTTTGTGTCCTCGGAGTGGTTTTTCCATTGAAGAGGTTCTTCTTTGGTTTTCTACTTCAGTATTCTTTAATGCTTTAACTGATTTGGTTTATGCATAACTGTGGTAAAATATAATTTTTTTTTTGTGTGGGTTTGTTTAACCGATGTGTCTGACCTTTATATCTGATAATTCTGCAGTGTTAATCACGTAGGGGTCTAAATTTAGTTTTTCAAGTGGAGACGATTATATTGTATATTCGACGGGGCAACTTTCAAAGAGAAGAATTTAGCAGGTCTGGGAGGTATTATTCGTAACGACAGAGGTCTTGTCATGGCTGCCTTTACACAAACTATTCCACTGCCTACATCAGTAGAGATGGTGGAAGTGTTGGCAGCGTGCAGTGCCATTGGTTTTGCGCAAGAACTAAGTTTGAACCAGGTGCAAGTCGAAGGTGATTCGGAAGTAATCATCAAGGCTCTCTCTAAAGGTGGTATGGGCTCTTCAAGTTTCGGGCATATCATTGAGGACATCAACTCACTATCCAATGCCTTTCAATGTTTTTCTTTTTGTCATACCCGTAGGCAAGGAAACAGGGTAGCGCATAGTTTAGCTAGATCAGCTTGTAAGTTTTCCCCTTTCCAGGTCTGGATGGAGGAAATTCCTCATGAGATTGAATCAGTGTACTCTTCTGATATTCCTTAATGAATTGGCTCCTCCCCCATCTTTCTGGGGTGGTTTCTCAAAAAAAAAATTATAAAGCATTCATAATATTAAATAAAAATATTCTTCCATGCTTCCCTCTCTTCAAAGCTCTTAATATTGTATCAATAATTTTGTTCAATAGGCACTTTGAACATATAATGAATGCATGAATTAATCACATTTTACTTTTTTACAAGTTTTTCATATAGGTCTGAAATGTGAAAGAAGAATGGACTGTGAATAAAATTTGCAGGCCTCTGTTCTTTGTGAATTGCAAAATAAAATTAGGGATATTTAGATTTTTCAAGGATCATAAACTTCAAGCCAAACAATTTTTATTAACTGATATTCCAATCAGTTTGATCATATATCGATGTTCTTTGATACGAACAGCTGTTGAAAGATCATTAGTCTGTCAATCCTGATCTCTTAGGTAGGGTTTCGTCATCTCCAATAAAATCTTCATTTTGTACTCTATTTTGTTCCCCTTTAAAGGAGAAGGAGGAGGGATGTATTTGTCAATCCGCCTCATATCTCTAAACTTGAATCTACATATTTTCACAAAATCATGCCAACAGTGAGTGTTTTTTTGTTCATTAATGACACTTTATTTTTTTGCATGTTGCTCGTACAAAAAAAAAATCTTTGTGATTGAATTTTATTTCTGTTTGTTGATTTTATTTGTAATCATCAGCATGGTATCTAACATGATTTAATTTACAGTAGTACAGTAGCTATTTCTTTGCTTATTATTGTGTTGAAATTTGAAAATCTTATAATTCTGTGATTGTATTCTAATTATTTTACTTAGTCAATATTGAATGGATATTAGAATGCATTAATGTAAAATGCAAAACCATTAGCTCATCTACACGTGCATGCATACTTCCTACAACAAAGCTGTGCTAGTCGAAAATACTTCAGGCTTTAATCGAGTGTGGTAGAAGTAGACAGGTGCGTAGTTCTTATCAGTTCGTCATTTCATTTCTCTATTGACAATTTTTAGTGCCAATCATTTGCAGATACTTGGATTCTTCTTTGGGGGGATTCCACTCAATCAGTATGTCTTGTCTGCTTAAGGTGCTACTTTTGTTGCTCTTATATTGTTGGAACCAATTGTCATCATCACTACAGCATTTGAATTTCAATTCTGTTGTTGTTCATGATGACGATCATCATCATCATTACCATCACACGCATGTATGTGCACACAGACACAAACTCACCCCAAAATATGTACCCTCTTATTTTCTGATAGTAAGATTTAAACCTGAGACCCACCATAACCACAACTAACTCTGTGCCATCTCAGCCACCTAGTCATTAAATTCTGCATTTTTGTTCTTTCTCAAGTGAACCATGAAGATTTTAGCTTTTAACATTGCCTATTTATCATGTGCTTCCAATTTGACTAAAATTTCAAAGTTCAGTAGTTAACTTTGCTGCTACATCTCATGAATTGTGAAGTCGGCCTTTTCCTTATTATACCGCTATCATTTGGGCTTCTTATGTGATGTCGCGGAAGCCTGAAGAGAAACACACACGATGCTCTCTTTGATGGACAAAAACTAAACTGTTAATTCCTGGGTAGTAAACCTCGAATCCACGAGAGGTTCCTTGAATCTACGAGAGGTTCCTTGAATCCACAAGATGATAGGCCTGGAATCCACCAAAGAACACAATAGACAAAAGTCTGAATTTTTATTGATAAAACTATGAAAAACGTTTACAAACTTAGGGGCCTATTTAAGGGCTCCTTAAAACTTGACCGACAAAATAATATAATCTAAAATAACTCTTAATTGATACCTAACCATAACAGGAATCAAATTTGACCTAAAAAGCATTAAATGCACCTAAAAACAAGGAAATAAATCACCTAAACCTAAAATAACGTTTTTTACATAAAAATACCAAAAAAAAATAAATTACAATAATTAAAAAGTAAATTGTGTCCTACATCATTATGTCTTATTAGGGAAAAGTTAACGGGTATCCTAAGTGTATTGATTTAGGAAATATTTTTAGAAATGTGTTTTAAAAAAAAAAAAAAAACTGATTTTTTTTTGAAATTTTTTTTATATTTCTCATAAAAATTGTATTAAAACTTTCATATAATGGTTCATTAATAAATGTCCAATGGAAAGGTTTTTTTCCTCTGCTTTTTTTTTATTATAAGTTTTTTCCTCTGCTTTGTCAATCTCAATACAGGAATCAAATTCCAGAGGAAAAGATCTTTTAAAATATAGGTAAGAGTCTTACTAAAAAGAATGTTGTATTTCATATAGAAATCTTTGTTAATTAAATTTTTTTTATTTACCATAAATTTAAGCTTTGTCGACTCAAAACAATAAAATCAAATTCTATAGGAAAAGATCTTTGGCAAAGTTATAGCTTTGCAGCTTCTCAAATCTCAACAACAATGAGGATTGAAGTCCATGCTTAAAGTTTCTAGAGCGAGCCCATGTTTTATCTTATCCACATTTTTTATTGCAATTTCCATAAATCATAACAGCAGTTTCGCTCTATCTAGAAGTATAAAGTAATCAATGACTCTCTCAGGTTTCATCCAGTTGAACACAGGTTAACTCGAGGACTCTTACCAGTCGTTGATTGGTCGAGTCAACCTAGTATGACGTGAATTTAAAATTTAAAATTAAAATTAAAAAAAAAAAAAAAAACCTTCAACATACTTTCTAACTTTTTTTTTTTTTTTTAAATTTCTTTCAATACTAATAAAAGAAAAAGGAAAACACTAAAAAAATAAAAAAGTTGAATAATATATTGTAAGGTGGTGGGCCTTGCTTGTAGTGTTAGGCTGCTTCCTGCTGCGCTAGGCCCAAGTTTTTTGGATAAGGGAGTTGGGACTGGTCCAACTGCAACTCAATTTGGTCCGGCTTATGCACAAACTATGTCTTGTTTGTCGGGAACATGCTTGCGGCAAGTAGAGCTGTTTCAGTTATGGCAGACAGACATGGTAATAATAACAAAATAAAGTATCCTGGCTACTTAATAGAAAATGACCAAATGATCCCTATTCAAGAAACATAATCACAGTAATAATAATTACTTTTACAAAAAGAACAAAGGGAACAAATGGTAATATATGTGGGTTAATCAGAAGAGAAAGAAGCCAGATTAAATCTGGTCTGCAGGAGCAAAACTAGAGAGGAAAAAACGTTTCTTCTCAACGTAATTAATCTCCCAAGAAAGTCCTGCCGTGGAAATTAACTACCTTGAGGGAAACGGACCTGAATGGTTGATGCACAAAGGACTCCTTTTGGTTTTGACAGAGAGCAGGATTTTGTGAGGGAGAGAGGGAATCAACCTATTGATGCATGCTTGCCGTTCTAACTCTCTATCTATTTTCTTTTTGGTTTTTCTATTTTCTTTCTTTCCTTCACACTCGTTTCTTTTTGTTTCCTGGTATTTCTTTTCGAATTCCTATTCCTTAGTTATGGTTCCCGTTCTTTTTGTATTTTTTTTTTTCACGGCAAGGGTCTCTTTTTATAGTGCCTGCCAAGACCGAATTTTACTGTTTTAGCCTTTAACCACATTTATCTGGTCTGGGTGTACTTGCCGACCACCACTTGTCCGTCTGTGTGCCACCCCCCATCACCAGACAAAGAAGGGTATTTTGTTTGTTTGTCTGTCGTGACACCCTTTCCTGCTACGGTCTGGGTTCTTTCTTTCTCCCTATCCCTCATGGCATGCACCTAGTGGTTCCAATTCAGCTTGCTTCTTTTGGGTAGTATGTCATCCCAACAGAACACTTCCCCCAAAAGAGCCTAAGCAGGAACCTCAAAATAGATTTTTCCCCTCTCTCCACTGCCAAACCATGCCCTCTTACCTCTGACCCACGACCTCACCATGTCCTGTATTGGCTGGGTACAGGCTAGTGGTGCCTGGGCCTTGCGCGTGCCTCTCTTCCATGTGTGTCCAAAATCTGTTTGCTGCTCATTCGTCCGCTGTGGTCTGGAGGCTTGCCTGCACAGTTTGCCGTCTGTTTTTTTGACCTTTTATGTGAGCTGCTTTTCGATTTCCCGCTCCCCTTAGGGGCTGGGCTTTATTTGATACTGGGCCTTACATTTCTTTCGGCCCATTTCTTGATTGCCCTCATTTCCTACCATATTACTCTGTCATTCCTGCTGTAATGACTCAATCCTGCTGGGCCTCTTTAGGCCTGCCGTTTACTCTTTCCCCCAGTGGCTTAGCATGGCCATTGGTTCTCCTACTTATGGGCTCCTATGTCCCTTTTGTTTTTCTCTTGGGCATCCTTGGCCCATTTGCTTTCTTTGGGCTTCCTTGGCACTTTTACTAACTCTGCATTCTCATGGGTTTTTACTAACTTCATTGGGCTTCCTTGGCCCAATTACCTTATTCTCATCCTTGGGGTTCATGGGCCTGCCATTAACCCCTTACTCTCTTTGTTTGCATTACTTTGGGCCTGCAGTGGCCCATTCTCACTTTTCTATATCATATACTGCCCATGGGTATGCTATTTCTCTCTTTCCGAGCTTCTTTAAACCCATTTGCCTCCTCAAGGCCCATTTGTTTATTTCATGGGCCTGTGATCCATTATTCCTACTGCTTGTGCCTAATGGTTTTACCATCTGTTTGCCAACCCTTTGCTGCCCTTGTTGCTGGGCTTTCTTCTTTCTACTTGGATTCTCAAAAATGACCCTCAACATATATAAATTCTTAAATTTACCTTTTGAATCCTTAAATTTGTAACAAAGTATTAATTTTGATACTCTATAGTCTCTACTAGTCCAATAATTCCACAAAAGAAGGAAAAAAAATTTATACATGAAAAATGATATAGAGTTAAATACCTATAGAAACTTTGTACCTTTGAACTAGCTTTTTGCTAAAAACATATTTACTTAATTATTGATACTTTAAAAGGTTGTACCTTAACAAATAAACTAACAAAATAAAGTTTATTGTAAATAAATAAAAAAGAAGAATAAAGTTAATGGACTCAGATAAATATATAGATTTTAAGAATAAAACTAGACTAAAAGTGTCCGTTTGGCAAAGATTATTTTTGCCAACTTATTTTACTATTCAGCTTATTTTTGCTATTATTCATGGGTCCCACTGCATTTTTTGGTACTATTCATGGGTTCCATTGTACTATTTCAGCTAATTTTTACATTTATTTATAGTACTTTCAGTAAAAAGTTTTCAGTTTCAGCAAAATAAGCGGATCTCAAACGGACCCTAAAATACACTTTGAACCTTTAAAATTTAGGGATATTTTCATTTTGGCCCTACCTTCCATTTCTGCTAGTAATCTAGTTGTTAAGTGCCCTTTATATTTAACTATTTCATTAAAAACTAACTCTGTAATGATGTGGAATGCAAGAATTTCATTATTGTAGGGAGAAAAACATATCATAGAAAGTTAGATAACTAACGAAAATGGAGAACATTAGGGCCAATATGAAAATAGAATCAAACGTGAAAAGAGAAAATGAAAATAACCTCAAATTTTAAGGGCAAAAAATGAA
Source organism: Notholithocarpus densiflorus (assembly GCA_030021035.2). Lineage (NCBI taxonomy): Eukaryota > Viridiplantae > Streptophyta > Magnoliopsida > Fagales > Fagaceae > Notholithocarpus > Notholithocarpus densiflorus. Next base: position 1,945,265 of record JARYZH020000056.1, read on the forward strand.
CTTTAGTCAATAAAAATAGGCAAAGACACTTTTTTAGTCACTATATTTTGGTCATATTTTTAATTTGGTGCTCAAGTTTTTACAACTTTCATTATAGTCTTTATATTTTTAATCTTGCTCTAATTTTGGTCATTGACACCGTCTCACTTATGGAAAACACTATTTTTAAACTAGTAGTTCAGTCCATTAACTATGTAGGTTTTTTTTTGTTAGTGGGATGATGACAATGACCAAAATGATAACAAGTTTAAAAATATATGGACCAAAATGAAAGTTGTGAAAACTTGAAAAACACATTGAAAATATAACAAAAAAGTAAGGACCAAAAAAATGTTTTTGCCTAAAACAAACATGTCAGGTAAGGAAAAATAATAATACAAATAAAATCTAGAAAGAACTTACAAAAAACTACTTAATATTTTTTATACAAATAAAATCTGGAATTTTACAACCACAAAAAAACTACTTAATAAGAGTAGTAAATCTGACTTGAAAATATTTATATTTAAGAATTGGATATTAACTTGACAAGTAATGTTTAGTATTTTTATCTACAATATAGTAAACCTAATTTAACTTTATTATATAAACATACATTTTGAAATTGAAAGTCAATAAAAGATATAAATTTTATAATGTACTCCATGAACGGCTGGTTTGATTTTTTTTTTTTTTTTTTTTCGAATAAAGACTAGGATTTCATTATCATAAAGTGACCAAATTGGCCAGAACAATATGAGATATATCTGGTGGCACATCTTCTATCTAGATAGTTCAAGAAGGGGAGAGGATAGCACATCTAGCTAGGGAATGAGCTATTGCATTTCCTTAACAGTGAACATGGGAAAAATTAATATATTGAAATTGTGAAACTAATTGTTTAGCATCAAAAATTAAGTGACCATATGAGGTCAATGATGGATCATCGCTACTAAGAGCTTTGATGATAACAAAAAAATCACCCTCCAAAATAATTCGATTGAACCCTAGCTCGATAGCAAGCTCAATAGCTCATCGTACAAATAAAGCTTCAACTTAAGCTAACACCAGGCCTTCTGAATTATGAACAATAGCCCTTAAGTATGGGTCAAAAGATGTCGAACCAAAAATAGATAGATACTCCTATCTATTAAGCATACTTTCTTTTCTTTTCTTTTTTTGAATGGATATGAATTTGGGTCTAATTTTTCTATGTCTAGCAAACACAAAAAAATTTAAATATTTTATATTCTTATTTATTTAAGGGTAAATTACGAATTTGATTCTTAATTTTTATTGTGCATGTCAATTTGATTTATAACATTTCAAATGTGTTAATTTTGTCATTAATCTTTTGATGTAATATCAAAATAGTTAATAAATGAAAAATACTAACATGATTGGCAGCTAAAATAAAATATTATTTTCTTGTCACATAAAATAAAGGTAAAGGTTAAGAATATAATTTATCCTTATTATTATTGAAATTCTTTTGTTTTATTTCCAAAGTTGTGGGAAAAAATAAAGAAAGCCATAGGCCCAATAAGGCCGAAACCCATAACATTACCTTTACCTTCCCTCCAAAAAGAGTCCAAAAAAGAGAGAGAGAAATCGAAACCATTTCCCCTAAAAAAATCTTTTTCTCTTCGTTTATATTTCTCTCTCTTTCTCTCTCTCTCAGAGAGTAAGAAATCGAATTTTTAGGGCACAACATGGAGATCATGAACTCCGAAACTGAAAAACCGAGCAGTGATGATAGTAGTAGTACTAGCAACAGTCAAAGTCAAAGAAGGGTAGGAATTCTCTACGACGAGCGTATGTGTAAGCACTCTACACCCGACGGCGATCACCACCCCGAAAACCCTAATCGGATTCGCGCTATCTGGAACAAGCTTCAAATCGCTCGCATTCCTCAAAGGTTTTTTTATTATTTATTATTATTATATATATATTTTTTGAAATTGAGCTTGAGCTTGAGCTTGAGCTTGAGCTTTGAGCTTTGAGCTTTGAGCTTTGAGCTTTGAGATTGTGGTTGAGATTTGCTCTGTTTTTCTTATCCATTTTCAGGTGTGTGGTTTTGAACGCTAAAGAAGCAGAGGACAGGTTCATTTTGAATGTTCACTCCAAAAAACACGTTGATCTGATCAAGAATATAAGCTCCAAAGAGTTTGATTCACGAAGAAACAAGGTCGCTGCGAAATTCAATTCAATTTATTTCAATGAAGGTTCCTCCGAATCCGCTTACCTCGCTGCCGGGTCTGTTGTTGATGTAATATCTCAGTCCAATTCTATTTCTACTGCAAATGTTAGCAATTCAATTTTAGTGTCAGAAGTTCGGTGTAAAATGTTTTCCATTTTCTGCATTTTCTGGTGTTTGGTACGCCGGAAAATGTAAGTCAGCTGAAAATAAGCTCAGTATAGCAGAAACTGTTTTTTTTTTTGGAACGTCAAATACTTCACAAATAAATTCCACACCAGAAATGTTTCTAGCTCATTTTTCAAGGTCACAATGACACACGGGAAAATGTTTTCTAGAAAATGAGTCATTTTCTAGAAATTAACATTTTCGGTTGAAATAAACAGAGCTTGAGAATAGTATATTTGTTTCAATTATTATTTTTAAATGAAGGATGTTAATGATTTTGTTAAATAGGTCGTGGAGAGAGTTGCGAAAGGAGAGTTGAATTCTGCTTTTGCTATCGTTAGGCCTCCGGGACATCATGCTGAACACAATGAAGCAATGGGATTTTGCCTGCACAACAATGTGGCTATTGCGACGAGTTTTCTTTTGAACGAAAGAGTGAGGGCCAAGTTTTAGCATATCAGCAATTGATTGGTTTTGTTGTGTGTAGATGCAAAAATGTGCTTTTTTCTTCCTGTTTAAATTTCTTTTTTATACATGACAGCCGGAGTTGGGAATTAAGAAGATTTTGATCGTTGATTGGGATGTGCATCATGGTAATGGTACTCAAAAGATGTTCTGGAAGGATTCCCGTGTTCTATTCTTCTCCGTTCACAGGTTCATAGGAAATTTTCGAGTTAATTGGTCTTTTCTCAGCTGATCATTTAAACTTTTTGACATGGTAGTATATTTACAAATTTTAGTAATGGATTCCTTGAAAAAATATATATGGGTCAAATTTGTATGGTATTCATTAAATTGGTTTCTTGGAAAATTAAATTTGATATGAAGTGGATTATTGTTCTCGTGAAGTATTTATTTATTTATTGAAGGCTTTAGTTTGAAACTTAGTTAGTTGATATTCTGTTACTACCATTTGTTCCTAGTCATGGTGACTATTTAGAGTTGTCCTTACAGGCACGAGTTTGGCACTTTCTATCCTGCTAATGATGATGGTTTCTATACTATGATTGGAGAAGGACCTGGTGCAGGATATAATATAAATGTCCCTTGGGAGAACGGCCGTTGTGGAGATGCAGACTATCTTGCAGTTTGGGACCATATATTAATTCCTGTTGCCAAGGAATTTAATCCCGACATAATTATAATATCTGCAGGATTTGATGCAGGTTTGGTAGTTTTAACTGTGATACCTCTCATTACTCCTACTTTAACATATCTATGCTTTCACTCTTGTTCACCTGTTCATGTGTATCTGTTAAATGTCATGGAAATGGCCCTACTAAGCCTTGGTGGCTAGGTGATCACCCAAGATTTTTTTTATCATATAGAACTGGTCCTATTTGGTGTATCTTGTAGTATCATCATTGATTACCTACTAAACAGGCATTTAGAAGCAATTTATCTTCTATAACGAAAATATTAGAAATAACTATATAAAGAAATCAGTTCTGTTCCATGAAGCCTTTCGATGCCCATCTAATCAGAGTTAGTTTCAAACTTAATGAAAAACTTTCATACCTTTTTTTTGGGGGGGGTGGGTTGGGGGGTTCAAAATCAAATCAAAGTGATGGAGATTTAACAAAAAAACTGTACATCATGATAGTTAATGTTAGTCCATTTAAAAAAACAATGCAATTTTGAGATAACTCATGTAATCAGAAAGTATATTGACCACTTCATGTCGGTAGGAAAAATTATCAAGGTAGTAATTACCTCACTGGGATCTCATCAATTTTTGTACTGTGAGAAAGGGATATAGAACTGACAATTGTGTCCATAATCATTATTCTCATAACTGAGAATGCAAGTTGCCATTGCTTAAGTTATAAATATGTTCCTCAAGTCAGTAAGAAGATGCCTTTCCTAGAACTTATAGTACACGATTCTAGCCTTAAAATATAGATTAGGGACCCAAGCATGCATTGGCAGTTGGCATGAATGTGATTTTAGTACCTTAAATATTAGTAAAACATTTTGACTTTTCAATTTCTGATATTGCTGGATTTCATTCATCCTGATTCTCCTATTGAAAATATTTTGTTCAATTCATAACTTGATAGCCTGTGCAATTAAAACCAGATGTGGTTGAAAGAATGTAAGGGTGAGACCAAACAGCTAGGAGCCAGTGTTGGCCCAAGTTTGGGCTCCACCTGCACTTTCTTGCTTATGAACATGGAGAAAAAAAGGGTCCTGATGAGTGCTCTATTCAGACAAATTAGGAACAATAGGATTCTTTCTTTCTGGCAGATAGATATCATTTTTGCAATTTTCACATAATTGATAAGATGCATATTGTTCCCTATGCATCTACTATGGTGAGATTATATCTGTTTTTTTTTTTTTTTTGTATTAGAAATTTTCTTTGTATGGAAACTCCCTGAGTGTTTGTAGTATTTGTTTTTAATAATAATATTTTGAAAAAAAATTCTTTCAAATTATTGCTTGGAACAGCTGTTGGTGATCCTTTAGGGGGTTGTCGTGTCACGCCATATGGGTACTCAGTTATGTTGAAAAAGGTTAGCATTCAATTTGTTCATATTCTACATTAATGTTATTTTCATCATAATATCTCCTTCAGTGAATGAAGATTAATTGTGCCGTTTAGTTATATACAGATGTTATCTTAAATGGTATGATTTACTGTTCACCCTAATTATGTCAGTAATGTTGTTCACTTTAGTTTTAGCACATACCATAAGTAATTCTTATGCAGGTGAAGCTTAGAAGAATACCTTTGTGCTTCTATGTATTTTTTGTGTTTCCTATATAATATATTTTTTATTATCTTTTTTCAGCTGATGAATTTTGCCCAAGGTAAGATTGTGTTGGCATTAGAAGGAGGATACAATCTTGACTCTATAGCGAATTCAGCACTTGCATGCATGCAAGTTTTGTTAGAAAACATGCCTATCAATGGATCTTCAGAGGCCTACCCTTTTGAGTCCACATGGCACGTAATACAAGCGGTAAAATAACATTGGTTACTCCATTTGTTTCCTTATTTTTTAGGGAAGGGGAGTGGATGAGAATTGAGGACTAATTTGTTTCTAATTTCTTTGCTAGGTTATCCAAACCTCTCCTTATACCAATCTTTGCTGCATTCTGTTCTTTACTAGTCAATTGTAAATGAGATTCTTTTTATTTAACTAAGGCATATATAATCTTTTATACAGGTTCGGCAGGAATTAAAAGTCTTTTGGCCAACACTTGCAGATGAATTACCAACCACATTAATTAGTCAAACAGCTCCAGTTCCAGTAATGTTTCTTCTCTTTTTAGTTGTTGACGTAATTTCATCTTTATCTCATCAAACTTGTGGTAGTGAATATAACTTGTATGCAGAGGATTTTTTTTTTTTAAAACAATATTTGCTTGGTGATTGTTGAATTCCTGAGGTGGAATATGACTGGAAAGTATGATGATCATTAAATATTCACTATTGCACAGCTGAAGCGTTAAATGATTTGATTAATTAATGTAGAGAAGATATGTATCAATCTCCTATTGTGCTTAATTCATTTATTGCCCAATTTATGTTCAAATAGAAGGGAAACATAAGGAAAGCAGCATTCTTATAAGCTCTTTGAAATTAGATTTTTGGGAAAACTTTATTTTAAACGCTATTCTATGGCTTACGGGGTGTAACAAATTAAACCCTATAGTTTTAAAATTAACAAATTAAACCCTAGAGTACTAAAATGTAACAAATTAAACCCTAGAGTTCTAAAATGTAACAAATTAAACGTTAGAGTTTAAAAAACAACAAATTAAACCTTGAACCTGTATTAAACCCCAAACAAAATTCACTTAAATGGGTTGAGGTTTAATTATTTACCGTTTGAAAACCTCAAGGTTTAATTTGTTACTTTTGAAACTATACAGTTTAATTTATTGCTTTTTAAAATTTCCAGGTTTAATTTGTTACTTTTGAAACTACATGGTTTAATTTGTTACACCCATAAACCATAGGGATTAAAATGTAAGTGTCCCTTAGATTTTTGTTTGGTTTGAACAAAAAGAACTGTGTACAAGCATGTTTGATGTATTTTTAGCCATTCAAAATGCATTTTTTTTTTGGAGAAAGAATTACTATTAGAGTATCATACAAAACTAGTCATTACCTGAATAAGTCTAACCATATACACAAGAGATCATATATGATATATGTACAATTACAAATATGTGTTTATGTATGCAGGCATGTACCTTGTATTTTAAATAACATAATTCCTTTAAATCTTATAAAAATCATAGATATATTTTTTTTTTCCAAAATAATGGTCAGTTAGCACGCTTGTTGGTCCAAAGTGGGGCCTTACAGTTGTTTGAAGGATTGATGAGTTAATGAAAATTGATTTTAAATTTTTACAATGTTAGAGTTATGGTTAAATGACTAATAAATTCACCATTTCCTAAACACTTAAGCTTTTAGGATAATTGGCAATTTAACATATTATCAAAGCAAGTGGTCCTATGTTCAAACCTTGTCTTCGCCATTTCAAAAATTAATTATCCCACATATTGGGACCCATTTATTAAGGGAGGTCTGAGTTCACACATGAGAGAGAGTGTTGAAATTATAATTAAACGGTCAAATTCACAATTTCTTAACAACTTAGGGCCTGTTTGGTATGTTGTTCAAGTAACGTTGTTTAAGTGTTGTGGAAATACGTATTGTGTTGTTTAAACAACAAAAACTGTTGTTTAAACAACACAACCAAACAGGCCCTTAAACTTTTGGGACAATTGGTCTATATGCATGCCTAGTTGGAGGAAACAAAGAGTACTTTTCATTCATTCATTATGCTTCTTCATCTCTGCTTATAAAACATATAAAAAAAATATATCATTCTTCTTCTTTTTCATCTCTCTCTTTTTCGATCTTTTTTCATGAGTTTTCCTAAAGGAAGGGGAAGATGAGATCCAGCATTTTGCCTTTTTTTCTTAGGAGTAGGGGGTAGGAATTTTGTGATATCTATTTTATCTTTACTTCTTTTTTGCATATAATTACAAACCTTACTAAGATAGGTGTTTTTTCTTTTTAGAATACTCTATTCTTGAGCTCTGATTCTGAAGTGGAGGATGACAATGGAGCTCAAGCATCAGAAGATCTTGAGGAGGTTCTTCAGGGCATTATACAACCCCTGTCGAATCTGAAAGTTGATGAAGATCATCAGGGTAAAGAGGAAACTGAATTTCTTGTCAGTTACTGCTTTTCTACATCTATTTAATGTCATACGATGGCCTCGAAACTGAATGCAGATAAAGACAATAATGCTTATAGCCCCTGGAGACTGGAGCTGTCAAAGATTGACGTTTGGTATGCTTCTTTTGGATCAAATATGTGGAAACCAAGATTCCTGTGCTATGTTGAAGGTGGCCAGGTAGGATACAATGATTCAAAAAAAAAATGCCTGCAATATCAATTTTAAAGATATTTAGAAGCAGATTCTGTGGGCGTAGAATATTTCAATCAGCATTTGAAATTTGGTCTACATAAGTTCATCCTGTGCTTAGTATCTATTGCCTGGTCATGAATTATGAAGTTTTGTAATTCTACTCTCTTTTTTTTTTCTTTTTTTTCTTTTTTCCTGTAGTGTTTTATTTTATCGCACCTTATTCTTTCCTTTTTGCTTATTTTTATAAAACCTTTGTAACATTCAGGTCGAAGGTATGCAAAGGCCATGTACTGGTTCGTTCGATAAAACTCCACCAAAGGAGATTTTGTGGAGGACTTACCCTCATCGTTTATTCTTTGGCCGTGAATCTACAAGTTCATGGGGTCCTGGAGGGGCTGCTTTCCTTAATCCAGAAAGCAAAATCCAGGATAAGGCTTACTTGTGCCTATATAGAATCACGTGCGATATTTGTGATGTGGTTCTTCTTATTTCTTTTGTATCTCCTTTCTATCTTTTGTTGAACATATTTCCCATTAGAACATGGAACTTCTAAATTGGATTTCAATTTGTCTTATTCTCCAACTTCTGTCACAGGCTAGAGCAGTTCAATGATATTTTGTGCCAGGAGAACCATTCAAGTTACAGCATGACTTCTCATTTGTTTGATTCGGATGATTTAATCTCTGTAGCAAGCAATGAGTCCAAGTCTCTAGAGCTTCAAATGGTATGTGATGTCTTTTATGCCTGTTCTGTTTTTAGACTGGAATAAGCATATTTGTCTACTAATTGCCACATCAAATGACATTACTACTACCTCACATAGACAAATAGTAGAGAGTGAGGTAAAGATTCGATCCCATATAGGTTTAATTTGTTGCATTATGGTGGGTGTTATAAATTCAATTTGATTCACCTCACTGTGAAAGTTGAAAACTGCTTTAATTTTGTGCAGAGAGGTTGGTATAGTAAAGTTGTGTACTTGGGAAAGGAGGAGGACATTCCTATACTAACTATGACGTGAGTATCAAATCATTCTAAAAGCAACATTTGTAAAAAGTGTATAGAATTTTGTTTAGTTTATTTGATCCTTAATGTAGGTGCGTGAACTCGGATATGGAGAGCTTCAAATCCGGGAAGCTTCCCATTGTGGCTCCGTGCAAAGCATATATGAACACCTTAGTAAGGGGCCTGGTAGAAGGAGGCCAGCTTTCAGAGGAGGAAGCCATGGCGTACATACAAGAAGCTACTAAAAAACCATTGTGATTGCAACATCTCGTCTTTTGTCCCCTTTTGTTGTAAATCCTCATTATTGCATTGCTGTTGGCGGAAAAAAGCAAACCTTGGTCACCTGACAAAGAGAAGCTCGTTGGGGGACTAAGGGCATTTCTCTCTCTCTGTTTAAAAAGTAATTTGTGCAGAGCTGTGTCATTTGTGTAACTATGGCTCCCATCCCATGGGAAGATCTGCCCCTGGTCTCATAACTTAAAGGAGTTCCAAATATTTCCTCTATCATTATTTATGTACAAAAAATTGGTTACCTATTGTTTATCATAGGCTGAGCTTGAGTGATGCATATTATTTTGTGGTATCATGCACAGCTTAAATTAGCTGCCATCAGATTGGGTATATTTCTTCTAGCTCAATTTATGTACAAAAAATTGGTTACCTATTGTTTATCACAGGCTGAGCATGAGTGATGCATATTATTTTGTAGTATCATGCACAGCTTAAATTAACTGCCATCAAATTGGATATAAATTTGAGTGTATTGTCTTTAACGATAGCCTAATATCTTGGGGGCTTCTCTACTTGTTTAAAGCAAAAATACACCAAACTTTACAAGCCATGTTGAGATTGTGTTCGGTAACCCTAGTAAAAATGCATTTGGTAATTTACAGTAAGTTATCTAATGAGCCCAGTTCATAAAAAAAAAAAAAGTTATCTAATGAGCCCAATATGACTTTCAAACAAACGAATCCACCCCCCCCCCCCCCCTTTTTTGATCTTGAAGTGCAGTTGAATGATAAGACTAATAACAGCTAAAAGGTATTCCTTTATACTCAGCTTGGTTATTCTGGCTATAAAACCTTATTGATCTATTTGGATTGAAGAGGAGGAAGGGGGAATAAAGTAGAGTCAGCTGAAAATAATTTTGAACCAACTTTACTCTACTCCTCTCTCTCTCTCTCTCTCTCTCTCAATTCAAACAAGCCCTACATGAGGCGATTGGCTATCTTTATATGAGTAAAGTTCAACATCGCCTAGTTTGCTTGGTATGCGGGAGTATATCCACAGCTCCGTGACTCTAATTGCCGCTAGCAATTTTGGAGTTGGCCTGTTGTTGTATGTTTGTGTGTTATCAAAAAAAAAAAAAAAAAAAAAACTTTATGCAAATAACCACTTATTTGTCTTAACTTTTAAGGGAATAAGCTAGTAGCAAATAGGCTTAGCCAAAAACAATATCGCTCAAACATTCCAATCAATGCATTTTTACAATGCATATCAATCACATTTCAGGAAAGCGAATGTCATCTATGAAAATCTATTTATATTTTTCTGTTACTGATTTTCTCCACATACAGCAAAAGCCAAAGCCAACTTGGCATTGGAATTCTCAGGTTTCATTTTTCTTACTTTGGTGCAAGAAAACCTTGAATTAAAAAACAGTATCAATCAAAACAGAAACCTGCTCTACTGTAGGAGGACAAAAAATGGGTATGCTAAATGCAGAATTGCAGATACCCATGACTATTTAGTGTAGTTTAGCATTGTTACAACAGAATAAATGAATGAATACAATAAACAATTCATGCGAACCAACATATGGAATGCTGCTCTCACTCGCATGATAATTTATGCCATCATCAATTGTTTTGTCATCGGTATTTTAATGTAGCATGGCCGGAGTCACCCAGATGCTTGTGTAGTTTAGTCCTGTCATTATAAACAATCATACAAATCCAAATAATGAAAATCTATAGAAGCAAAATGACAAGAGACAGGTTGCAAATCTAACTAGTGAAAAATAAAGGTAAAGCATAGAAATAAAAGACATGAATTACCTTGATTCAAATTCCTCTCCACATGTATCACACGTGTTGCTAGAATTCTTCGATGTTGCCTGATTTGGAAGACATCACAAATTAGAACGAAGAGCATGAATCACAATAACAACATTCCATTATACATGAAAGTGATAATAACAACACAACACAGTTCAACAATGCCCGTTGAAGACGGTGCAAACACACAAAATACTCAATAATGAGGTAAAGAAGAGAATTGATGAAGCATTGTTACCTTGGCTTTCTTTCCTTTGGAAGAGTTCTTTGATTTGGCATTTGTGTCTTTCTTCCCCGTCCCTTTTTTATCAACATGTTGATTTGAAGTCTTTTTATCTCTAGCTAATTGATCATCCCCTTTAACATTACCATTACTCTCATTTTCTGCAACAGAATGAGAAGAGGATTCTTCCTCCTCCAAGTTTGAACGATCATGTCCATTACTCTCACTCTCCTCACCCTGTCTATGAATCTCATTGGTCCTCGTAGCCTCTCCACCATTCTTTTTACTCCTACGATTCTTTCTCTTGCTCTTCGTATTATTGTATTCCATAAACTCAACCCCATCACTCTCATCCTCAACATGAACCTCACTCCACGCAGCTGCCTTCTCTTCACGCCTCGAACCCACATTGTTCTTGCTCTTAGGTAACTCAACCCCATCCCTCTCATCCTCAACACGAACCTCACTCCAAGCCGCCGCCTTTTCTTCACTCCTTGAACCCACATTTTTCCTACTCTTACGCCCCGCCACCATCGCTTCAAGCACACCCATTTCATCATCATCATCTACACCATCACCATCACCATCACCATCACTCTCCTCACCTCCTTCAACCTCATTTGTATCCTCAACATCATGAAATCCAACTCCATTCTCCTCATCCTCCTCGTCCTTATCCCCAATCTCTAATTCATCTCTAATTTGCTCGCCAACCTCATCCACGACTCTCTCCTCTTCTTCCCCAATATCTTGATCTCCTTCTTCTTCATCACCAAGAGAATCACGAAACTCTGCGACTTTCTCCTTATGCTTTTTCGACTGCTCGTGATTCTTCCATTGCTTATCACTCTTAAACTTCTTCCCACACACCACACAATAAAACTCCTTCCTCTTCCTCTCCTCTTCTTCTTCCTCCTCCTCTTCTTCCACTTCCTTTCCATCTCCCTCCAATTCCTCCTCATCAACCCTAGTCCACTCAGGCTCCACGTAAGCCCTAGCCTTCTCAATCCTCTCCTTCTCCAACCTCTTCTTCCTCTCTCTCTCCTCCTCCTTCTTCCTCTCCATCTCCAAATTCCTCTTCACCGCCATATCAATCACTCTCTTATCCCTCTTCTTCACAAATTCCGCCAATCCACGCACCGTTTCGTTATACTCTCTCCTCGCCTTCTTCCTCACCTTCTTGTTCTCCTCCTCCATAACTCTCCTTGATTTCCGATTCACTCCAGCCATCGCATCGTACTGATCCGCCCAGCAAAAATCCATCACCGTACAAAACCCTAACCAGTAGTTATAAAACGCAGTCACCTGCACGTACGGGCTCTCCAAATTCCCCATCAACGGCGCCTCCTTGTTCAACCCTAACCCTAATTTCCTCGCGAAATTGATCTCGTTCGCGTAAATCTTGTCGAAGAGATCCGAATACACCTTGTAGAACCCGCGACCCGAGTCGGAGTAGCCGGAAAAGACGGTGTTGGAGAAAAAGGAGAAGAGGTTTGGAATCGCCGAGTTTGGAGCGACCGAGTTGGAGTTTAGATCGGAGAAGAGGATCTGAGACCGGTGCGAGTCGTACCAGGCTCGCTCTTTCGGGTCGGAGAGGACCTCGTAAGCCTGGGCTAGCTCTTGGAACTGAGCGGTGGCTTCGGCATGGGATAAGCCGGACTGGACGAGCTTGTCAGGGTGGCGTTGCAAGGCGAGCTTCTTGTACGCCGAGCGGATTTCGTCGGCGGCGCAGTCGCGGCTCAGCCCTAGGACTTCGTAGTGGCACCGCTTCGCCGCCGATTCCATGGTCTTGGTTTTTTTGGGGTCTCCAGTTTAGTTCAAATACACGGTGGAACATTTCTGAGGCGGCTTTTATAGACTATAGGGTTGAACAGAGTGGCGTGCGATGCACCTGAATTAGTTAAACTACAATTAGTTAAAAATAAATGAAAATTAATATTTACAGTATAATACGAAACAAAGATAAAATAACTGCGAAAAAATAAAGAAAAAAAAAATGAAAAACATAGTAAAAAAAACTCAGGTAAAAGATGCCTTAAAGTTTGAGCTCGATGAGAACGACGGATTTGTAGAAAAAAATTCAGGTGAAAGATGCCTTAAAGTTTGAGCTCGAAGAGAACGAAGGATTTGTAAAAATAAAATAGCAGACACGGTATTTGTTGAGTTATGCGTAAAACTCGATATTTTTAAAATTAAGTTTTATGTATATTTTTAATTGTAATTTGACATTGCACTTAAATTTTTTTGAAAATTTAAGTGGCAAGATATATATAGAACTCGACATTGCTAATGTCAAATTCCACCTGTAACTTGATTTTGTTAAAATCGAGTTTCAAAAATATGGACAATTTGATAAATAATTTCAAAACAGGGGCATTTTGTTTCATAGTTTATAAATTAAGGGCAAATGTCCATTTTTTCCCGATTTTGGTGTGATATCATATATATATATATATATATATATATATATATTGCTGAGTTATTAGTTGGCTTAAAATTTTTTAATTTGCTTAATAGTAGTCGGTTTAAAACTCTCTTTTTAATATAATAAATACTAAATTAACAAAAAAAAAATGTGTAAAATTGTGGGACTATCAAAGTTTATGTGGCAAAATATTATAATGTCAACTAATAGTCAAATATCTTCAGTTTTGTTTAAAAATCTTCATATTATAGAGTAATAATTGGTTTAAAACTCTTCATAACATGAGTGGTAGTTGATTTAAAACTCTTTAGTTTACTTAGTTGTAGTTAGTTTAAAACTCTTATTTTGACATAATAAATATATTGATAATAAAAAATGATGTATAAAATTGTGAGACTACCAAAGTTTTATGTGACAAAATATTAGAAGATCAACAGATGGTTAATCGTCTTCAGCTATTATATAAGATAATTACACTCCCCTCCATTAAGGTTTAGGCGAATGACATTCTACCCTAAACCTAAAGAAAAAAAACTCATCAAAAAAAAAAAAAATTCTCCTCTCTTAAGGATTGAAAAAACTAATACTCCCCTTTGTTTATATTAGTAATGATATATTATAAACTTTTATAAGAATCTCTTTATAAAAGTTTAGCCATAGTTAGTAAAAAAAATAACTGATAAATTTAAAATAAAAATGCAAAATTTATCAAGTACCAAAACACTTGCAACGACAAAACTCTCCATAACCCGTTGAAAAAAAGGGAAAAAAGAAGAATTAAAATTCACCCTTAACATTTAAAATACACTTGAATTAAAATTTTAAAATTATGAATTTTAATTATGAAATAATTTTTTTTTGGAAAACTACTTGTGGGAGGGTAGGATCCGAGCGCAGAACAGAGCACATGGGCCCAGTTCGAGGATGGAAAAAGGATCGTTCGCACACCAATCCGAGTTGGACACGTGGATGAGAATCCAAGGAGGGAAGACGTAGAGGCCCATCATTCGAGGAGCCCGAAGAGCGAGCACTCCTCGGGAATTCTTCAGCTACCCACTTGCACCAAAGGATAGGATACCGAGGAAGATAGTAGAGACGTGTAAGTAAAGAAAAAAGGAAATATCTAGGTAAAGTAGTCATTACCTCCGCATTCAATGCACTATACTAACTCAGCTGGCCGCATTAATAAAGGAATGACCCCTGAATAGTAATCTCACAGCTCACAGCACACTCTACCATCTCCAACAGAACCCTGATGGGACAAGCATCCAAACTAATGCCTTGAGTTATACAGGTGGAGCGCTTAGATGCAATGGGAGAGACTATATAAAGGAAAGAAATCCCTCCAAGGAAGGGGACTATAAATTAAGAAAAAGAACATAAAAACTATGAAGCACCACCTTGTATTAAGGACTTGAAACTTTTTATGAACATTGCCTCCTCGACTAGACCCGAGGTCGTGTTATTTTTCAGATTCAGTACTTCTTATTCACAATTCACCTAGCCCTATTTCCTCTAATCTATCAGTTGGACTATAAAGGAGCATTAAAATTGACCTTGTAGGCCCATTCTCTATCAAATTAATTGCTTTGAGCCTGTAAATCCTAACTCCACTATTCTAAGTGGGCTTAGTCTTTTTAGGTTCATACACTACTCTTATGCATAGAGGCAAGTTAGTACATAACATTTTTAATATTAATTTAATAAAACTTGGTCAATCAGATGTCAAGGGGAATATGTTTTATCCCTTTAAGTTTGGGGTGGAGTGTTATTTCCTCAAATCTCAAGAAAGGGGAATGTAATTACTCCTATATTATATACAAATTGGTAAAGGTTTCTCTCCAAATTAATTTGGAGATAAACCCTTCAAACTCCTCTTATATCTTTTGATTGGATGTAAATTTTGAAAATCTAACTGTTGGATTGTATGTTCTTATTATATCCTCCATAATTGTAAAATTTCAAGAAGATCAAAGATTAATAACTATGTCATCAATGAAATGTTTAAATTTCAAGTTTTTGTGAAAAAAAATTATGCATATAAAAAATAAGTTTATTGATCTAATAGTAAATAACACCCAATTTGAATAAAATTTAACGTGTGTTAAGAACATAAAAAACATGCAATCCAACAGTTATATTTTCAAAATTTACATCAAAATTATGAGTTTGAAGGTTACTAGTTTGAAGAGAAACCTTGTTCAGTTAGATTATAAAAATCTATAATACTACTCCTCTAATTACAATTCTGTTAACAGAAGTTTCAAGAATTTTATAACTATAGATTTTTATTAATTAATTGTTAATATAGTTTTGCTTGAGGCAAAATTCTATATTATTAGCCCGACTAAAATATTTTTACCAAGAAATTTTAAATAAATTTATTATTATATTATTATATTATGATTATTGTGATTGTTTATCATAATTTTATATTACAATATACATTATACAGTACAATAAAGCTAAGTGATTCAATGTGTTAATTATCCAAAAGGTGCTAATTGAACTATAAGATGCAGAGTTAGAAGGACAAAAGATTCTTGTATATATTCTAGAGACAGTTAAGAGAAGAAAAATGATTAATTTGAGCTAAAAAAAAAGGAACACAAATTTTGGAAGTCTGGCCAAAACAAGAAGATAGAGAATTCTGATGGAGGACTTCAAAATACCTATCAGGTGTTAGAGACGGCAATCATGAATAATCCCGGACTGTACAAGCAGAATAGCCATAATAACATTGAACCCAAGAAGACTGCAAGAGGCAACCAATGTGATTTGTAACCTGAACACACTCTAAAATACCCTTTGGTTCAATAATCAGCAACCAATGTTCAGTCCATCATTGGCAATGATCCTGTAAAATACACCAGCTGCGACTTGCAACTCATATATGTAAGCATGCTCAATGAGACAAGAAGATTGCAAATTTCAATTGCTTCATTTTACATTGGCCGGTGAGGAGAATTTGGCAATAAATTGCTGCCATGTTACCACCAGCTCAACCAAAGAAATTCAATTGACATGACCACTAAACATTTAAACTTGATATGATGCAACACTGCATTTCTGAAACAAATGTGATTCAGTACAAGTTTCTAAGCTACTTTCTGTAAAGAAGATTCTTTTTTGTCTACCAACAAGCTTGCAACTTGTGTGTTATCATTAAAGTGGTCTCTAAGGAATTCCACAGCCATGAACGTTAGAGCAGAAGCTGGAATATACCATGAAATCCTTGGGATACTACCCCTGAACAAGCCCTTTGTGCCTTCAGTCTTCCATATATTATGAATTGCATCGAACCAGCCATTGTACCTAATAGTTAACAACAACATCAGAAAACTGAGTCACTGACATTTCTAACTTTCACTCAGAAAAAAAAAAAAAAACCATTGACTACCATCAGGCACGAACGTAAAATCCCAAATAAAACAAAATAAAACCAATATGGATGTCCTTCCAAAACAAGATAAAAGGGGGAAGCTCTCCCCTTTGTGTGCATGTGTGTTTGGTTTGCAACACATGAAAATTTATAACATACAAGTTCCCTCTCCCTCTTCCAATTAAACATGTTGAAGTACTTGATCTATATTCTGAAGCACAGTAAGTCTGTGCTAGTAGAGTCATACAGTTGAAGTCCCTTCTCTTTTTATTTTTTTCCCAAGAGACTGATTCCCAAACTAGAACCCACGATCTATTGCTTTTGGTGGAAGGCACTTGCCCTCCCTCTAGGCCAATGCTAATTCTACTTTGTGAAAAGGTAAGAAAGGGTACAAACAGCTGCTGCACTAAAAAGATATTCTTTGTATAGAGGAGAATATGTGCATTTGCATGGGTGAGAATGTGCATGCACCACAATTAACTTCAAAAAATAATAAACCTTGGTCACGTATGTGTAAAGCGGAGTAACAAGACAAGAAAGAATAGTTATTGTCTGATACTTGTGTCATGAATTAGCCCCAAACAGACAACTGTACCTCATGAAAAATATGAACAAAACAATAATTTTAAAACTCTGATACCTAGTAGTTGATCCCTGTACTTGCAATCTTGTTTTGATGACATCCAAGGGAGTGGTTAGATATGCACTAAAACCTGTACAATTTGAAAGAACTATAAATTGCTGTTCAGGCACGACAGGTGGCAGATTTTTTTTTTGGGTTGATAAGTAAGACGGGTTGCTGAGTTCAATCAAAGAAGATCTAATAACCTGCACTATTTAGATTGAAGCACAAGGAAGGAACATACCACCAGCTAAACCTCCTAATAAAAGTCCTTCCAGAGTACTATTAACATGCCAATTTGAATTGGGTATCCATTTTTGCCTCCCATACTCTCTGACATCTTTCAAGGCTTCATAAGACATAACCTGCCAAGGGCAGACATCAATCATACCATTAAAGCCAAACACACACACAAAGGCAAGAAAATACAGGCAAAAAAAGACAACTTTGGTAACTATGAATGTCCATGTATTAGTGGAAACAAAGTTACTGAGGGGATAAGAACAAACTAGAGAAGATTATATGATTTAGAGACAACAAATTAGTTACCCAGTGAAACACCAATGCTAAAAAATGAGTCTTTTAATGATAAAAATAACTAGAAGGAAGATAAATTGGTACACAGTGAAACACCAATGCTAAGAAGACTAGAATAATCAGAGCTATCAGTTAAGATGGGACCACAAATTTGCACTGTTAATTCCTGTTTCAGTGTTTTGGCTATAAGCCTATAGCCATCACCAACTAAACTTTTCAAGCAGGATTTTTTTTGTTGGATGAATCAGAAAGAATATTATTAACACACAAAGCAAAGGCCAATATGCCCTAACAACTGATTTATTATTTTGTACACATCCCTCTCACATGGGGGTGGACCCCACAAGCGTGGGACCCACCCCCACGTGAGAGGGCCTAATAACCAGCAGAACCAGAGCAAAACTCAGGTCAGTAGAAAACCAACATGAAATGTCCAATAGAAATCTATCAAACTCTGTCAAAACTACTGCACAACAAAAAGGAGCAAGCCCCTTCTGCAGTAGGACATCAACTACAATACATCAAATCTATCCCTCATTTTTACCCAAATCAAATGAAAGCCCTCCCAATAATTGAGATACACAGGACAGTCCTCAAGCCTTTCAAGCAGGGTTAACCAGGGTAGCATACAATATTCAGAGAT
The DNA here is from genome assembly GCA_030021035.2 of Notholithocarpus densiflorus. Taxonomy (NCBI): domain Eukaryota; kingdom Viridiplantae; phylum Streptophyta; class Magnoliopsida; order Fagales; family Fagaceae; genus Notholithocarpus; species Notholithocarpus densiflorus. The sequence continues at coordinate 1,963,902 of JARYZH020000056.1, forward strand.
TCTTGTTGCTATTTGTATTTTATTTTAATCTCTTTTAGGCTTCCATTCAAATAATTCAATTACTTATTGCATTGGACTATTTAGACTTATCTCTTAAGCAATCATAACATCTCCATATTACTTCTCTTCCGTTATCACAAAACTAATTCTGTTCAACCTGTGAACCAACTAATTGCCCACATAGTTTGGTTCTCCAGAAAAATTCTACCTCAAGAATCTTAAAAGAACTCCCTAGAGGTAATAATTAGCAAGAACATGAATATTTTAAGGACATGAATTGCTAGAAGACCAGAAATTTTATTTTAACCACTAAGTTCCCAAACAGAAAGGTTTAAGTCAAAGAATCGTCCGACAGGTATGGACCATCATTATTCAGAAAGAAATAGAAATTCCATCATAGAAATCATAAATTCTACTTTTCCTCTCTGAATCCTTAAGTCCAATATTTAAAAAATCTCCCAAAGCTAAAATTACTGTTCGATGAGTAAGTTTAATTAATATGGCAACGAGATTAAATAGACTAAAATATTTTACAACCACTTATTGTATATGCAATGTAAGAAGAAATGAACCAAAAATGCAAGAAACTGTGAAACCATAAACGATCTGCATACCATTAGACCAGCAAAAGGCACATCCCTTGCAAGTGTAGACCAGTAACTGTCAAAGCAACCAAAAAAGAAAATGACATTATAGACAGAAAAATTGAGTGGGGAAGAAACACCTTAGTTTCTTATAATGTATTTTGATGTTTTTTAAAGAAAAAAATAGAGATTTAGATTGCACCATAGGGTAATTTCTTGTACGTAGTTTCCATTGTAATTCTTTCTTTGACTTTGTTACTCTTCCAAATTTTCAGTTGTACTTCGTTAGGGGGATTTTGTGTTCTCCCCTTTGTACATATTTTTTTAATTTCTAATGAAATGTATTAAAAAAAGGTTTATACCAGAAATATTGTTAGCATTATAAGCTGAACCAATAATAGGATTGATCTTTCTTTGTGGAGAGTAGGAGGGTTAGAATGACTGGATATGTATCTAATTATCAAACCTCATTAATTCGACCAAAAAAAAAAAAGTTTCAAACTTCTTGAAATCTTTTAACAAGATAATTGATGGATGAGAAAGCATTATACCAGGAAATAAATAAGAATTTCATAAATGTAAATGGATAATCAATGAGAGTAATTTCGCTTGATGCCACATTTTTTAACAAACTCAAAGCTCATGATTCCATCTTCTTACTTATGATACATGGATATATCATATACTGTAGGTGTTTGCACTGGTTGATAACTTTAGGTTCCAGATCTGATAGTAAATGCATGGTTTATGATGAAACTGGATTGCATTCATTCCAGCATCAACTAGCTCATTCAGATGATGTCAACCAGTTGGCATATAGAGATCTTGGCTTGATCATGATTCACAAAAACCTAATTATTTGTGGGGTTAGACCCATCCAATCCAACACGGTTGCAACTTATAGCCATCAGTCCTAGAGACCTAAAATTAAAAATAAATAAAAAAATCTAAAGATACATAAAATATTAGCTCAATTAACTTATAATAAAATATATAAATAAATATATATATGTACATACATACATACATACATTCATACATACATATATATATATATAACAAATAAAATCACAAAATCCAAAGAAATAGAGTCTGACATATACCCTGCATATAATCCTTTTAGCCCCTGTTCCTTCCATATTGAACAGCCAGCCTGGAAAATCCCTGTATAGTAACCATACATTGGCATACCAGGCTTCAAAGAGATGTTATCTTTCATGATTACAGAACTCCAAGATCTCGGTGTGCCTTGAACCTGCATGCGTTGCTTCATTACTTCACAAGGAACATAAACAAAAGAGCCAAGTGTATCTCCTGAAATGCAAAGAAGAACAAGACAGAAATCTGAGTCCTCTGAGGAACACAATGGCTGCTGACTGCACAAATGTTCAAATTGCTTATCTTTTTACACAAAATGGGATTTTTTTTTTTGGATGGCGTGGAACCTCACCAAGGGAAATATAATGCATGCATACAAAGAATGTTTTGGCAATTGAAAGATTGGAGTTTATGCAAAAAAGATAAAATGCATTTTTTAAACCTCTAACAAAATGCTAGAGCAAAAAGAATCATAGCCCTAGTAAACGGGAAAAAAGACAAGAAACAGGATAAAAAGGACTTTTCTTAGATTCAGCAAAGAGAGAATTTGAATACAAGAAACAGGATAAAAAGGACTTTATATATATATAATTATATAAAGCACAAAATGGACACGACCCTAGTAAACGAGAAGTATACAAAGGCTGAGCCAAAAAAGAGGAAAATTTTATCATCTAAAATTCAACATCTCACTGAATTCTAAAAAAATCCGACAAAGAGGAGATGTTGGCAGCATGCTCCCACTCATGCAAATCCATAATAGGTGAAAATTTTATCTTCACTACAGAGGTGCATTCCTTTCACTTTAAACACTCCACATTAAACAGAACAAAATGGTCTTCCAAATTCGGATCTATTATTCTTTCCAAAGTGCCTTTCTAACAAGCTAATAAGGCAATCACCAAACTTGGCATAACCCACATTGCCCCAAACAAACTTAGGCCACAAGATAATAACTCTCTAGCAACCTCACAATGTAGGAACAGGTGATTTATCAACTCCCTGACAACTCTACACATGCAACACCAATCTGCAATTATGTCTCAAATTATAGGTTGTTAGAATCTTGTCTTTTGCAGCTGTCCAAATGAATAAAAAAAAAAAAATGCCACTCATGGAGTATGAAAAAAGCAATTTAATTTTACTCAAAACAAGCATCAAGTCAAACAATTTCTATGCTATAAAGACTCAAAGAGTGAGAAAGCTACTCCAATGTTAACTAATATATGCTTTACATTATTATATCAAAATCTAAGCTCAAGATTGCAGAGAAAGTTAACATGAGGTCTAAGAACTTTAGGGCAAGCAGATTTCTGAATGGCATTCCTAAGCCTATTGATTTAAAAGGTTCTGTGATGCATTCTCAAGATATGATGAAATTGGCAGCACAAAAAAGCATCCTCACATTGATTCAAAAGGTCCTGTGCTGCAAAGACACTTCTGTAACTCAGAGCATAGAATAAATACCATCTAACAATAATATGTTGAACATTCTTTTCAGCAAATGAATGCTCATTGAATGTTAAAAGAAACTCAAATTGCAGCATCACGAATCAAAGTGAGATACAGATTTGGAATTCTAGACAGCTTACCAAGAGCTCCAGCAATGAAATGTGCCCAGTGGCCGCCAAGGCCAGGATGAGATTCTTCAATCCACTTTTTGGTTGACTCTATGACACCAAAATATGTTGCTCCAGTCGCCAGAGATCCAGTAACCCCAGGAGTTATACCTCTATAAAAGCCTACAAGAATGGTTAGTATCGACAAAACTACATTACAGTAAATGCATTAGTGTCAAACAAGGAAAAAAACGGTCCCCACAGTTTAAAGTTCAAGCATTGGATTGTATGCATAATAATGCCTTACATTTACATGATAATTTATCCATAAGTAGTCGTTAAAATTTTATCTCATGCATGCAGATATCACAGGAAGGTCATGAGTAATGCAACAAACATACAACCTGATGTCATACACAAAAACTGCAAATTACTTAAAGATTAAATAAAATTTACCTCTTAATCCATCAGCAACCCAAACAGTTTTTACCATTTGTATTATGCTCTTTTGATTCTGAAATTTTAAAAACAAAGTGTCAAGAAGCAAAACATTCCCATGCAAACAAAAAAACTCTAGCAAGACAAAAATAACATGAGATGTTGTATTATTAAGTGACTCTCTTAGAATTTTCAAATAAAATATATTAGCTATTATTTCACACTCTTATAACATAACCAAAATGATAACATTATCGAGTTTCCAATGTGATGTTATGAAAAGGGCATGACAACAATGTAATGGTTTGCTGTTATACTTGGCTTGCACTTAGAATAGCTTGACTTTGAATCCGCGTCTTTACGGTGTCTATTGGATGCATCATTCCTTCACCAAAAGCACCAGCAATAGCTCCCCATACAAACTCCCTCCATACTACATCACAAGATAAAATCAATCAGACAACTTCATAGTTTGGTTCTATTGTTTAAAACACCTAAAACACAATATTAAACAAATTTCCGTATGCCCACTGCCATAACTTTAAGAAGCAACATTACAGCCTCTTTTTTAGTTCAAACAAGAAAAGATTCAATCCAGAAGCAGCATCTTGAACAAAATTTATAGTCAAGTGACTCAACTCAAACATACCAAACTTCCTCTTCATGCAACAAAATGGCTAACAAGGTGCGCCCTATTTTGCTTGGTTATTTAACTCTCACATCCCATGTGATTAGAACCCTCGATATCACACCCTCTCCATGATCTCACACCCACCATCATGTTTCTAAGGTGATTGGAAGCACAATTTGAGCTAGAGCCAGTGGCAAGGTGGCATAAATATCTAGCTACTTGACTATCAATTTGTCAGACATCTGCACACTACTTTTTCACATCACATTTACCATCGCGAGTGTAATTTTTCGGATAGGCTAAAAGCCAACATATACCTATACAAAATATACTCAGACATCATTCAATCTCCTTCTAGGTGCTGTTCATGATAGTTACTATTATTTAAAAAAAAAAAAACTCAGTCATCAAATTCACCCTCCATTTGATTTAAATGCTTAAAAATGTATATATTAGGCTTTGATTTATGTTCTTTTTCACCATTTTCTTACTAAGGAAATAGTGCAAAGATTAAACAAACACTCTCACACACAAATATTTATAAGAAAAACAAAGTGTATACAGTTGCTTCACATTCCAAAAATGAATACTTAGACTCAATATTCAAAATCCTAAATATTAAAAAATAACATAAAAGCAAGAATCATAATCTTCTTAATCCTCCCCTTTCCGGCATTTTCTTATCAACCAAACAGTACCTTCGTAACAAACACATATTTTCTCTCCAACAATCGAACCGATCATTTCAATCGATTTAAACCAAAAAATAATAAATAAATAAAAAATGAAAAGCTTACCAAAGAAGTGAGTGTGAGGTTTGTTGGTGGAAGGAACATGTGTAGCTGAGCTCTGAACGGCCATAGTAGTTTCAACTTGCAGAGAAAGAAACAAAGCCTTATTGCTATCTCTATTTCTCTCAAACTTTTAGAAATAGAAAAATCAAAACAGAATGAAACTTTTTGACACTTTTTTTTTGGTATTTAAAGTGGGCGCGCGCTTTTTTTCAATAGGATTCTTCAGTATATATATATATATATATATATATATATATATATATATATATAAATGAAAGCCGCTTGCAAGCTCTGAGGGTGAGTGAGTCTGTTTCATAATATAATTTGCGAGAAGCCACGCCCACTACCGAACAATGAAAACGTCGTCGTTTTTTTCCCCTCTGAATGATGCCCTTAAGTTTCATGGTGATTCATAGGGTAATAAATATGGTTAAATTTGGACTAATCAAACTAGCAAATTTGATCCCTAAACAGTTAAATCATTTACTCATTTTTCTCCTCTTTGTCACAATAATTAGGGACTGAGTTAGTTTATTCTGAAAAGTTTTAGACATGAAATTTTCTTAGGGGACCGGTGAATACATTTTTGTGTAATTTTTAGATTTATTACCAAATGTAAAAGAAAATCAATAAAAATTTTCAAAAGCTAGAGGGTCATGGCTCCCTTGGCACCCCCTAGCTCCACCTATGGCATTAACTATATTTTATCTTAATATATATATATAAATATATATATAGGCAAAACTCATAGAAAGTCTAATTTGAATTTCAAATTAAAGTCTAATTTTGTATAATATTTCTAAATTTATGTGGAGATCACACCATAAATTTCTTAGAGAAAATATAGTTAGATTCTACAATTAAAGTCCAATTTTATACCATGTGTCTAAATTTTTTTCTTAATTTTGGTGCCAAATGCTAATTAGAGTCTAATTTTGTGTCATGTGTCTTATCTAAAGTTTTAAATTTTTGTTCCAATTGACTTATTCAATCCAAAAGACAAAGAGGTTATTCATCCCCAAAAACAAAGAATGTAATACTATTAACCATAAAAAAAAATATAAAAAAAAAAAAAAAAACTATTGTATATCTAATACTATTACATAAACTAATAAAAGTAGAGGCTATTCTCATAAAATAAAATAAAAGTAGAAGCTCTACTAGCGGTAATAAAGAGAGAGAAATAGATAATTTTGAGAGTGGCCAATACTATCCATTACTCTCTCTTCCCACACTTTCTCATATGGTAGAATTCAAACCATGGGGTTGTGTAGGTGAATTTTTCCAAGAAAGCAACCGAGAAGTAGAACGCTGATGAGGTCTTTTAAATCAATCTTATTGTTTCTTTCTTTATTGAAGGATTTCTTCTCTCTTATCTCCCCTTAAAATATATTACAATATTGATTATTCACAAAGTCAGGTGGTGATTTCTTTGATCATGTACTGTCATTTTTCGAACTTAATTTTACTTTTCTTTATGAATAAATCATTTTGACCTTTAATCTTGATTAAGGCACATTTAGGCCCCGTTTGGTAGAGTTGTTAAACAACTCATTTTCAATTTTTAAATAACATTATATGCATTTCTACACACTTTTTCACCTACACGTATTTCAAAAAAATACAAACAACATTACTCAAACTCCTCTACCAAACAGGCCCTTAATACCTACCAATTCAATAACTCTTGGGGTGGGGAGGAAACAAATGAGTGGGTTGATATGTTGCATAAGGATTTGTACACAGAGAATGAATATAAGGCCTCCCCCTTGTAGCTGAATTGACACCTCCCCATGCACAAAGTGCTTGGGGGTTTAGGGGAAAAAAGTTCGAGCTGTGGGATTAGCAGCATGTTGTAATTATTTCTAAAAATATATATATATTTATATATATATATATAAAAGATCCATGTGAATCAACAATATTTGATGTTGTAAAAGATTGTAATCAGTCTATTGATATACATTTAATTGCTCCTATCGTAGATATAAATATACTCATTTTCCTACCTTCAAAATAAGTTAACAACAATTGTTATTAGAAAACAATTGGAACACGTAATGGCATTGAACCATCAAATAATTTTGCATAAAAATATTTACCGAGTCTATAATATAGTGTAACATTATGCAATTCAGTTGGGTGTAATTCTCTACATGTATTTTGATGGTCTAAATAATTTTAGCTTATTGGTATGTTTTAAGAAAATTATCTAATTAAATAAATGCATGCACCTTAAATTGGGATGGATGGAAAAATTTTTTTAACAAAAATAAAGAGTCTCTAGGTACGCGCATAATTTGTCAATGCGACTTATCATATCATAAATATCTATTTATATATTAAAAGCTAAAACTCAGAGAAAATTCAATTAGATTTCAATTGGATTCTCAATTTTATACTACGTGTCCCATCTAATTTTTAATTTTGGCTCCAAGTGAATTGTTATGTGTAAAAACCGAAGAGTTAAATCCAATTAGATTCTAAATTTGATTTCAAATGAAGTCCATTTTTGCGCCAAGTGTCTATCTAATTTTCTAATTTTTGTGGTAAGTATTATTGGGTGTAAAAACCAAAGAGTCTAAATCCAATTAAATTCTGAATTATATATATATATATATATGAGAAACCATTACATATTTTAGAAATGTATGGTTTAAAAAATATGTAATCTAATACCATGAATAATTTGAACATTTTCTCAAAAAAATGTATAATTTAAACTGCATAATTATAATTGTTTTTAATTGTACCCGTACATAAGTACGATGTTACACACTAGTTCATATTAATAGGATTGTATATGGGCTGGATTGGGCAGGTCGAGGGTAAAATTTTCAACCATTCCAGATTTAGTGGATTGGAAAATTTTCAAATCACAGGAGACCCACCAACCTCTAAAAAGGCCGGATTGATTAAGAATTTGAGTTGTTTTGTCTTAGCTAATTAAGTGGGTTAGCTTTTTGTTATATGTTATATACTAAACTTTATAGATTATTTTTATCAATTTCTGATAATAGTTAGAAGTTGTAATTCCTATGAATATTATAAAACATTGAAAAAAAAAAAAAGTCATCTCATTTATCAAGGTACACATGTTTTAAGCAATGAGTACTTTTTAACTTTTTCCTTAAAAAAAAGAAGTTATGAGTATCATATCCATGTCATTATGTATGCTTACAAATATGTCTATAAAGTTTCTTTCATTTTTCAAAATAACATGTGTAAATCATGAGGTTAACCCCCAAAAAAAATTATATTTGATATGAGATAAATACTAAAAAGATACACACATAATGTGTGTGTGTAGGCAGATTAGGTTGAAGGCTAGATAGTTTTGAAAAAACTCAACTCACCACCCAACTCAATTAGCCATTTTAATGATTGAACTCATCCAACCTACTTGAAAATCAATGTGTTACACTTACTGATCATAAGAAAGTAATTCATTATATATTTATTTATTAATTGTTAAAGTGACATTAATCATATTTATTGTTATGTTAGCTTGTAAAAGCATTAGTAAAAGGTTCAACAATTGCTACTTTTCGCTAAGTTTTTCCATAACCAACCAAAAATCACCTTACATCAAGCTCAACAAAACTAGTACTAATTTTTTTTAGCAATTATCAAGGTATTGTTCATCAAATATGTATATATATATATATGTGTGTGTGGGTGCGTGTGTGTATATATATATACACTCTCTTTGTCTCTCTCCATAGATTGGATACTCATAGTCATAGACTCCATTTAAGCTTTCAGAGCATATTGGGCTACATTTTGAAGCAAATCATATCATATTGGCACAAATTGAAACTCCAATGGTTAGGCCCGTTTGGTTAGAGATTTCTAATATTGTTGTTTAAAATGATGTGAAAATTATGGTTTAAAAGTGTTGTGAAAATACAAGTTTACAGTATTCATAAAGCAAAAAATGTGTTTGGTACCATGTTTCAAATAACATGTTTCGGTGTATGAAAAAACATAATTGTGTGTTTGGTATGTTTATGTTTTTTTTTTTTTTTAAAGCTGACAAGCACCGTACAAATTGTTATTATTATTTTTAATTTAAGGAGAGAGAGAAGTCAATTTATGTGTTGTCTAATCAAGTGGGCCCCTTGATTTTCAACATATTTACAAAAGTGTCATTAAGCAACGTTGTTTGAAAATTGAAAACTAGTGAGAAGAATTTTCTAAATTTAATGTTTAAACACTCTAAAATGAGCAACGTAACTCAAATACTCTAGTAAAAAACACCCTTACCAAACATGTTTTTTTTTAGCCCACAGTTTTCAGTGTTTAAATACTGAAAACTGTTGTTCAAACACCTTAACCAAACAGGCCAATTTCTAGCAGTTGTGACCATGACCTCTTGATGCATTGTGGTGGTTGGAGAAAGAGAAAACAAGGGGAAAAAGTGAGACGATGACTGGAGAGAAAAAAAGTAAAATAAAGAATAAAATAAATATTTAAACGAGAGGCATAGTAAGAGCATTCTCATCAAGAATGCTATAAAATATAGCATTTAGCATCTCAAAAAGTTAATTTACTCATTTTAACATCTCACTTTACAATATATCCAACATCAAAGGTTTTATTATTTTATCACTTCATTTAAATATTATTTTTTTGTTCTTTCTTTATGTTTTCTTTATTCTTTCTTTATGTTTTCAATTAACTACATGTTAGTTGTGGGGTGGACTTGTCCCTAGCTAAAAATCTACATGCCCTATTGTTCACATGCACCAAGCTGTACCCAACAATAACCGTCACACCTCTCTCCTTCACCAACCTTCTCATCCTCGCAGCATCAACAAATGATCCACCTGATGCATACATGCTTGATGCAAGCAAATAACCTGATGAATTTAACGGCTCCAACTCAAGAACATTGAGAGACAACTCCTGCACCAAGCTTGCTGTTCCCATGGCTTTTACAAGCACTCAAAGTGCCCCCAAATACTTGCACCAACCCCAAGTGTTTTATTAAACAAATAATTTTTTTTTTTTAACATCTTGCTACAGCTACAGTGGGCTGCTAGAAACAGCAGCCCACTGTAGCTAGATGTCAAAATTAATAGCATTTAGCATTCTTGATGGAGTGTGCTTTTTACAAATTTGATGTTAAAATTTAGCATTTATAACATTTAGCATTCTTAATGAGAATGCTCTAATGAGCTTGACGTAGATGTATTGAAAAATGGGTTTGTTAAATTGGAAATAGTGGAGTTATTTTAGAAAAATTAGCCAAAAGCCCAAAAGTATTTAGAGCTTGATGTGAATGTTATCAAGCTTTTGTTGTAGTTTTTTTTTTTTTTTTTTTTTTTTTTTTTTTTTTGTTTTGCATTTCCTTGTCTAAATAATATTTCTCACTTTTTACATAGAAAAAAAAATTATCACTTTTGCACTTAGAAAAAATAATTCTCATTTTTGCTAGCCAAGGCAATATAGGCAAAAATAGTAAAAAAGTAATGTTACAATAATTTTTACAACAGTTGAATTGGTAGGTTTTTATTGATTTTCATTTAGGCATAATACTGATATCACTATATGGGATAAAATATCCAATTGAATAAAGTTTAGCTACAAACTTGGGTTATAAGCAGTAATAGAAAAATGACATGTGTTCACTTACTAAAGCATACTTAAGAGATTGTATACAATAATTTTAAGCGAGTTATTCGTTTAATTAATTTTTTTTTTTTAAAAATAGAAAAATTGCTTGTGTCTAGACAAGTGACTAAGTTTATAACCAAACTATATCATTTCCTTTTTTTATTTTTTATTTTTTATAGAGATAACTAATCCTGCAACTCGAACATTTTCTCCCCTAAACCCCTAAGCACTTTGTACATGAGGAGGTGCCAATTCAGCTACAAGATCTTTGGCCATTTCCTATTTTTTCTAAAAAATAGAGGGAATTGAAAGATTTAAAAAAAAAAAAAAAAATTTCCACGCTTTATTATCTACCATTAACAGCTGATTACTTTTTTTCAGTTGTGAAATATTGTGTAACACCGATAATAAATGGTAACATTGTAATGAGTCTAGTGACTGACAAGTGATGAGCACTAATAGTAATTTGATTCCCCAGCTATCATCCCATCCATAAACTAATAGTAAATACCCACCTGACCTTGACCTGTGGCTTTGCAGCTCAGTACAAGAGAAAACAGAGTTCCGATCTACAACATTCTCTCCTACCTCTTCTACTTCTAGGGTTTATTCACAGAGCAAAAATGGCCATGGCTGCGCTCAGACGAGAGGGGAGGCGTTTCGCCCCTCTGATCTCTCCTCAACCCATCACCGCCGCCGTCCGATCCTCTCTCATCCAACAGTACGATCTCTCTATGTGTGATGTCATGACTTTGCTTCTGTATTAATCTCCTGTTTGGTAGCTGAGAAATGATAATAGAAAAATGAAACTAGCGAGAACTTTTCCGATTTGAAATTGTGGTTATTTATTTTTTTATATTTTCCTCAAAATTTTGTTTATATGCTTAGTGGTATCTGTAGTTCTCACTTGCTGTTTAGTTGATGAGAAAATTTGGGGGAATGAAAAGGAAAAGATTAGAAATGATTTATTTTAGTCACTTTGTTTTGATGTAATGGTGCTGAGAAATCAAGGGTTTGGTTTAGTTAAATCATGTAGCTATGAAATGCATACTTGAAATTTTAATTTGCAATGAAAAACACATACTTAAGGGTATGTTTGGCACAGAGGATTAAAAAAAGAAATCGCAACGGCGGACGAGTTCTTGCTCGAGTGCCACTTCCTCCCCTTATAAGTGCTAGGTGGAGGGTGAGGTTTTGTGTTCAAGACCCATCATGGGTTTTTTTTTTTTTTTTTTTTTTGCCAGAAGGTTTTTCTGGCTAGAGGCGAGTCCAAAGGGTTCTTCTTTATAAAGGTAATGTTATAAAAAAGAAACCAATAAAAAGAAACGAAAAAATAAATCACAAAGATCTAAAATAAATAATCTGCATTGTTTTGATTTTGTGTCATCATAAGAACTATAGCCTCTACTCAAATACATTAGATTGTATATGGTACATTTTGGCTTTTTTCTTGGAGCCCTCACAAGCAATGTATTATGCATTTGAAATATAGCTAGCAAAAGTAAAGATTGTTATTTGGAGAAGTTTGAAATTTTCCTAAACTTTAGGAAGCTATAGAATTTTCGATGAATAATTTTAGTTTCACATTTTTTATATTTATTAGCCAATGGCTTGATATATGGTTTTATAAAATTCTTGCATTTCTTTTTGCCTTTGAAAGTACTAAATTAATTGGCCTGGGTGGGCAGGGAGCAGGCCCCTCTGGGAGTTCGATCAATTTCAACTCAAATTAGTAAGACTTACTTTCACCATATAATTTACATTTCCATTCTGGTGCCTATTGGTCACCAATCACCATTGTTCAGATATGAGATTTTTGTTAATGTTGGCGCTTTTTATATACAGTCAGAAACCGAATGAAGAGTGTGAAGAATATCCAGAAAATTACAAAAGCAATGAAGATGGTTGCAGCCTCAAAACTTAGAGCTATTCAAACAAGAGCTGAGAAATCTCGTGGCCTGTGGCAGCCATTTACTGCTCTTCTTGGTGACACTCCCAGTATGTTTCTTAAAGTACTTTTTTTTTTTTTTTGCATGTCTGCTTCTCAAGTACTAGATATTTTCTTTTTCATCAAATGTTACTTTAAGTTCATAATAGAAACGAACATTACACTTCTGCTTGTCTGTAAAATTATAGATCATAGTTATACTCTTTGAGTCTTTGTTTCGGAGGTTTTCCACTAGCTGCCTCGTGTTGATCCTTGAATCCCCTTCCCATGCTTGAAATCTTCCTTTGATATGAAGTCCATAGATACTGCTGTGAACAAGGTGAAATCTTCTCCTGGGATACATGCATCAAATGGTTCTTTAGAAGGGTCAACTTAAGTTTTCAACATATGAAGAGGGAGTCAGCTTTTTCAATGGGTGGAGTTCGTAGTTTTTTCATTGAATTTAAGTTTTTTCAATTGGTGGTTGAGGAAGGAGGAAATTTTTTCTCCTTACGTATTTTTGAACGAGGTAATCACTTCATGAAGTCAGTATTCATGGGCAAGAATGCAGTGTTATGGTTGATGAAGAATATAGAACACACGGTGGTCAGAATCAATCCCAAACAGTTTTTTACACTTAGAGAAGGAGATACCACGTACACTTTGCAGCGGGGATCAAACTCCTTTGGTCAGTTCCTTTTAGTGTCTGAACTCAAAGTTGGCGGGCTTAGAAGAACTGTCATCATTCCTGGAGGCAAAGCACAAAATGGTTGGAAGGTCTTTGGGCTTGAACTGAGGAAGATGTTGGAACCTGACCAATATGCTTTCGGAGGTTCAGGCCAGGCCAAATTTGTGTCTCAGCCACAGAGGAGAATGTTGGGGGCTTCATCCTTCTCGGTCTTTTGTTGAGATATTGAAGGATCAGATGCAGCCAAGGGTTGTGACTCAGTCACAACTTATTATAACCAAGGATAAGGATAAAAATATGCCTCAGGGGGAGTTTGTGGAGAGGCAGAATCAGTCAAGGGGGCTGTTGGTGATGAATCAGAAACTTACAGGTGCTAAGGGGCCGGTGGGCAAGCCTGATACAATGGTGGTGGGAGGTAGGGATAGGAGGGAGCAATGCATTAATGTGGATACAACATTAGGTGAGCAAATTCAGGCAGAAAATAGGAAACGTATCCCAGTAAGATTCAGTGTGAATTCAAAATCTGATGAAATTGGGAAAAGGAGTGATATAAGGAGATCTTGCTGGATAGGGAGTGGTTTAATTGTGGCAGTTGATGTGAAAGGTAGGAGACGGGTTTCCTGGGATAGCAATCAAGGGGGAGTAAAAAATTTTAAATGGGTTTCACGGCCTCAAAGAAAGGATGTAGTGGGCCTAGACCGACAGGTGGGCTTCCCTAACTCAGAGCTCACAAGCCCATTTAGAATGGAAGTAGGTGAGTGCTCCTCTTTAGCTGACCCGAGCCCACCAACACCAGAAGCCCACAGATCGGCGATGGCGGAGAAGCCCACTGCCCTTTACGAAGTTTCGTTGAGTCTGAAGGAGTTGGATCAACACGGTGAGCTTCTGAGGGTGGTCGACGTCACAGCAGATGGTGGAGGTCACGCCGTGAAGTCGCCGGCGCCAGTGATTCAGGTGCGAAGCCATTCCTCGACGACGGCGATGGGTGGTGGTGACTGTGAGATCGTGGTTGGTCATATCGAGACGATGGGTAGTCTCGCAAAGCCCTCGGTGGTGGCTAAGTGCACTGTTTCCGATGGGTATGGGTCTGCTCCTCACTCCGAGACAGTGGGTTGCTCTGTGGAGTCATCGGTGGAGGTTGAGTGTCCTATTTCCGATGACTCTCGCGCCGAGAAGCCTTTAATTACATTGGGTAAGGCAGAAATAGAGGGCATCAGGGCATCAGTTGGGCTTGTGCTATCTGATTCTTTTCTGAGTCTATCGGGAGCTGAGACTATGGGTTTGGGTGCTCAGGATGGAGATAAAGGTGGTCGGGTTGATTGTGTAAATGATGGTCAGGGGATAGATAATACCTATCAGGTTAGGCAATTATCAGTGCTGGCAGACCATGGTTATTTTGCTCCAGGAGTATTGACTGAGGTAGAAGCACTTAGTGCAGACCTGGACTTGGGTGATGTGGATAGCTTCTCCCCTTTGATGACTATAAATCCTATGGGGTTGGTTGTGTTGGCGGAGTTGCATAATAATATCGAGGAGACGTGGGTGGAAAATCAGCTGAATATTTCTAATTGGGTGAAACATAGAATCCCTAGTTTTTGTAAAATGATGGGGCTTTCTTTGGGACGACATGAGAAGATGTGCATCATGCTTTTACAAAGGCTTGAGAGGGAGATTGAGGCTGCTAATCTGCAGCACAGGAAGGATGCAGCCCACTGGAAAGCTGTGTCCAAGGATAAAGGGAAGAGGGAGTTGAGGAATCTGATTTCCTCGGTTAATTATGATGGTAGATAGTCTTCGTTGACTGCAACTCTTAGTTTGGAGTAGGGGATTAACAGTTTTTATGAAGTTGAAAATGGTGTCATGGAATGTTCGAGGATTGAATGACTCTCGGAAACGTTTGACTAGTCTCGGAAATGTTGGAGGACGTTTGAGGACATGGAAAGTTCTGACGACTAGCTATTGGCTTCGTTCAGTGGCACCCTTTTTGACTGGTCTAGGGCTTGGGGACTCACCTCTAGTGATTCTCTACCTATGTTTCTTAGCTCTCTCCTTTGTAATTAGTATCTTTTCTTTCTGTTTTTTATCTTCGTTCTCTGTACTCTTTTATCTTTGCCTTATGTCTTTCTACATGAGGTAGTGTTCTTGAATATACGTCTTTATTACTTATAAAAAAAAAGTTCATAATAGATAGCAAACTTTTGTTTGTTATGCTATTACAAACAACAACTTAATATTGTTTGACACAGTATCTAACTTACAACCTGGACTGTTCCTTTTAAAGATCAACTACTAAAATATTGTTGTTTTTTACAAATTGGTCAACATTCCCCTTTTTAGAAATGGAAATCAACCTACTGAAAGTAGGTCACTGATGCCTATAATGGCACACCAGCGGAATGTTCTGATCTTTTGAAATGGTGTTGTTCCTTATCAGTGTTTCTCAATGAGTATTGAGGATTCTTAAATCAAATAATCTCCATCCAAATTCCAAGCCATTTGCACAATTATCATCTGAAATGCTTTACTTTTTTATGTCACAGTTTATTGAAATGAAAAGATGTGAAAAGAATCTATTTTTCGAGGATAATGGAATGATGCTATTTATTTATTTATTCAAATTTATCAAGGGAAGTTGGTCACTGCACACACACGCACACACACAAAATCTCCTAAATCTACATTAGCTGGAATATTTTTGCCTGATTTTCTTCCAAATCTTTTTGAAAAAACACCTCTTTGTTTGTTAGCCTGTTGGCAACAATGGTTAATGGTTTTGGTTCGAGTACTGGTCTCTCCATTTCTTCTAGGAAAAGATAGTGATGATAGTGCCAATGCGTTTTGGCTGTAGTAACACTTCCTTTCCTTGTAAGCACAAGGTAAAAGGGTAAAGTTGCGTGTTCAAAACCTAGGTGCGAAACTTACACACAAAGATTTTCATATTTTTGCTTTCAATATTAGAGTTATAGCTTTGGATTTTATTTTTTTGGTATTAATTTTTAGGCAAGGGCTGTGCTTTTATAAAACTTGAATGATTTTGTGTTTTTGCAGCTGCATAATGCATCTCATACTTAGTAAATTGCTGCCAATTTTAATCTATTTATCTTTTTTAACGTTCTAATATGCTGTCAAAATATTGTTTTTGCTGAAAAGGCTTAGAGGAAAAGACCTTTTGCTAGAATTTTGCCAATTCAGGTTAACAAGAAACAGCTAAAAGTAATCTGCCAAAGATTTTCAATTAAAGCTGTACCTGGTAGATTTACAGTTAGTCACCCTTACCAGGTGTCTTAGCTCCACCCCTGAAATTGAAAACATTGCAATTCTTCGTGATCTTGTGGCTTCTCTTCCTAAATTTTATTTTTATCCCTTTTGATCATTACATATCTTCCAGTCTTAGTTTTTAGTTGCCCTAATTTTCTTTCCTTGTGTTGCAATCCTAGGTGTTGACGTCAAGAAGAATGTTATTGTTACAATTTCTTCAGACAAAGGTCTTTGTGGAGGAATAAACTCTACATCAGTTAAGACTAGCAAGGCACTTTTCAAGTTGACTTCTGGTATTTCTTGCAAGCCCTTCAGTCTCTTTGTTATCATCAAAGATTGGTTGTTATCCACAATAAAATATTTCTCTACTGTCACAGGTCCTGACAAAGAAACGAAATATGTCGTCGTGGGTGAAAAGGCAAAGGCTCAATTCGTACGTGACTCCAGGAAGCACATTGATATATCCATAACTGGGTTGCAGAAGAATCCTCTAAATTATACACAGGTTATTCTTTTTCAATTCTTGCCTCCAAATATTGTAGGAGAAGCAACTTTTTTTCTTGTTTGTTTGAATATATGTGCATGTGAAATTCAAAAGGATTTTCTAATTTTAACAAATATATTGAAAGCTTGAAGTTATCTATCAATGAAATGAAGTGGTGAATGCTAGAAGTGTGGTTAAAGATCCATTCGTCGTCGACAAGGTTTTTCTGGCTTTATGTCTTGTAACATGAGGCCTTCTGAATGCTAGTTTAATTTAAATTAAAGCATTATCAGATTTTGATGTCTTCATTAAGCTGTTGACTTAAGCTTATGCTTATCCTCTTTAGTTCATGCCAATTTTGTTAGCTGATCCACTAAATGGCCAGCCATGACATGTGAATTCAGAAAGGCTTATGTTGTTGTAAATAATATATAGAGCTTCAAGTTATGTATCAAAGAAAATGAAATAATGAATGTTCGAAGTGCGATTAAGATCTGTTCATCTGGCTCTTATAATGTGAGGCCTTCTGAATGCCAGTTTAATTTAAATTAAAGCAGTATCGGATTTCGATATCTTTGTTGAGCCTTTGGCTTAAGCTTATCTTCTTTCGTTAATGCTGATTTTGTTTGCAAATCCTTTACATGGCCAAGTCAATAATTTGTAATTGCAATAAGACCTTCCCCAATTTTGATGATTAGTTTTTTGCTTATTTGAAATAAATCCTATGGTATTTACAAATATGGAAGTCCTTATGTGTGTGTGTGCGTATATATATATTTTAAAAAGTGGAAGGCTTTATATCATCAAATATGCAGTCACTTTCGCTCATGTTCCATTCAAATTGTTCTCCTTTCAGGTCTCTGTTCTGGCAGATGACATTTTAAAGAATGTGGAGTATGATGCTTTGAGGGTTGTCTTCAACAAGTTCCGTTCAGTTATCTCATTTATTCCGACAACAGCAACTGTATTATCTCCTGAGGTGATGAAAATGCTTCATTCTAATAAATTTGCATTAAATTTTTTTTTAGCTTTCCTTGTTTTGCTTTTGGATTTTTAAAATGTTAGGTGATGCTATGCTTATGTAGATTGTGGAAAGAGAGGCTGAATCTGGGGGACAGCTTGGTGACCTAGACTCTTATGAGATTGAAGGTGGGGAGACAAAATCGGAAATACTCCAAAATCTGACAGAGTTCCAATTTTCTTGTGTAAGTTTTCTTTGAGGCTAAAAATATTTCAATTTTTGAGCAGTGCTTTTAGTTGGGACTGGGCTTACTGTTTTCTGTAACAATGAAATTGTCTTGTTACTCTTGTATGAACTACAAATCTAAACAGTTGATGTGTAAAGGCTTAATGTATAGCAAATTTGAGCATGCCTAGGAGTTGATACCGTCGACCAAGTTTCTAGAATTATCTGATATGTTAATAATTTGCTGAGTAGTACTGTAGTAGTTCCAAGCCAATATTTCTTGCTGGACCTGGCAGCAACTGGAATTGAGACCCATCACCTTTTTTATTTTTATGGTTGGAGTTATTAGTAAGTTGCACATGCACCCAGTGGGTTTTGAATTCACAACCTCATCCTCCACCCATTCTTAGACAGAGGAGACTTACGATTTGAGCCAAAGTTTGTTGGCATGAGATCCATCACTTTTTGAAATAACTGTAGTGTGACTTTGGTTTTAAACTCTTGATGGACAAAAAGTTTAACTTCCACATTTTGTGTTCCAATAATTGTCTAAATGCTGCAGATGTTGCTGGTTATATTTAGTTTCACTGTTTTGTTTTATTGGATGTTTTAACATTTGCTAGGCAGCAGTGCTATGCAATGGTGAAGTCTTGAGTCTCAATAAATAAGATGTTTATTGCTTCTCATTCCTGTAATGATTTTAAGTGATTTGTTGAAAAAAGTTTTCCATATTCCCATCAGGTCCTGTTCAATGCGGTGTTGGAGAATGCTTGCAGTGAGCAAGGAGCAAGGATGTCTGCCATGGATAGTTCAAGCAGAAATGCTGGCGAGGTTCTTGATCGTCTCACACTTACTTACAACAGGTCTCTCTCTCTCTCTCTCTCTCTCTCACACACACACACACGCTCATAAACACTTAAATTTCCTTCACTTGGGATAAAGTGATTAAACATGAATTTGAGAATATTGGCTTGGTCATTCATGAGAGAACTCACCAATTGAATTATTGTCTTTCAGTTTTAATAACTTGCACAATATGATACTTGACTACTTTTATTCATTGTGTTTCCATCACGACTGATCTTGATTGTTTGTCTGATTGTTTGTGATAGAACTCGTCAAGCATCTATTACTACTGAATTGATTGAGATCATTTCTGGAGCATCAGCACTTGAGGGCTAATTGCAGAAACCTACTTCTAGTTTTTCGATGGTGACGAAATAATGTCTAAGTGGGGGCTTTCCTTGAACTAATGAACTTCGTGTTGCCACCTGGGGGGAGTTTTTTTTTTTTTGTTTCTTATTCGGCTAAGCTACTCTAATAATTACCCAGTGTCAATCTTTATACTGGGAATTAAAAAAAGAAAGAAATCATATTTGTGATGGTTTTATTGATTTTGTATGAGTTTGTGCCTTCAAATTTCTCTTTAAAACTTTGGTCCGGCGACTGTCTTTCATCTTGTTTGTTTTCTCCTCTTACAGTGTTTTTCTTGTGCCTTGGGGTTAGGCTCAAGGACCTGTAAAGTACATACCTGTCCTAGAGTAAGGTCTATGGTATGGCGTGGGTTTGATTCTTTTATTAGATTTTTGGCTGAATGAGTATGTATGATGTATCATTGAACAGAAATAATGTTACAACAAAAGCTAATCTAGGGGGTCCAATCCAAACCATCTTCATCCTATAAGATGATCCCAAAATGGATGGATGAGATGTTGTAGCCCCCAGAGAGCAGCACAAGAGGCCCAGGCAACAATTAAATGGGCAATAGCCCATAACATTATTTACAATCTGTGTACAAAATGAAGGTCCCAAAAAGAGAATTTGGGGGCTTGTTTGATGGTCTTTCTTTTCTTTTCGGCCTGTTTGATAGCCGTTGGTAAAATCAATTTCATTTTTTCCTTTTTGAAAAAATAAAAATCTAAATAAAAACTTCATAACAAATTTCTTTAATATTGGTTGAAAAGAAGATCCATATATAAATTTAGTCACATTACTACATTTTTAAATAATACATGTGAATGGTTTTATAAATTATAAATTACTACATAGTGTTAAGGGTGTTTGGTCCAGTGATTTGAGTTTTCACCCTTTAAGCATTATTTTCAAAATCAGATTATTTTTTTTGAAATTTCCAAAATGGCGATTTGTGGTTTTGTTATTGTTAGAAATTGGGCTGGTTTTGACCCAACCCATAAACCATGGCACATGGATCATCCACATAGGTTATTTGATAAGTAAGGTTAAATTTAAACTAATTGATATTGGTATGAGTTATCAATATTACTAGTGGAGTAATTTAAACTTAACAGATATTGATATGAGTTATCAATATCAGTAGTGGAGTAATTTAAACTTAACAGATGAGATCTTTTAGAGATCACATATATCTGATAGTAAGTGAATCTCTACTAGTATTTAAAATACTCTTACATCAGTCAGATTAATAAGAGATACAGTGAGTGAACATACGTATAGTTTTTTAGTGCTCTCTCAAAATAAGCCATCTCTCTAGAACACCATCTACTATTCTTTAGAATTTGGAGCGTGGAAATTAGGAGAGACATTAGTAGCCTCTCCTACGACTTGGAGGTGTTCCACAAAGGACATCGTGAGCAGTTCGTAAAGCAAGCAAAGAACAAGATCCGACAATTTGGTTATCTGTTCCACCAAAGGTACGTGTCTATATGACCTCTAGTAAAGTATATAACTATTCAACATTGGTATCAGAGCCATTTTATGCTTGTTTTCACTCTTGAATGATGCCATGATCTTTGATATATGTAATTCTATATGCATGCTAAAATTAAAAGTTCAAGTAATTTTTAATTTTCAGATTTGTAATTTTTAGAAGCATGTTTTGGAATGTAGAGAGAGAAATAAAAAGCTGTAATTTTTTGAATGTTTACATGTAATCCGAAAAACTGTTGTGATGAACAGTAAAAGAAAATCCGTTTTTCACTCATTTAAAATTGTCTTGTAGTAGTTTACCATGCGTGTACCACTCTGCTTAGTACTTGACTGGTTATGCATAAATTAAAGTGATGAGCCCCACGTTGGTGACTTGGTGTATTATTACACACAAATTCTTATGCTTCTTGTTTCCTTCAACAAGGAAACTGTGCAATGAAATAAGCCACACGTTGAGTGGCTATGTGGGTCCGACACTATTGTTTACAAATGCTATGTGGATTTGTTTACAGTAATTTACAAAGGATAACTTTGCAAGATATGGATTTTGTAACTATTGCTTACGTAGCAATAACTTATAAGTTATAACAATACAGAAAATTATATGAAAATCAAATGTTATAACATGCATAGTGGGTTTTCTTATTATATTATAAACGTTCTTGTTTATTAGACCTCTTTTTCTAGTATGACATATATTTAATACATGTAATTGTGATGGCAATTTTTTTTTTTAACTGTGATGTTAAAATAAAATTGTGAAAATATGAGAAAATTGTGAAATTAGTTTTCTAATTTTCTGTATAATTATGCATGGAATTTATTTAATTTTTGAATTAATTTATGATGTTTTTTTTAACATATTGTGATATGATTGAATTGATATTATATGAATGCATTGATGAATATGTGTCCAAAGGGTTTATGAGACTCTTTGGCTCATCTCTATAGTTAGAGATTGTATTGGTAATTTATGCAACATGAATATTTTTATTTATTGTTATTGTGGATGGATAAGACAATTTTTGAAATTATTTGGTAACGTGGCATCCCCAATTTTTTTAATTACAAATAGAATCTTTGTAGTAGGGTACTTGAATGTGTAATTTTTTGGGCCAATGTTTTTGGCAATTTTTTTTTGGGCCATTGTTTTTGGCAATGTAATTGAATTTTGGAAGCCATGTAAGGGGATGTGTTTCACGGTTACCTATAATTTTCAAATTTTGTCTTAGCATGTTGTATGAAATTACCAATAGGGCTTATAGTGGAGCCTATGCACAATGTGTTGTGCACAAAGATGTATGCACACATGTTATATGTATGATTTAATATGTGGATGGTGTGACGTTTTATTCTTCACAAAATTTTATTTTAAATCAATTAGATGTGTTATTCCAATTTACATAGTGAGAGATGATTATGAGCTTAGCGAAATTTTCGATCTCACTATGTAGAAAGGAATATCATGGTCTAGTTGGATTTTTGGAAATAAAATTTAAAAATGCATGTGCTAATGTCAACTTGTGTAATGAATGTAGTGAACATGGCCACTAAGAATGTAGTTGCTG
This sequence comes from Notholithocarpus densiflorus, assembly GCA_030021035.2. Classification (NCBI taxonomy): domain Eukaryota; kingdom Viridiplantae; phylum Streptophyta; class Magnoliopsida; order Fagales; family Fagaceae; genus Notholithocarpus; species Notholithocarpus densiflorus. Next base: position 1,986,424 of record JARYZH020000056.1, read on the forward strand.
ATCTAACTAAGGGAGAGAAACTAGATGGAACCAACTATGATATGTGGCATAGAAAAATTCAATATCTGCTTAATGAATAAAAGGTCCTTGAAACCCTAACCAATGTGATGATGCGACCTGAAAATGGGAATATTGCCCAACATTGCTGTGACTTAGAGGCCTATGAGTCTTGGGTTAAGAAAGATCGTTGTGCACGCTTCACAATGCTAAGTAGCATGCACAATGATCTTATTGGGGAGTTTGAAGACTACCCAAATGCCCACCAGATGTGCTTAAGATTGCCTATGGAGGGACTTCAGCAACTAGGTTGCGAGCTCTTACTTTGAAGTTTGAGCAATATGTTATGGATTCAAAGCATAGTATGGCTGAACATCTAAGGACAATGTCTGCATTGATCTGTGACCTAAAGGCTGCTAGCAATAATCTCTCTGATGAACAATAGGTCACAGTGGTGATATGTTCACTGCCTGAACCTACTTGGGGGCAAATGAAGCTTGTTTTGACAAATAGTGAGAATATCAAGACTTTTGCTGATATTTCTCGTCATCTCGAGCTTGAGGCAGAGCGCATGGGGGCGCACCAAAACACCCTCCTTGTCGCCCAATTTGGGCAGCGGAAGGCATTCAGGCCTAAATGCAAAGGACAAGGGAGGAATGCCAAAGGAGTTGGTAACCTTGGGCCTAAAGAATGCAAGATAGCAAAGCGCCAAAAGGGCAGGCGTGCTAAGAAGGACAAGGCAAAGATCAAGTACTACAACTGTGGTAAGAATGGTCACTTCGCTCGTGAGTGCACTAAGGCGAAGAAGGTATCCATTCTTAACAACTCTGCTATTACTTATGTTTTTACATATGTTTTTGTTGCTCATACTATTCTTGGGTGGATTGTAGATTCAGGAGCAACCAAACCTATAGCCAGAGATAGAGTTGGGTGTGTGGATTACAAAAAGATACCAACAGGCACACAGTACGTTATTTTGGGTAACGGAGCTAAAGAAGAAGTCATAGGAGTTGGAACCTACCAGCTCAAATTGCGTCTGGGACGTACATTACTTCTTCATGATGTGCTTCATGCACCTGGTGTCCAATGTAATCTATTTTCAGTACTTACTATGCTTAGACTTGGATTTAGTTTCCGTTTCGATGGTCCTCAGTTGGATTTTTATTTAAATAAAACCTTGTATGGACATGGTTATTTATCTAATGATTTCTTTATGTTGGATTTAGATCATTCCTCTTTTTCTTTTATTGCTCATAATGATGATGTTTCTAATTCTGTAATGTGGCATGCTAGACTTGGACACATAGGAAAAGATAGATTGGCTAGACTAGCTAGAGAAGGCCTATTAGGGTCTATTACTAATGTAAGCCTACCTATGTGTGAACCTTGTCTAGCTGGAAAGGCCTGTAGGAAGCCTTTTGGTAAGGCTCCAAGGGCAATTCATCCTTTGGAATTAGTCCATTCAGACATATGTGGACCTATGAATATTAAGGCACGCCATGTTGCCTCTTATTTTCTCACATTTATAGATGACTATTCACGTTTCAGTTATGTCTATCTGATCTCCCATCGCTTTGAAGCATTAGATTGCTTTAAGCGCTTTGTGGTAGAGGTTGAGAATCAGAAAGAAAGGAACCTAAAGGTTTTTCGAACTGATAAGGGTCGCAAATATTTTTCTATACAGTTTCAGGAACTGTGTGAGGAAAAAGGGATACGCAGGCAATTGACGATTCCTAGTACTCCACAACAAAATGGTGTTGCAGAGAGAAGGAATCGTACTCTATTAGAGATGGTTAGATCAATGATGGCGCAAGCTAACCTTCCAATTTCGTTTTGGGGGGATGCATTGTTGACTGCTGCCTACATCCTTAACTGTGTGCCTTCTAAGTCAGTTCCCACAACACCATATGAGTTATGGACTGGTGCAAAACCCAATTTGGAGAACTTACGGCCTTGGGGTTGTGCAGGTTTTGTTCACAGTACTTCCCATAAGTATGGGAAATTGGGCCCTAGAGCAAGTAAGAAAATCTTTATAAGATATTCAGAAAGCTCAAAGGGGTATGCAATGTATGATGAACATTCTGATGGTGGAATGACTGAGATAGAGTCTCGTGATGTCAACTTCATTGAAGATGATTTTCCATGCATCAGTGAAGCAAAATAAGATCTTCAGCTTTATGAGCTGCAAGAACTCGAAGATGTCATACCATCTTTGGGCGAGGGTGGAGAATCATAACTTCATCCTGAAATCGCCAAAGATAGTGAGAGTGATTTGGCTCCTAGTCCTAGTGGGAGCAAACCGCTAGATAGTGACACACAAGGATCCAAGATACGTAGAAGTGAACGTGGAACTATTCCCCATCGTCATTTTGAGATTGAGGGGGAATCTTTTATATGTGATTCACTGGACCTTGATGAGCCTGCTTCCTATGAGGAAGCATTAGCTTCACCTGCTTCACATGAATGGATAGTTGTTATGAGGGATGAGATGGATTCTATGGCAAAGAATCAAGTTTGGGAGTTGGTTGACCTTCTGCCTGGGCGCAAGACCATTGGAAACAAGTGGGTTTTAAAAAAAAGCACAAGACAGATGGATCAATTGACAAATATAAGGCCCGTCTCGTGGCGAAAGGCTATACCCAAAGAGAAGGGATAGACTATAAAGAGACTTTCTCCCAGTAGTGAGATTTGTCTCTATTCGCCTTATTCTAGCTATTGTTGCACATTTGGATTTGAAACTTTTCCAAATGGATGTAAAGACTGCATTTCTCAATGGAGAACTAGACGAGGAGATCTATATGGATCAACCTATTGGCTTTGAGGTTAAGGAACAAGGGCGCAAAGTGTGCCGCCTTAAGCGTTCCATTTATGGCCTAAAGCAAGTGTCTAGACAATGGTATTTCAAATTTCATAAGGCTATTATTTCGATTGGTTTCGAAATGATGGAAGAAGACCATTGTGTGTATGTCAAACGATTAGGAAAGAGTTTACTTATCCTGTCTTTGTATGTGGACGACATTTTGTTGGTTGGAAGCCTGGAAATGATGTGGAGATGATTGTCACCACCCAAAGGTGGTTGTCCTCTATTTTTTAAATGAAGGACATGGGAGAGGCTGATTATGTGCTTGGAGTTAAGATTTTCAGGGATCGCTCAAAGAAGCTTCTTGGTTTTTCTCAAGAAACTTAAATAAAGATGATCTTAGAGCGATTCCGTATGCATAATTCCAAACCCATAGACACTCCAATTGAGAAGGGACATACATTAAGCCTTGAAGATTGCCCTAAATCAGAAAAGGAAAAGAGAGAAATGGCAAGAGTTCCCTATGCAAGTGCAGTTGGAAGTCTGATGTATGCTATGTTGTGTACTCGACCGGACATCTGTTTTGCAGTTGGTATGGTTAGTCATTATCAAAGTAATCCAAGACCTGTTCATAAGGTTTTCAGACCTGGACCGAACCGGACGATCCGACTCGGGTAACCCTGAACCGGATAGAAATCCGGTTATTTAAGTAAGAGTTACGGTTCTATAATGTTAAGCTATTTTAAACATAAAAATATTCAAATAAGTGGATGTGAGGGATCGAACTAGGGATCAAGTCTGCTAATAAGAACATACTGACGTATTAACCACTAGGTTATGCCCCTTTGTTGTGGCATCCTTGTGTTTAATATTGTATTTATGTTCAATTTAGATTATAGTTTTTTAATTTATTTTATTATCCCCTCTCAATCTATTATTATTTGATAATTTTATTAGAGGTTCAAGAACTATACTTTTTACATGTGAATATACAATGTATTAATTTATGTTGAAAATGATTTTATTTTAGATCATTTTTTTTATTTGAAAGATTACTAAAGACCAATTGTTTTACACTTGTTTATGCTTTATTATTTTCTATTAATCTTATAAAAATGGTGAAAATTCAATTGAAAGTTGTTTAATTTTTTTAAAACAAATTTCTAGTAAAATTTTGTTAAATATTTGTCATTTTAATACATTTATTTGTATTTTTATTATTAAATTAATTATAACATCATCACGGTTCGATCTTGGTTGAACCTCGATTGAACCTTAAAAACCTTGAACCTCTCCCTCTTCTGGTTCGTTAAACGGTCCAAGTTTGAAAACCATGCCTGTTCATTGGCAAGCAGTTAAGAGGATTTTTCGATACCTTCGTGGGACATCGGATCTCATTCTTTGCTATCAGGGTGGAGATTTGAGATTGAGAGGTTATTCTGATGCTGACTGGGCCAGTGATAGAGACGAGCGCAAGTCCACTACAGGTTATGCATTTCTACTTAGTGGTGCAGCTATCTCTTGGTGCAGTAAGAAACAGTCTTGCATTGCTTTATCCACAATGGAGTCTGAGTATGTTGCTTGTTCAGCAGCAGCACAAGAAGCTGTTTGGTTAAAGAGATTTTTCCAAAGCCTAAGGGTGACATCTCTTGCAGATGAAATTGTAAAGATGTATTGTGATAGTATGGCAGCCTTGGCTCATGCTAAAGATCCTAAGTATCATAGCAAAAGCAAACACATACAGACTCGTTATAACTACATTCGTCTTACTATTACACAAGGAGAGGTGATCCTCCAACATATCTCCACTAGCAGGATGGTGGCTGATCCACTTACTAAAGTCATTGCTAAAGTCATTGCTAAAGATGTCTCTCAGGCTCATGTTAGGAGTTTGGGACTTTGTAGGATTTGATATGTTTTTGGATACCTTATGGACATTTATGTTTATTCATACTTTATACAATAATGATGTTATTCATTTTTATTCATCTTCTGATGTGATTGATATTGCATATTGAGCACACATTATTTGAGAATATGTCACCAGGCTTAGATCGGTCTACTCACATAGACGATCACCTTAGCGCTTGAGTAGTGAGCAGGATGAGACATAGTGATCACTTTGTTTTTCTATAAATCAAGTAAGTGATCATCTTGACGCTTAGGGAGGCGTGCAAGATAATATAATGAATGTCGCCTTAGCTAAGCTAAGATGAGACTTATGGGAGTCGCACTTGAAGTGTATTGACAACTTCATGAAGCCTGAATAAAGCCAAATGTGAGATCTTGGACAGGAACTTGATGTGTAACTATGCTGAGAAACTCAGGTTGGTTGCCTTTGTGGCAATTGGACTAAGATTTGTACGGTGTTTAAGTGTGACAAGCCCAGTTGAGTGGGAGCTCCACCGTAGCATACAAATTATACTGTATGTGCTATAGTCGACCAATTAAGGGAGTGATTGGATAGATCCCTACTCCGTCACTATATGAGCCCTAGTAGACCATTATATGGTCCATTCTGTGCCTTTTTTTTGACCTAGAACTATGTCATGAAGTGAATGTTTGATGTCGCTACTTTAGCATGTCATCTTAGGGCCATGATATATACGGTCTTGCAGAGCATATCTAGGAAATCGGTTAAGTGTGAATGAATTGACATGAGTGTCTGGGGAAGATTATTTAGAACACACCATTTATTTTATGGCTCATAGCCCGGGCGATTATGAGGAATTTATTTTTCAACATAATCATGAGCATATTATATGGTATAGGATCAAGTGTTGCTTTGAGTTTTGAACTCATGAGGGATAAAAGAAACTTGATCAGGTGTGATCAAATAATCTGGGGCATAGACGAGATATTATGAGTGATGTACTATGTTAGTTTAGATGGTGACTTAATATAGTACTCCTACCCTACACCTTCTCGTCAGGTCGCACACTCCATTTTTCTGTATAAAGAGAGGATTGGACAAGAGATTGAGAAGAGCCAGTTCTGACTGTAGTACCCAGTGTGGATGAGTGGGAGATGTTAGAAATTGGGCTGGTTTTGACCTAACCCATTAACCATGGCTCATGGATCGTCCACATGGGTTATCTAATAAGTAAGTTTAAATTTAAACTAACTGATATTGGTATGAGTTATCAATATCACTAGTGGAATAATTTAAATTTAACAGATATTGATATGAGTTATCAATATCAGTAATGGAGTAATTTAAACTTAACAGATGAGATCTTTTAGGGATCACATATATCTGATAGTAAGTGAATCTCTACTAGTATTTAAAATACTCCTACATCAGTCAGATTAATAAGAGATACAGTGAGTGAACATACGTATAGTTTTTGAGTGCTCTCTCAAAATAAGCCATCTCTTTGGGACACCATCTACTGTTCCCTAGAATTTGGAGCGTGGAAATTAGGAGAGACTCTAGTAGCCTCTCCTGCGACTTGGAGGTGTTCCACAAAGGACATCGTGAGGAGTTCGTAAAGCAAGCAAAGAACAAGATCTGGCAATTTGGTGATCTGTTCCACCAAAGGTATGTGTCTATATGACCTCTAGTAAAGTATATAACTATTCAACAGTTATCTATTGTTACAACTTATGGCAGCAAACATGTAATTACCAACAAAACACTTAGGGGGTGTTTGGTTCGTTGTGATGTGCCATTAATGTGATGCATATTATGATAATGTGATGCATATTATGATAATGTGACATTAAGATTTTTAGTTTATTTTGTTGTTTCTAACATTACCATAATTTAAAATTACAAAATATATCACATCATCTTAATTTCATTACCTTCCTAAACAATGTTATGTTGTATTCTTGTATTGAGATTACGTTAATGTAAGATTACAATAATGTAATATTACGGCGTAATGTAACATCACGGCGAACCAAACACCTCCTTAGATTATTGAAATTGTATTTTTCTATCCCACACTCTTAGCTTTTTCAAAAAAAGCCAATTTATATGTAGCAATTATAGAGACCACACCGCTATTCTTTCAAAAAGCCCAATTTAAAAAAACTTTACCAAACATCCTATATGCCAATTAAATATCATGGTAATGGATATAGGTCAATGAAGAGTGCATCAGGAGTTAATCTAAATTTTTAGTTATTCATTGTTTAAAAAGGCTTTTAAAGCTCTTTGAACATCTAATTATTTTCCCAAGTGTGTAATCCCACACATACTAGATAATTATGAGGAAGAATCCCTTAGAATATAATTTAAGATGCTAGCTAGAGATTTTAAACCTAATTTATAAATTTCATGAGGTCTTAAAACCACTATGACAATCCCTTGATAATAGTCATAATTCCCTCGTCATTTTAGTAGAGGCATGCTGTAAACATGATAATTGGCAAAAGGGCCTCTACTAGAACCAAAAAAAGAAGAAAAAGGGCAAAAGGGATAAAGCTTAATTAGGTAATTGAAATAGTACTACATGCTCCTTGCTATCAAAATATAACTCTCCTATTACATATACCAATTATCTTATTTCGTATTTACAATTTGTATTAGAATTCTGTAAAATTCATGAGAATTATGATCCATTTTATGGATATTATAGAAACATATGATATACGAATTTATTATTAAAAAGACTGCTTTTAAAAATTTAAAAAAAAAAAAATTAATGCCTGGATGGACCCATGGACCATGCCTTATTTTCATGAATACATGCACGAGGACTAAACATCACACACACAATCTTATTTGTAATTACTTGTCTCTTGAGTAAGCTTAACAAGGAAACATTGGTGCACAATTGAAATAAATAATACGAAGGTTATGAGTTCTAGCTAATTTTAGCAGGTATTTTTTGCAAAATAGGGAGAGTTAATAGGAACAATAAAGTTTTTAGGTGTGGGGCTAATGTATAACATTTTACAACTTAAATGCTGTATAGGATGCATTTGAAAATATACCTTCAGGCCTGATATATAAATCCAAGTGCAGCTATTACAATCATTAGATTAGTGAGACTAGAAAAGGCTTGTGTTTACAGTTTACTGACGAAGTGTCCCCACAGACTAGAGCTAGGTGCTGCACTTGCTTGTCTTTACTGATGTGGTGTTAATTCCTCTGCATAGACCCCACATCAGTATTGATAAGCAAGTAAAGCATCTATTCTAACCAATATGTGTTGGGTTATGTGGAGCTTAGTTTGTATTTGATTTGAGAATTATGACCTGACCCGATATAAAAGTACTAAGGTTTTAACAGGAGATTTTTTTAGTCTTAGTTCAAGGAGTGGAGGCTTGGACTAATAGGCTCAAGTCGAATGTTGGGGGTCCCGGGGTAGCGCCTTAAGGGAAAATTTTGCAAATTGCCGAACTACGTAATTTCTTGTATTGTGTGATTGCTTTATGGAGGAGCGCTTGAATCAATATGGTGATTTCCATGGGATGCTGCATGACTTATACCCCATGCATGATACAATGGACCAAGGTCCTACTATGCAAGAAGGTGCAGAAGGGCCTACTATGCAACAACCGGTAAAAGGTCCCAATGATGATGCAAAAAAGTTTTACAACCAAATAGAAGATGTGGAGAAACCTTTATACGAAGGGTGTACAAAATTTAGCATATTCTCAGCCATTGTGGTTTTGTACCACTTAAAGACTCTTTGTGGTTGGACTAACAAATCATTCACTCTATTGCTCCAAGTTTTGCAAGATTTACTTCCTTTAGATGCTAAGTTGCCAAAAGATTGTTATGAGGCTAAGAAGATAATTAAGGATTTGAGTTTGGGTTATGAAAAGATTCACGCTTGTCCTATTAACTGTATGCTGTATTGGAAGGAAAATGGTAACCTTGATGCTTGCCCACATTGTGAGGAATCAAGATGGAAATCACTTGAGTCGAATGTAGGGGATAATACACATGCTTCATCAAACAAGAGAAAGAAGAAAGCTGCAAAGATCCTACGTTGGTTCCCTTTAAAGCCAAGATTGCAACGACTATTTTTGTCAATCGAACTTGCTACTAATATGAAATGGCATGCTACTAGTCGAACAAATGACGGGGTAATGAGTAGCATCTCGCTGATTTTGAAGCTTGGAAACTATTTGATGGTAAGTATGTAGAGTTCTCATCTGACCCCTGCAATGTCAAACTTGGATTATCAGCGGATGGGTTCAACTTGTATGGAATCATGAGTACTAGTCACAGTACATGGCCGGTTGTTTTGGTTCCATACAACCTCCCCCCTTGGATGTGCATGAAAAGGTCTTCCTTGATTTTATCACTCATTATTCCTGGTCGAACCTCACCTGAGATTGCTATAGATGTGTACTTACAGCCTTTAGTAAAAGAATTAAAAGAGTTGTGGGATGTTGGAGTTGAATCATATGATGCATCTTCTAATACCAGATTCCAATTATGTGTAGCATTGATGTGGACTATAAATGATTTTCCTGCATACGCTGATTTGTTAGGTTGGAGTACGTAGGGTATGCTTGCATGTCCTTGTTGCCAGTCTGATACTGACTCTCGTTACCTAAAAATGGCTGGAAAGTTTGTTACATGGGACATAGGCGATGGTTTAATAACGATCACAAGTTTCGTGAAGAAGATAAAAAATTTGATGGGACTAAGGATTTTAGATTGGCTCCAGTGACACCATCGGGCTCAGACATCATGATGCAAACATAGCAGTTAGTTGGATGTTGTCTTGGGAAGAAGCATCAAGCTAATAAAAGAAAGAGAGGGTATGAAGATCCGTGTGTTTGGAAGAAGAGAAGCATTTTGTTCACCTTGCCCTATTGGGATGATCACAAGTTGCGTCATAATATCGATGTGATGCATACCGAAAAGAATGTAACTAATAATATAATGGACACGTTGCTAGACTTGGAAGGCAAGACAAAGGACACCTACAAGGCATGCCTTGACCTAAAGGCCATGGGTATATGAAGTGAACTTCACCTAGAGCCCAAAGGTTTTGATAAGATTAAGATGCCACCCGCTTGTTATAATATGACTCCAAGCGAGAAAGATGGTTTCCTACAAGTTTTGAAGGATGTAAGAGTGCCCGATGGGTACGCTTCAAATGTTCACGTTGTGTCCATCTCAAACAACACAATATTTCTGGTTTGAAGAGCCATAATGACCACATCTTGATGCGGCAACTCATTCCAATAGCTTTGCGCGAATTGTTGCCTGCTCCAGTAACTAGGCCTTTGATAAAGTTATCCTATTTTTTTTCGTGAAATCTGTTCCAAAACACTGAGTGTGTCAGATCTTGAGATACCTGAGAAAGACATCACAGTCACGTTGTGTGAATTGGAGAGGATATTTCCTCCATCATTTTGTACAGTTATGGTACATTTAGTCATGCATTTGGCAAGTGAAGCCAAGCTTGCTAGCCCAGTTTAGTATCGTTGGATGTATCTTATTAAGAGGTAAGCCTAATACTTTACCAAGGAGTGAATTGTTTTTATTTACCTGTTACATTGTTCAATTGTTGAGTTCGGTATTGCGTTTAAGTACCTATCACGACTTAAGTCTTACGTGCGAAACAGAGTTGCTCCAGAAGGATCTATAGTTGAAAGGTGCGTAGTTGAGGAGTGCTTAACATTTTGTTCACGGTACATGGATGGCATTGAAACTATTTTCAATCGACCTATCAGAATAGATGACAATTCTACTAGTGCTGTGTCTTACATCACACTATGTCATATGAAATTTACCCAAGCTCATCGTTACATTCTTTTCAACTATGTCGACATTGGACAATTTCGCAAGTAAGTTATAGTTGAATCAATATGTTTAAGCTGGTAATCCATCACAAGAAATAATGTTTTCTTAACATTAACACAATTGCATGCACAATATGCATAAAGAAGTGTTCGAGGATGAACTAAGAAAGGTCTGTTGTTGTATATTCGATGTTGTCATTCATAAGCACCACATGGAGAAGTTTTGTGGCTGGTTTAGAGATCTTGTAAAGGCTCAATTAAACGATTTATGGTTGTAACATTAAAGTAAATAAGTTATTTATAATATACATGTATAAACGTGCTAGGTTGTGTCCATGAATGATGATGAGAGGCAGAAACTTAGTATTACCCTAAGAGCAATTGCTGCATGCCCACATACTAGAGCCAAGCGGATGAAGCACTATGTCACAAATGGTTTAAAATTTTGAACTAAAGATTCCGAGACAAATAAGAAAACTCAAAATAGTGGAGTAAGTGTCGTGATTGAAGGTGGCGTTGCTTACTAAGGTATTCTAACTGATATTATTGAGTTGAATTATTCGGACAAAGAAAGACATGTGTTATTCAAATGTAAATGGGTCGATGTTCAGAGTAGGCGGGGGTACAAGATTGATGAGTTAGGGTTTCCTCTTGTGAATTTTACCCACTTAGGGTCCGTTTGGATACTGCTTATTTTGCTGAAAACTGAAAACAATAAAAAAATAATAAAAAAGTTACTGTTCACGCGCGGGTTACTATTCATTGGCCTAAATGCACTATTCATGTCCCATAAACCATGAACAGTGCAAGAGGCGCTGGTTCAAAAAAAAAAAAAAAAAAAAAACGTAAACGCAGGAGAATAATCGGAATCCAAATGCATACTTAATACATGTTGGGGATGAACTGATAGTGAACCATATGTATTGGCATCTGAAGCTTCATAGGTGTTTTATGTGGAAGACAAAAGGGAAAATGATTGGTTTATAGTTGTTAAAACTAAAGCAAAGGATGTGTTTGATGTTGGCAGTGGACCCTTGTGCGGCGATGATGACACAAATACTTATTGTGAGAATGTTCCTTACAATATCACTGCTGACAATGCGGTTTCTGACAACATTGGTTTGGCTCAAGCTGATGTAGAAGAAACCACACTCGATGCATTGATCATTGCTAAGAAAGACTTGTAAGAAAGGGACTCTATAGATGATAATAACTTTATTGATGATGAATTCAGCGATGAGGACTATAGCGGAAATGAGTACAATGACGATTAGTAGTGTAATATAGTAATATTATCTTTTGAACTACTATGTTCTTGTTATAACACATCAGATTAGAATATGCATTTTGATTGTCATTTATCCTGTGTTTTGACTTATGTAAATGGAAATTCAATTGATTATCATATGCATGGCTGGTAATGTGCTTGTTGTGTGCTACAATCTAAAGGATTTGTTTTTGATTGGTTTTAAACATTGTAAAGAAATGGGAAAATCAAGGTAGACTGGTAAAGACAAACTTGATACTATTGGACTAGATTCATGCTGATATATATCCTTAAAATGGTCATGAAAATGTAAGTAAGAGTAAATAAATATTGATTCTTGGTCATTGTGATCCTTAAAATGGTCATGAATGTGTATATTCTTGCAAAATAATTGTAATTGCTTGATATTTTTTTCTGCCATGCAAAACAAATCCAGTGGTTTGATGTAAAATTTTTAGAAGATTCTGTAATCCATACTGGTCTGATGATTTGTAATCATGTAAAGGAGATTAATTGGTGGATTAATTGCATTAGATACTACCGTTAAATTTTGTTTTGAGGATTGTATTGTGAATTTTTCTCCATTGTAATTAAATTGGTTCAGTTTGTGAGTATTTAGGTTGTTATCTAGCATATGATGTTGGTTTTTTTTTTTTTCTGGTCTGATAATATGGTTAACAGTTGCTTTGTATATATATGTTTTGAATAAGTATCATGTTTGTATTGTTAAGTTATTGCACACAGGAATGGGAAGGAAGCGGCGGTTTGAGTTCGTTGATGTTGGTGAATGCTCTTCACAAGTAGGATCCAATGAAGACCAAGTAGTCCAGGAAACCCCTCCAACTAAGGAAGATAGACGACATTCCCCTAGAAGGGATGATGAGACACAACCACCAGGTACTGTTATTTTGTATGATCTCATAGTTTGAAATTGTAAATACTTTGTAATTTGATACAACTTGTTGGTGGTTTAATAGATATTGAGGATGTACCTGCGGCTAAAGCGGACAATGTACATAAAAAACGTGGGCCTAACAGGTTTGATGACGTTTGGAATCTTCCTCCAGGGAAAAAACTTTTCTTGAGAGTAAATAAAGCGGGTTATCTGATTGGCAAAAATACTGGATCTTGGGGAAGGTGGTTAGGAAATGTGGCTAGAATGCCATCAATATGCCCAATTGGTTATATTCGTTGGCCTTTAGTGCCGCAATAATATAAGAACCTATATTGGGTAGCTATTCAGGTATTACACTAAAAAACAATTGTAAAAAGGGTTTATTTATTACTTGTTCTAAGTATTATGCAAGTTTGTTATTATGTTGAAAATGTGACGTGTGTTAACTCAACTTTACACATGGTAGGAACGATGGATAATTCCTGCAAACCGCATCAAACCTGCCAAGCAGAGGAAGTGGGCTTTGTCACATATTGGGAAGTTGTGGAGGAGCCACAAAGCTTATTTGAAGGAGAAGTACTGCATGGAGGGCCTTGATAAGGAAGATGTCCTCGAGCTAAGATTGCTAGAGGTTGATCTCGAGCAGTTTCACACATTGGTGGAGTATTGGTTTTCAAGGCCAGGCATGGTATTAATATTTTTAGTGTTAGATATGTTTTGCTTTTATATGATCTATGTTTAAGAGTATTATATTCATTGGACTTGAAGAATATATTAGACTGTTGTTGTAATTGGTAGTAACTTTGTTGAAATGTTTGTAAGAATTGTCTAAAGCGAACAAAGTCCACCGTAAGAAGCAGGAGGAGATACATACTTGTGGATCCAGAGGCTATGATTAGACGGTGGATCTCCTTGTAAGAACTAAATTTTATCTATTAGTAATATGCAAAAAAAAAAAAAACAAAAATTAAATTATTTTGCGTTTTAAAGTAGAATTAAATGTGTTTCAACACCATAACTCTATTTTAATGAATGTAATGATCATGTTGTAGGAAAAAAAAGAATGGGAAGCCAATAGAGAGAGCATAGTTTTATGAAGTGGTGTATTCACACAAGAATGGTACTGCTGTTACAGCAAAAGCGGTAGAAAACATTGTAAGTATTATATAGAAAGTACTTGGAGAGATATTATACCTTACTCATGTTGTCAAGTGTGTTATTATAATTGTTGCTAATATGTTGTCTTGTTTATTTGTGAATATTAGGCAAAGATGAAAGAGCTATTGGCGGTTGGATCACAGTTGTAGGGTGAGGCTGGTGAGGGAGGCGTCTTATGGCGAGCTGATGATGCATTAGCATAAGTCACGGGTCCAGAGAGAGGTGGCCATGTCCGGGGGGTAGGCTTTTGACCAACCCTGTCCGGCACTCATACGAGAATCATGGAAGACTGTACACCACCATCGACATCCACTGCAATAGACCAGAGGGTTAAGAAGATGACTACTGAAATAGCTGAGTTGAAGGAGAAATGCCGTAGTGTTGATGCCTTGAAATCTGAAGTGATGTTGATGAAGAAAATGTTTTCTCAATTGAACCCATTGTTTACTATCTCTCAGGTTAAAAGTTCGAAGTCCATTAGCCACGTTTTTTATAACTAAATGTGCATGCCTTTAATGTCTCTCCCAATCCCTATCAATACAGTCTTCCATTTCTCTCGAACGGTGCCCTAGTCAACCTTCTCCCTTTGTCCCGAGGGAGGGTTAAAAGCATTTCGTTCCTTTTCCTGAGTAAGTGATAGGCACCAATCTATGTTATTTCTCTCCCCGGGTCCGACTGATCTCATTCTTCTTCCTATCCGCCTAGCCTCGCAAGGAAAGCAAGATATTTGCACTATAACGAACATTAGCCTTAAATAGGATTGGACTTATATATCAACACATAGTTGTCGATAACGTATAATGTTCTTCATAAATTTATATATTTGTTCAAGTGCATTTGCCATGTTATTCATGTAGTTATGTAATGTGTTCAATTGGTAATAGACTAGTGATATTGTGTCATTCAGCTACTAACGTTGTTGTTAAATAAACTAATTCATTGTGCATTTATTATACTGTAGGATGATGATGATGATTTGGCAGCGGATGTCCATCCTCCCTGTGATGTGGATTTATCATCCAATGACAGGCATTAAGCGATGATGATGTAGATTGTGGGCCTTATTTTGGAGTAGCTAGTTGGACATTTTGATATTTATAATAAAGTTTCAAACTTTGATATATATATCTATCTATATATATATATATGTCATAGTTGGAAACTTTATTATAACATTCTAGATAGTTGGAATGTATTCTTTTGTGCATAACATTCTAGATAGTTGGAATGTATTATTTTTTGCATAACATTCTACACTTGCAGAATGTATTTTTTTGGTATATATTTACTGATATGGTATAAGTAAATATATTTGGCTGGTTGGTTAGTTTAAAGTGGATCCGTTTTGGTATTTGGCAATGTATTTAGTTTACCTATAACGGGGATGTTAAAGCAAAATGCAGGAAAACAATACAGGTGACTAGAAAAAAAAAAAGAAAAAGCGGCAGTTATAAAACCGCTTGAATATGGTATATTTCTATTTCATTAAATACCCTGTAGTGGCGATTCTGAAACCACAGGCATAGGTAGGGCCTATTACGATGTTTTAAAAACGCTGGTATAAGGCATATTTCTATATCCTTAAATACCCTATAGTGGCGGTTTTAAAACCGCAAGCATAGGAAGAGCCTATTACAGCGGTTTAAAACTGCTGGTATAGGATATATTTTTATTTCCTTGAATTTCCAATAGTGGCAGTTTTGAAACCGTAGGTGTAGGCTTGACCTATTACAGCGGTTTTAAGAAGCAAAAAGTGCTGGTATAGGGTATCGAAAACTCAACATTAAATGTAAAATGAGAAAAATATAAAAAGTCCTATAGCAACAGTTTTAAAACTGCTATTATAGGTTTACCTACAACGGTGATTTTCATTTTTAAAAAGCCCTGGTATAGGTCTTGAAATTGCTGATGAAGGATATCCTAACACTTAAAAAAAAGCGCAGGGATAGGGTTTCAAAACCTGCGGGACTTGTACTGACGGTTTTAAAATCGCAAGTGTAGGTCAATCGGACCTATTGTCACACTTGTTAGGCAGCGCAACAAAGCGCTGGGAAAAAAAGCGCCGGGATAAGGCATTTTGGTCTATATCGGTGCTTTTTAGGGCTTAGCCGTGTTTTAAAAACGCTGGGATAGCCCCAGTTTTTTTGTAGTGGTCTTTTCTCTCCATTCCTTACAAATACTTATACCTGTGGAGTGACCATCGCATTAAGGGTGTGCTATGATTTTTTTTTTTTTTTAATAATTCAATTGTCATAACAAATGAGAGATGAATAATTTGTACTTTGGTTTTCCTTATAAAGGAAATTATGCAATATCATTGAATTGCAAAATTAGGTCGTTGAATTCTATATATAACGTATTACTACCCAACATAACTATATAAGGTATTTAAACAAAAATTGGAAATAAATAAAATATAACGTATCCAACAAAAAAAAAAAAAAAAAATGATGTAGCTACTGCTATATGTAACGTTGTTTTTTTTTTTTTTGTTGATAATTCTACTCTAGCCTAATCTAAGTGTATATGTGTGTGAAGCTCCCTTCTAGAGACTTGAACCCTGGCCTTTACTTGTGAGGTGACCATTGCACCAAGGGTGTGCGGTGGTGCTATATGTAA
This sequence comes from Notholithocarpus densiflorus, assembly GCA_030021035.2. Taxonomy (NCBI): domain Eukaryota; kingdom Viridiplantae; phylum Streptophyta; class Magnoliopsida; order Fagales; family Fagaceae; genus Notholithocarpus; species Notholithocarpus densiflorus. The sequence continues at coordinate 2,002,879 of JARYZH020000056.1, forward strand.
CATTGTTACTATCTAATCGAATGAGGAAATAATTTTTAGTGAGACTTCTTTTTTTTTTTTTTTTGAGAATTTTTTAGTGACTTGTTATACCATATTAATTATTAGAGGTGTCATTCTCACTTTTTTTTTTTTGAAGAAAAGGTGTCATTCTCACCTTAAAAAACATGGATATTGAAGAATTCTCCCACGCAATTTCTGTACCTTACCTTATATTTGTAATTAGTTGTCCGTTAAAATATAAATCATTCTAGTTAATTTTGGTTGGCTCAGAATATCTTTGCAGAATAGGGAGAGAGAATTGGAATAATAATAATTATTATTATTATGAGTTGCTTTTTTCTTTTGTAGTGAATTGTTGGTTGTTACTTGTTAGGATTGAAATTCTAGGCATACTATGTATCAACGAATATCATTTTACAATTTGAGTTCTTGTACCGATAAAATCACACAATATTTTAAAAATAAATTGATATAAATCCATCATAAGGTATAAAATAAAATAAAATGGGACACAAAAGGAAATAAGATTGAGTGCACTACCATTCCATTTGAGAATTGAAGTATAAAATGTAATAAATTAAAATACATATCACCTATAATTCAAAATGAGAATGTTGTGATTTGTGAATTTTTCTTTTAGATATTTTTATAACTTAATTTGCCTACGAACATATCAAAGCTCACATCTAATTTCACAATAAAACAAAACTTAGGTACAATACCCTAGGTGCTGTTCCTTAGGTTTTCCTCTTAAGGTTCAGCAATGTGACTACTTAACTAAAAAATACACTTCCATCACATGAGAGAAAATCCACTTGGCAGAATCTTAAAAGGGGAACCTAAGGAACAACACTTAAAGTACTGTACCTAAGTCTTGCCCTTCACAATATATTTAAGTGTCAACTTGTGGGACCACTATAAAAAAAAAATTTAGGTGCACCAATCACATTCACAGTTTGACATTTAAGCATATAGTAGATTTTGGTACTCTCTAGTTTTTCCAACGTAAATGGTGGATGAAGGGTGAGTTCCAATTAGCTTAATTGATAAAGTTTTTTATCGTCGAATAAGAAATTTAGAATTCGATCCTTGCTCACATAAAAAACTAATTAATGTTTTAATCCGTTGATAAAGAGCAATCATCCGGAGTCACAGGTTGTTTGGTGGAAGAAAATTAAAGGGTGACATAGTTACAGAACACGTCAAAAAAGGGAACGTGTTGGCAGTCAACAGTGGGAGAGAAACCGAAGCTCTCTCCCGTGCATGAACATATATAATCACATGTATAAAACCTTCTCAGTTTCTCAGGTTTCACCATATAATTTACATTTCCATTCTGGTGCCTTACGGTCACCAATCACCATTGTCCAGATATTAGATTTTTGTTAATGTTGGCGCTTTTTATACAGAGTCAGAAACCGAATGAAGAGTGTGAAGAATATCCAGAAAATTACAAAAGCAATGAAAATGGTTGCAGCCTCAAAACTTAGAGCTATTCAAACAAGAGCTGAAAACTCTCGTGGCCTGTGGCAGCCATTTACTGCTCTTCTCGGTGACACTACCAGTATGTTTCTTAAAATACTTTTTTTTTTTTTTTTTCATGTTTGCTTCTCAAGTACTAGATATTTTCTTTTTCATCAAATGTTACTTTAAGTTCATAATAGATAGCAAACTTTTGTTTGTTTATGCTATTACAAACAACAACTTGATACTGTTTGACACAGTATCTAACTCACAACCTGGGCTGTTCCTTTTACAGATCAACTACTAAAATACTGTTGTTTGGTACAAATTGGTCAACATTCCCCTTTTTAGAAATGGAAATCAACCTACTGAAAGTAGGTCACTGATGCCTTTAATGGCACACCAGCTTCCCATGTTCTGATCTTGTAAAATGCTGTTGTTTCTTATCAGTGTTTCTCAATGAGTATTCTTGAGGATTCTTAAATCAAATAATCTCCATCCAAATTCCAAGCCATTTGCACAATTATCTTCTGAAATGCTTTACTTTTTTATGTCACAATTTATTGAAATGAAAAGATGTGAAAAGAATTTATCTTTCGAGGATAATGGAATGATGCTATTTATTTATTCAAATTTATCAAGGGAAGTTGGTCACTGCACACACACACACAAAATCTCCTAAATCTACATTAGCTGGAATATTTTTGCCTGATTTTCTCCCAAATCTTTTTGAAAATACACCTCTTTGTTTGTTAGCCTGTTGGCAACAATGGTTAATGGTTTTGGTTCGAGTACTGGTGTTTCCATTTCTTCTAGGAAAAGATAGTGATGATAGTGCCAATGTGTTTTGGCTGTAGACTGTAGTAACACTTCCTTTCCTTGTAAGCACAAGGTAAAGGGTAAAGTTGTGTGTTCAAAACCTAGGTGCGAAACTTACACACAGATTTCATATTTTTGCTTTCAATATTAGAGTTATAATTTTGGATTATATTTGCTTGGTATTAATTTTTAGGCAAGGGCTGCGCTTTTATAAAACTTGAATGATTTTGCGTTTTTGCAGCTGCATAATGCATCTCATACTTAGTAAATTGCAGCCAATTTTAATCTATTTATCTTTTTTAACGTTCTAATATGCTGTCAAAATATTGTTTTTGCTGAAAAGGCTTAGAGAAAAAGACCCTTTGCTAGAATTTTGCCAATTCAGGTTAACAAGAAACAGCTAAAAGTAATCTGCCAAAGATTTTCAATTAAAGCTGTACCTGGTAGATTTGCAGTCAGTCACCCTTACCAGGTGTCTTAGCTCCACCCCTGAAATTGAAAACATTGCAATTCTTCGTGATCTTGTGGCTTCTCTTCCTAAATTTTATTTTTATCCCTTTTGATCATTACATATCTTCCAGACTTAGTTTTTAGTTATCCTAATTTTCTTTTTCAAGTTGACTTCTGGTATTTCTTGCAAGCCCTTCAGTATCTTTGTTATCATCAAAGATTGGTTGTTATCCACAAATAAAATATTTCTCTACTGTCACGGGTTCTGACAAAGAAACGAAATATGTTGTCGTGGGTGAAAAGGCAAAGGCTCAATTCATACGTGACTCCAGGAAGCACATTGATATATCCATAACTGAGTTGCAGAAGAATCCTCTAAATTATACACAGGTAAGTCTTTTTCATTTCTTGCCTCCAAATATTGTAGGAGAAGCAACTTTTTTCTTGTTTGTTTGAATACATGTGCATGTGAAATTCAAAAGGATTTTCTAATTTTAACAAATATATTGAAAGCTGGAAGTTATCTATCAATGAAATGAAGTGGTGAATGCTAGAAGTGTGGTTAAAGATCCGTTCATCTGGTCAACAAGGTTTTTCTGGCTTTAGGTCATGTAATGTGAGGCCTTCTGAATGCTAGTTTAATTTAAATTAAAGCATTATCAGATTTTGAGGTCTTCATTAAGCCGTTGACTTAAGCTTATGCTTATCCTCTTTAGTTCATGCCAATTTTGTTAGCTGATCCGTTAAATGGCCAGCCATGACATGTGAATTCAGAAAGGCTTATGTTGTTGTAAATAATATATTGAGCTCCAAGTTATGTATCAAAGAAAATGAAATAATGAATGTTCGAAGTGCGATTAAGATCTGTTCAATTGGCTCTTACAATGTGAGGCCTTCTGAATGCCAGTTTAATTTAAATTAAAGCGTTATCAGATTTTGATATCTTTGTTGAGCCTTTGGCTTAAGCTAATCTTCTTTCATTAATGCTGATTTTGTTTGCAAATCCTTTACATGGCCAGGTCAATAATTTGTGATTGCAATAAGACCTTGCCCAATTTTGATGATTTGTTTTTTGCTTATTTGAAATAAATCCTATGGTATTTACAAATATGGAAGTCCTTATGTATATATATATTTTTTAAAAAGTGGAATGCTTTATATCATCAAATATGCAGTCACTTTTGCTCATGTTCCATTCAAATTGTTCTCCTTTCAGGTCTCTGTTCTGGCAGATGACATTTTAAAGAATGTGGAGTATGATGCTTTGAGGGTTGTCTTCAACAAGTTCCATTCAGTTGTCTCATTTATTCCAACAACTGTATTATCTCCTGAGGTGATGAAAATGCTTCATTCTAATAAATTTGCAGTAAAATTTTTTTAGCTTTCCTTGTTTTGCTTTTGGATTTAAAATGTTATGTGATGCTATGCTTATGTAGATTGTGGAAAGAGAGGCTGAATCTGGGGGAAAGCTTGGTGACCTAGACTCTTATGAGATTGAAGGTGGGGAGACAAAATCGGAAGTACTCCAAAATAGAGTTCCAATTTTCCTTGTGTAAGTTTTCTTTGAGGCTTAAAATATTTCAATTTTTGAACAGTACTTTTAGATGGGACTGGGCTTACTGTTTTCTGTAACAATGAAATTGTCTTGTTACTCTTGAATGAACTACAAATCTAAACAGTTGATGTGTAAAGGCTTAATGTATAGAAATTTGAGCATGCCTAGGAGTTGATACTGTCGACCAAGTTTCTAGAATTATCTGATATGTTAATAATTTGTTTAGTAGTACTGTAGTAGTTCCAATCCAATATTTCTTGCTGGACCTGGCAGCAACTAGAATTGAGACCCATCACCTTTTTTATTTTTATGGTTGGAGTTATTAGTAAGTTACACATGCACCCAGTGGGACTTGAATTCGCAACCTCATCCTCCACCCATTCTTAGATAGGAGACTTACGATTTGAGCCAAAGTTTGTTGGCTTGAGATCCATCACTTTTTGAAATGACTGTAGTGTGACTTTTGTTCTAAACTCTTGATGGATAAAAAGTTTAACGTCCACATTTTGTGTTCCAATAATTGTCTAAATGCTGCAGATGTTGCTGGTAACATTTAGTTTCACTTTTTTGCTTTATTGGATGTTTTAACATTTGCTAGGCAGCAGGGCTATGCAATGAAGTCTGAGTCTCAATAACTAAGACGTTTATTGCTTCTCATTCCTGTAATGACTTCAAGTGATTTGTTGAAATTTTTTTTCCATATTCCCATCAGGTCCTGTTCAATGCGGTGTTGGAGAATGCTTGCAGTGAGCAAGGAGCAGGGATGTCTGCCATGGATAGCTCAAGCAGAAATGCTGGCGAGATGCTTGATCGTCTCACACTTACTTACAACAGGTCTCTCTCTCTCTCTCTCTTACTACAAAATAAAATTAATTTCACTTGGGATAAAGTGACTAAACATGAGTTTGAGAATAGTGACTTGGTCATTCATGATAGAACTCACCAATTGAATTATTATCTTTCAGTTATTTAGCAACTTGCACAATATGATACTCATCTACTTTTATTCATTGTGTTTCCATGACGACTGATCTTGATTGTTTGTGATAGAACTCGTCAAGCATCTATTACCACTGAATTGATTGAGGGCTAATTGCAGAACCCCACTTCTAGTTTTTTGATGGTGACGAAATAATGTCTAAGTGGGGGCTTTCCTTGAACTAATGAACTTCGTGTTGTCACCTGGGGGGAGATTTTTTTTTTTCTTTTTTGGCTAAGCTACTCTAATAATTACCCAGTGTCAATCTTTATACTGGGAATTAAAAAAAAGAAAGAAATCATATTTGTGATGGTTTTATTGATTTTGTATGAGTTTGTTGTGTCTTTCATTACAGTGTTTTTTCTTGTGCCTAGGGGTTAGGTTCAAGGACCTGTAAAGTATATACCTGTCCTAGAGTAAGGTCTATGGTATGTAATGGGTTTGATTCTTTTATTGGTTACTCTCTGTTAGATTTTTGGCTGAGTGAGTATGTATGATGTTTTATTGAACAGAAATAATGTTACAACAAAAGCTAATCTAGGGGGTCCAATCCAAACCATCTTCATCCTATAAGATGATCCCAAAATGGATGGATGAGATGTTGTAGCCCCCAGACAGCAGCACAAGAGTCCCAGGCAGCAATTAAATGGGCAATAGCCCATAGCATTATTTACAATCTGTGTATAAAATGAAGGTCCCAAAAAGAGAATTTAAGGGCTTGTTTGATGGTCTCTCTTTTCTTTTAGGCCTGTTTGATAGCAGTGGGTAAAATCAATTTCATAAAAAAAAAAAAAAAAAAAAAAATCTAAAGAAAAACTTCATAACAAATTTCTTCAATATCGGTTGAAAAACAATCCATATATAAATTCAGTCACATTACTATATTTTAAATAATGCATGTGATGTGGATGATTTTATAGAATTGTAAATTACAGCATAGTGTCAAGGGTGTTTGGTCCAGTGATTTGAGTTTTCATCTTTTAAGCATTATTTTCAAAATCTGTGAAGATTATTTTTTATTTTTTTGAAAATTTCAAAATGGCGATTTGTGGTTTTGTTCTCTATTTTTACAACTACGAGGGCAAACATGTAATTACAATTGATCCTTAATTGGAACTCATGTTGAGTAAATGTCAATAATTTGCATTCATTATAATTTGAGATTACTATATTTTTCAATCACAAAAAAAAAAAAAAATCCTAAGAAATAATTTTTCATTAGTATTGAGTTAAAATCCATATATATATATATATATATATTATCAGTATTGATAATAAAAAAGAATAAATATGAAGTTCATGAATAGATATGGAGTTGAACTCCATATTTATTCATTCTTATTATTAGTAATGAATTTAGTCCCATATTTGTGGGCATATCTAAACTTTTTTGTTTTTGTTTTTGTTTTTAGTGAAGTATAGAAAAAAAATACTTCATTTTTAAATGATTCATTTATCCAAACTTTTATTTACACATCTATCCTCAATTGTTTCTTATATTTTTTTAAGAGAAAATTCTGATTTATTGATGAGAGTTATCTACTTATCTTCAATCCTAAAATTTAGCCCCTTACTACACATTCATATATTATAGGAGCTAGAAAGAAAGTTATTTTCTCTTGTTTGTTTGAATATATAAGTGCATGTGAATTCAAATGGGTTATTACTTCGAGCTTTCAATATATTAGTTACAGCATGATAATCCTTTTGAATATACATGCACATATATTCAAATAAATAAGAAAAATAGATCTTTCTTCTCCTATATTAAATGAAAGGGACAAACATGAGTAAAATTCATAATAGTGTTCTTCTGCAACTCAAATATATATCCTTCTTGCAGTCATGTATTAGTTGAGCCTTTGCATTTTCTCCCAAAAAAAACATATCTCAAGACACTAATTAACTAGTAACTTGAGTGTAATTCTAAGAATTTTCTTCAAGAAGTTTTGATGGAAGTAATTAACTTATATATTGGGCCAAATAGAAAAAGGAATAGCATAACTTTTTTTTTTTTTTTTTTAATTATAGTTTTTGCTCTTTTTCCTTGTTTTGCTTTTGGATTAATTAAAATGTCATGTGATGCTGTGCTTTTGTAGATTAATCGAGGCTAAAGAAGTACGCTAGGTAGAAGTGCAATGCAACTTCGAAGTCAGAATCTCAGAAACTAACAATATTGATCATTTGATCTATTGGTGTTGATCGGAGAAACTTATTATTATAATGAGTGTTGGTGGTAATATAGCCAAAGAGAAATTGTTTTTATAGGTTTTTTTAATTTCTTTTTTCTTCTAAAAGTTTTTTTTAGAAAATCTTTCCAAGCACATTTTTAATTTAAGAACATCATAAAAATTTCAATCACAAAAACAATTTTAGAGCAATTTTTGGAATCAGTACAAACACCCCTGAATTTTCTGCACAAATATTTTACGTGATGAAACATGATAATGATTATACGATGTTCAAATTAGGCTTTCACACAATATGCACGATGAATACTTAATCTGGGCGATATGTTTAGGAACCAAATTTGAATGAATCAACATGAAATGGTCACATGTTAAAATCTGAATATTGAACAAATGATAAACATGAAATTATATATGATAAAAATCTGATTTTTGATGGCATGCTCATTATAATGAGCATGCCATCAAAAATCAGATTTTTATCATATGATCACATGAATGCTAGTGTGATGAGTGTGTATATACATATGTTTTGGTTATGACAATGACATGTCGTCTGGATGAATTATATACTGCATGAAATGAAAAATGGTTATTAACTCCTAGATCGAATACCATATCTCAAAAAAAAAAAAAAAAAAAACAAACAAACACCTAGAAGACCGACTTAAGTCGGGTGAAAAGGATATCTAACACCTTCCCATTTGGGAATTTAATCTCTAAACTTAGATCAATGGTTCTAGACAAGTGTGTTATTAGATATAGTTTTTCATTTTTTAAAATGTAACTAGGAACTAAGGTCATGTACATTTTTCTTAGATTGTAACTAGGAAATAAAGTCTTGTAACTTCTATTTCTTGTTCTAGCTAGTAATGTAATATGATTTTTTTTTTTAATGAAATAAAATTGTGTATCAATATTTTCTTTTGGTTTTCTTGTTTTTGTTCCATAATAAAACTAGTGATGGCTTCGTTAATATGTAAAATTTTCGATCTGGGAGAGGGGGGCTGTTATATTGACGTTAAGGTCATCGTCTTGAAACTTACCTCAAACATTCACCCGGATTGTGATTTTTCACTAGTGGCGATCCATTGTAGCCCCTTAGATTATGATCGTAGCTACTGCTATATTTAACATTGTTACTATATATATATATATATATATATATATAATGAAATGTGATTATATGAGAGTAAAAACAAAAACAAAAAATTTAGTGAGACTTTTTATTTTTTTGAGAAATTTTTAGTGACTCGTTATACCATATTAATTAATTATTAGAGGTGTCATTCTGATCACCTTAAAAAACATGGATATTGAAGAATTCTCCCACGCAATTTCTGTACCTTACCGGATTAAAAAAATCTATTAATAAAGTACCTTATAAGAAATCTAAAAGATCTGAATCCGTACCTTACCTTATATTTGTAATTAGTTGTTCAATAAAATATAAATCCTTTTAGTTAATTTTGGTTGGCACAGAATATCTTTGCAGAGTAGAGAGAGAATTGGAATAATAAAATTATTATTATTAGTTTTTTTTTTCTTTTGTAGTGATTGTATTTTTTTTTTTGAGAAAGTTTGTAGTGATTGTTGGTTGTTAGGATTGAAATTCTAGACATACTATGTATCAATGAATATCACTTTACAACTTGAGTTCTCGTACCGATAAAATCACACAATATTTTCAAAATAAATTGATATAAATCCACCATAAGGTATAATAAAATAAAATGGGGCACAAAAGGAAATTAGATTGAGTGCACTACCATTCCATTTGAGAATTGAAGTATAAAATGTAATAAATTAAAATACATATCACCTATAATTCAAAATGAGATTGTTGTGATTTGTGAATTTTTCTTTTAGATTTTTTTATAACTTAATTTGCCTATGAACATATCAAAACTCACATCTAATTTTACAATATATTTAAGTGTCAACTTGTGATTAAATTGCACTCTTTACATATATATCATATATGGGACCACTATAAAGGAAGAATTTAGGTGCACCAATCACATTCACAATGTAACATTAATTTCTTTAGGACATTCTCTCCCTCTCCTCGTGTGTGTGTTAAAATACTTAATATCTTCTCAAAAAAAAAAAAAAAGTGACATTTCTTATAATCGATTTAGGTACTCTCTAATTTTGGGTACTCTCTAATTTTTTCAACTTAAATGGTGGATGAAGAGCGAGTTCCAATTCATTCAATTGATAATAATTTCTTATAGTCAAATAAAAGATTTAGGATTCGATCCATATTTATATCAAAAACTAATCGATATAAAGAATAATCATATGGAGTTGCAGTATGTTTTGGTGGAAGAAAATTAAAGGGTGACATATTTACAGAACACGTGTCAAAAAAGGGGACGTGTTGGTTTTGTGGGCAGACAATAGTGGGAGAGAAACCGAAGCTCTCTCCCGTGCATGAACATATACAATCACATGTACAAAACCTTCTCAGCTTCTCAGAGTACACGCTCAGCCCTATAAATATATATATAAATATATATATATATATATATATAAATATATAAGTGCAACACCTACTATTATTCTGACCTGTTCTCTGTTAACAAGCATTTCTGATCTCATCTCATCTCATCTCATCTGCAACACAACGTTTGCTCCTACTTTCTAGGGTTCTTCACAGAGCGAAATGGCCATGGCTGCGCTCCGACGAGAGGGGAGGCGTTTCGTCCCTCTGATCTCTCCTCAACCGATCTCCGCCGTCCAATCCTCTCTCATCTCTCAGTTCGTACTTTCATCTCCTCTCTCTCTCTCTCTCTCTCTCTCTCGTCTTTATCTTCTTCTGTTTGGTTGATGATGAGAAATGATTATAGAAAAAAAAAAAAATGAAACGTTATCGAAAATTGTGTTGAATAAATTGTTCTAGCTAGGTTTTATTAATCTCTAGCTGATTAGTGTGACAGTGCTTAGTAGTATTTGTATTTTATCTGCTGTTTGGTTGATGAGAAAACTTGGGAAATGCAAAAGGAAATTATTCTAAATGAATTATTTATTTATTTTTGGCTGTAATGGTGCTGAGAAATTAAAATTTATACAAACTTGAAGAAATTATAAATCGCAATGAAAACACATTCTTAAAGGTATGTTTGGAACGGAGGAAGAGGGGATAGGAAAGTGACTGGAATATTTACTATTCCACCCAAACATAGGGTTAAGAAAAGAAATCACAAAGATTTGAAATAGATTTTATGCTTTATTTTGTTTTTGTGTCATTAGAATTGACACCTCCTGTACCCTTTAGCCAATAAGGGTGAATGCCCCTAGATTAACCAGTAATTGGTTAAAATAAGTAGAGTGGATAGAGTTAGCTGTTCTTAAGTTTTACTGGTTAGAGGCAAGTTCAAATGATTCTTCTTTAGAAATGTTTCCTACATTATAAAAAAGAAAAAAGGATTGACGCCTCTATTCAATTACTCTAATTTGTATTTAGTAGCATTATAACTATTTTCTTGGAGCCCTACCAATTAATGGATCATGTATTTGAATTTTAGCTAGCAAAATTAAACATTTTTATTTGGAGAAGTTTGAAATTTTGGTACACTTTAGAAATATGTGTAATTTCATCGGACTTGGGAATACCTATATCGAGAATTTTTGGAGTTAATGAATAATATAGTTTCATAATTTTTATATTTATTGTCTAATTGCTCCATATCTGCTTTTATAAAATTATTGCATTTCTTTTTTGCTTTGGAAGTACTAAATTATTTGGCTTGGGTGGGCAGAGAACAGGCCCCTCTGGGAGTGCGCTCAATTTCAACTCAAATTGGTAAGAATTACTTTCATCATGTAGTTCAGATTTGCATTCTGCTGCCTTTTGGTCACCATTGTTCAGATATGAGATTGTTGATGTTGTTGCCACTTTTTACGTACAGTCAGAAACCGGATGAAGAGTGTGAAGAATATCCAGAAAATTACAAAAGCAATGAAAATGGTTGCAGCCTCAAAACTTAGAGCTATTCAAATTAAAGCTGAAAACTCTCGTGGCATATGGCAGCCATTTACTGCTCTTCTTGGTGACAATCCCAGTATGTGTCTTAAATAACCTTTATTCTTCATGTGTGCTAGCTGCTCAATTACTGGTTTATTTATTTATTTTTATTATTATATATATATATATATATATTTATATCAAACGTAAAGTTTGCAATAGATTGCAAACTGTTGTTTAGAATGCTATTACAAACTACAGCTTGACACATTATGATGCTGTTGTTTGACACATTATCAAATCAAGTGCTGGGTTTTTTTCATTTTAAAGATCAACTACTAAAATACTTTTGTTTGATACATATTGGTCAACATTCCCCTTGGTAGAAATGGAATTTACTGAAAGTAGGTCACTGATGCCCTTAGTAGCACACCAGTTTTCCATGTTCTGATTTTTTAAATTTTTGAAAAGTAAGTTTGGCCCTGAGGAGGATTGGAGAAGGGAAGAATTGAACTTGTGACCTCTGCTTCATTTGTTGTGGTTCTAGCTGATTGTGCTACCCCTTGGGGTTTTCCAATGTTCTGATCTTTTGAAATGGTGTTGTTCATTATATTTGTTTCTTTGCTACAGCTGATTTTTTATCAGTTGTAGCAAAGAAAAAGAAAGAAACTTCATAGAAGTCGAAATGTGAAGAAATAGGTATGCCTAGATCCTTTAGTCTATAGATAAAGAAAGGGTATCTAATTGATAGAAAAAGCACCATAAAGATCAATTAGTGAGCTTTTGCTTCAATACAATAAGAATTGCTTACTTATGTCACGATAGGAGATAAAAGTTAGGTTTTGAATGAGAGAAAAAAGTGAGGAATCCTCTTTTCAACCCTGACAATATTTGCACAATTTTCTTCTGAAATGCTTTACATTTTGATATTAGAATCTATTGCAATGAAAATGTGTGAAAATAATTTATTTCTTCAAGGATAATGGATTTATTTATTCAAATTTATCAATAGAAGTTGGTCACTACACACACACACACACAGAAATTCTCAAGTCTACATTAGCTAAGATATCTATGCTTGATCTTCTCCAAATCTTTTAAAAAATACACCACTTTCTTTGTTAGCCCGTTGGGCAAAAATGGTTAATGGTTTTGGTTCATAGGTTGGGTTTGAGTACTAGTACTCCATCCCTTCTTTTAATAGATAGTGATGGTAGTGCTAATGAGCCAAGAACCTTGTAATTCGACTGGCATCTCCTGGTGTTTCCAACAGAGACATCTAGTGTTCAAATTCCCCCTCTCCATTATAACTATTAAAACATTCAATAAATAGTTGCACTAATTAAAAAAAAAATATAGTGCCAATGAGTTTTGGCTCTAGTAACACCTCCATCCCTAGTAAGAATGAGGTAAAGGGTGAAGTTGTGAGTTCAAAGCCTAGGTGCATAACTTACAAGCACAGGTTTCATATTTTTGCTTTCAATAATTGAGTTAGAATTTTAGGTTTTGTTTGCTTGGTTTAATTTTTTGTGCAAGGGGCATGCTTTTCTAAGCCTTGAAAGATTTTTTGTTTTTTTATTTTTATTTCTTTTTTCGGCTGCATAATGCATCACATACTTTGGAAATTGCAGCAATTTTTTAATGTATTTGTCCTTTTTAATGTTCAAGCACGCTTTTGAAAATTTTTGCTGAAAATGCTTAGATGAGAGATTGAAAAAGACCTTTTGCTAGAATTTGGCCAATTCAGGCTGACAAGAAAGTGCTAAAATACTTTGCTCACAGATTTTTAATTAAAGCTGTACTTGGTAGATTTACAGTCACCCTTACCAGAAGTCTTTCCTCCGCCCTTGAAATTGTAAAACATTGCAATTCTTCTTTAGAATGATGTTTCTTATATGTTCATTTTGTGACTTCTCTTTCTATTTTTTATTTTTCATCCCTTTTGACCAATACATATCTTCCATTCTTGATTTTAGTTGCCCTCATTGTCTTTCCTTGTGTTGCAATCCTAGGTGTTGACGTCAAGAAGAATGTGATCATTACAGTTTCTTCAGATAAAGGCCTATGCGGTGGGATTAACTCTACTTCTGTTAAGATGAGCAAGGCACTGCAAAAGTTGACTTCTGGTATTTTTTGCAAGCCAATTCCTTATCATCAAATAATATTGGTTGTTATCTACAATAACATATTTTTCTAATGCCACAGGTCCTGAAAAACAAAGTACGTATGTTATTTTAGGAGAAAAGGCCAAAGCGCAATTCATACGTGACTCAAAAAATAATATTGAATTATGCATCACAGAATTGCAAAGAAATCCATTAAATTATACACAGGTTAGTCTCTTTTGTTTCTTGGTACCATATATTATAGGAGGAGAAAGTTTTTTATTGTTTGTTTGAATATATGTGATTGTGAATTCAAAATTAATATCTTGTTGTAAGTCATCTATTGAAAGCTCAAAGTTATCTATCAAAGAAAATGTAGTGAATGCTAGGAGTGCCGTTAAGATCTATTCATCTGGTGATTCTGGTCAACAAGGTTTTTCTGGCTTTAGGTCTTGTAATGTGAGGCCTTATGAATACCAGTTTAATTTACATTAAAGCATTATCAGATTTCAATGTCTTCATTAAGGCTTTGACTTAAGCTCATGTTTTTCCTCTTTATTTTTTACCGAATTTTTTTGCTGATCCATTAAATGCCTAGCCACGACATGAGAATTCAAAAAGCCTCACATCATTGTAAGTAATATATTGAAAGCTCCAAGTTTTTTTTTTTTTTGATAAGTAAAAAAAAAATTTATTCAAAGACATAATAATGTGTCACTCAGATATACAAGAAGTATACAGCAGGGGACCAAAACAATCAAATACATAAAGTACAAGCATCCATCAAATCATAGACTGAAAAAATAGAATGACTTCCTATGATAAACATCCACTCCGATAGAGTTATAAAGAAGAAAAGTTTTAAATCGGCTATATTCCTTTCAGAATCTTCAAAACACCTGTTGTTTCTCTCCCTCCAAATGCATCATATCAAACAATGAGGGACAGCCATCCAAATAACACCATTACGATGATGACCAAAATTTCCTTGCCAACATGCAAGGAGCTCAACCACAGTATTTGGCATCGCTAATAGATACCAAACTAGGTGAACACCATAGACCACAACTCAAAAACAATAGGACAATGTAGTAAAAGTTATCTAAGAAATGAAATAATGAATGCTCGGAATGCGGTGAAGATCTGTTCATCTTGCTGACAAGGTTTCTTGTAGGTTTTGGTTTATTATGTCAGGCCTTCTGAATGCCAGTTCAATTTAAATTAAAGCATTATTGGATTTCGATGTATTCAATGAGCCTTTGGCTTAAGCTTGTCCTCTTTAGTTCATACTGAGTTTGATTGATAATCTGTTGCAGTGAGTTTTTACTTGCAATAAGGTCTCCCCTAATTTTGATGATTTGTTTTCTACTTATGAAAAATCCTATGGTATCTACAGATACGGAATTCCCCTATTAAGGAAAAAAGTAGAAGTCTTTATATCTTCGAACATGCAATCACTTTTTCTAATTCTCCTTTCAAATTGTTGCCCTTTTAGGTCTCTGTTCTGGCAGATGACATTTTAAAGAATGTGGAGTATGATGCTTTGAGGATTGTCTTCAACAAGTTCCATTCAGTTGTCTCATTTCCTCCCACAGTGGCAACCGTTTTATCTCCTGAGGTGATGGGGATGCTTCATTTTAATAAATGTTCATTTAAAAAAAAAATCAATTCCCTTATTTTACTTTTGGTTTTAAAACACTGTGTTTATGTGGATGTTATGCTTATGTAGACTGTGGAGAGAGAGTCTGAATCTGGGGGAAATCTTGGTGAGCTAGATTCTTATGAGATTGAAGGTGGGGAAACCAAGGGAGAAATACTACAAAACCTGGCAGAGTTCCAATTTTCTTGTGTAAGTTTTCTTTCAGGCTGAAAGTATTTCTATTTCTTAACAATAGCTGTCAGTTGGGATTGTGTTTATTGTTTTCTTTAACAATCAAATTGTCTTGTATGAACTAAGAATCTAAACAGTTGATGTGTAAAGTCTTAATGACTAATTCCGCAAATTTAAGCATGCCTAGTAGTTGATGCTGTCAACCAAGCTTCTGGAATTATCTGATATTTTGATAATTTGCTGAGTAGTAGTTCCAAGCCAATATTTCTTGCTGAAGCTGGCAGTAACTGAAATTGAGACCCATTATTATTATTCTTAGTTTTGGGTTGTAGTTATTGGTAAGTTACACATGCACCAAGTGGATTTTGAATCCAGTTTATCCTCCACCCATTCTTATGGGAGGAGAGATCACTGACTTGAGACCCATCACTTTTTGAAATAGCTGTAGTGTGACTTTGATTTTAAACGCTTGCTAGACAAGAAATTTAATATATATGGTTTTGTGTTCCAACATTTGTTTAAATGCTGTAGATGTTGCTGGAAAGGTTTAGTTTCATCTTTTGTTTCTTTGGATGTCATTAATATTTGATAGGCAGCTGTGCTATGCAACTTTGAAGTCAGTACCAATAATTAAGATGCTTATTGCCTCTCATTTCTGTAATGATTTTAATTGATTTGTTGAAAAAAATATGTCCATTTTCCCCCCAGGTCATGTTCAATGCTGTGTTGGAGAATGCTTGCAGTGAGCAAGGAGCAAGGATGTCTGCCATGGATAGCTCAAGCAGAAATGCTGGCGAGATGCTTGATCGTCTTACACTTACTTACAACAGGTCTCTCTCTCTCTCTCTCAAACACTCACACACACACAAAATAAAATTGCCTTAACTTGGGATAAAGTGATTAAGCATGAGTGTGTGAACAATGATGTGGTCATTCATAATGGAACTCACCAATTGAATTATTTTCTTTCAATTTTGGCAACTCTTGTTAGTTAATATAATACTCGTCTACTTTTATTTTTTGTTATTTCTGTCTCCATCATGACTGATCTCTGTTGTTCATCTGATTGTTTATGATAGAACTCGTCAAGCATCTATTACCACTGAATTGATCGAGATTATATCTGGAGCATCAGCACTTAAGGGCTAATTGCAGACAGCCAACTTCTTGTTTATCCAATGGTGACGAAATAATGTAGCTATCCTAGAACTTCATGTCGCCACTTTTGGGGATTTTTTTTTTTTTTTTTATAAATTTTTTTGGTTCAGCTGGGCTTACCTCTATAATAATCAGATTATAGATTTGGCAATGATGCCTCCATCTGTGCAAGAAAAAGTATATATTATTTAGGAACACAATTAATTTCTCAGTAAATTTTTATTATTATTTAGTTCTTTTTAAATTATAAGTGCTTTGTGTTTTTGTTAGACTACATATCAAAGGGGTTTAAAACTTTGTGAGCACCCTAATAATTACCCAGTGTCAATCTTCGTGCTGGGAATTAACAATCCTATTTGTGATGATTTTAATGGATTTTTCTGATTTTTTTTTCCTATTAACTTGTGTGCCTTAAAATTCCTCTTTAATTTTAATGACTATGGTTTGGGGACTTGTTTTTCATTTGGTTTGTTTTGTTATCTCACCGACGGGTCTACACAATGAGAGAAAGGTACTGCATGTAGCGGATACATAAGATACCACCTCCTTAGAATAAGGCTCAAAGAGAATGTCTCATGTTCTTCAGAAATGTTATATATAACCTGTTACACATAATAAGAACTCTATGTCCTTTAGTTTTAGGTCAATGGCATGAGTCTATTCTTTGATTGGTAGCCTGGGTCCTAAATGGACAACGATGTTTCACAATTATTTTATATTTTCAATTTGATGATTAGGTGCTACAAGTCAACTTTTGAGGAGTTAAGCAATTTTTTTCGAGTTATGTAAAATGCATTTTCTGAAGAATGAGTTTTGCATTTACGATGCATTGTAACCAAAATTAGAATCTTCAAAACTAGATGATTCCTATATTTCTTATCTGCCCTTGTACCACCTGCAAGCTGCAACTCTCAAATTAGAGCATCTTGTTATTTTAAAATGTTAACTGAAAAAATCCTTCTGGTTGAAAAGCTGCATGGGCTTGTCTTATAGACACAAAAGCAGCATGAGAGAGAGAGAGAGCATCATATTATGATAATATACAATTCAATCTTAAGGGCTTTTTATGGCCTTGTCATTGGTAGAATTGGTACAACACCCATTAGGGTGGTTATGAAAACATTTAATAGTTCTCCTTGTGAAATACAAATCTAGTAGAGGTTTTGGTGGAGAATTTGATGCATAACCTTTCCAACTCTCTTGCTAAAGCTGATGGCCCACAGTAGAAAACCCCTATCCAAGAAAATTCACATTTTCAGTATTCACTATTCAGCTATCAGGACAAAATCCTAGAAATATCTTTTTGGAAGAGTTGATGACCAACTTGATGGGAATTATGATCTAGACCCTCTGTTAAAGAGGTTAAATTAAGATGTACTCTTTTTTAATTACATCTTACCAATCTTTGTTCCTCTGTGTTGAAGAGCCAATTTTGAGAAAATGTTAAACCAGTTTGGTCGGGCAAAATGTGTGTGTCCCTGAAAAGTCCAAATTGATGAAAATAATATTATTAATTCAAATAGGTTTTCCTAATCAATATAAATGTACATTAAAAAGTACAAGTTACTGTGGTTGGTGTCTGAATATTCTAATCAGGTGCCATGGCACAAACTGTTTGGTGTGTCTTTCCAAGGAGTAGTTGAGAATCTTAAAAAAAAGGGGATCTTTCAAGTTAGAATTAATTTTCAAGCAGGTAGGATATTTCTTTATATATATATATAAACAAAGTCAATTGTTAAAAAACTTAAAATAAGTGGGAGAGTAGTGATTTAAACCTTGGTTTTTATAAAAAATGACTAAATAATGTCATTGATCTACAAAATTGTTAATAAGTTGATGTAGTTAACATGCATGCATTAGAGAAAAGTTGAGAATGTTAACAATGGCACTAATTGTATGGTTTCTCTCTAGGCAGGTGTTGGGAATCTTTAATAAAAAAATATGGGATCTTTCAAGTTGGAATTAGTTTCAAGCAGGTAGGGTGTTTCTTAATATATAAAATAAAAAGAAAAGGATAATAAACAAAGTCAATTGTCAAAATAAGTGGGAGAGTGGTGATTTAAACATTGGTTCTTATAAAAAGACCATACAATGTCATCGAGCTACAAAGTTGTTAATAACTTGATGTAGTTAACAATGCACCAAAGAAAAGTATCTAATGAGAATTTGTAGAACTTCACTAATGATTATGTTGGCTAAACTTACTAGCAAAAATGTTTTGGATAAATAAGAAATCTTACCAGAGTCCCGGAGAGAAAGTCAATTCCATTCTTAGCATGATACAAGGCTTGAATTGCGCTTATTAATGCTGATCGCACATCTCCTTCTTGATGCACATTTGTTAGGAAGTTATGCATCTCTATAACGGACTACATGGCCATTAGTGAAATTAGAGTGATCAAAATATTTTATTTTATGAATTTGACAATGTATAGAGCGTCGTATCATTCAAAATTTTAAATGACGTGACTCTGAATATATCTTTAAATTTGTGAAACTCATATTTAATCTGTACCATGAAAATAAATCCATTTTGATGATAGATATTGAAGATTGGCATGTACCTGCTGTTGGTTTGAATTTGATATCTCCTTCATGACATCTCTAAACCAGTCAAAGGAGCTTTGTTCTCTTGTAATCCAATAAAGATAAGATTTTAATGGACCTTTTTTTATGCTACAGTCTCCGCAACCAGTCTTTTAAGGTGCACAACATAAATTTATCAGTGACCGAAAGATGGAAGTAGCAAATGAATTTTTCAAGCACATAAAACATATTGATCCAAATGCAAAACTTACATGATCAAAATGTGCCTTTGGATTACTGTTAGCAACATCTTTGAGGATGCTCATAAAAGGTGTGGCTCCTATGCCAAGGCCAATTAGCACGACAATATCATATTTGACATGGTCTTGAGAAGCAGCACCATAGGGTCCATCTATGTATATTCTTGGGCACTCCTTTGGCCCAGATAATTTAGCCTACAAACTCGAAAGTAATGGAACATTTATGAAATTGTTGTTGCAACCTTGTATAGAAATAATTCCATCCCTTCTCTTCAATCATTACCTCTTGGAAGAGGTTGTATATATGATAACTCCAATCTCCAAGAGTTCTAATATGCACACTTAGGTACTCATCTTCTGGTCCTGAAGTTAAAGAGAATGGATGCCTGAAAAGAAAATGAAGATAGAAGAGAAGTGTACCAAATTGTGACATTACTTTGGTGCTCCAAAGTTGGAAGAGGTTGGGCAGTGTAAACAAGCAAATAACATAAATTATTGCACTTCATAATGTAAGGTCAGTAATGGTTCAATGGCTAGGGGCTATCCAAACTCGACCTAAATTTGTTGACAAATAGAATAAAAAGTCTAAAAAGAAAAACAATAAGATGAATTGTGTAAAATTACCATTCAAAAGGTGAAATGTGAGGGCATTGAATGAATATGTACATGCCACTACGGTACTTAAAACCTTCTGGTTTTTGCAATTTGAGGGACAAAACTTTTCCTGGATAAATACTTGCCTGCATATGTATAATAAAAAGAAAAAAAATAAACACAACATAATGGTGATTATTATGCAGTTGTCATTAAAGCAGAAATAAGTCATTGCAGATTGCATTGAACAGTTGCCAAAATTATGAACTTTTGTACCAAATTTTCTTCCAAACAGGACAACGATATATACCTTCAAAATTTCCACTTCATACAACCCTGATCTTATGGCTCGAAAGATTCGCTCACCAACATATAATAAAACGGGAATGGCTATGTACATCCACGTCTACGTAAGTATAGATTCTTAACATTAGTACTATTAATTTAAATTATAATGCCAAAAAAAAAAAAAAAAACCATTGCAACAAAATAGTAAAAATTCAATATATTTTATCATTTACACGATACATGATATATAAATCTGATTGTCTTGTGATTGCCTTAAAAATAATCCTATCCATTTCTAGTGAAATAATGAAAGGCAATTTCACCGTTAAGATTTTGTTTTTTATGGAGATGGGTTAGTTCCAATGTTCCAGTATATTAGAGCCAACATGATATAGATACTAGATACGTGGCAAATTACAGTACATTGGAGCCGGCATGATGTAGACACGTGGCTAATTCCAATGCATTGAAGCCGACACGATGCAGTTCTAATGCATTGGAGCTAACCCTTACCCATTTTTTTATATCTAACAAAGTATATTATTCCTAGTTAAAACTTTAGAACATAGTGCTTAATCCATGACTAAATATCGTAAATGATAATGATATAGGCTTACCGTTTTTTCATTTAGTTTGTCGGTTAGGAAGAGGAACAAGGAGTGAATAATGAGCAATGCATAGACAATAATGAACAAGTGGTGCGAGTACCAAAAGGTGTTATATCCAGTGACCCTTCGGACAGACCTTGGTAGTGAAGGTGATTGGCGTCTTGGCCACTTTGTTGCTAGTGAAAATGCGATTGTCATTAATATGACCATTGCAATTCCTGTTGCCACCTCTGTAGTGCACAATATCTCAATGTATGATGGTTGATGGTACCCAAATCCAGCAGCTATTGTTTGCCGGAACAGTGTATGGTCTGATTCACTGATTCTTGGGAAATCACAAGCAAGGTGTGTACCCCCATGTAGGATCACACCTATTACTATCGCTCCTGCAATCATCTACACCAAAAAGTTTCTTGTTAATATACTCTACAAAGTTGGTGTACAATGCAGTTTTTGGTTATCAATTTTATCTTAATTTCTCCATTTTATTCAAATTTCTAGTTGTTTTTCTTTAGAACTTTTTTCATCTCAGTTTCATGTAAAAAATAATTGTTCTAAATATAAAAAGTTCTGCTTCAATTTGGTTACCAATTTGGCATGCTAGCTGTATTAATTGTCAAGTCATGTGTATTATTCAATCATATATTTGTAAATTTGACATGCATTGCATAAAATATAAAGCATAACAAAATGTTATGGAGTCTATAGGATTATCAAACCTTAGCCTCATAAAATATTCATTCCCAACCAATTTCAAATATTCTTTTTAATAGATACGGGATCATTTGAATTTGAAATCTATAGTGTTTGTTCAATATTGATAATTATTCTTTATTATCATATTAAAATAACAACATATTTCTTTTTATTATAATTGAGAATATGGAATTCAAACTAGAATGTGTTTCTTTTTATTGTAGTTAGGATCAAACTAAATTTTTACTTGGAGTAAAAGATTTTACCAATCGAACTAACTTGAACTCACCAAATAGAAATGACTATTTATTTAAATGCCACATTACCTTGTGGAAGTTGATATTGTCGTTAAATGGAACAATGGAGCTGATCCACCGATGTTTGCGAAGCCATGTAATTGTGTTACGGCAAACAGGTAGGAGAATCAAAGCCATGTTGAATTTTAAAGTTTCCGCAGCACCCTTGGCAGTGGAGAGGCAATAGCCCATGATTTCAAAAGCTGCTCTATGACGGTATTGAATGAATTTCAAAGCAAAGAGAGCAAAGCACACAGTTAACCAAAGCAAAACAATCCATGCACGTCGCCAATAGGATCGAAATAGTACTTCGGCCTTTGACAATGGTTCTTGAAATGGGTCATTGTGATAATTGTGATAAGGAGAATGTGTGATTGATAATTGATTGTTTTGAATTGAGCCCCTTGATAAGTATACTTTAAAGAGAGTCTTGAATTGAGATAGCTGCAATATATAAAAAGTTGTGTATCAATTAGGTCAAATATAGTGATATTGTCTAGTTGGCAATCAATAGCATATAAAATCCCTAATATTGTGTGTATGTTACATTTAACTTCTTTTTTTGGAGAAAGAATGTTACATTTAACTTGGTTAAATATATTGCACTAAAAAAAATAATTAAAAAAAAAACTTAGCTACCAACCGATTTGATTCATTTGAAGCTTTCTTCTTCCAGCCTACCATGTGGCAATTGAAAAGATTATTAATATGTAATTTTTTTTAGAGTAAACGGCATATTAATATGTAATTTTAGTCCTATAATTTTGTTAATGATTTATATGACTTATTTAAGTAATACACATGAATAGTTTTATAAATTATCACATAATAAAATTAAAAAAGATAGCTCAAAAGCGGTTTTGAGACAAACTTTATTCTATCTTAATCCCAACTATTAGAATAGCTCAACATATCAATTAAGAGGTTATCTTAGATTATTAAGTTAAAGACTAAGAGTGAGGTTAAAATGGTACCTCAATGTAGCCAAGGTTTTCAGTGTCAAGCACTTCCATGATCAAAGTGGCATAGCATTCTGCTTCCTCGTGAGTCAAAGACAACTTATTGGTGGAAGCACTTAACAAAATAGTCTGTAGAATTGTCCAAATTTATATGAAACATGAACAGAAATTTATCGTCCCAAACTTTACATAAAGTCCAGCTTACTTAAAATTTTCTAAATAAACTAGATTAAAAAAAATAAAACAAAGAATATAAAAATATAATTTGGTGACAAACTGCTTTTCATGACATTACCTGCTTCATCTCCATCTTAGTAATTCTTCCATCCATGTCTCTATCACACCTGAAAAAATTACAAAGGAAAAAAAAAAAGGTCTTTCTTGTAAGATATTGTAAAAAGCCAAACTATTGAAATATTGTGAATAGAATCAAACTTGTTTTTTTTTATTATAAAATGTATAGATTACACAATGGAGAATTTGAATGAAAATTATTACATGTCAAAGAAAATTCGTATTCTTGAGTCGAAGAAGGGGTCCATCATGCGACACCAGAAACAGTGAAGCTCACATTTTGTGATATGAAATTTCCAGTCCCTTGTTCCTCTTAGTGCCCTTAATAGCTCATTAGCAAATTCGGGGGATTGATGCATCCCTTCCAAAGCGAAAAAAAAAAAAGAATAAGTTGAGTTAGTTCTTCAAGATAAAATACAAGCTGTTTGTATATGTTAAATTTTTTTTTTCAAAAATAAAATTTCTCTTTCAGAAATTCGAATTATAATATGAAGAAAAAAGAAAGAATCAAATAAAGAATGGAATAATATAATAGGAGAACATGCATGCTGGCGGTCTAGTGTAGTGGGTGCGTTACTTTGCCATTGGCAGCAATTAGCCAACCACAAGGCAAGCAAAGTTGAAAGTTTATATATATAAATATATATATATATATATTTATATATATGTATTACTATTTAATAATCAAGTTGGACTTTTTTCTTTCAACATTAATGGGAAAGTTCTGTATAGAGGCATTTATTCTCTCACATATATTTTTTCATCCACTTCTGACATATAGACATTTCAATATCAATTATATATACGTGTATAAAATAATGGATATAAATGAATGTAAAAAAAAATATTGAAAACAAAAGATGCTAAAAGCTTAAATTTATATGTCAACCCACGATTTATATGACTATATTCCTCTTCAAGACTTCAAAAAGTTACTTTTGGTACCACCGAGAGGGGTGGCCTAGTGGTCAAGGTGTGTGATCGCTGTCTTGAGGTCCCACGTTCGAACCCTAGCGGGGAGTGAGGTTGCCTCTTGCAGCTAACTCTTGATTTACTAGCTCTCTCGTGGGGTTAATTAGGGTGAAGTCTGTGGTCACCCCCGACTACAATAACTATAGCTCAATCCAACATTCTCTAGCAGGGGGTTCCCCTATGATCACGCCCAAGGGAGTGAGTTACAATGGTCGCCCCCTTTCTTGTTCATCAAAAAAAAAAAAAAGGACACTTTTGGAACAGCAATAGGTATAAAATGAAAGAAAAAAAAAAAAACCAAAAAACTTATAACCTAACTTCTGATTTACTAGCTCTTTTGTGGGGTTAGGGTGGGGTCTGTGGTCACCCCCGACCACAGTAACTATGACTCAATCCAACATTCTCTAGCGGAAGGTCCCCCTATGATCATGCTCAGGGGAGTGAGTCACAATAGTTGCCCCCTTCTTGTTCATTAAAAAAAAAAAAAAAAAGAACGTACTTTTGGAACAGCAATACGTATAAAATGAAAGAAAAAAAATTAACCAAAAAACTTATAACCTAATATGATATGAAAATAGTTAATGTCATTTTAACACCATAATAAATAAATATTTGAAGTAATATTTTTTTTCTTTTGTGATTGATAACGCATTAGTTTTGTAAAATTTATTGCACTTTTTTTCCACACAATTTCAGTAAGATCGGAATTCATTGCAATTGAATTTAGCTAAGAGAGATGATTTAAAATTATTACATAAATTTCCAAATATGATGTTTCTCACTCTCACCTATACAAATACCGAAATCTGACCATTTCATGAGCGGTTCAGGGCCACTATTCTGAGTGAAGGCGAGCTGATTGAATCTCTCCTCCACATTCTTCCACTCCATCCCACCGTTGCCCATGATGTCCATGAATCTCAGCCCTTCAATATTATCAATGGCTGACCCAGCAGCCATGGAGTACACCTCTCCATTTTCGAGCAACTGATCATCATCATGATTAGTCCCATGATCATATGGTGGTCTGGTTCCTTGAGGTTTTGTCTGAACAGTAGAGAAAGAAAGAGGAACAATAGTAACATTATAACAAGAAGCAGAAGATGTTGATGATGATGAAGAAGAAGATGAGGATGATAGTGAACGAGCTGAGATAGAGAGCTCTTGGTTGGGTTGGGACTTTACATGCGTCTCCATTGTTGGGTATCTTAGTATTATTTGTTAAATTTTGATGGAAAATCTAATGAGGGGTGCATGTAATAATGGTGAAATGTAGACTAGTATGTTCTTGAAAGAAAAAGAAGATGAATAGGTTTTTTAGGATAAGTGCTCAATGAATGCATGAATATTGTTGGATATATACGTGAATATGGAGGAGAGAGTAGTGGTATTTTGGTTTCTTGAGAGCTATAGCTAATTATAGAAATGTATGTTTTTTTAATTGATTTTTTCGTGGGGTTTCTTGGCTTGAGTGGTTGAGTATGAAATGGAAAGTTTGACGGTGAGATATATGGAAAGATTAAATTTGTGTGTTTGGTTTGATATGGGCTTGAATAAGACATGTAAGTTAAGTAAGACTTTATGTTTTAATTGTTGGAGGCCAGCGGAGAGAGATGCGATATAGAGAGAGCAGGTGATCAAGTTCAAGTACTAAGTTAAATGCAAAACAAAAAGGTTGTGAAATGAGAGAGAGAGAGAATATTATAGATAACCCATTTCTAGTCTCTTCTCTTGCAAGAGATCATGAGCTGTATTTGGTTTAGGTGATGGAAAATTATTTAGTAACCCTGGTTTTCATAGCTTTATTTGCAAGTTTCTTTTTTTCTCTCTAGTTTTGCACATACATTGCATGCTAAGAGGGGCTCTTCAGATTGAAGCTTTTGTTTTTTCTTTTTTGAGTCGGAGATATTGAAAGGGATTGTGCACCTACATATCTGGCTAGTTTGGATCTAAACTAGGTCAGAAATAGGGCTGGTTTGATTAAATGAAAAAATTGGATAACTGCTATGTGGACTTTAATTAAAGGTTTCATCCTTAATGGTTGGTTGAATCCTTCCTAGCTAGGTATATTCTGTACTTCCTAGTTCCTAGCTTCTTGTATTATTGTATATACTTGCATCATTGACATATATATATATATATATATTCATATACTTAATTGATTAATTATATGATTACATGCTTCACCAAACCTTCTTTGATGTAGTTGAAAACCATGGGTTTAATACGTGTGAAACTACAATGGCTTCACACCATATGTGCTCTTTTGCTTTGGAATGTGCATCAACCCCGATATTTAATATAGTCTCCAAAGAAAACAAGTTCGGATGACATCAAGAAAGTGACCAGAATATTGCAGATTATCAAGCTAGCTACTTGAACCCCACATTTATTTTGTGAAGCTATTTTAATATGGTGATAATGGCATCAAGTGCTGCAACACGAATTTTGGAAAATATTCTCTAGTTAAACATATAAAATCAGACAGATTAAACATTCACAATTTTAAAAAAAAAAGTGTTATGAAACTTATTATAAATCAAATAGAATTGTAATTTTTCATTGATTTTTATTATTAATACAGTGAATGATAATGTAGTTAAATTTTTTTTTTTTTTGAGAATCTAGGGCCCTATATTTCTAAGATACAGTAATGTGGAAGAACTTAAATTAATAATAATGTGGAAGAATTCACGAATTCGTTGTCAATACCTTTAAACATTGATAGGAAAGTGTAGCAAATATTAATTTGTAGAACACACTGTATAGATTATATAGAACTAGCATGTAACTCATGCAAACACATGGATGGATATAAAATTAAACACAATTTTTATTATAAAAATATAAATAATTAGTCTAATTATTAAAAAAATAGCATGTAACACATGCATACATATAAATACATTTAAAATTAAATACAATTTTTATCATAAAAATATAGATAATTAGTCAATTTTTTTTTTTTAAATAAGCAAAATAGCCACATATTAAAATTCTTACTTAAATTCAATACTACTTATGATCATTTTTTTTCTTCTAATTTTTAATAAGATAGAACGTGTGGTGATCTTTATTGTATGGTGATTTTTATTGAGTATATGTGATTAGTTTTATTTATTTATTTTGTAGCTCATTAATATTAGATTCTTAGAATTTTGCACTCATTAACTTACTTGATATAAAAATTAAAAAACTTAAGTGGACACATAGCACAAACTTAAGTGGATAATTATAGTGTAGTCCCCAAATAAATTTCGACACATGATGCAAAATTGGATTCTAATTTCAAATTTTTAATTCAACTTTCTCTAAGTTTTACGTGTGTGTTTATATATATATATATATATATATATATATATATATATATAGATGGGTTCAAGTTACACTTGGTGTAACTCCATAAGAGTTACACATTTTTTAAGCCGTAAATTTCTAAAAGATCAAACGGTTAAAAGAAAACATTATTATCACTATATCATTAAATACTTACCAAATTAATAGCATCCTCATTATTTCTTTCCTTATTAATTGCTTATTGTGTTTTTTTTCCTCTCTCTTTAGTCTTTATTAAGTCCTTTCACTATAATCTCTTTTTTTCTTCTTCTGCAATTCATCAAACGCTTCTACCCTCTTCATCTTTCTTTCTTTTTTTTTTTGAAAATTACCCTCTTCATCTTTCTAACATTTCCTTACTTCAGTCAGTTTTTTACTCCCCTAAATAAAACCTCTATCACTTTCCTCATCCTTTTTAACAAATTGTTTAAGATCACGAATTCTTGAAAATAACTTCTAATTATTTTTAGTTTAGGTTCCTTGTATCTTGTGTTCCAATTTTATTTACTTGATTTTTTTTAATCTTTTATAAATGTTTGTTGATTTGCAAACAACCTCATCACCTAAGATACAATATGATTATCTTATCACTAAGGATAGACTCCTATAGACTTAGGACTTGTATTTGGTGTGGTTGCCGGATATGTCCTTATCTCCATCTCTTGTATTTGA
The DNA here is from genome assembly GCA_030021035.2 of Notholithocarpus densiflorus. Classification (NCBI taxonomy): domain Eukaryota; kingdom Viridiplantae; phylum Streptophyta; class Magnoliopsida; order Fagales; family Fagaceae; genus Notholithocarpus; species Notholithocarpus densiflorus. The sequence continues at coordinate 2,030,900 of JARYZH020000056.1, forward strand.
ATTGAACTAGTATGATGATTAGGATTAGTAGAGTCCATAACAAGGCTCAAGTAATTGAAGCACAAACAATTATGTTTTTGATAACTATTTGCAGCTTCGGCTGTGAATAACAAAAAAAATCCTTTCAATTTTTTTTGAAGGAAAAAAAAATCCTTTCAATTGCTACCAAAAACAAGAGTCAGATAACTTTCAACTGTTCCTTAAAAAAAATTACCAACACTAATCTGAGCCTATCATACACTAAACAAAATATCAAAAAAAATTTGAATTGCATTCTACAATATCAGCGTTTTAACAGATACACATAAACAAATTGTATGTACATATTTAAAATATCAAACAAAACTACTCAATTACATCGAGTGTGATATATGAATATAAACAATTTTTTTTTTTGGTTAGACCGCATTGAAGTAGTTAGTGAAGGTAGAAGGTCTACCTTTCAATTGCTTGTTGACGTAATGGAAGGTTTGATTGTTTAGTGTATGATAGGCTCAGATTTGAAGTTTTTTTAATTTCCTTTATTTATTTATTTTAAGGAGCAAATTGAAAGTTATTTGACTCTTGTTTTGGGTAGTTTTGTGAAATCAATGAAAATGGGTTATTTTTGCAATTTTTTTTGTTAGATTGTGTTGAAGAAAATATTATCTAGTGGAAAGCAATAAATAAGGAGAGAGAGAGAGAAAGAGAGAGAGAGAATGCTAGTATTAATTAAGTAATAAGGTGGAAAACAATAATATTTAATGATGTTTTTTTAACCGTTAAATTTCTTAGAAATTTACGATGTAAAAACATCATTAAATGCTATTAGAAACAAGTTCGTTATATATGTGTATTTCTTTTTCATATTCGTTTCAATCCTCTTGGCATGACTTTATATATGACAGTTGACGATGTTACAAAAGTCATATATTTATTTCGTATATACTGAAACAGAATATATGCAATGGTTCCCTAATAAGTCCCACTCTACTTTAGATTAAAGAATGTATAGTGGTTCACCAAATAACTCCTTATCACAAAAAAGGACATAATTAATGGTTCACCAACCCAGAAATACACAACTCCAATAGCGAAAGACACTGATCCGTGGCTCAGAGTCAAAGTGCAAAATCTTTAGATTATAATATAGATTAAAAAAAAAAGTACAAAATCCTTAAATAAAAGAAGACGATTTTACATAATTTTTATAGAACAGCACAAATACACACGCAAGAGAGAGGGAATGAGATTAACATAAGAGTACATTATAAATTCTACTAAAAAATTATAATTACTTTTAAGAAAGAGTGTGACAAATTATATTACACACGCAACACACCACACATGAAAATTGGCTTAAATGCGAGTTGAGGGAGATAGATGGTGGTGATTTGTGATGAGATGTTGGCATGCATGTTGCATCAAGGTCCATAGTCAAAGAAAAAACTTGACTATGTGATCAAAGTAATGCATAGAATGAGGCTCTTATTATAAGTACACAAGATGGGGTGCCCCTTAGGGGCCAACTCAATAGCCTAATTGGGGGTGTGCATGTGTCAGCTGGTTGGTGATTTGTGATGAGATGTTGGCATGCATGTTGCATCAAGGTGCATAGTCAAAGAAAAAACTTGACCATGTGATGAAAGTAATACATAGAATGAGGCTCTTAAAGTACACAAGATGGGGTGCCCCTTATGGGCCTACTCAATATCCTAATTGAGGGTGTGCATGTTTCAGGTCGGAAGATTTTTTCAACATAACCTGACCTTCTTGAGTTGAGAAATTTCCAACCTATCACATGTATAGAAACTAATCTAACCTAACCCATATGGGTCAAGTTGGTGGGTTATGCATACATTTTTTTTATACCTTGTAAAAAAATTGGGTTTTTATCGGTTATTAAAGTTGGAAAAATACATTTTTGTATCGCATACAAAACATACGCAGCGGAAAATTAACGAATCTACTTCATTTGCAATTGATAACACGTACTATATAAATTTCAGAATATAAGAATAAGAGAGTGTACCTTGGTACAATGAAATTTAAAATCAAAGATTAGAAGTACTTGGGAACACTTTTAATCTTCACTCCAATTCCACTTGTGCCCAAAAAGTGTGGTCTCTCAATCAGTTTATATGTGTGTGTTCAAGGGAGAATAAGAGAGTGTCTTACACTCACATACAAACCATTTCATTCTCTTACAAAATTTTGTATGTTTCTCTCCTTATAACTGATTATCTAATTAGGCTAGCCTTTTGGGTCATTCCAATTGGGCTTTAGTATGTGGCTTGGAGTGGGACCAAAATAGAACAAATAAGACACTAGCTCCACTAATGGGCCTTGGGCTTTTCTGTCATCTCTTGACAAATCCAAAGTTACCATTAATTATATTTAATACCACTATATAAATATAATTGCACTTTAGGCCTTATTAATAAATTATATCCCAAGACTTTATAGTACATCCAACCCCTTCATAAAATATTCGTAGTAATACAAAGTCATGAATGTAAACTGCCACTCTTTGAAGATTACTACATCTTAATCTTTGAGTACCCGGTTTAATCCTTTAAGTTATTTATCATATATTTATGAAATTCAATTTCATAAATATATACTTTAGTAACTCTTTACTAAAGTGGTTAGGCCTAACACTCTGAATAACCAAACCCATTAAACTTATCTCAAATGAATATTTTATATCTCCGTTAAGAGATTATGAATTTCATCTTGAGAATATATGTTCCATCAACACTAAATGTGGCTGCCCAACATATTGAGGTTTTGATCATGACTTTAGATCTCACTCCTGATATATCAAAGCAACCTATACTTCATGATCAGGTCAATTATTCTCTCAGGATTAAGAGTTCATGTAAATAGAAGTCGTGAGATTTATTATTCATTTGACAGTCGTTAGAAAAATAATAAATCTCACAGCGGTCCAGTTCAATATGTCTTAACTCTTAAAACATATCAACATACCAACTAGAAATCTCCACTTCCATGATCAAGACAAATCATCATAATTGATATGTTATAGTCTTCGCAGATGAAATGTTCAATTTCATCACTGACTACGAACTAAAATTCTGAGTTTACAAAAAATTTGTGACTTATATATTCTGTGACTAAATCACATAAATCACATACTATGCATCTTATGGACTATATGATAATGTCCAAATATTCATGTTACCATTATTTTAGATAATAATAAAACAACTTATTAATTACAACATTAAATCCTACATAGCATCATACAATAGGATTTAAGGGCAACATTTTTTTTTTCAATAAATTATTACAACCCATATGATATGTTTAAATTATATTCCAAAATTTTAAATTTATCAAAACTAATTCTCAAAATACTAAAATCAATTAAAAAAAAAATTTTAAATGAAGATAATAAAATAAACTTATATACATGGAGGGTCGGGTTGGGTAGAAAAAAACTATAAACTTGAACCTGACTCGATCCAAGGCTCAAAATAAAATTTTAACCCAACCCAACCCACAAAAACCAACCCGAAGTGTCAAGTTATATTGCGTAATGGGTCTAGTTGGTGGGTTTGATGCACACCTCTAATCCTAACACATGGGCATAGAAACACAAAATGTCTTTTTTCTTTCCTCCATGGGATTCAAGCAAAAACACTACTTTCACCTATGTTTAAGTAGATACTTTAGAAGTCAATTTTTCATTATCTCCTTCATGGTTTTGGGCAAGTGACTAAATGAATTTATTTTCCTCACAGAGGAGAAAACATCCTAACTTGAACCCACCTCAAAGGACCCATGAGTTTCACTTTTATTTTGCCTTAAAGTTAGGAAACCAAAAATTTTTCAAATCCAATTTTTCCAACAAAAAGTCCAATATATATGGTTGTGCAAAGATGTTCTTTATGGTTCGAATCTAGGGCTGTTTTTTTAGCAATTTTAACAATAAGGATATTAGGTGTTCGTTTGTGACACATGCAGTTTTCACTAGCTTATTTGCACTAGTATTTAAAAAAATATGTATAGGTTTTGGCATTTTTTTTTATGTTAAATGTGTGAAAAAAAAAAAGTTGAAATTAGCTAATTTCCAAAAAAAAACATAGAATTTAAATTATTTGCAAAAATAAAGTTCGTCATTTTAGAGGGAGATGTAAAACAAGTGATTGATGAGGTCAAATGAGTAGTTGTTGAGCTTCACTGGGAAATTCAACCCAATATTGATGATATCAAGGAGACGTTAGATTTTTTTTTTTTTTTTTTATAATTTTTGAACGGTTGGGACTTTTGTTTAGTTAAGGAAATTGCCAAAAAATAAAAAGAAAGAAAAGAAAATTGTACACAACCTTGTTAGATGGGCTTAGTTTTGTAACTCTATAATGGGCCTATGCTCGTCTCTACTATTTTTTTTTTTTAAATAATCCGTCTCTACTATTTCTAAGTGGGTCTTTGTTTAGTGAGGATATATTGGACCTATATTAGTTGTTTTTTTTTTTTTTTCTAAATTTTTCAATACACATGATTATCTAGCCCCCCTTCCTCCCAGAGTCCCATTCCCCAAAAAAACATTAGCCCACAGACAAAAGCCAAATGGTTCATTGGTGATGTTCGGTTTTCTTCAACGAAGATCTAGGTTTGAATCTACCTTTCCCAATTGTTATAAAATAAAAAATAAAAACCTTACTGACATGAGCCTTATGGTTCACTAGTCTTATGTTACGTTTTCTTCCTCAAAGATTTGGGTTTAATTTCACTTTCCCTAAAAAAACATAAAAAGTAAAAACAACTAACACATCATAAGAATATGCAATCTTCTTATTGAAGTTTAGGAAAAGAAACAATGACAAAATAATAATAATACAATTAATATATCAGTGTAGGTAGACAATGTCCATCCTAATTGAGTTTATGTGAAATTTAGATCATATTCGACAATTGGCTATGTGTAATACTGTAATGTATGTGTTTTTTTCGCTAAACGTGTAATATATGTGTTAATTGGTGTGTTTTATATTAATTTATTGATTTGCTTATTTACTGAGTAAGACTTCAAAAGATTGTACATATATATAAATAAACTAATATGTTAAAGGGAAAAGCTGCCGACAAGTGCACCCATGATATGTATTATGCATTTTCTTTTTGTTAGAAATGCATTTGAACTTAATTCCAAAGAAGCATGAAATTTTGTAGCACCATGTCAAAACGACAACTTATTAATTGGTTCAAAAGGATTGGACCTTGACCCAAACTCGTCAAATAAAACGCATGCAGTTGCTATGGTTGTTGACACAAATTAATTGAATGTGATTGGTGAGCCATTATTTTTCTCTTTCACTCATAATTAACCAAATCAAAAGGAAACTAGCTATCACCTGCATGTGTAAGGTGTAATCCCTACAATGTAACCCAACTGGTCTAATGATAGTCTGCCATCTTAATTAAAAATTCAACTCAGTTTTTTATTTTAGAAGAAAATACAACTGAACTAAGTATGCATTTTGATATAGTTTATGTATGATAGCTTATTTGCACAAAGTCCAACAAAAAGTTAGAAACTAAATTATTTTTAAAAGCTATAAATTAGATATTTGTATTGTTTATTTGCATAATTTGAGTTAAAAAATTAAGAATTTATTTATTTTTAAAAAGTTGAAAGTTAGATTATTTAAAATAAATCCAAGACAAAAAATAGTACAAACTCACAAACAATATATAAAATAAGTAAAAAACTAATATTTATAATCACTTCCCAAACTCAAGATAACATATTTAAAATAAGATTAAGACCATAAAAACATTAGAAAGAAAAGAAAAAAAAGGATTAAAAGCTAAAAACTTATCTTCCTCATCGTTATCTAGTTAAAGGAGTAGCATAAGAGGGAAATGGTTTCAGATTAGTAGCATAATCATATCACCAGTGATTTTTTTTTTTTTTTTACTAAATTTCAGAATTCACTGTCTAAGTTTCATTAGTTTTTATTTGAGTCCTTTAGGAAGTATTTGGTAAGGTATTTTGAACAACAGTTTTCAGTGTTTAAACAATATTACACGTATTTCTATACATTTTTTCAACCACACGTATTTTCAAAAAATAGAAATAACATTACTAGAACAACATTACCAAACCACCCCTTAAGTTTCAAAACATTCCAATTCAGCCTTTCGTTATCTTGCCATCCAATGTCGCCATTAAATAACTAAAGAGAATACATTCGGTCAGGCTGTGGCGTAAAATACTGGTTTTATGCCCGCCAATAGAATCCTGCCACTTCATCTTCCCACTTCATCTTCTTTTAACTTATCACTTAAATCCCTCTCCAAACAGAGAACGAATTAAGAAATGTTCACTTAAATTCCCCACTTCCTTTCTTTTCTTTTCCCTCCATTTCTCCCAATCCAAACAGAGCATTTCCCCAAAAAAAAAAAAAAAAAAAAAAAGACCCATTGAGTCACTGACCTCTGTGCTCTTCTCCTCAAGCATGAACTTAAGCTGAGAAATCTCCATCTCTTGCTCCTTATTCATACCCAGAAGCTCTCTCTCACTTCTCAACACCATAGCCAACGTCCTCGTGTTCTCCTTCACCTCTTTCTTTTTCTTTCTGTCAAACGCTGTCGTTTCATTCCCAGTCCCAAACAGCTTCTTATGCAAGCCTTTGAAGCTCGTTCCTTTCCTCGCCGTCTTCTTCAAGTCCTCTGCAATCACATCCAACGGAATCACCATCTTCACCGCTTTCGACGAAGAAGACGATGGCTTCTTCTCCATGAACTTCTTCACCATTGTGGCTAAGTTGGGATTTGAAGGCTTGGATTTGGTGTGGGAGGACAGATCGGGCGGCTTGGAGGACTTGACAACGAGTGCTTTTGAAGAAGATGAAGATGAAGATGAAGATGAAGAGTTCAACTTGAGCTGCTTGTTTCATAACTAAAACTCCTCGTTTTGCCCTTAATTTAAAATTTTTATTTTTATTTTATTATTTATTAGATTGAGAGGGAGAAGGAGATACCGAGAGAGAGAGAGAGAGAGAGATATTCAGCCACTCCCTAAACCAAAAGAGAAATCGTTTTCGGCGGCTCCAGGGAGGTTTTTCGGCTTCTCCGGCCACTACTCGGCCTGCTCCGGCCACCCTTCGGCGTAAGTTCAAAAAAATTTAGATTTTCAGTTTCAGTATTAGTGTTCTTTTGGGTATTTTGTTTGATTTTAAATTTTAGAAATTTTTTTTTTAATTGGGTGAAAGCATGCTGACATGGTAAGCCGGGTGCATCAAATAAGATGAAAATCAGGGGTTGGTGAAGGGGCTTCACAGTAATTTTAGTTCAAAGAACATTCAAACACTTTACCAAACATTTTAAACAGCATAAACTGAAAGTTGCCAACAACCAGAAACAGAACCAGATAGATCTAAAGAACAAGGTGATCATTGTTTGTTATTGTTTTCTTCATATTTTTAGCATTGTAAGTATGTTCTTTTATTAATATCATATTTGCATTTCTATATTAATATCATCGTACCCCATTGTAATCTGCATGTGAAATCTTTATGTATTTCAATCATTTTTTGTTTTGTTTTTGGTTTATGAATCTGGGGTTGAGAATTTTTCTGGGGTATGAAACAGAGGGTTAGTGTTCTCTAATTTTCATATTTGTAGCGTTGTTTGTGGATCTGGAGCTTATTTTGCTTGTTGTGAATCATTAATGCTTTAAAATTTTGAGTTCTTTTTTTTGATAAAACGGTCAGAATGCCTTCTTAAGACCCACCTGAGATTTCCATTCATATGTCATGGCTTCCAAGTCTTTCACAAACATATCAACCACATCCACTTTCTTTTTCTCCTTGAACAAAGAATGAATCTTTACTCTTTTTAATAACACGAAAAGCTAGCCTTTTTTCCTCTACTCAGTATTGGTTTCCACTCAAAAAACAAAGACCCAGAAGAGCAGTATTACACCAAAAATCCAAGCCAAACCATAAAAATGGAATCTTTTCACCCTGCTATGAACTTACCCCTTTCCTATACTTTCTCTACAACTCTCACTGCTAGTAGTAGTAGTGGTACCACTGCCACATCCATCACTAATACCTGGATGGACCCTAGGATTTGGAGCAAAATTTTGAGTTCTAGTCCTGCTGAAATGTACTTATTTTTAGTTTTTTGGTTTTTGTTTTGCCTTTATTGGCTTAATTGTTGGTTATGAATAAATGGGTACTTGTGTTTTTGTTGAATTAACCTTTATAGTTTGGTGTGCAACTGGTTGTGGATGTTTTGGTATAGGAGCATTTGTGGTAAAGATTATTTTATTTTCTGTTTTGATGGAAACAGATAAATTGATGGAAGGGTTGGTGGGTTCACAGATGACACCAATTACTGCTCATTGTAAGCAACTTAGCTCACCTTTCCTTCCTGTGTTTTCTCCCCGATTTACGAAAAAATTCAATCTCAGTCTAATTGGGATGAGCAAATCACCTAAATCATTGAACTTAATTGCTGCTTCCGTTCAACCGTTGGAAGCTGCTAAGTTGGGCCCCTTCGATAACACTCTACCATCCAAAGGTTAGCATTCAATATTTCCTTGTATCTGCAATTTACAAGTTTGACGGAAACATGGGTTTAATTCAAAATTGAGTACTCTTTGATTTAGTTGAGTCTAATATTTAACTTGGTTAATTCCTTCTTTTCAGTTGGATTTCTTATTAAGTACAAGAAAATAGTGAATTGACTTATCACTTGAGCGTTGAAATTTATGTCCAAAGATTGGAGTTTGCTTATCTAGACATGAACTTTAGAGCTTATGATAACAAATCATTCGACTCTTGAAATATTCACTATTTAGTTTTTCAGTGCTAATTTTGATAATTTAGAATAATGTTTCTGTGGTTGATGGTTGTCATCTTAAATTTGTAGAGGTTCTTGAATTATGGAGAAATGCCAATGCGGTGTGCTTTGATGTTGATAGTACGGTGTGCCTAGATGAGGGCATTGATGAACTTGCGGAATTTTGTGGAGCTGGAAAGGCTGTTGCGGAATGGACTTCTAGGTTTGATGTCTCACATTAATTAGAACTCTTGAATTGGTATGGTATTAGTCTCTATTATTGATTTTGTGTTTCAATATTGCTAGGGCAATGAGTGGCTCTGTTCCTTTTGAGGAGGCCTTGGCTGCCAGATTATCTTTGTTTAATCCTTCCCTTTCCCAAGTCCAGGACTTTCTTGAAAAGAGTCCCCCAAGGTATGTGGGCTTCCTTCATTATTTTGAGCATGTTTTGACTTGTTTCCTTAATATGGGTGGGCTGGATACTTTGGTAAAAAATTGAATTAGTGCATTGAGTTCTACGTGGCAATTGAAGACAACCATAGAAACATTGCCATCTTACCAATAGAGATATATGATTTATATTGTCCTACATCTGAAAATATATATTGAAAATGGATGTTAATTTTAAAAGACAGGATACTTCAGGCGTCACCAAATCTTATAAAACATGAAGCAGTGTCCAATTTCTTTGAGATAGCAAAGCTTCTCTTTAGTGCATTGATAGGTGCATCATTTTCTGGAGTAGAGTATATTTCTTTATCAGGTTTACTTATCATGTTACCTGATTGCATAGGCTGTTGTTTTCTTTTATTTTTACTACAGTTAAACTTTTCATTTTCTAATCCAGGTAGCTATTTTAAAAATCGTCCACTGTGTTATAGGTTTCTGCACGGCTAAAGTCATGATAATGTTTTATTTTATATTTCTACAAGATCGTGCAAAATATTTTAGGATCTGTTTCAATTGGATGAACATATACTTATTTTGCTCATGAATGGATCAGGAACACAAAGTGAAATGTTGTGACCTCTTAAAACTTTACAAATATTTTCAATTCTTGATGTGTGTCATATCTTTAATCTAATGTAGTTTGACTGCATGGTGGCATCAAAGTTAATTCCATGTTTGCATCTTTGTGGATCAGGTTATCAAATCATAAGGGAAGAGACTTTTAGAGTCATCATTTTAATAAATAAAATATTTCTTGCAACAATCCACCTACTAACCATGTCAAATAATGTTTATTAGGCCACCTGATGCAAGTTTTGTAATTCTTGTATCATTATTTTTGAAAATTTTCCCATTCGTAAATTATTAATATTAAGTATAATTGCAACTTTCACCAGAATAAGTGTTTAACCAGTATGAGAATGAAGCATGGGAATCTTGAAGTGGCAGATCTAAGGCTTGTCAATATAATGGATGCTATTATGTTCCAACTGTTAGTACAACTATATTTGGTCATGCCATCAAATCAAAACTTTGTACTCTGTATATGAGGGAAATCTTTAAATATTAGAAAATGAATTAACCGTATGGTTTTGATGGTGAACAACAATAGAGCTTCGTAAATATAGTTTGCTTCATTCTATTCCAAACTGCGACTATACACGATTTATATTTAAATTAACAAAATATGATTTAAATTTTAATTGAATGATATTCACTAATGTTACTTATTGATATGTAGGCTTTCTCCTGGCATAGAAGAGTTAGTCAAGAGGCTGAGGGCTAATAATACCACTGTTTACCTGATCTCTGGAGGCTTTCGTCAAATGATCAATGTATGCCGTCAAATAATGGAATGACTAATGAGTGTCTGTTGGTAGTTTTGTTTTCTGTAGAAGCATTCATTGAAGAATAAAACAAGTATACATGCACATGGGGCACAGGCTGGCACACACACACACATGCATGCATATGTAAGAATAAACAGGTGGTGACACAATTACTTCATTTTGCTGGATAGTGATTGTGAGTAGTCAATTGTAGGAAATTGGAACATGTAATGTTCTTATAACTGTGTTGAATCACTGTTTGGTGGATCCTAACATGACATGAGATCCAACTGAGTCAAGGAGCTTAATGGACTCATTAAATAGGAAAAGCTTTAATTGATGATAGCAATTGGAGACTGCCTCATGAAGCAGAGGTCACTAGTTCAAATATATCTTTCTCCCTGTCTTTGGGACCAAAATTGAAAAAAAAAATGATAGCACTTAGAAAAAGCTTTGTTAATTTACATATTGTATGCTAAGGATAATCTATCAGAGATTATCAAAGCAAAGAACTATATGGATTGTTCATGTAATAATTCCTTCCTTTTATACCTTAGAAGGTTAATGTGTGTGTGTGTGTGTGTATTTTTAATGATTTGATATTTCTGTAGTGATAGTAGGACTAATAAAGTGTCTTGTTTATGTGAGATCCAGCAGAACATCGATCTACTCTTTGTAAGTACTAATAAATCTTCTTCCTTTGAAGCCTGTTGCATCAATCCTTGGGATTCCACCTGAAAACATATTTGCCAATCAACTTCTATTTGGAAGTTCTGGGGAGTTTGTGGGCTTTGACACCAAGGAGCCTACTTCAAGGAGTGGAGGAAAAGCCACTGCAGTACAACAGATAAGGAAGGTAAGTCTATTAGCTGTTTGTTTAATTTTTGGTTGTTAAGCATGTTGCTTATGAAGCTAACGGATTTGGTTCTCCAGGCTCATGGGTACAAGGCATTAGTCATGATTGGGGATGGTGCAACTGATCTTGAGGTAAGTAAATTCATCCAAACTTCAATCGTTTACTTGTGGCAGATTTCCATTAGAAAACTGCTGAAGCAACTGATGTTTATGTTCTACAAGTTGTCACATTTCAACATACATATATTCAAGGAAATGTTTTTCATCCTCAACTTACCTTTAACTATTAGATTTTGAGTTGAGTCCTAAATAAAAGTTGTGAAGTTGTGTTAACATAGACTGCTCCAACGGTTGGAGAGGAAGAAAAGGAGAAACTAAAAACCTACTATGGCCTCTCCATCAAGTTGGCGTGCTTTATGTGATTGGCCAAACCCCTATTTCGGTTCCCACAAGATAGTCATTTACCAGTTGTGTCCTCCACTCCTCCATGGCTGTCTGTTAATGTGATTTTTTTGCTAAGAGTTTCCTATCCAATGTGGATTTTCTTTTCTTTTTAATTTGTTTTGTTTCTATATATAGGCTCGTAAACCAGGAGGTGCAGACTTGTTTATTTGTTATGCTGGTGTCCAACATCGAGAGGCTGTTGCAGCAAAAGCCGATTGGGTGGTTTTCAATTTTAGAGATCTGATAAATTCCTTGGAATAGCCAGTGGTTTTCTGAGTCCTATTCTTTTTTTCCTTGTTAAATGTTGTATAATTATTAATTTTGGCTCCTTGGTCAGTGGCCGCATGCCATTATACAAATGCATTCTTCATGGTATCACAAGGTTACATGTTTGCTTTTTAGTAATGAGTAATGTATAAAACGTAACCGACCCCAAAAAGTTGGGACTAAAGGCTTAGTTATTGGTGTTTTGATAATGTATAAAACGTAATTGAGAAAGAATAAAGAGTTTCATCTAATTTAATGCCCACTTTTTATAAAGAATTAAATTTGTACCCTATTGCATTTGGTTCAACCCATGGGACAGTTGGGAAATAGTAATCCCATGAGTTATAGCTGAGGGTGACATGGTTTGTGTTGGAGTAGAGGTTTGCGTTGGAGGAAAGAGGAAATTTTTGGAACTTGGGACCTAAGACCTTATAGCTGAGGGTGGCATGGTTTCTCTTGTGCAATTGGAGGAACTAAGTAATAGGTTCTTTATTCTTTAATATGTAGTTGTGCCTATATTTTAATATGTGATATTATGATGTGGCATGTTGGGAGTAAAGGGTGTAAAATTTGGGTTTTACACCACATACCTACAAAATTTAATCTCTTGATATTCTCTCTTATGAAGCCTTTTTTTTTTTTTTTTTTTTAAGATAGTGCTACTTGCTCCATTGCTTGAACTATTTCCCTCTAGACCTCCAAGCACTTTGTGCATAGGGATGTGTCAATTAAGCTCTTATGAAGTTGATTTGGCGAGATGGGAAAAAATAGACAGTTAGAAACTGCAACGTTATTTAATCAAGTTGTTTGAAAAAAAAAAAAAAAAAACCTCCATTATAACAAATACACATTAATTAGAAAACTCTTAACTTTACTATTAGTGAGTTTCAGTTAGCTTAATTGGTAAAGTCTCAGGGTATTCAAAATAAGATATTTAGAATTTGATTTCTGCCTACACCATAGGTAGGGTATTTATTTGACACAAACACAATTTTTAAGAACTAATTTTTATTATAAAGTATATGATAGATTAGTTGAGCGTGAAATTATCATCATCAACAGTTGAATTATTGTTTTTACATGTGATTATTAATGATATTAGTTTTTAGGGCAAAATGGCTAAATATCTTTTATTTTTAAAGTATGTAGCAAAACACCCCTCTAAACCATTGTTCCATGCTATACAATTGAATAATGAAGAGCTAATAACTAATATATTTTGGGTTGATGCTAAAATGATAATAAATTATGCCTATTTTGGAGACGATTTTGGTTCTGACACTACTTTTGGCACAAACAAAGAATTTAGGCCTTTAGCTGTGTTTATTGGTTTCAATGACCAATAAAGAATTTAGGCCTTTAGCTGTGTTTATTAATTTCAATCACCATAGAGATGGCGATTTTTGGAGCTGCACTTTTATGCGATGAGGTAGATGAATCATACAAGTGGCTTTTTGAGAGTTTTTTAAATGCACATAATGGTAGAAAGCCTAATCTATCTCTACTAATCAAGATTCTGCAATTGCAAAGGCGTTAACTGAGGTGATGTCACAAACGTGTCATGGATTCTGTACTTGGCACATAATGCATAATGGAATCAAGAAATTGGGAAATTTGATGAAGAATGACTCGTTGTTCCTTCGAGACTTCAATGATTGCATGCATAAGTATGCATAAGTATGATTAAAAGTGCAGCCCCAAAAATTACCATCCCTCTATGGTGATTGAAACCAATAAACACAGCTAAAGGCCTAAATTTTTTTGTTGGTGATTGAAACCAATAAATCACCAGAATGGGCATAATCAATTATCATTTTAGCATCAGCCCAAAATATGTTAGTTATTTGCTCTTCGTTGTCCAATTGTATAGCATAATGGAACGATGGATTATGAATCAATTGCTGTTGAAAATACCTTAATAAACTACCGACTTCACCATATATCAAGCTTCGTTGCGTCTAATTTGAAGATAATTTTTTTTTTCATTTTTTTTTATCAATTTCATTGTAGCCATAATTTGTCCTTCCACCAGCCTCTCTACTCATTCACTCATGTGTCGCCTTAGGCTTAATTCCAAAAGCATAAGCTAAAGCAATAGCAAAAGCTTGGATGTCAGACATCCTTTGTTGTGATCACATCATGAAAGCAATTGCTGCAAGGTGAAGAAAATGGCTGTGCTCAGATACAAAATCATACACCTTATACTTTCCAGTCTCAAGAACTAATGAAACACCCATTCATGCTAAGACAATTAGTCCTTATTTCCTGTCGAGGTTGACTGGTCAGATGATCTCGTTTATTAGCTTTACCAGTACTCTCTTTAGAACACAAAAATCTTCTCAATGTTATTTCTCCATCTCTTACTTTTATTTACATAATGCTTTCGATCACTAAACCTTATTTGTTTTCCATAATTTTTCCAAAACATCCAAGCTATCTCTAATGTATCAAACTCCATACCAACCTTTGGGGTACAATCAACCATGGTATCCTTGTTTTGACAGGAATTGTCCATCATCCTGTAAAAAAAACTCAATTCCAATAAACTGAAACTGAATATTTCAAATATTACTAATATACCAAATATTCCAAGGTCCCATTGCTAATATACTCAAACTAAATAGACAAGTTTGAAACAATCATAGCAATAGCAAAACCCAATCGACATGAAAGACAAGCACCAAAGCAGATTATCTGCTCTGTTTCTTATCTTGAACAATTATCAAACTAATTGCAGGCAAAGGATGCCCAAAAAAACTAAGCGACAGTTATCAAACAGTGACGCAGTAAGGCAGTAGTGAAATTGCAAAACAACAAAAAAAGGGAATATCAAGCATCAGCTGGAAAAAAAAAAAAAAAAAAAAAACGATAAAAGAAGAAAGGAAGAAACTTAGCAGGCAATAGACAGAGAACAAAGACTAAAGAGTAAGATAGCTGATATAAATATTTATATATATATATATATATTTTTTTTTTTCCTGAATTGTATTTATATTTTATTGAATATTTTTGGCAGTCCTATATTTATTGAATGAATAAATAAATCTAATCCGAGTCGGCGAAGAATTCTCTCCCAAACTTGAAACTTGGGAACCGCCTTTAAAAAAACGTTAAGGTATATATATAATAATCAGTCTACAATAATACGAGTAATTCAATGCTCCTACTTTATCACAAACCTACACTTGGTTTTGCTACCAATTAATTGAACTGGTACTTTAATTTTCTGGGTTTTCTTCTTTGTTCAATTTATCATACTTTGTTCATGTTCTGTATTGGTTCTATGGAAGAATATACATGATCTATACCTCTTAAAACTTGCTGCAAAAGTGTAAAAAATTTCATGCATCATGCATGCATACATACACACTGTTTGTTGATTTGTCAAGTTCAATTTTTTTTCAGCAAGATCAGTCTTTTGCACTCTACATGCACACAAATAAACAAGGTTGTGATGGTTTTTTTTTTTCTACAGATTTGTGTTTGAAGAGCTGATATTTTCCTTTACAACAATGGTGGCAAAGACTTTTACCGTTGAGGAAGGATGGGAATATATGAAAAACAATGGGATATTAAAGCTTATTAGGATTCTTGAAGGACTGTCAGAGCCATCTTTCACAATAGCAGAATCTATGATGCTCTACACGTATTCTTTTTTTCTTTATTTTGCATTGAATTAATATGTATTGAATTTTTTAGTCACAAAATCACGGGTTTTTGTCAGCATGTGTGAGTGATATTTCCTTAATTTCAATTGCAGAACTGTTTACAACATGTGCAATCAACATCCCCGTCCTGATAATTCTGAGAAGGTCTATAAAAAGTACCAGGAGGTGTTTGAGGAATACATAATTCCCAAGGTAAGGAATAATGGCATTCTCTTCTGTTCATATCTTGATTCATATTTTATCATAAGATAATGTAGATGTGGAGGTCATTAACTTGCCTGGTCATATTTTATCATAAGATAATGTAGATGCCAATTTCTATGACTTGCATATTCCCTGTTGTGGTTGTTACTATACCTTGTTTGTGGGATAAGAATCTTGGAAAATAAGAAATTTCTGACCATGATGCTTCCTGAAGTTTTTAATACTCTTCATAAGGCCATTTATACTGTTGAGAAACTCTTAATTGTGTGCTTGGAATCAGAATTGATATGTCATTTTAATTTTACATGTTGGATTAATTCTTTCTATGGCCTTATTTTTAAGATTCCCTTTTTATTTTTATTTGAATGCTTCTGCTAGAACCTTGCATAAATAATTTCTCAATGTATCTTTGTACTAACACTACTCTTTATTTGTTTTCCTTTGCTTATCTAATTATCTTTTGGGATCCTTTGAAGGTATTACCATCTATAAAAGAGAAGCATGGTGAGATTATGCTTATGGAACTTGTGAAAAGATGGGTTAACCACAAAGTAATGATTAGATGGCTGTCACGTTTCTTCGAATATCTTTCTCGTTCCTACCTAGTTAAAAAACTAGATTTTTCTCCACTTGAGGAACTTGGAGTTACACGCTTCCGCAATCTGGTTTGTTATGAGTTCTTGATTCGACACCTTTAATTATTTTTTTCAAGTATCTTTCCTCTTCCTCTGCTTCAAATACATTTTAATCATTCTGGTGTACCTATTTTACTTAATCTCAGGTTTATCTGGAGGTGGGTAGAAATGCCATAGATGTTGTAATTATTCTGGTAAGTATATTGCCTTATAAACTAATGAGGTTCTACTCTTTGTTATCATTAAAAGTTGAATAACCAATACCTGTCAATCAGATAAATAAAGAACGTGAAGGACAGCAAATTGACCGAGGACTGTTGAAGAATGTTTCAGATTTCTTTATAGAAATTGGATCTGAATGTATAAATTGTTATGAAATGGATTTTGAAGCACTCATGCTTCAGGATACTAGTGAATACTATTCTCGTAAGGCATCAAAATGGATTGTGGAGGATTCTTGTCCAGATTATATGTTAAAGGCAAGTGTATATGAACATAATATTCCTGAATTATAAAGATCTTTTTTTTTTGGGTTTAATCTCTTTGATCTAAAACCTATTATAAATTTGCACAGGCTGAGGAATGCTTGAAAAGGGAGAGGGATAGAGTTTCTCATTACATGCATCCAAGCACTGAGAAGAAGTTGGTGGAGGTTAGTTAATATTTTTTTTTTTTTTTCTAATGCATCTATTGGGGGGGTGGTGGGGGTATTTATTTATCTTAGTAAATCCTTAAACACCACCTCTTTCATTTGTTTTCTTTGAAGTTATGGTTTTACATCACTTAAACCCCCTTCCCCCTCTCCCTCTTTTTTTCCAAGAGAGAGAGACCCATACATCTGATATTCCTTGATTCTCAGCACTAATTAAAGCTCAAAAAATTAATGGATTATCTTCTTTTAAAAATTAATAATTGATGATTAATATGTTAAATTTGAGAAAACAACTTCTACTTGTGGAGAGAAAAGTACCTCATTGCACACTGATGCACAAAAAATATTTGAATAACTACCTATCTGAGGATTCGACCTTGCATATATTATATAAACGTGGTAAAATATCATCATGATGGTGTACTTACTTCTCTGTTGTAAGTCTCTTTCTCTGTTAGCCATCTGTTTTAAGGGACGTGGAAAGAAAAATTCAGCTGCATAAGAGTTTTGATCAGTAATTTCAGACATATGAATGCAATATTAATTAAGATTATATGTTCTTGGGGAGATTGTCAGTGCTTTCAAGTTCATTTTATTCACAGCTATATAATTTGTCTGTAGAAAGTGCAACATGAGTTGTTGATGGTCAAATCAAAGCAACTGCTTGAGAAGGAGTGTTCTGGATTTTGTGCATTGCTTAGAGAAGAGAAGGTATTTTCTTGTCTAGCTTTCTTTCTCATCATTTAAAAAATTTTCTCTAACCTTTTTTACTTCCTAGATGCTTAAAAATGTTCTCTTCTTTGGATATGTTGCTTTTAGGTAGAGGATCTTTCCAGAATGTATAGACTTTACCATGAAATACCTCAAGGCTTGGAAAATATTGCTTCTATATACAAAGAGGTGGCTGCTTCTGTGCTTAGATTCATTTTGAGACTGAGATGAGCCTCTTTCACATGTTCTTTTTAAACATTACTGATACTGTTGAGGGTTCTTGTGTGGCAGCATATTACTGGTGAAGGTACTGCTTTGGTCAAAGAGGCTGAAGATGCAGCAACAAATCAGGTTGAGTATTTTTTTTTTTTGTAAAGCTGGCACATGTTTAATATTCCTATCCTCTAAATTATGCTATGACATTGTGCATAAATTGCTTTTATGCACATGATTGCAGCCAATTTTGTTTTAAGTGGAACAAAAGCGCGTCAATAAAACAAGCTTATATATCTTCAGTTCAGATGCATGATATGTATGAATTTTAGTTCAACTTAGCAGTAATTCTATGTGATCATAAAGCCACAATATCTGTTGCACTGCATGTGATTCTGTTACAAATGGTAGACATATCCATCTTACACTTTAGACTAGTAGTGTTACCCTTAATCATAGAAGTGTATATTAGTCTTTTGCTTAGTGATAATGCCATAATTTTTTTTCTTATTTTTTCTTTTCCTATTTCCATTTTTAATGCCTATCAAAATTTGACTAGTAAATTTCATTGACACCTTGTATTTAGATAGAAATGCTGGAGGCCAATGATAGCTCTGTGGTTGAAATTATGCATATTGCTCACTGGTAACTTTAGTTGTCTAGATTTGAGGAAGATTTAATTCATAAAGTAAACTAGCTTCTTCTTTTTTTGCTTGTGAAGACATAAGATAATTAATGCTTCACCAAAATAGGTTGTGGAAAGAAGAGATTTCCAGTATGTGAAGGGATTTCTAGGTTATGTATGCATTGGTCAACTCTATATTCTCTCAGCATAGGTCCATTAGTAAACTAAACATGCAGTGATCTAAAGATCTTTGTTTCTAATTGTTGACGATGATGCTAATTGCTAAAAACAATGTTCCAGGATGCAAGTAAAGTTGGGGTGCAGGAACAGGTAATTTTTTTAATCTGCATGATCAGTTTTTTTGGAATATTGAAGAAGGTTAAGGAGCATGATGTAGTTGTGTGGTCTTCAGGTCCTTATCAGAAAAATAACCAAGCTTCTTGACAAGTACGTGGCACAAGTGAAAGATTTGTTCTCAAACCACAGTTTGTTTAACAAGGTTTGTATTGGAGAATATTGTGTGTTTAAACCTTGTTCTATCTTTTTTTGTCTAAACTCCCCTTTTCTTTGGTTCAACAGGCCCTGAAAGAGGCTTTTGAGGTATTCTGCAATAAAGCTGTTGCTGGTAGATCAAGTGCTGAACTACTGGCTGCATCCTGTGATAACATCCTCCACAAGGGTGGAAATGAGAGTGATGAGGACATTGAAGAAACACTTGAGAAGGTATGCTTATTAGAATTTTCCTGATAAAAAAACGGTGTTGAATTAGAATATAGAACATAGGTTTTATGTTTTAAGAATATGTCACTTCCTGAGAGGCGATGCACAAGCATTTGGTTCAATCTATCTCATTATCTCCAATAAATCATATGTTGGTAACAGCAAGGAAAGAATTGTCTCAATTCCAATAAATAGATGTATTTTTTTCTACCTGATTTCCTTTGAATATTCCTGGCATTGGAATTAAACTGCATAATTGATTTCTGCAGGTAGTTAAGCTGTTTGCATTTATTTATGATAAAGACCTTTTTGCAGAATTCTACAGGTATAAGTCTAAATCTTATAGTAGGTATTCATCTTGTTTCATGTTTCATTTTCTTTGTTGTTTGAAATAGAATTTATTATTTTATATGTACAAGTTGCCACCCATATTTGTTTCTTCTGACTGTTGGCAGGAAGAAGCTAGCTCACCGTCTACTTTTTGATCGGGGTGCTAATGAGGACCACGAAAAGAGTATTCTGTCCAAGCTGAAGCAGCAGTGTGGTGGACTGTTTACATCAAAGATGGAGGGGATGGTTAGTTGGCCTAGGTTATTGAGCTTAAATTTTCTATATGTGCATATATTTTGTGTTAATTAAGAGTATGCTTAGCATCTTTTTATTCTTCCAGGTCACTGATATAATATTGGCTCGGGAATATCAGACCAAATTAGTGGAATATTTTCGCAGTAACTCAAATGCAAATCCTGGGATTGATTTTAGTGTCACAGTTCTTACTAGTGGATTCTGGCCAACTTATAAATCCTTTAATCTCAGTCTCCCCACGGAGATGGTAATGTCCACTTCTATAGTCAAACATTGACTTTCCAGTACTGGTGTGATTTTTCAGGAAAGAGAAAGGTGTTGCCTGATGTTTTAATCTGTTTGCATATTTTTTGGTTCAGGCAAAGTGTGTTCAGGTTTTTAAAGATTTCTATGACACACAAACAAAACACAGAAGACTTACATGGATCTATTCATTGGGAACTTGCAACATTAATGCAAAGTTTGAGACAAAAACTATTGAACTGATAGTGTCAACCTATCAGGTAATCTACACTCTGCAACCTTTATACTTTATTTGGAAAAGAGGACAAGGGGATGTTGGAAACCTTATTATTGGAATGAGATTAATGACTTTAAAAATATGGAATTTAAAGGTTTTTTTTTTTTTGTTGATATTTGACAGGCTGCAGCGCTGTTGCTATTTAACTCTTCGGATAGATTGAGCTTTTCAGAAATCAGAACTCAGTTGAACTTGACTGATGATGACTTGGTTAGATTGCTTCATTCACTGTCATGCGCCAAATATAAGATCCTTAAAAAGGAGCCAAACACAAAAACTATCTCTCCAACTGACAACTTCGAGTTCAACTACAAGTTCACTGACAGAATGAGGAGGATAAAGGTCTCAGATTGTTTTAGAATCCTTAAATTTAACTTATAACTTCTATTCACCCTTGCCTTTTTTGCTTTCTTTTGGTTTCCGTTGTTCTTTTTTATATTAAAGATGATTTTTTTTCTTATATTGCTCAATGAAGATTCCTGTCCCACCGGTGGATGAAAGGAAGAAGGTAATTGAAGAAGTTGACAAAGACAGACGCTACACTATTGATGCTGCAATAGTCCGCATCATGAAAAGTCGGAAAGTTTTGGAGCTCCAAAAATTGGTCATTGAGTGTGTGGAGCAGTTGAGCAACATGTTCAAGGTACAGCATATACTTCTTCATATGTGATATTGAAAAATAATAAAATAATAAAAAATTAAACAGTCTTCGATTAGCTTTAATTTAACTGCAGTTGAAATCAATAGATGAATTTTTTTTATGAATTTGAGAGGCCAACCATTAAGACTTTAAGCATATAATATTAACAATTTAGGTAGTTAGTGTTCCTGGTTAACTGTCTTGAATAATTACAGCCCATTTTATGTTGTAGCAATTTGAAATTCTTGTGCAGCTTTGCTTTTTATCTAAAGTTTAAAAAAAAAAAAAAAAAAAGATATGGATTGAGTAATTTTAGGGAGTATAGCCTGTATTCTTCTTTTCTGCTATATTATTTCTCTAATAACTCCTCCTTTACAATCTGATCATGGATGAACTTGGAATGTGCAGCCTAATATTAAATTAATCAAAACGCGAATTGAAGATCTTATCACTCGTGATTATCTAGAGAGGGACCAAGACAACCCAAGCATGTTTAAGTACTTGGCATGACAGGTATATATTTGGATCTTGGTTCTTTCCACAAGCTGGGATGTGAGTTATAGAGAATTCAAACTCCAAATGTTGTATGGTTACTGAAACTTCAGCTGTAAACGTTGAGCAATCAACCCATTTGAACAATAACGTTATGCTTTTACTAGGGATTAATTACCATTACATGATTACTATTGTTTAAGCCTTTTAGGTAGATAGATCACTTTTAGTGTTTTGTTATTTTCGCATTGTTACTTGTTATTCTTGATGAAGTCATGTGATGGTTTTGCAATCTTTGTATAAAGAATCATGAATAGTTAGTGATACATATTCAGCAATTTTATTGGATCTTTAATTTGATCTAATATCGTTTCCTATATCTGGCTTCCTGTCTTTCCATTACAAGGATCACTGATTGTATGTGTGCCTGTCTTGGTTTGAGAAAGCTTGCTAACTGGAAGCCCATGATGGCTTTGAAAAACGTTTGTTCTTCAAGGAACTATAATAAGGTTCTTATCATGCTGTATTACTGTATCTGATACATCAGATGTTAGTCAATCAGACAAAAAATTGAGAGATCAATTGATTCTGCCAGCAACACCCTAGGACATAGTTTCTAGGTCTTTGAAATTACTTTTACCTTTCTACCAAAAGAGCAAGTACATTTTACCTACTCACCTCTTTTTACAGAATAAATGGACAAAAGATGAGTAAATATATTGTCACTGAACAATAAGAGTTGGAACTTGGAACCATTGAGTCCCCTTAATAAATGGAAACTATCATGCAACTTCAAAATTTGGACATGCAGGATTTTATGGTGATTAGGTTCTTTTCCTTCAGAAATTTTATATTGTTGGCTTTATTAACCTTATTGTTGAAATTTATGGCCATTATTTTCCTTTTAAATTTCTTTGCTTGTTGCTTCTATGACCCGTGGTTCAGGCGAAATAAAGGATAGATGTTTATAAGGCCTGATATATTACTGCAAAAACCATCTCTTTTTTATTATTTATTTTCTCCCATGTTTTAGGCAAGATAAGGAAATCATAAGCTAAGTACGAATATTACATTTAGAATCATTGACAAGGTCATTAACAGTTTCGTAGTTTGATGGTATTGTCTGGTCTCCCTTATAAGGAGAATCACAATTCAAATTTCTCCTCCTCAGTTGTTGTAAAAAGTAATTTTAAAAAAATCATTAACAAAACCAGTAGCTTATAATTAGAGAAAACTAAAAATGTCACGCTCGAGTCAAATCTATATCAAGTATTTACAGAATTTCTCTCTCAAAAGCATCTACAGAACTTTAGTGCAATAATTTGCCTAACTATTGTTTTCATTTATACTCCACTTCCTAGTAGGCATTTCTCTAAGTTGTGTAGTTGGTCCACCATTCATGCATGTGAATTGATCAATATTTTTAAGAAAGCAATTAGATCCAAGTATCTTTCATGTGTCGTTTCACACGTATAGATGTTGTTTGGCTCAATCTCTAGAGGTTGCCTAACATCTTGAAATGGGCAACCAACTATAACTACATTCTCCAATATGACCTCCCAATTTCCAAAGAAAATGAATAGTAATGCTACCAAAACAACATAGAAAGAGACTAAAGTGGAATTCCAGTGAAGATATGCTTTCAGAAATATAAATTCATAAATATATATATATATATATATATATATATATACAGACCTATATTTTAGTTTAATCATTTTATATTTTTCATAGTAATCTTTAATTAAAAAATTTATTCATTTTGAATGTATTCCTTTAGCTTAATCTACACAATTCAGTCTACCATTATTTTGAAAAGTGAAAAATACTAAAATTAATAGCGAGATTGTATGAAACTAAAATAAATGACTAGATTAAAACATATTAAAATTAAAGGATTGGAAAGGAAGAAAAAAACACAAAGAATTGGAATTGACAATAAGTCAAAATTAAAGGTTACAATTTGTAATTTTTTTTTTTTTAATTTTAAAAAAGCCCAATAGGGGTGCATTGACGATGGGGAGCAAGCAACAACCAAGGGTGAGGGAGGGAGAGAGATGACAATCTTAGGAAAAGATTGCGACCTCCCATGACCATTTATGGGTTTTTTATTTTTTGGCAAAATCACAGCCTCTCAATCTCATGGTCAAATTTGAGTTTTTTTTTTTTTTTGGTGGGGGTAAGATTGCGGCCTCCTATGAC
Organism: Notholithocarpus densiflorus; assembly: GCA_030021035.2. NCBI lineage: Eukaryota > Viridiplantae > Streptophyta > Magnoliopsida > Fagales > Fagaceae > Notholithocarpus > Notholithocarpus densiflorus. The sequence continues at coordinate 2,054,910 of JARYZH020000056.1, forward strand.
CAACTATGGTTTTTCATTAATGAGAGATTTTTTGAAGAAACATATATATATTGTAAGATAGTCGGTTAAATAGTCTCCTACCTCTTTCACCCAATATTTATGGCATAAAACAACCCTTCATCAACCAATAAATCGACATTTAGGCTACAAGATATGTTGGGTCAAATGATTGAATCGGGTATCTTTTTTCGGTTGACACCCCTTAATAAAAGTTATTATAAAAAAAAAAAGGTAGAATAAAAATTTTCTTCGATGATGATGGATAGCTTTAAGGAAAAGTGCAAGTTAAAAAGCACCCATCGTATTTTCATGTCAACAAGGAAGATGGAAGAGGTTGTCAAGATTTCCAAAACCCAACCCCCAAAAAGAAGTGACAGCCTGCTCAAATCGAATGTGACGTGTGATGGAGAGTTGGGTAAGGAAAGTTATTAGTTGGTCCAATTAAATCTTAGCATTGTTGTTTTTCCTTGTTGTCAAGGCCTCAAGAGCTATTATGTCCATGTCCAGTCATACAAATTCAATTCAAAAGCAACCCAAAAGTCATATGTGACATAAAGAAATTCTTATATTTCTCAAAAAAAAAAGTGATCCAACGGTTTTGGTGGGTGTAGGTTAGGTTTTAATCCCCCATCAACATCATTTATCCAAAGCCAATTAATTAATTCATTAAAAAAAAAAAAAAAAAACAACAACTCTACCAGTGTGTCATTTTATATAGTATGAAATACTCTGTTTTTAAATCACCAAAAAATACTTCTTCTTTTTTTTATACAAAATAGAATTTCTACTCTAGCTTAATCTAAATATATATGTGTGTGAAACTCCCTCCTGGAGACTTGAACTCCGGCTCTTACCCCCAACACCCCACAAACATTTATACTTGTAGAGTGACCACCACACCAAGGGTGTACAGTAGTGAAATACTCTGTTTTAATAAGATATATACCATAAAATATTTAACAAATAAGGTTTTTTTTTTTTCCCAGAAGTACTTAACAAATAGGTTAGATGCATATAAATATAAAATTATTTATTAAAGAAAAAGACTTTCAAGTTGGATTAGTAGTCAAATAAAGATTTCTTGGTAAACAAGAAAAAAACAATTTTTTACGGATATTATCCATCCATGGATTTTGATGTGAGTGTCACTTTTAGCCCTTAAACTTTTGACTTAAACAATTAAGAATAATGCTAGAGATACAAACTATTTTATAAATTTTTTTATAAACTGCTGATATAGTGAGTGATTATTAATAGATGAAAAAGTGATATTAATGGTGGGTCTAAATGAAAACCAATAGGAGGTTGGCCACATCAATATTTTGTAAAAATATTGTAAAATAATTTGTGGCTGTAGCATTACTCAACAATTAAACCCCAAAACTTTATATTTGTGATAAATCATTAAAAAAAAATTAGGGTAAAATATTAAAGTTAAACATATTTAATCATGTGATGTGCACATGATTTTACCCAATCATATTAAAAGTCCAAAAATGAGATTTGTGAAACCCCCTAAGAATTAATAAAAGAGATATTAAGGTGACCATTGGCAAACAGTATAATAAATCATAAAAGTTTTTTTTAAAATATTTATTATATGGTTGACATGACTTCAATTACATTTTTTGAATAATTTGATAAATACAACAATTAAGGAGATGAATATCACATGTCATATTTCCTTGGGACATCAAGAAATGTCAAGCAAGAAGAAGAGAAAGACTTTAGAATAGATGTCATCAAGTACAACCTTTAAATTTGAGCTGTTCCATTGAAAAACTTACCAAAGAACCACCTAAAAAAAATTACTTTTTCGTTTTTACTCTCTTTAAACCATGGAAAAAAAGAATAAATATTCTAAGTTTTGACCACTATAATAAATCTAATTTAACCAAAATACCCTGACCTAAATCATATTTGACCCCAAATTTAAAGAACCAAAAAACATAAATTAATACCGGTGGAGGGTACGGGGTCTAATGGAGGCAGAGGCATGATTGTCTTCTCAGATTTTTTCAATCTCTCCACGTTCTATATCTAACCAGATCTCTCTCTCCACTTTCTATTTGGATGGGTTTAATGTTTGATTTTTTGAAGCAATTAGTTTTCTTTTTATACGGAAAGGCTATCAAATGGTGTTTTAACATTGTGAAACAGTATAATTTTATCGCTTTTTAATTGTGAACGTGGCTGAAAGTTAGATGGATCTTTTTTTCTATGTGGCAGCACTGCCACTTTCGATGCCCAACAAGTCTCTCTATCGTTCTCTCTCTCCACTTTCTGTTTGGATGGGTTTAATATTTGATTTTTTGAAGCAATTAGTTTTCTTTTTATACGAAGAGGATATCAAATGGTGTTTTAACGTTGTGAAACAGTATAATTTATTACTTTTTAATTGTGAATGTGGCTGAAAGTTAGATGAGTCTTTTTTCCTATGTGGCAGTACTGCCACTTTCGATGCCTATTCGGATCTCTCTCTATCGTTCTCTCTCTCCACTTTCTGTTTGGATGGGTTTAATGTTTGATTTTTTGAAGAAGTTAGTTTTCTTTTTATACTGAGAGGCTATCAAACAGTGTTTTAACGTTATGAAATAGTATAATTTATTGCTTTTTAATTGTGAACATAGCTGAAAGTTAGATGGGTCTTTTTTCCTATGTGGCAGCACCGCCTTAATTGCAGGGAAAAACTTCTGCTGTTGTATATAGTATTAGATGTTGTTCTTTGTGGCAATTTTTTTTTTTCCAAATTTTCATTTACAAAATCCAACTTAAATTTTATTATTTTGTGGCTTTATCTAGCATTTTGTTAGTAAATTTCATTAAAACTTAATAAATGTTAGACTTAGAGTCTCAATAAATATCACATAATAACTCAAGTAAAAATCACAGTAAATTTTTTTATTTTTTATTTTTAAGATAGAGAAATAGTTATAGAAACTAAGAACCAGTTAGGTAGTTTAAAATGAAGTGTTGTTTTGTCATAACACATGCCAATAAAACTATGAACCTTTTTTCAAAAATAAGAATATATCTATCACTAGTTCATTGGCTTGCATGCACAAATGTGTGTGCGTGAGTTTCAACGTATAGCGTCCGCTGATGATAATAGCTCTTTATCATCAAACTAAGACACCAATCAGTTTTTGGTGTAAACGGGGATTGAACCCCAGTTCATTGGCTTGCATGCACAAATGTATATTGATTATGTGTATATTTTTTTAACTATTATTATGTCCACGTGATACACCGCCTAACAAAAATTATATGTAAACTGAATAACAATATAATAAAAATTCAATGATAACAAATAGTTTAAAAAAAGAAAAGAAAAAGAACAGACCTTTTTTTAAATTACATAATAAACACACATGATAAGTCCAAATTCTTATCAAAAATCAAATATTAACAATTGGTTATACAATAATTCAAAATGAATGAAACTCATTTTAATTTAATAATTGCATTTTAATCGTTTTTTTATTTAATTTAAAAAAAAATTGGGTAATAGAATTTCACTAAAAACCATCTGGGCTAATAGTTTCAATTTTCTTATATTGAGTCACGTAGTAAAATTATGTCATATAAATTTTAATACTTACTGATGATACCGAAATTCGTCAGTAAGTTCACGTGCTCGAAACGATGCCTGCAAAACAACAACAGTGAAAACCCTAGGAGAGCATCAGTGTGGTACTGGCCAAAAACCCTTCGAAGGTTAAGTCAGAAAACCTTCCTACAAACTCTAGAGTGCTAGAGCTGGGGTGAATTATGCGTACTTTTCTTCTGAGAGTCTTTGGGTTTTTATAGTAGTATAGAACCGACCTTCCTTTCTTGCGTGGGAAGGCTTTTCCTTATGGAGAAGATCATCATTAATGAGCGTATATTGCGGGATCCTTCCCATATTAGGATTCTATTCATATTGAGATTCTATCAATTAGGGTTAGTCGTGGGACGCAAGTTGTTTCCATTTAAGACTCCTTGGAAATCACTTAAATCACGTAGAAGCTACGTGACCTTTGAGATCCGTCCACCTTGCGTCCGTGAATTTCGGACCCGTCCACCTCTGGACCCGTCTACTGTTAGTCCGCTGATCTAACACCGTCAGCTTTAATTGGATGCATCCGTCGTCTAATTTCTCCCTCTTCATTTACATTAAATCATATAGTGTCAATATGATGTATAGGACCCAACTTTTATATTATATATATATAAATATATATATGATAGATTATTAAGATAATATAAAATAAATCATGAAACTTGTTTTAAATTTCTACAAACTCTTAGTAGTAAAATTATAATCAAAGAAGTACTTTTTAAATTTTGACAATAGAGTTAGAGATTTTTTTTTTTTTTAAGATAAGTTTAAATAACCACTCATGTATTTATATATATATATATATATAAATATATATATATCACAATTATGTGAATCTTTGTTATTTTTACTAATAGAGATTTGTTGACGCCTTGATGGTATGAATTTAAATTAATTTAAAACTAACCAAACTATAGGAAAATTATGTAATTTATTTAAATTTTTGAAAAAGGTAGTCATTTTTTATTTTAGAAAGAAAAAGGGTAATCACTTGGTGAAATCAAAAGTTTAGTTACTTGAACCATAAATAAATAGACATTTGGTACAAGTACAACCAAAACTTTAGGACTCAACTTTTATTATATAATATATATGATATTATGTAATATGATTTGTGGACAATGTGAATTTAAATTTTTTTAAGTATAAAATACCTTCTTCTTTTTTGAAAACAAGTATCAAATACCATAACTTGTGATCTTAAAGCACTCCTTAACAAAGATCAAATTATTATAATATTTTATAACTAAAAAAACAAAAATCAAATTAAAAGCATAACATCATAAGGGAGAGAATACAATAATTGTCTTGTCATCCTTTCTCATCAATGTGAGCCTCCCTACAAATAATTCGTGTTTGGATAATTCTCCATTTTTTAGCCCATGTGATTTATATAAATCATGTGTAAAATAGGTTTTATTTATTTATTAATTTAAATGTGTAAATAGGCTTTACATAATCATTGAAAGACAAAGTAAAATTTTCTTGATTATAATAAACCAAACAATTACTAGAAAATATCTTTTTAATTACAAGTAAAAAAAAATGACAGATTGATAATTTAGGTGATTAACAGACCAATTTGGCAATGTCTTTTTTATTTTGCAATATATATATATATTTTTTTTTTTGAGAAAAAATGGAAATTTTTTAATAGGAGGTTTTTTTATTTTTTATTTATATATAAGATAGAAATTCTAGTATAGTTTAATCTAAATGTATATATGTATGGATTCTCAAAAAAAAAAAAAAAAAAGTATATATGTATGAAACTCATTTCTGGAAACTTGAACCTCGACCCTTACCCTCTACATCCCACAAGCACTTATACTTATGAAGTGATCATCATACCAAAAATGTACGATAGTATAGGAGGTTTACCAATATGGATGGAAAATGTCTCACCACACCTTTTTTTTTGCCGACTTGGCTTCCGTTTCTTAATATAGTTTACAGTTTTCTTCTTTAAAAAAAAAAAAATCTGAATGTGTAGACTGTAGAGTGACATTTTTTTTTTCCTTTTCTACAATATGATGTAAAATAAAAAAAATAATTAAAAAAAAAACCACCTTTTATCTCAACAAAAAATTCCTGATAAACAGAAATTGTAAAATGTTGTATTTATTAATTTATTTTTATTTTCAATTTGCAAAATCAAAATTATAGTCAGAGCTTTGTAACTGTATCTGTGTGTGAAGATAACGGAGCTACGGGTCTTATTCTTTGGAGGAATCCAATCAGCAAAGATTCTACAACATCATCGTCTTATTCGGCTATTCCTTGAAAGTTAGCTCTGTTAGATTTTGCTTCACACAACTCCCAGGATTCTTAAAAAGTAAGCTTTTCTTTTCTAAAATTTATTTCGAATGTCAGAAACAAAGCACTGAGCCTTGTTCTCTTTTACACACAGTTCATCAGCTTCTTCGTCTATGTTGTGTTGGTATTTGGCCAAATGGGTTTATTCCATTGATGGGTTTTGGAGCAAAGAGGCTGTTCTCAAAAGGGTATAGCTTGGATTTTTTTGGTACCCTTTACTTTCTTTTGGGATTGTTGCTGTTCTTTGATGTGTGAAGGAGTTTTATGAGGAAATGGGGGTTCATTCTTTGATGGGTTTGCAAGCTCTTAGGTTGCTCTTAATTGGGTAGAGTTTAGGTTCTTGATTTGCGCTCACAAATAGGCCTTATATTTAGGGTGTTGTTGTTTGTGAAATTGAAGTTTATAAATTGATGGTCTTATTTGGAATTTTGATATCTGTTCACAGAAAGGTTCCTTACATTTTGTGTTTGTAGTAGTTGTTGACATGGTTGTTTTTTGATTGCTTATGCATTCTGGGGTTTAAGATATTTACTTCTGCAATTGATTATTACTCAAAACAAGAGAGAAGTTATTTAGGTACATTCTCAGCTTTGATGCTGAAAATTGAGTCACAAGAAGATTTGTTTCCTGGGATTGGGATGGTGGTTTTATTTCTGTGGAAGTGTTTTTTAACTTTACACTCTGTAACCAATTTTTCCCCTGCAGAGTTAGAGCTTTTTTGATTCTTAGGTTCTGGAAATTTTATTTCCTCGATTTTGGATTCATGGAAATTTCTGTATTTGGGCTTTTTATGCTGAGAATTAAAACAAAGAGAAAATTTTCTGTTGTGGAATTCGGGTAGTGTATTTAGTGTGGAAGGGAGAGAGAGGAAATGGATTTCTGGGTCGTTGCAGTTGCTGCTGGTGCTGGATATTTAGCTAAGTATTGGCAAAATATTTCAAAAAGGAACAGGTTTAGCTTACCCGATTTGTCATCTGGGGATTCTAATTGTGGGAAACCCGACTCCCCAGGTCGTTCCTTCCACCGATTGACACGAAGACAGAAACTAGCAGATGATGATGGGAGACTTTCAGATATGTACCAAGTGGATAGTGCTTCAGCAGTAGAAGTGGCTTCCACTAGTGGGTTTGATGGTGAAAAGCTGGGGAGCACAGGAGAATATGAAGATCGCAATTTACTTTATGTATCCAGCTTACCACCAGGATGCTCAACAAATGAAAATGTTTTAGAGCATGAGGCTGGAAATAGGCTAAGTGGTGATATCAGTGATAACTATGAATATTTACCTAGCCCTTCGGGTTCTTTTTATGGTCCTTCGAGGAATAGAAGCTCTCTTCGAACTAAATGTTCAAATAGGCAATTTATCAAACCCGCATCTTCCCTAGAAAGTTGTCTTATGGCTCAGCTATACAAGGTACACGATGAAATGGAAGACTATGTATTTAGTTTCCTTCCATCGGCATCTACACCAACTATGAGGCCATTATTTGTTTCCGATGGAAGCCGAATACTCAACAGAGCATATGGTCATTCTTTCAGTGCACAAATTGGATTTAAGGAGAACAAGGGGCATAACGAAGCCTACTTGGAAAAGAATGAAAATTTGTATGGCATTCCTCCACTAGAGTTCACCAAGAAGATGAAAAAGACAAGAAAGGGGCGGAGTGGAAGATTGAGTAGCTCAATTAAACTGGTGAATGGAAAACGCATCCATTCACAAGATGGTATGGTTTTCATTTCCTTGATTTTTCCTTATAGCTTATTCACTAAATGCTATTTCTTTGAATGACTTCTACCAATGCTAAGATTTTTCTCAGACCTAGAAGGAGAAAAAAGAAAGGAATTGATCCTTCTCTCTGTCTCTTCCCCCCCCCCTCTTCTTTTACTGTTTTGATGTTACTCTTCTAGAATCTTGGATTTAAACATCCAACCCCCCTTAATTCTTTTCCCAAATTCCAATTTAACTAACATCAATAATTCTTAAATCCCTTCACAACAAAGCACAACCAACAATCCTTATTGGGATGTTGGAATTGAAGTTTCTACATCGGATGTGGAGACAGCAATCTTTCCTGTGCTTCCCTTCCATTAAAAGTTCCCATGAGAAACTGATTGTAGAATTTAGAGAGCCCACTGTGTATGCAAACATGATGTCATTGCTCCATTTGCTTCAAGGATTTGACAAACTTATGATTAATATTGGATACTGGTAGATTTCATTTGCATTTAGTGGTGCACTTTGTGTGCTGATGGAGCAAGCTTGTGGTATTATTCCTTTTAAAAATATGCAGCCTTTACTGTTACAAAGCTCTTGGAAATATATCTGATGGAAATCTCTATGCTAGAAAAGAAGTATATTGAGACTCCAATGAATTAAATTGATGGTAAATGTTAAAGATATTGGGTTTATGGTAATGTAATGGCTCAAGAGCCCCAAGATATTGGGCTTTATCCCGTGGATGTAGGCTGTTGGCTGAACCATGCAATCCCTTGTGTTCTTCTCTCTTTCTTGCTTCCACTTCTCTATATTATTTTAATTGTGTCCAATACTCTTTTTATATATGACTTTGGTTGTGTTTCAATGATGGTAATAAAATTCATGTCATTTCCCTAACACTTTCACACTCATCAGGGTCACCAGATAGTATGATTCTCTTCTGTCTTGGGATTTCTATTGGCATAATAGCTTCTATCTTGACAAATAAAAGAGAAGTAGACAATCTGAAAGAGGTGTTGAAGCAGACTGAGAACTTGGTTCAAGATCTGCAAGAGGAACTAGAGATGAAAGATTCAATGACTGTGAAAGAACTGGCTAATGATAACTACGAATCTCAGGATACATGTGATAACTCCTGTGACAGGGCTCTAAATGCTTTTTACCCTGAAATGCATTTAGATGGTTCAACAAAATATGATGATAAAAAATCATATGATCAGAAGGCAGAGGAGAGTTCAGAAACTATGAGTAAAATTGAAGCAGAGCTTGAAGCAGAACTTGAGAGGTTGGGACTAAACATCAGTGCATGTAGTTTGGACAGAAGATTGTCTGATATTGTTGAGGTAAGCCCGTCTCTTTATCTTTGAATTCTTAGTAAAAGGTTGATAACATAGCCTCACCATTCAATGGTGCTCTACCATTGACATTAGACTAGGTGTTTAGCTGTATCATTCATTATTTTTTCTTGTTTAAAGAAATCAAATAATGTGAAGATATTTTATCTATTCTAGTAAAGACAAATGCCATAGAACTCTGCCTATGAAGTTATATAATTCTTCATTATGTCAATTTAAATCTAAGTTCTTTATTCTATTTTTTTGATAAGTAAATATAACTTCATTGAAAAAAGAAAACAATACAAAAAACCAAAGCACACAAGCAGCTTACTGACGAACTAGAAAAAACAGCAAAAACTATAGAGCAAAGAAAGAACAATGATCTAACAAATCAGTCAAAGAATTAAAAGTAAAAACACCCGAAGCATTTGTCCACTCTAGCAAAGTTTGGAGAAAAAACAACTTCATATCATGAGTTGATCTCTCACATCCTTCAAAAGTACGAGCATTCCTCTCCCGCCAAATTCCCCACATAATACAATGAGGAATCATACTCCAAATCACCAAGGAATTACGTCTGCTACATTTATATGACCAACTTGCAAGAAGATCCACAACATGGCATGGCATAACCCAATGAACCCCAAATAATGAAAATACCATATTCCACAACTCTCTAGCTACATGACAATGTAACAATAAATGATCAATGGACTCCCCATCCTTCTTGCACATGCAACACCAATCCAACACAACTACTATGCGTTTCCGCAAATTATCTGTATAATTGAAAACCCCACTGGCAGAAGGTTTCCAGCATAATTGATCCATTCCATTCCCTCTCACCAAGACAGAATAAATCAAATCCAAAAAGTTGACCACCAACTCCAATTCCCAGTCTTGTACCGGACGAACAAAATTAACATTCCAATGGAAACCATCCCCTGAGGAAGATAAAAGCTCTACCACAGAAGATTCCTTATTACTGGCAATACCGAATAATTCTGGAAAGACATCTTTTAAAGGAGTCCCCCCACACCTAAGTTCTTTATTTGAACTAAATGTACAATAATGTTAATGAAATATCCGTCCTACTTTCTATCTTCTGAGTTTAATATACCATATTCAATTTTAAATATTTTGATTGATCCCCTCATTGGTAGGGTATCTAGGAATTTCTAGTTTTCTGAAAAATGCCCTTATCAGGTTAGTTGAGGATTAAAACTTTCCAGATTGCTTAAAGACGAGACACATCTTGTCCAATCTAATGGAATTCAAATATTATCTTTGTCCCATATTGTTTGTCCATAACTCCATTTTGGGAAGTTCCAAAATATTGTACACTTTGAAAAGTCAATGGACAATTTTTATAACTTTCCTCACTTACCCTTTATTTAATTTGAAGTCAATACCCTTTTTTTAATTTGCTTTACCTGAGTTTAAATTGAAGAGGGTAGTTTTGAAAACAAGTAGCTTTTTATTTCAAGAATACTGCATTAAATAATGTCACATTAGATCTGTTCAAGATTCATTTTCCATTGTATATATGTGTGTGTGTGTGTGTGTATACGTATATTTGGTTAAAGTTTATTTTAAAAGAATCAAACGGCAACACTAGGGTACAGGACAGGATAGTCAAATCCCCCTTTTCCAGGGGTTCAACCCTAGAGTGCCCCCCCTCCCCCTTTGCCCCCTATAAAGAGGATAAAAGTACTCACATTGTTCTTTCATCCACTCTATGGATAGGCGCATTTGCCACTGTCAATAGTCCAAAACATGAAAGTGGGTCATTCAGTCAGGTAGTTGTAGCTATTTGACTTATTCTGTTACTCAAGCACTCCATCAACATGGCAGCATATAAATAGTGCTTGAGCCAGACTAGTGTCAATGACATAAGTATCAAGTTTTATTATAATTATGGTCATGTTGTTGATTCCAGCCTTTCAACAACAAATTTTTATCACAGAAGGTAGCAGCCATGTTTAGGTGGGATCATACTTAGATAACATTAATCAATGTCATGGATATTGCTCTAATCACTTTTTTCTCTGTAAATTTAATCTCTTTTTTCCCCCTTAGCGAGGCAAACTTGTTGAATTGTTTGCTTCGAAGTGCTAATAGAGCTTGATATATGTGCAGCTTGACCCAGACTTTGTAGCAGATTTTACTCAAGGTGAGTTGAGAGAAGACATGATCCATGGGCAAGCTGCTGCACAACCTAAGTCAAATCAAGATGCAAGGGACACCTCCACCCCGCACTCTGGAACCTATGCTGTTTCACCCAGAGAGCTCAGCTTGCGTCTGCATGAGGTTATCCAATCTAGACTTGAAGAACGTGTGCAGGAGCTTGAGACAGCCCTTCAACACAGCCAGAGAAAGTTAAAACTAGTGGAATCAGAGCATAAGAATTCTTGGAAGGAATTCTCAAGCAATGAACAGAGATATTCCTCTACCCAAGAATTTTCAATTGCAAATGAATGTAATCCTATGGCTCAGCCTCTGGTTATGAATCTCTCAGATGAAGCTCTAGATGCATACAATGAGGCTTATATAGAGTTGATGAAGATAGATGATTCAGAAGAACAGGATTTATCATTAGTAGCCCATGAAAATAAGCATCAAGAGGGCTTCAATCCATCGGATCAACATGCATTTAGGGGTCAAAATGGTGGGATAGGTGGTTCAATACCACATCTTGCAATCATTGATGATACATTATCTATGGAATTCTTTTCTAGTAAGACAAAAGCATTTGGAGGGCACACATCCGAGGTTAAGGAATTTAATGATGTCTGTGTAAGTGAAGATGAAAATAGTGACTCTGATGATGAAATTGAGAAGCAGTTGATCAAGCAGATTGTGGAGAAAACCAAGAAAGGTTCTCCTGTAGTTCTAAATGCACAAAGAGTGTTGTTTTCAATGGATGAAAGTGAGCATTGAATTGAATCAAAATTAATTTTTGCAGTGTATAGGGTATATAAGAGGGTATTCATTCAATACTACATCATTTTTTTTTTTTAAGGATTATTTCATAATTTATTTTTGTCCAGTTATTTTCTCGTTTTGCTTGATTAACTTTCTAAAACTCAAAATGTGAGACTTGAAATCAGCACCAGCATTGCTTGTCTCATGATGGGAGTCAGTATGTGTGTGTGTGCACACGCACCTTCTATATTTTTGAGTATATGTTTGTATATATTTTAATTACATGCTCCATCAACCATCCAACAATCCAAGTTGGTCCTTTTTCATGTACATCTACAAAGCCTTTAAAGTGTGTTCCATTCCAGCCATCAAACTTACTTTTTATTTTGAGCACAAAAAAAAAAACTTACTTTTTATTCTCTGTTTTTTTATCAAATACTGGTAGCCCCTTTGGATATCCAAGTTTTGAAGCGATTGTGTGCCCCGGGTTTTGCGGTGCTAGTGTATATCTATGAAATAAAAAACGTGAGATGGAAAGGCCAAGAGTGTGTCTGCGAGTATCTTGTTGATTTTGAGAGCTTTTGCTTGTATCTGTGAGCTTAGTTTGGCTTATTGCTAAACAAACCTGAGTCTCAGAAATGCGAAACTTGTAGTTAAGCTTCCAGTAGCAAAATGTGAGGCTAGTCTTGTTGGTCAATTTTGGCTAAGCCTCCATTTTTTTGTCTGCTGTGGAGTTCATTTGGTTCTGTGCAGACTTACTGTGTAAATAGACTTTATTTGTTCATATTTGAGGATATTGGTATCCATGATGTTGTCCTGGATAAAAAAGGTCTAGTACATCTTCAATCAGCTGTTATTCCTCATAAACTGGCTTCCAGGAATGCAAGGCTCCAACATGTCTCTTTCTAAGATCCCTTAATGGGTTAAGATTTTACATTTACCTGTAGAATATTGGGATCCATTTTTCTTGAGCTACATTGCAAGTGGTATGGGCAGACCATCATATACAAATGAAGATAGTGAGGATCAGAAGCGTATTGGATATGCCAGAGTTTTTGTTGAAGTTGATATTGATTCTGAGATGACTATGAATATGGGGGTGGAAGTTTCTGGAACTGGAAGTCAACCTTGAATACTCTTGGGTTGCCGTCAAATGTTCTCACCGCAAGGCTTTTGGCCATTTTCCAAATCTTTGTCAAAAAGAGAGAGGAAGTTTTGGGTTTTCAAGGGAAGTACGGCTAATGAGATGAAGGTGAATTTGTGGGGTGAATCACATTAGAAATTTAGAAAGATATGCCTAACAAAAGCCATAAGGCAGTGCAAAATAGTACTCCTGTGAATGCAAGTAAAGTAGTAATAGTCTAATAGAGGTGGTGTAGTGCAGAGTAATTCATTTGCAGCCTCGGTATCAGAAAAACTAAGCAATGGTGAAGGTAGGGAAAATATGGAAGAGGAGATAGAAAGTGCATGCTGTAGAAGTGGTGGCCTCTCACTATTACCATTCAGTAGATTTTAGAATTTGCCTTTCCAAATAAAGGCAAAAGTGATAAGGGTAAGTCAAAGGTTGGTGAGATTAATGAGGATTCAAAGAGGGGTTTTATCCCTTCTCTTTCCTCTTGATATGAAGATCCCAGTCTGGAATACTAGGGATCACAATGATCCCTTTAAGTAAAAGGAGGTGAGAAATTTGTTGACAAGAAATTTATCCACTCTTTACCTAGTTGAAACTAAGGTAAAGGAGTAAATTGCTTGTAGAATCCAAAAGTTCATTGCTGAAAGGTGGTAATACTTAGCAAACTATCATAGTCATTCATCTGATTTTATCTAGGTGTGCTGGGACAGCAATGAGGTGTGTTAGGCAGGTCTCTCAATCAGCCCAATGTATTTATGGTGAAATCAGTTATGGAAATCTAAAGTGGTTTTGTTCCTTCAATTACACATCAAATATTGGCGATACTTATGGTAATCTAATTAGTTTGGTTCCATTGCTTAGAAAGTTGCAAGAGCTAGATTGGATCTTCAATTGGCTCAAGCCAATTTGCTCAATTATATTGGCGATACTAATCTTCTTGCAAAAGAGAGGGAATGTCTATCTATAGCTTTACCAGTACTTACTACAAGCTAAGGTGATTTTCTTTAAGCAGAAAGCTAGATTGAAATGGCTGACTCTAGGGGTTCAAAAGACTTCCTTCTTCCATAAAATGGTTAAAGGCTAGATGCACCATATTTTGGTTGATATTCAAAGGGAAGCAGTTGCTGGTCCTGAGGCTATGAAGAAGGTGGCCGAGGACTTTTATTAACACTTACTTGATAATTCTTCTGGCAATCTCAGCAGATATGGTGTTTCTTTAATCTCCCAGATTCTTTCTACTCAAATTACTGAAAGTCAGAAAGTTGCAATGCAAGAAGATGGTGTCTGAATTAGAAATTCAGCAAACAATTTTCAATATGAATGGAGATGAAGGTTCATGGTCCAGATGGCTTCACAGCTCAATTCTTCTAAAAGGCTTGAATGAGGATATTGTCAAAGCCATCCAATCTTTTTTCAGGTCAGGTAAATTGCTTGGTGAGGTTAATGCAACAATTATTTCTTTGGTTCCTAAGGTCCCTAACCCATCTAAAATTGGCGGCTTTCAGCCTATCTCCTGTTGCAATATAGTTTATACGTGTATCACCACTATTTTGGCCAACAGATTGAGACATTGCTTGAAATAGTGAAAAGTTATCACAAGTCTAAAAGTCAGCCTAGATGCATTTTGAAAATGATATAATGAAGGCTAATGTTTCTGTTGGATGAGATTTCATTCTCAAATCCTTACGCTGTTAGTGTCCCTTAAATTTTTTTTTGTTGGGTTAAAGAGTGCATAACCTCCCCAAAATTTCAGTAGCCTTCAAAGGTAGTTGGGTGTGCTATTTCAAAGGGGGTAGAAGGCTTTGACAAGATGAACCTTTGTCCCTTTATATTTTTGTTATACCTATGTAAGTATTTTCCAAGCTCCTTTAACAGGAGGTGTGTATGATGCAGCTAGCTCCTTAGATGCCAAAGCTTCTAGCGTGTTGAGGGATGGTGAGTGGGTTCAAAACCCTGTCAGATGTGAGGACCTGGACATTATTCAATTAATTCAAAGTAAACTCAGCTTGGTGCAGCTGGATAACAGTCAGAACACTGATAAGCCTATTTGGATAACTTCTAAATCTGGTGTCTACTCTTGTACAGCAATTTGGAGTAGGATAAGAGCCAAATCTCCTATGGTCAAGTGGTGGAAATTTATGTGGTTCCCTAAAGCTATTCCTAAGCATGCATTTATAGATTGGTTGGTAATTCATAATAGATTGTCAACTAAAAGCAGAGTGTTGAAACAGGACATCAATGTTGATCTTAAACGTGCCATATGTAGTCATAAGGTGGAGAACCATGAGCAACTGTTTTTTTAGTGTTCTTTCTCAAGGAGAACTTGGAAAACTATTATGAGTTGGTGCCTAATAAAGCACCCTAAAATCTGTTGGGATGAAGTTGTTTGGGCCTTTGGGGTGGTAATCAGTTGAGAGGCAAGAGTTTAGAATCTAAACTGTGCAGGCAGGCTTTATGGTCTGTCATCTACCATGTCTGGCGGCACAGGAATCCTCTAATTTACAAAGGGTAAAATCAGCTCTGAGGAAGTTATTGTGAGTCTTATTCGATGGGAGGTCAGAAGTAGAATTGAATCTAATGGAATCTTTTGGAATTCAGTCCACAATTGAATAGAGTCCTCTGTTGGGGTGTCTTGGATTCAAATCTTCCCAAACCTGTTTTAAAGAGTAAAAAAATTCAGTCTCTAGGATTTGACAAAAAGATACTCGCAGACAAAACAACCAATAATATTGCCTAAATTTTTAAGTACCAACATCTCCTACAATACTCAGAGTTCAACTGACAAAGTTAAAGTTGACTTTTAACTGCAGTTTCCAGGACATGGTTCACAAAACTTCTCCAGCAATACATGCTTCAAGAAGATAAATGGTTTTAAATAATCCCATACATGGTAGATATAAATTATTCACCATTCTTCCCTCCTCTCCTCCCCCTCGAGGAGGTATCTCATGGAGTGGTTCAATGAGACCATACTCTCATAGTATGTGGGACCCACAGATGTGTAAGTCCCACATGCTGTGAGAGAGTGACTTCATGAAACCGCTCCATAATATAATTTTCCCTCCCCTGGGACCAAAAATTATTTAAAACAAATTAAATATTCCACCATTTGAATTTCATAAAAGCAAGTCTAAGTTCCAATATTATAGGCACTGCTGTTTGTGCACAGCAAACTAACCTCAAAGATCATACTAAAAACGCCTACAAAAGAAACATTAATATCCAGTTTACGACAGTAAATGTCAACTAATATCATGTTTAGAAATAACTTAAATTGCTAAGAGTCTTGTAATTCAACTAGCATCACCTGATGAAAAAAAAAAAAAAAAACCTCAAATCTAGTACAGGGCTATACAAGAAAAGAGAGCTAAAGAAAACAAAACAATTATTGGGAGTCCGTAAACTCAAGCAACTCCTCTACATCAAAATGTGTAAAATGCATAAAACTATCCCACCCTCCCTGAATGTATTTCCATAGGCCCACTCCAGATATGACCCCCTTACTTCCTTTGAACACCAAGTGCCTAACCCGTATTTCACATCCACTACCCGACACCATAAGGACTCTTCCTCAGACCCATAGTGCCACAACCACTTGCCTGATAACGCTTTGTTAAAAGACAAAAACACTTAACACCCAAACCTCCTTGACGAATAGGAATACAGGAAGACTCCCATCCTACTAGATGAGACTTAAAATCCTCCCCCAATCCACGCCAAAGGAAATCTCTTTGGAGTTTCTCCATTCTTTTTGCCACACCCACTGGAAGAGAGAACAAAGACGTAAAATAAGTAGGGAGGCTAGATAAAGTACTCTTGATGAGAGTGAGACGACCCCTTTTAGTTTTAGATAGATACAATTTCTTCCAACCAGCCAAATCTTCTTTGCACACGATCCAAAATGGGATCCCAAATAGATGCCTCTTTAAATGTTGCACCAAGATGTAGCCCCAAATATTTCATTGGTAGAGTGGATACACAGCATCCAAGATCACCCACCAACGCCTCAATATTCTGAACCTCCTTTACTGGCACAATTTCAAATTTACCAAAATTTATCCTCATCCCGGACACTGCCTCAAAGCAAATAAGAATGCACCTTAGATTTCAAATATATGTAGAATTGGCCTCGCACGGAGATGCAAATATCTCATATAAAAGAATAACAATTGATTAAAAGAAGTAGCTAGGTAATACATAAACTAATGACAATGCAAAGTGTGCTTAAATAAAAGATACCTTCAGGAGTGCATCTCAGCCAAAACTATGCAAGCCCACATGATTTGCTTTCACTGCACCATTGTTGTACACTAACAAAGTAGGAAGATTACGATCAAGGTAGTTAGGAATGCAATTTGTCGATATTATCTTAACAAATTTTGTTGCTGGTTATTTTGTTGCCAACTCTTCCAAACATCACATTAGCTGTGTACATTCTGGGATTCTATCAGAAACTTCCAACAAACATCACTACAATCCTCATCAAGAAAAATTAGTTTAGTATTAAGATCTCTCATAAAGTACCCTTCTTTGTAGAGGATCAAAACAACCCAAACATCAGATCTAGCTTGCGAAACCTCTCGCATGAAACCTAATCCTGTAATTGGAATCACCAATCCAAACTTTGAAACCTTAGGTACTTCCAGCATCTTGGCCAATCTCTTTTTTCCTAATTAGCAAACACCATTCAATATATTTGGAATACTAGTTGCTAACCCGTGCGATGCACAGCGAAGTTTTAATAAACCATTTTTATATATTCATGGGAAAGTTCAAATGCATATTTTTTTGATAGATAAGAAAAGTTCAAATATTTATTTAAACTAACATAGGTTAGCAAATTTGTGGATAGAGGTGTTCTGCAATTATGATACTTCATATTACTGGCTAACTAATTTGTAAAGTTGTAACAAATAATCAATGATCCCAAGTTGGCAAGATTGAAGATTAATGTGAGGAAATCATATCCAGAAAGCTTTTAGTAAATGAAAATATAAACTCATCAAAATCCCAGATAAGAACAACCATTTAATGAAACTAAAAATTATATGAAAATCACATATGAGTCGTTCAAAAGTCTCAAGTCTCAGCTATGAGTTGTACAGCCTATTTCGATAACAAAACACAAAACAAGGAAAACCAAAATCCATAATATTAAGACAAATGATAACTTCTACACTATCATTGTTGAAAAATGTAAAACTTTATGAGGTTGAGTTACTTTCTATTTAGAATAAATTGATTGATGTATTCTATTGCCTCAGATTAAAAAAAAGAAAGAAAGATATAAAACTAGAGAGAGACAGAGAGAGAGAGAGAGAGAGAGAAAGAGTAGTCACTACCATTGTTTTAAGCGAGGTCCAGTTGGGCTTGACTCGGTGATCTTTACAGATTCAATCTTCGAGAACTTAACAGGAGAACAACTTGTTAGAAGGCACACTCAAGACTACTCATAGGAGAAACAGGCTAAGCTTGAGCAGCCTACTTCTGGGAGCGGTCGATTCAATTACAGGTTCTACTTCTACAACTACCAGTTTTTTGACAAGGTAAACAAAAAGTGGAAAGTAAATTGAGTAGTAAGAAAGGACATCCCACCACAGCATTGTTTCATATGTTGCAGAACTTTGAGATTATGAAATCGGAAACTTTTCAAGTATTTACGAGCATGAAACTCACAACATTATAAAGAATCAGATTGGTCCTAGTCAATCATTTCATGATTATAACTTCATAGTCTCTCACATAACATGAAATCCAAAATTTTGTTAAACATACAAGGAATTCATTCACTAATTTAATTTAAATAAAATGTATTTGAATTATAGCAATGAAGAATCAAGATATCCGTACGAGCACCTTGTTCTTTTTTCCCGCAGACAAAAGAACAACTTTCCCATCGACAATATCCTCGGCCTCAATCCTCTTATCCTCACCATCCACTCTACTGTTATTCAAATACAAACCCCCCTGCTTCAACAACCGCCTTGCAGCCGATTTGCTCTCAAACAAACCAGCAGAAACCGACAGCTCAACGAGCTGAACATTCACCACCTGATCATACTTCAAAGAACAAGAAGGCACATCCTCTGCAATCCCCTCAATGGTCTCCCAATCCAGCTTCGTCTCCGCCCCAGGCCTCAACGCCTTTGTAGCCTTTATAGCCTCCATCAACCCTTCCTCCCCGTGCACGAATCGCGTAACTTCCTCCGCAAGTCTCCTCTGTGCCGTGTTCGGCACGTAACCAACTCTCCCCATCTCCCTCTCCAACTCCTCAATCTCCTCCAAGTCCAAAAAAGTCAGCATTTTCAAAAACCTCACTACGTCCGAGTCCGGCACCGAGAAGAAGTACTGATAAAACTTGTACGGCGAAAGCATCGCCGGCGATAACCAAATCGCGCCGTCCTCCGATTTCCCAAACTTCGTTCCATCGCTCTTCAACAAGAGAGGAAATGTCAATCCGTAAGCTCCTTTCTCGACTTGCAAAACCTTCCGAATCAATTCGGTTCCGGCGGTGATATTCCCCCACTGATCGCTACCGCCGATTTGAACCCTAACTCCCTCGTTCTTATACAAATGCAAGAAATCGTAGCCTTGCAATAGTTGGTACGTGAACTCGGTGTAACTCATTCCTTGCTCCGATTCCAACCGCTTTTTCACGCTCTCCTTCGCCATCATAGTCCCAACCCTAGCGTACTTCCCAACATCTTTCAAAAAATCCAACAGCTTGACCTCCTTCCACCAATCGTAGTTGTTGAGGATGACGGAGTTTTCGGAGAGGATTCTGGCGATGGTGGACTGAATCCCTAGAGTGTTGCGGCGGAGAGAGTCGAGGTCGAGGTCGGGACGCTCGAGGGACTTGCCGGAGGGGTCGCCGACGCGAGCGGTGGCGCCGCCGATGAGGGCGACGGGCTGGTGGCCGAGGCGGTGGAACCAGGAGAGGACGATGATGCCGAGGAGGTTGCCGAGGTGGAGAGATTGAGCGGTGGGGTCGAAGCCGCAGTAAACTTTGAGAGGTGAGGATGAAACGGCGTCGTGGAGGTCGGGGCTGGTTAGGGACTCGATGAGGCCGCGTTGCTGGAGGATTTCGATGACGTTGTTGTTGTTTTTGTTGTTGAGGCGAGGAGGAAGAGAGGATTGGGATTGTGTGGAGGAGTGGTAGCAGCAATAGGTGTAGGTAGAGGTGGTGGTGGTTTTGAAAGGGGAGAAGGGTAGTTTTGGGAAATTGTGAAAAGAATAAGAAGAAGAAGAAGAGATGAGGGAGGTTCTGAATGGGGAGAAGAGAAGGAGAGTTCTGGTGGTGGTGGTGGAGGCGGCGGCCATTTCTTGGTAGAAAGATAGTGGCTACGGCTTCTGCTGCTGGTAGTTCACTGCTTCTCAATCCATGTTAATTTTAAAATTTTTTTTAATTTTTTTTTTATGTGACACAATTTTAATTTGGTAGAAAGATACGGCTATTTTTGCCATATATTCTATTTTGCACCCAAAAAAAAATCTAAATTTATTTATTTACTTATGTAGCAATTTTTTGGAACTTGAATTTAAACTCTAAACTCTAATTTCAGGTATTATGGCAAAAAAATAAAAATACTTTGTAACTAAATAAGTTCCTAGATAAGTCAAATTCGTGTTCAATGGTTCTTAATCCATGTTAATTTTTTTTTTTTTTTTTTATGTGACATGTTAATTTAAATTTCGTAGAAAGATATGGCTATTTTTGCCATATATTCTATTTTTGCACCTAAAAAAATTCCAAATTTATTTATTTATTTATTTATGCAGCAACTTTTGGAGCTTGAATTTAAAACTCCACACTCTAGTTTCAGGCATTAAATAAAAAAAATAAAAAAGTTCCAAGATAAGTCAAGCTTGTGATTAGAACTCGAGTTTGGTAAATTTGGGTTTTGCTTGGAAAGCAAATTCGAGCTCCAAAAATAAACTAACATAATTGAATAAGTTTGGACAAAGGCTTTTTAGTGAAATTTTTTACAAAAATAGAATATTTGGCCGTCTAATTTTTTTTGTAATATTTTTAACTTGTAGTCAATTTAGTTCTTATTAATTTCAATATGCAGTCATTCTGAGTCCAAATCTTAAGAGCATTAGCATTGGAAGTTCTAAAACTCCCAATATCCTATTTTATAGCATCAAACCACAAAAGAGATGCATTTTACTTGGGTTTCCAATTGTAAAAATTTTTATAATCAAGTTACAGTAACGTCCTAAATTTAGAAACTACTGTAGTAAAATTGTAAAAATGAAATAATGCTTTTTATTGTCTCTCTCTTCTTTCTTTCTTCCTATTTCTGATTTTTCTTCTCTCTCTTTTTAGTTGCTAAGTTGATATGTGTATCTACAACTACAAAATTAGTAAATTTGATTTGTATTTTTTTTTTTTTTTTTTTGGTTTCTAAGAAAACACAAATAAAGCTATGATTTAACGATAAAGAATAAATTGATTTCAAGTTGAAAATAACATAAGCAAAATTGATTTTTACTAAAACTAAATAGAGCCCAAATTAAAAGTGGCCTCAAAAAAACAATAACAAAAATAATAAGTATAACAAAAACAAAACTAATAAGTACTGATTTCAAAGTTGGCCTATAATTAACATGCCACGTTAACATTCCATTTGATAATGACAAAGCTCTTTTTTCTTTCTTTTTTTCTTTTTAAAATTTTAAAAAATGAGACTTTTTACTTATTTATTCGGGAAACAAAATTAAACTCTGACCAAATTTTAGAATATCTCTCACTTAAAAATAGAAAAGAAAAGATTGAGAGTGGTTCAAATAAAATAAAAACACCCAAAAAAAATTAAATTTTTTTTAAGAATCAATAACTATTGTTGTTTTAATAACACACCTCATAAAAATAAAAATAAAAATAAAACAAACACTGATATAACCGGCATGAATCTATTTTGTGGAATGGAGACTGGTGAGCTTAAAAGGCACGAGTTTATTATGTCTAGTGCCAAAGAAAATCCAAAATTCATGGGGGGCAAATCAAAGTGAAGAGAACATGCTGCATACAATCAAATGAGAAGTTTTTGCCCGTTTGGGAATAGCTTATTTAGCTTTATACTGAAAATGTGTTAAAATATACTTGTACTTTGAAAATGTAAAAAAATGTGAGGTTTAAAAAAGTTGTATATAAAAGTTAAAAACCTTATAAACTCTAGCCAAACAGATAAAGGTTGCTTCAAGAGCTCAGATATAAATGAAGCTTTCTGCAAAGAATGGGGGATTCCTATTAGAGTTCTTAGCAGGAAAGCCTTATAGTGTCATTAATCCTATGTTCTGCTGGGAATTTATAGAAGCTCCTGTTCTTCTTTTGTTGATGGGTTGAGTTGGTTACAAGCTTTATGCCTTCTGGTCTGAGTCGAGCAGTATTGAGTTTGATTTATTTGCTTTAAAGGTGTATTGTTTTCTGTTTTAAAAGTGCAGTGTTCTGTATTGTAGATAGGGAGTTCTGTTCTGCACAATAAGTGATGTGTGGTGTGTAAACTGCAAAGTATATTTGTCATGTTTTCAAATCAATAAACTTTACCTCTCATTCATCAAAAATAAATAAATTTGGGCCAAGTGTTGAACTTGCAGCTGATGCTAGCCAAAAGTAAAAAACATACATTATCCAAAAGAGCTTATATTTATTGAAGTGAACAAAAGAGAACATTACATTACACTAAATTTTCCTATTAGAAGCACTAGAACTGCAAATTGAGTTTTGTTAGTATTATTTTTGTTCACTTAAGACTACCCACTCTCTTTATTTTGAATGCCCATGTCTTTGATTCCATTTCCAAGGTCTATCCCAATTAACTCCAAGTGGTTGTTCTAATAGTTTCAAGTTAAAAGTATTTTAGTCAACATCTTCAGGCCATATCTAAAGGATTTTTCATTCTCCCCTATAATTACCAGGTTTGTGTGTGGGACTAGTAGACTACACTCACCTGGGAATTACTGTGCTTTAATAGCTCTGAACAAGCACAAAAAAGTGTTCTCTTTCACCCCAATTAGCCAAAGAAAAGCTGGCTAGTTCACTATAAAATCCACTCAAAAATTATGTCACAATCATTTTTCATTTTTCTTTAGCCAAGTACTTATCTTTTTCTTTAGTTAAGTAATTAAGAGGAAATAACTTAAGTGCATGAAATTCACAAGCACAAGTCATGAACTCACCCAAAAAAGAAAAAAAAAATCTAAAATAACGATTAACCATAAATTCAAATTTTAGTGGATAGAGGATTGGTTACTCAATAATTTGAAGACTTCTCGTTTAAATTTTAAATAATTTGGCATTTCTTGTTGGGGCAGGATGGTTCTAATTTTAAGATGTATCAGCTTCCCCAATACATGAGTAGTCTTCTCCAGCTAAGACAAGACCCAAAATAGACAGGAAAAAGAAAAGAACCGTTCTATTTGATCAAAGGATTTGGAACTTTACTAGGTAACAAAATTTTCACAATACCCACAAACAGCAACAAGTTTTTTTTCGAGAATCAAGACTTCAAACTTCTATTAAACTGAACTGAGATCATTACAAACTAAAGCTTCAATGTCTGCTAGAACATCCTCCAACCAAACCAGTAAAGCAGAAGAGGCTAAAGCTATCCTTACTAAGGCATGAGAAACCTTGTTTTCATGTCCTCCCACATGAGCGACAGAAAACGCTCCATATTTTTGGCCATCAATTTAGCTTCCTGCTGACAGATTCAAATTGGAGTTGTTGAGGATTTTAATTAACACTGCCGTGTCTCCTATTTCCGTTTTGAAAATTCAAATTTAGAGTGTGAATTCAATGGCCCTCTTAGCAGCTAACACCTCCACCATAGCTACAGAACCTGGTAAAGAAGCCCCATGACCGGACCAAGATGATTAGGAATCACCACCCCTAAGCCGGCCTTATTAGTATCAGCGAAAGTTACACAGTCAAAATTTGTTTTGTTCCAGCCTCGTTTAGGTGGGTGGCGGGCAGCGGCACCAACGAGCACTGTTTTGATGTGGCTTCTTTGCACTAGGAATAGGTCTCACCTTGTTTCGATATATTAGGCAAATAATTTTAGTTTCAAAACATTATCGGTACTTAAAAAATGATTACTGTTTTTCTCCCCAACTACTAAATTCTAATACGCAAATACTACAGCTATAGGAACTTTTTTGTCCAAGAAAAAAATAAAAAACCATTAGTATCATTAGATACCCACATAGGAATGTCTTCATCACATTAGAGATCAGTATACCACACATGGTAGCACCATTATCCAAGGATTTAAAGAAGAAAATGGTTAAATACACATTCAAACGTGAACATTACAGTCTCAATATATCAAAGGACAACCAAATCTAGTTTCAGGCTGAACCGCTGAACACTCTTGATAGTGCATTTGATCTTCTATACACATTTATCTCTATATGTAACACTTTCAGGTAGCAGAACACAAACACACACAAGAGAGAGAGAGAGAGATTATTTTCTAACATTCTTTGATTCTCATCGGGAAAACACACTAGAAGAGTGCATCAAAGTCAAGTTTTCAGAGCCAAATCCAATATAAATAAAAATAAATAGTTCAAGAAAAAGAAGAAAAAACTACAACAAAGAAAGTCTACTAGTAACAATGGTGAAAGCAGGTTCAACTATTTTCAGGCCCTCTTGGCAAAATCACCAGTCTCATCGTCGTCATCCCTGAAGTTTCCTTCCAAAGAAGCATCTTTGTCAAAATCTCCAGCTGCACCATCCACACTGCTGCTCTCATTGGTACCAAATTGATCAACACCACCAAAGCCCTGTCCAGTACTTCCTTCAAATCCACTACCGGCTATGTTACTGCCATCCCCAGAGGCAAAGTTACCACTACCACCAGAAACATCAAAATTCCCACCAGTATTGCCATAGCCTCCACTGTTCTCACTGGCGAAATTGCCACCACTGCTGTAACCAACACCACCTCCACTGTAGCCACTACCAGTGCCACCACCACCTCCTTGATAATTCCCACCAGAAGCATAACCACCCGAACCATATCCGCTACTACCAGTGCCATAGCCTCCACTGGCAGCACCATCATAAGAATTGTTACCATAGCTGCCGCCACCACCGCCGCCGCCACCGTATGCATTGTTACCATAGCCGCCGCCACCACCACCATAAGCATTGTTACCATAGCCGCCATCACCACCATAGCCACCACCCCCATAGCCACCACCTCCATAGCTAGGACGAGCCCTATCAGTAGCATAATTCACCCTTACCCGACGACCATGGAGATCCTAGGAGGTAATGTTACCACAAAAAGGAAAGAGTCAATTAAAAATTACCAGCAATAATCAATAGATTAAAGAGGCCAAACCAATTCATAAAAAATGTTTGTAATTTACTTGGAAAGAGCAAAGGTGGAGTTCAGCAACATCATAATTCTTATAATTAATACACATTTCTATGCCATGCATAGACGAGTTACTGTACACCTATTATACCGACACCATTAAGACATCAGTTGCATTGCATGGATTACTTAGCTATGAAGTAATTCCAATATTTGCAAGTCAGGTTTTGTACTTTATTGGGTGTTTCAAAGATCCAAGTCCTCAAGTGTCAGACTTGACAATCCAATGACATTACCACTCATCATACAGGTTTTTGAATTCCAATTCCCATAACACAAGTGAACATAGCAGTTGCAAAGCTAAAACTGGCATGGAATGGATGTTCACTGTGATGCTGCTTTTGAAAGGGGCATGCTAAGTTAAAGCTGTTAGGTGATATCATTAGTGGAGGCAAGGATAGTCATTGGGGTAATTTTGGCAACAGTTTTAGAGTGAGAAGGTCATAAAAGTTCCAAATAACCAAGCTTTATCCGTCACAGCTTACAGACAAAGAGATTAACAAATGAAGAGCAACAAATCAGTAACATTACCTGTCCATCTAAGGCCTGGATAGCACTGGAGGCCTCCTCACTTGAAACATATGTAACAAAGCCAAATCCTCTGGATCTACCAGTCTCACGGTCCATAATGATTCTTGCTACAATAAATGCCAACTTTAGTCAGCATGTATTTCCAGTACTTATGTTTCTACCAGATACAGGACACAGGCACAATACATTACAGACAAAACAGGGCAATTTTTGAAAAACTAGGATACAATACGGCATGAATATAGCAAAATTAAATGTTATATACGTATATATAGAGGACATATTTTGTGTTACATTTAGGCTTAAAACAAATAACAAGCAGGAAAACCTTTAAAAAGGTATCAAGATAATCATACTAATTTTTGGGGAGCCCAAGGCCAGTACTATGGCTAATTAGGAATAACCACTCAAGCCTACAACAGTTCAGTTTCAAAAGCCCAAGGATAATAAACGGATAAACCCACATCTGCTTCAGCCTCATAGACCCTCCACATGCAACCACAGTTCTCCCAAAGACCAAATAAAACAATAAACAGTGGCAAGGAGTACAAATTATTTTAAATCAAAACAAAACCACTCTATTAGCAGAATCGGCACAATACCTAATCAGGACCCAATATATAGGTGGCAAGAATATGAAGACTTGTGTTAAGGCAAAAATAGTAAAATGCCCAAACCCTACAATCTCCACTTCCTCAACTCTTTCTTCCTTTTCCATTGAAGACACAACACTACCACCTCCCACCACCAGCCATTGCCAACACCTTTCATCCACATAAATCTTTACAGGCATGATTATTACATTTTTCTTGGGCCATGGTTTCAAGCCCTAATCAACTATGGTGGACATGGAAGAGTGTTCTGCTTTTTGTCCTTTTCTTTTTCTTTTTGGAATTTAAGCCACAAATCTATTCATTGCTGTGATGAAAGACTCATCTCAAGTTGTCCCTGGAGTATGTAATTTTGAAAATAGCTATTTAATTTCCGGACATATCTCATATAGTCATATATGCATGTAACCATGTTCATGGACATGCCAAAGAGTTTGACATGTCTGTGACTCCTAAGTACCATGAACTGAATTCATAAAATATGAGGAATTTTAGCAGGAGGAAAAAGAGAAGACACCAATGCCACTTGCCCAAACCCATTAAAGTCAGAGGTACCCAAAAACACACGCGCCATTTTATTAAAAAAAAAACCTTGAAAAATATTTATGGAGTTCAAACACATATTTTTGTTATGCACACTACCCATATCACTATACCACAACAAGGGAAGGCAAACTTAATCAATCGCACAACATAACATTTATAGAGATTAAGACGAATGCATTCGAGCATATACTTTTTCAAAAGTATACAAAGGAAGAGCCAACAATTAAACATGTGATAAATATAACACACCTTCAACAACTTCTCCATACTTAGCAAAAGCTTCCTTCAAACTTTGCTCATCTGTGCCATATGAAAGACCTGAAAAATACAATATAAGAAGTCTAAAAACAAAGAAATAAAGTCGTAATGCAACTAATAAGTGCAATTTGGTGGCACCTCCAATAAAAAGTTTTGAACTTGACATGGATGACATGCATCGTATAGCTTGAAAGAAAGACGGTTTCGAGGCACCAAATTCTGAGCTGATCTGCTTGCTCGCAGTCTGTCTAAGCAGATTTCCAACTTTACTTAAGAAAGCCATTGCAATAACCTACCAAAAAAAGGGCAGGAAACTGAAGCCTCAATAAGATTCCCAAGCAAATACTAAAAAATAAAACAGAATCACAACATGCCATTCTCAAGGGCAGGAAACTGAAGCCTCAATAAGATTCCCAATCGAATACTAAAAAATAAAACAGAAATCACAACATGCCATTCTCAATATATACCTCATCAAGTCATCATGCAAAAATAAGAATCACAAAATAGATGGTGAGAACTGCACATGCTATCACAATAACAGCATGAAACATTTACGAAAATAAATTACTCCTTGCCATTGAAATACAGAAAACACACAAAAGAAAGCCTATAAATTTTGGGTTTAAAACATAGAACAAATCAATAAGATGATAGAGACAACTGAGTGTTTCCAACAAACCAAACAATACTCACCAGCTCCCTGGTGATTTTTAAACATAGCACAGAAAAATACTCTTACAAAAGAGTCAATAACAATCTAAAACAGACTCTTGTTAGTGTGGCAATCACAAATAAGCATGTACCCATATCCAAACAACACAAACTTCCAAACTGCAAATCCATACAAAAATCAAAGGCATATTCATGTTTGCAAGCATACCCATGTGATAAAAAAAATTTAAAAAAAAAAATCAATTTCGATAGTTGATCACAGACCATTATCCCCTCAATACTTAACCCCACTTACTGTTTGGACACTCAAACAGGTTAAATACAAAACACAGTAATCGCCAAAAAGCAAGTTCATTTCCATCCAAACTTGCACACACAAAAAAAAAAACCCATAGCACAAAAAATTCAAAATTTTCACTTTCCCATCAACCAAACAGAGCTCTAAATTAATGGATACATAAACACACAAAGAGGCATACATCATATATGCATATGAATCATCAAGAACATCTAAGCCAAAAACCCACAAACAAGCTGATCGATTTAGTGCAACCCAAATCAAACCCTAAAAATGAGTGTAAACCCAAAAAAAAAAAAAAAATTAAAAAAAAAAATAGAGAATCAATAATAGAAACAGGAAATGAAAGCGAAAGCAAGAGAAAACAAAAAATCGGAAGTAGAATCGAGAGCTATGAGGCTCTCTCTGTCTCTCTTTCTCATAGTGCTTAGAAGCGTACCTTGTTCTCTGCGTTTTTTGGTAATGACAATGAGAGCGGAGAGAATCTAAAACCCTAAAAATAGATTTCGAGAATCGGTAGAGGGTTTTATCTTATAAAGTGGAAATGAAATGAGGGGAGAGAGATTTAAGGATGGATTGGAGAGATCTGGGCCGTGTGATTTGGAGTTATTGGGTGTGAGCCGTTGGATAAGGGGTGTGACTGAAAGTGTGGGTATATTTTTGTTGGGAGGGTACGGGTTTTACATGTGAGGTTTGGATTAGGGATGGCAATTCCGCCACGCTTTGACCTGCCCCGCCCCGCCCCGCCCCGCTCCACCTCGCACGGGTTTTCCCCGCCCCGCAAAGGTGGTGGGGCGGGGATGGGGCAATATTTTGTCCCCGCACCTCGGGGCGGGGCAGGGATGGGTTTAGCATTTTTATCCATGCCCCGCACTAATAAGGACTATAATTATAAATTTAGTAAACCCTAAATCACTAATATTTAAAGTGAAACACAAGACATTAAATAAAATATTTTTTATTCTAAACCTACTGCTATTGCCGCTGACCCTTCTTCCTTCTCTATAGCCTATACACATTTTTCAATTTTAAGCCAAACTCCACTCCAAGTTCCAAGTCCAAGACGTTGCTTTTTACTTTTTAGGTTCATCTCATTCCTTTTGTTTTAGTATTTCTTAAATCTGTTTTTTTTTTCAGTTTGAATTTTGGTTCTTTTTTTCTATCTAAAATTAGTATTTTTGTTTGTAGCTATTAAAGGAGCATAGTTGAAACGAAAAAAAAGGCTGGTCACTTACTCACTTAGTGCTTCCAGTAGGCAGTAGGTATGTTTCTTATCATGTTCCAAATGTTTCAATTTTTTTTTTTTTTTTTTTTTTTTGCACATTGTTTCATGTTTTTCAAACAAATGACTATAATATATTTGTCTTTTAGTGTTGTTGATATATTCGGCCCCACAGTTGGATTTGATTGTGTATATTGGATTTGATTGTGTATGAGACAATGTTTATTTTGTTATGTTTATTTGATTAAAGAACTAGTCAATTATCCTTGATGATTTTGTTCATGTAAAGACAATGTTTATTTTGTTATAAGAAATTTTGAATTATGTTGTTACGTATTAGACTATTTAAGTACTTGGTTTATTTAAATGCTTGAATTTTAAAACATTTTGTTTTGTTGTGATTTATATTATTGTAGCAAAAAATTATTTATATATATATAAAATTGTATTAGAGGCGGGGCGGGGCGGGTCCCCGCGGGGCCCCAAGGGGCGGGGATGGGGCAAGGTAGTATGCCCCGCACCCCGGGGCGGGGCGGGGACGGGGAAGGGCAACAACCATGCGGGGCAAGGACGAAGATCCCATCCTCCGGCCCCGCCCCGCCCCATTGCCATCCCTAGTTTGGATTGGGTTGTGTTTTTGTGTTTGTGAAAGTTGAGGCAATGTGATCATTTTTATATATATAATAGTATTTTTTTTTTATAAAAATCATTTTTTCTTTATTGGCAATAAACAAATATTTTCAAGATGTGAAATTACCTCCCTACCCTTTGAATTTGTTACTACTAAAAAATATATAAACATACAAAACCCAAATGCGGTTTCCCTAAAAACAATAAATCCTAGAGGTTTTAAGTAAAACAATTAAGGGTGTTTATCGGTCGATGTAGTCAGTTTAGGGAGAGGTTTTTGGGTTGTGTTGACCTCGTCAGTTTCCAAAAAATGCAAATTGACGCCACACTTTTGAAACGATTTTCTAGCAATGTTAGTGGCGGGTTATGTTAGCGAGCAAGTTAGGTGCCACCGGATTTCGCCACACATGAGAGATTTGAAAATCTAACTCACATTACAAATCAAACTCATGGATCAAAACATCAAAACCCACAGATAAAAAAATCAACCCCTAGTAAATCTTAGAATTGAGACTCACCTTCCATCGACCAGATTTTAGGATGAGGACTCAATGTCAATTAAATATTGAGATACGACAAAACTAGTTCTTGTTGTGTCATCTATTAGCAATAGGGCTACTCATTTTGGTCTTTTGAATTCGGGTGAACATCAATTCTCTTTGAGTAGGGGGGTTGTCTTCATGACATTGTTGTTAAAGTTAATGCATCATATCATGATTCTGCCAAGTGAGTTATTGCACACTTCTAACCAAAGTACGGAGTTGTTGTTCTATCAAGATCATCTCCAACTAAAATCTGTGATCACATGTCTCACTTAGGCTTTGGAAGACTGACAATAAAGAACACAAAAGAGTTTGAAATTTAAACCTGTAAGGACTGGATTTGGGCACTTCTACTATTAGATGAGTAGACTTGGGCTCAATTAGCCCAATACAATAAATTTATAGAGGATGGGTTTAAGAACTAGGTCTTAGTGAGGGTTACAACAACTAGGTAGGGTTATAAGTGGATTGAATAACAAGTACGTGGATTAAAGTGTGAAATTCAGTCCTCGGCCTTCATCCGAGGAGCTTGTTGTTCTTATTGTTTCTTTAGTGCTTGGTTTCAAAGGTTTCCAAGATGATACAAACTATTACTGTCTTCTCTATTTCTAATTTTTCCATCCCTCTTTCCTGGAGAGTTTCTTACATTATATATCTATTTTCAGTTGATCTTGGCCCTTCATTTGTTGATCATACAGGTCGCTACTAGAGTACTTGTCCCATTTGCCGCCTTCTCAAACCTTCTGTGAGTTGTAGCAACTAAGGCAGCACTGCTCCAGGGTCATTTTCTCATTAATATGGCCAGATTGATAGTTGTGGGCATTTAATATGGAGGTGACAGTTTCTCCTGGAATTGCTCCTCCACCATGCTCTCATGGCTGACCCACTGTACTTGTCCTTTTTCGTGGGATGCTCTAGAAGGCTGCCTTTGATGGCATGCCACTCTTCCCTTCTATGATCTCGGTTTGCCGAGGGCAGGATTGTCCTCGGCGATGTTTCTTGGCAATTTAGACTTTCTTCGTTCATCCTCAAGCATTTCTTCCTCCTCGGCGTGAGTCCTGAACTTAGTATAAAGTGAGCCGGGGGCCAAATTCTTTGACCCCACAATAGCCCCTCAAAATCCTGCTGTCCGGCTCCTCGGACGGAGAGGAGGGTTTTGGTGTCCCCGGGCCTTTATCATGGCTTGTCAAGTCTTGTCCTCCATCAGTGCCAGAGCCTTTTCGCTTGTCTAAGGTAAGTTCCTGGTGCTTCGGTATACGGAGCACGCCCTCATTAAATTCTAGCGGCTCTGTACTCCCCACGTTCAACGGTGTGATGGTAATCAAATGGTAGGGATTTCTTTAACTTTATGGGCGGGAAAACCCACACGGTTATTTTTAATCGAAAGTATAAATGCCCATTTGAATCGATTTGCCTCTTTACTTTTACGTTCAAGAGTTCTTGCGCACATATCTTAAGTTCGGTCAAATCTCCAGCCAAACTCGCGTTTCTTTTCAGCATAAAAAGCCTATCCGAGGAGCTTTTCCTCATTTCTGTAAGTTTTCTTATCTCTCTAACAAGTGCTTTCTCTCTTCTAAGTTTCTTTTCCCCTTACCCCTCTCTTTCCTTCGTCTTTCCCTGAGTCTTTTAGCCGTTTCTAGGGATGGGTAAGTTAAAAAAGTTGGTTGAGTCCGAAGAGGCAATGGAGAAATTCGTCGCCAATTATAGGATACCTAGTAATGTAGGCTTGAGATACTGTGAAGAAGGGGAGTGGTATTTTAGGAGGCAAGAGGGTGAAGTAGTGATTCCCATAATCGCCTTCATTGAAGGTGGTATGAGAATCCTTATGGAGCCGATGATGAGGGACTACCTTAGGCATTTCCGATTAGCTCCCACCCAATGCGCCGCCAACGTGTTTAGGATCCTGGGTTGTATGGACGCCTTAAACGAGAAAATGGGGTTGAGGTTAACCCATCACGATGTAAACTGGTGCTACAACCTCCAACACCTAAGAGGTAAATCCTATTATATGAAGACGATGGATGATAAGGTTGGGCTTATTCAGTGCCTCCCCGAAACCAGCAAGGATTAAATAAGGACTTTCTCATCGTGTCTAGGGAGTGGCACGACGGCCTTCCTTGTCCGACAGTGGAGGGGGAACCAGGTGGGGTATTCAAAGTAGGAGAGGGTTAATCTTTTGTGTTATCATAGTTTGCATTGTTCAATTGCTAACATGAATATGCTTTCTTTTTTGCAGATCCCCACGCCTTTGAAAGACACTTTCACTTAGTCAACCGGGAAGATTTGGGAACCATTCTTAAGGCGGAGGTCTTTGTGAACGAAGCTGACAACTAAGTCAGAGCTGCTCACAAGATCCTCGGGTACGATCCCATTCAGAAATCATTCTCAGCTCCGAAGTACGTGATCAGTGCTAAAGATTCTCGGCTTCACAGAATCACCGTAGCAGATCACGGGTTCTTGCTTCCCGAAGGATCTCCTGTCCCAGAAGGCGTTCTATTGGCAGGCCCTTCTTCATCCCATCAAGCTGTAGAGGCAGAGGGAAGAGGAGTAGAAAGTGAAGAAGAGGTCGCTGATTTAAGTCCGTCCGAGGACGAATTTGGTGTATTTGGCCAAGTTAGTGCATCTGAGGGTCCATTCGGTGACTTGGGCGACCCGAGTTTGACTGAAGCGGATCTCCTATCAGTAGAGACTTCTTCTCAGGCTGAAATGGGTTTTAAGAGAAAACTCCCAACCAACTTGCTCGACCTAATTGAGGGTCAACCGGGGAAGGATGCGCCGGGGAAGCCACAGTCCAAGCCTCCTCCTCCTCCACCCAAGCCTCAACCTGCTCAGACCAGGTCCTCTTCCACCCAATTACAACCATCATCTCCACGATCCAAACTTCCTCCTCCTCCCCAGTCGACTCTGCCTCCTTGGCCCGAGCCCACCGATCCGAAAAGGAAAAGGGTTCCCAAAGGCAAAGAGCCCATGGATGGGGGGAGATCTCGCCCCTCTTGAGAGGAAGATGAAGCCTTACGAGCTTCAAAACAATTAAAAATCGAGCACCAAAGCCAAGAAAAAGAAGTCACCACTCAGTCCGAGCCCCAAGCCTGGCTTCTTGCCCCAATGCTTCACGGGGAGCCTTTGATGGACAACGCATCCCATAGGGACTTCCGAGGGGGTGAAGGCATTTATGTGGCCGACGCGTTGGAGAGGTCCCTGCTACTTCTCGCCGACATGGCCGAGTTGGGGGATTTTAGGAGGCAGGAGGTCTTCCTCAGCACTAAGAGGTACTTGGGCATGGTAAGACTTCTAACGCTTGTGACTCCGTTGATTTTTGTTCCTTGGTTTCCAACTTACCGAGTGCTTGTTTCAATTGGCAAGCTGTCCAGGCCATTTATAGATTAGAAAAGGCAGCCAACGACTAGGGCAGGGCCCTGAAGCTTGAGCGTGACAAGCACTTGGATACTACGCGGACCCTTAAAAACTCCGAGGCCGATCTCTTGAAAGCGTGGGAGGATCTAAAGGAGATGACAAGGGCCAGAGATAGCGCTGAGTCAGGCCTAGTTGGCGCTCAAAAACAAGCCGAGGACTAGACGAGGCGCCTACTCGAAACTGAGGATCAACTGAAAATTGCCAATGAGCAAATCACTAATCTAAAGAAGAAGCTGGCCGAGGCGGAGGGGGCCAAGAACGTCGCGGAGTGGGCTAGGGATGAAGCCTTGAGGGCTAAGGCGGAGGCGGAGTTCGCCAAGACAGAGGCCGAGAGCTCCAATGAGGGAGCCAAGGAGGAGGCTTACGCCTTGGAAGTGGCTGAGACCCAGGCCACTCTCAAGGCTCAAGTACCTGAGGTATGTAGGCTCTATTGTTCCCAGGTTTGGAATGAAGCCCTTAAACAAGCTGGGGTTGAGGCGTCATCCAATCTATGGAAGGTGGAGAATGTATACTATCCTCCTGCCATCCGAGAAACTGCCGCCTCTAGCTCCGAGGTTGAGGTTGCTCCTGAGGAGGGTGAGACTGCTCGGCCTGAAGCTGCTCTTATAACCGCTCTTGATAAGCCAGGCAGGGAAAGTGAGCTTTTTGGGGCGACGAAAACAAATGAAGGCCTGAACCCTGAAGCGCCCCAGAAGAATATAGAGCCTACAGCTGATGCTCAGGCCCCTCGTGTCGAGGAGTCAGCTCTCTCAGTTCAGCCCCTTCAGACTGTTCCCCCAAGGGAGGACTCCAAGGATCCTGAGGCTGTTTCTACTCGGCTCTCCAAGGAAGCGACCAAGATAAAGTTGACGAAATAGGCCATCTTGGCTAGCCTTTGTTTTAGTTTTGCCCACTCTTTTTTATTTGTGTTTTTTTTTTTTTTTTTTAAACATTGGAATTATTGTAATGTGACCTTTAGATTGAATGTACGGAATTCCCATTGTGTGTTCGTTGTTATTGTTATTATTGTTGTTATTCCGAGGCACCGAGCGTATATTTAGGCTGTATTTGTACCTTGCATGAATACTTGATCTTGCTAATTTCTTCAAAGGTTGTGGTTCGAGGATCCGCCCAACATTTGGATTCTACTCGCCACCTAAGCTCTTGCTGGAAGTAGTTAGTTTCCCCATAGGTTTGAGTCCGAGGACCATACAAGACCTTGATTCTATCTAGTACTTAGATTTTCTTGAAGTAACTAGTTTCCCCACAGGTTTGAGTCCGAGGACCATGCAGTGTGGTAGTAAAGAAGACATAGTATTGAATGTTGGTGTTGCCTAGAGGCAATTTTGTCCAAAAATGAGTGACTTTTTTTCTTTTGTGTTTTCTCCCCAATTTGGGGCGATTGAGTTTTGGTGGGCTAAAGGGAAAATAGCTGAGCCCCACCAATTTTCTCTTCCCCTCCTCTTCCCAACCAAACACCACTCTCATCCATTTTCTCTTTGTTTTTTACCTTCTTTTTTCCATCCTCCCAAAAATCATTCCAATCAAACATACACTTAGTTCCTCCAAATTTATTGTCTGAAAAAGTTTAACATTTAAAAAAAAAAAAAATTTCTTAAACGATAGTAGAATATTATTGAAAACAATTGAGTAACATATGTATTAGAAAGGAGCAGAGAAGCAATACAAGGAGGACACTTTTCCGAAAGGAGCAGAGATGAGAATGATGAATTAATTTATTGAACAACTCTAGTTTAACAAAGTGCAATAATCATGGTTCTAAAGTTAAAGTTTGAAAATACTCAAAAGACCCGAAACGTAAACAAAAATGGAAAAAAAATAAAATAAAGAATTAATACATCAGTGTACTGGACACGATAAAATGTATACAGAAGCTGTGTGCATTGTCTCCCTCCCTACCATGCAAGACCTTGGTTCTGTCTAGTACTTAGATTTCCTTGAAGTGACTAGTTTCTCCACAAATTTGAGTCCGAGAACCATGTAAGACCTTGGTTCTGTCTAGTACTTAGGTGATTGCCAAAATACAAGACATGTAATCATAATAGACCTAAAAATTCGAATTAGAGGTATGCTTTTGTTAATAATAATACCTTCTCAGGTTATTTACATTCCATGGGCGAGGTACCGCTTTTTCATCTAAGTCCTCTAAGTAGTATGCACCTATTCCTGCTACCGAAGTAATTCGGTATGGTCCTTCCCAATTGGGTCCCAGCTTTCCCCAGGATGGGTTCTTGGCAGCACCCACAACTTTTCTTAACACTAAGCCCCCTGGAGCTAGTGGTCTCAGCTTCACATTGGTATCATATCCCTGCTTGAGCTTCTGGTGGTAATAGGCCGACTGGATCACTGCCATTTCTCTTCGTTCATCGATCAGATCTAGGCTCTTCCCTAGTAGTTCGTCATTACTGCTTGGAGTGAAGGAGCTCGTCTTCAGCGTTGGGAAGCTTGCCTCCAGAGGGATAACAGCCTCGGCCCCATAGGTCATGGCAAAAGGTGTCTCCCCTGTCGACCGCCGTGGTGTGGTCCGGTAAGTCCATAAGACGTGTGGCAGCTCTTCTACCCATCTTCCTTTTGCGTCATCCAATCTCTTCTTAAGCCCATTGACTATGACTTTGTTGACAGCCTCGGCTTGTCCA
The DNA here is from genome assembly GCA_030021035.2 of Notholithocarpus densiflorus. Classification (NCBI taxonomy): domain Eukaryota; kingdom Viridiplantae; phylum Streptophyta; class Magnoliopsida; order Fagales; family Fagaceae; genus Notholithocarpus; species Notholithocarpus densiflorus. Next base: position 2,091,690 of record JARYZH020000056.1, read on the forward strand.
TTTCCCTGAGGATAAGCTGGAGTTGAGTACCTGTTCGTGATCCCCAGTTCGCAATAATATCTTCTGAAAGTTTTGCTGTCAAATTGGAGTCCATTGTCTGAAATGAGGGTACGAGGAACCCTGAATCGTGTAACAATGTTTCTCCAGACGAATTTCTTAGCATCCACATCTCTGATGTTGGCCAATGGCTCAGTTTCGACCCATTTAGTAAAGTAATCTGTGCCGACCAACAGATATCTCCTATTTCCTGCTGCCTTGGGGAAAGGGCCTATAATATCCAGGCCCCATTGGGTGAACGGCCATGGACTGGACAAAGGGTTGAGGACCCCTCATAGCTGATGGATATTCGGGGCAAACCTTTGATATTGGTCACATTTCTTAACATATTCTAGGGCTTCCTTTTGCATCCCCGGCCATCAATATCCCTAGGTAATGGCTCGGTGTGACAGAGATCTTCCTCTTGTGTGACTCCCACAGATCCCTTCATGCAGCTCTTCAAGTAGTACTTCTGATGCTTCAGGGTGAATACACAGTAAATATGGCCCAGAATAAGAGCGCTTATACAATTTGTAGTCCTCGGACAACCATAACCGAGGAGCTTTTCTTCGTATTTTTTTAGCCTCCGTCTTCTCCTTGGGCAGAATATCATCTTTGAGGAATCTCACTATAGGGTACATCCAACTAGGACCCACTCTAACCTAATGGATATGAACCTTGCCTTTTGCAACCTCATTTGCTCTACCTAGATGCTCGACAAAAATAATTCGAGGCAAACCCCCTGCCGAGGAGGTAGCGAGCGTGGCCAATAAATCTGCGTGGGTGTTTCCACTTCTGGAGACGTGTGACAAGCTGAAGAGATCGAAGTCTGACTGCAGGCGTTTGACCTAGCTTAAGTACTCTTGCATCCTCGCATCTCTGGCTTCCAACTCTCCTTTTACCTGGCCCACTACCAATCTCGAGTCCGAGAACATCTCTACTGCTTTTCCTCCCATTTTCTGCACCATGGTCATTCCTTGTAACAAGGCTTCATACTCGGCTTCATTATTTGTGGCCGAGAACCCAAGTCTCAGGGATTTCTCTATGATAGTCTTCTCAGGAGATACTAGGATTAGCCCTACTCCGGACCCCCTTTGATTTGCTGCGCCATCAACGTACGCCTTCCAACATGGGGGTCCTGGCGTAGAGATTACCCCAACCGATTTTTCATCCATGTTTCGCTGCTATGCTACTATTTCTACTGGTGGTTCAGCAAATTCAGCCACCAAGTCAGCTAGGATCTGGCCCTTTATAGAGGTCCAAGGCATGTACTTGATGTCAAGGCTCCCAGAATTGTGCTCCATATGGCAATCCTTCCAGTGTAATCAGCAGTCCTAAGTACAGACTTCAAGAGTAGTTAAGTTAGAACAACCACTGTGTGGGCTTGGAAATAATGGGGAAGCTTTCGTGTAGCATGGACTACAGCTAGTATGGTTTTCTCCAAGGGTAAGTATCTAACCTCCGCTTCATGTAGCGACTTGCTCACGTAATAGACTGGCTTTTGAAGGCCATTGTCATCCCGTACTAGCACCAAGCTCACAGCATGAGAGGCCATAACAATATATACGTATAGGACTTCATCAGCCTCAGGACTGGACATAATAGGTGGCCGAGATAGGTACTCATTGAGTTGCTGGAAAGCCACAATACAGTCCTCGGACCACTCAAATCCTTTCTACTTGTTGATCAAGAGATAGAATGGTCTGCATCTATCCGCCGACCTAAAGATGAATCGATTCAAGGCTACGATCATTCCAGTAAGCCTTTAGACCTTCTTGGCATTTTACGGTGGTTTTAGACCATTAATAGCCTTGATCTGGTCAAGGTTAACCTCTATTCCCCTATGAGTAACCATGTAGCCTAAAAACTTGCCTAATCCCACGCCAAATGAGCATTTGGAAGCGTTTAGGCGTAGCTTGTGCCTCCTTATAACATCAAAGGTGCTGCCGAGGTCTCCTAGATGCTCGGACACCACTTTACTCTTCACCACCATATCATCAACATAGATCTTGATGCTCTTGCCCAACTGCGGTTCGAACATTCTCGTCATCATCCTTTGATAGGTGAACCCTGCGTTCTTCAGGCCAAACGTCATTACCTTGTAATGGTAGTTCCCAATAGGTGTCACGAAGGCTGTCTTCTCCTAATCCTTCAGGGCTAGTGGTATTTGATGATAGCCTTGAAAGGCATCTAAGAAGCTCATCCAAGGATGGCCCACTGTTGCATCCACCAGCTGGTCTGATCCGAGGCATGGGGAACGGGTATTTTGGGCATGCTTTATTTAGGTCCGTGAAGTCTACACAAACCCGTCATTTTTCACTTTTCTTCTTGACCACCACGGTGTTGGCCAACCATTCGGGGTAAAAAAACCTCTTTGATAGCCCATGCACGCTTAAGCTTCGCCACTTCGTCCCTAATCGCATCGGCGTGCTCTCTTGATGGGCGCCGGGGTGGTTGCTTCTTAGGAGTGACGGACAGGTTGACATTGAGATGGTGACAGATGAAGGCTGGATCAATCCCTAGAGCATCGCAGGCATCCCATGCAAATACATCAATATTTCTTTTGAGAAACTCAATCAACTCCCTCTTCTCCTAGAGGAGCAGCTGAGCCCCTAACTGAAAGAACTTCCCTAGGTCACCACCAATGACCACCTTTTCCAGATCTTCGCATTTTGCCTCCTTGGCAGCTGTATCAGGAGGCAACACCGGGGCCTTTGATTACTATAAGTTCTTTTCAGTAGAAGCCGAGGACTCCACATCGAGCCGGTGTGAAATAGCAGCCACCACACACTGCCTTGCCGTGGATTGGCAACCACAGATTTCGAGAACCCGGTCCCCTGACGGGAATTTCACCTTCTGATGCAAGGAGGAAGTAACAGCCCCCAGGGTATAGACCTAAGGCCTACCGACGATGGCTGTATATGGAGAGTAGGTGTCCACCACGATAAAATTCACCTCCACTATCTCTAGGCCGGTCTAGATAGGTAGCCTAATCATGCCCTTTGGAATAACAAGTTTCCCGTCGAAGCTCATCAAAGGAGAGTTATAGGGCATCAAATCTTCCGGTTTTAATCTCAGCCCCTTGTAGAGATCGGGGTACATAACCTCGACAGCACTGCCACCATCCACCATCACTCTTTTCACATCGTAGTCCCTGATTCTGAGAGTGATCAATAGCGCATCATTATGGGGCTGGGTGGTTCCGATCTTATCTTCTTCTTAAAAACTCAAGATTAGGTGAAAATTCATTTCGGCTCTAGCTGGGACTCCTCAGCAGGCAGTTGAGCCACTGATAACACTCGTGAAGGGCGCGTGTCTGTTCTTCCTAGCACGGCCAAGATTACATTAATCGTCCCTACGGGTAGCCTTAGGGCAGTATCCCTCTGGGGTTCTTGATGGGTATGGCCTTGATGACCGCTGGAATGATGCAAAAGGTGCTTCAGCTTTCCTTCTCAGACCAGCTGGTCCAGATAGTTCTAGAGGTTCTTGCAGTTCTCCATGGTATGTCCGTGGTCTTGGTGGTATTGGCAATAAAAGTTCTGATTACGCCTTATGGACTCTCCCGCCATCTTATTCGGCCACTTAAAGTATGGCTCGTTCTTGATTTTCTCCAATACCCAATGTATTGGTTCTCGGAATACAGTATTGACAGTCTGTGTGTTGGTTGCTCCGGATTGCCCTACGAAATCTCTCCTCGGGCGGTTGCTGTTATATCGGTCCGACCTGAAATCCCTCATCTCTTGAGGGATAACCTTCTCTTTTCCCTTACCTTGGAGTTGGTCTTCCTCTACTTGTTTATACTTATCGATCCGATCCATCATTTGGCGCATACTGGTGGCAGGCTTGCCAGTCAGAGACTTCCTTAAGCCGTGCTCGGCTGGGAGACTATTTTTGAAGGCGCCGATGGCGACATCGTCGAAATTGCCGTCCATTTCATTATACATCTCCCAATATCTGTCCGAGAAGGCTTTTAAAGTTTCTCCATCTTGCATGGATAACGACAATAACACACTCAATGACTGAGGAGCTCTGCTGTTTGTAACGAAATGGGAGCCAAAGGCTTGGGTTAGCTGCCTATACGAATCTATAGAATTCGTCTTTAAGCCATTGAACCACCTCATTGCTACTGGTCCTAGGCTAAACGGGAAAACCTTGCACATCAGCGCCTCATTTTTAGAATGGACAACCATTCTTTGGTTAAACTGGCTCACATGCTCCACGGGGTCTGTCTTGCCGTTATAAATGGTGAAGGTTGGCTGCTGGAAATGTCGAGGAAGCGTAGCCCCCTCTATGTGGCATGTGAAAGGTGATTTGGAGAGTTGATCCAGTGCCCTGCTCATGGCATCATTTCTCAAGCCCCTAGGAGATGGGCTTTTACGTTTATGCCTCCGGTAGTGCTCTTCTTCGTGAGAAAAGGTATCGCTTGGAGGAGTTCTCGATCTTTGCCTATAGTCATCATCGCTTTCATCACCGGAGGGCATGTTAAGGCTAGAATGGGATCACCTCCGTTGTGCATGGCGCAGCTTTCTCTTCAAGTCGTCTATCTCTCGTTGCATGGCCTGCTTATCATTTTGTCTCTGGGATACGTGACTCCTAACTTCTTCCAGTTGCATAGCCCGGTTGTTATTTTGTCTCTGGAGCACGTGATTACCCACACGAGAATGGCTTCTGCTGGTTTGAGTGGTGTGCACACTTCTCTCTCGAAACCTTCCATTCTCTTCATTTCAATCACGCTCAGGGTTGGGAAAGTTACCATGTTGTTGGGATCTAGCCGGTTCAGGCTGATGAGAGCCTGCTTGATGAGGGCCTGATCCTACCATGCTTGATTGCTGCCCTTACCAACACCCAAGTTCTTCCCACAGACGAAGCCAATTGTAAGGACTGGATTTGGGCACTTCTACTGTTAGATGAGTGGACTCGGGCCCAATTAGCCCAATACAATAAATTTATAGATGATGGGTTTAAGAACTAGGTCTTAGTGAGGGTTACAACAACTAGGCAGGGTTATGAGTGGATTGAATAACAAGTACGTGGATTAAAGTGTGAAATTCAGTCCTCGGCCTTCATCCGAGGAGCTTGTTGTTCTTATTGTTTCTTTAGTGCTTGGTTACAAAGGTTTCCAAGATGATACAAACTATTACTGTCTTCTCTATTTCTAATTTTTCCATCCCCCTTTCCTATAAGGTTTCTTACATTATATATCCCTTTTCAGTTAATCTTGGTCCTCCATTTGTTGATCATGCAGATCGCTACTCGAGTACTTGTCCTATTTGCCGCCTTCCCAAACCTTCTGTGAGTTGTAGCAACCAAGGCAGCACTGCTCCGGGGTCATTTCCTCATTAATGCGGCCAGATTGATAGTTGTGGGCATTTAATGTGGAGGTGACAGTTTCTCCTGGAATTACTCCTCCACCATGCTCCCATGGCTGACCCACTATACTTGTCCTTTTTCGTGGAATGCTCTGGGAGGCTGGCTTTGATGGCATGCCGCTCTTCCCTTCTATGATCTCGGTTTGCTGAGGGCAGGATTGTTCTCGGCGATGTTTCTTGGCAATTTGGACTTTCTTCGTTCGTCCTCGGGCATTTCTTCCTCCTCGGCGTGTGTCCTGAGCTTAGTATAAAGTGGGTCGGGGGCCAAATTCTTTGACCCCACAATACCGATGTGGTGCTGGTCAAAATTACTTTGATACTTAAGTTAGCACTCAAAAGGGTAATATTTTTTAGTATCAAGTGTTTTGTGTGTGTGTTTTTTCATACCTCGATGTGTATGAGGATTAGCACATGTATAGGACAATTCCCACTTATCCTACGATTTCAACCATTTTCCATGATCGTCATGGAACATGTTTGGACGTAATATATAAGTGGACATCATGGGAGTGTGCACTACCCCCTTGGCATTGTGCAATTGTGGTGTACTTCTAGTTGAGTTTAGCCTACATGTTTCGAAGTGTGAGCTTTTCATATTTAAGTTAGGTTGTGCATATTTTCCTCATCTCATAATGGAGATATAGCTTGCCCCGTCTCTAGTTTGGATGAGCTTTAGGGTCCGTTTGGTTGGAGTGAAACAAGGAGGATAGAAAATAGGAGAGAGAAAATTAATTTTATGGGTATTTAGTTAGAGAGAATGAGAGGATGGAAAATTGGTGGGGTCTAGGTGTTTTCTCCCTTGCCCCACCAAAATTCTATCTCCTCAATTTGGGAAGAAATTAAAGGGGAGAAGAATAGTTGTAGTCAATGACTGAACTACCCCTCCTCCTCTCACGTGGACTACTTGTTGCTTTTTCACTTCTTCTTTTTTTCCCTTTCCTAGGCATGGACTTAGTTGCTTTTTCACTTCTTTTATTTTTTTCTCTACATGATAAAAGTTTTATTCTTTTTTTATTTTTTTTATTTTTTGGTTTAACTATATGTGATTTAAAATAAAAATTAGGCATAATTTTTCTTGTTTAATAAATTTGGGTGATTGGTTTTTTTTTTTTTTTTTAATTGGACATCATTTTTTAATGAGGGCATATGAATAAATTTTTACAAATTCATTTTTCCATTTCTCCACTTTTCCACTCCCAGCCAAACACAAATGAGAGAAACTAAAATCTTTTCTATCCTCCCACTTTTCTATTCCCTCTCTATTTTCTATCATTCTACTTTTTCACCCCTCCAACCAAGGACATATTTGAACCTGCCTGAATGAGATGCTAGGATGAGTTTATACCCAGAAATTTCTCTTATGATCTAGTATGTTATAACATTAAATGTGTGATTTTATGAACATGTCAATAATGATTTTAGGTTTTGATATGTAATATTAACGGTTTACTTCATTTTCAATTTTATTATAAAAATAATATTTCTAGCTTTTGTTTGGAAATGAATTATTTACATAATGCAATATTAAAGGGTCCGTTTGGATACAGCTGAAAACTGAAAACTGAAACTGAAAACTGAAAATTACTGTAGCAAAACGTGAGTACTGTAGCGCAGCTGAAAATATATAAAGGCTCGCGTTTTACTGTAGCTCAGCTGAAAACACCTTTTTCTTTTTCTTTTCTTTCTCTGCTATTCACTCCTCACCCACCAGAGAAGAGAGTTCCGCGCCCACCAGAGAAATCGACGAGGTCCAACGCCGGCGAAGAGCTCAGAAGAGAAACCACGAGGAACGTCACCCAGTCCGACGCCGGCAAAGACAACCTAGTCCTTTCATAAACCCATTTCGCCCTCTTCCCCAATTTCACTCCTCTCCCACCCATGACAGTGCTCCTTGAAACTTGAAGCTGAATTTAGCTTGAGCTCAAAAACTAGAAGCAAAACACAAACGAATCCTGCTTCCCTAAGGTGAGTGTTCTCAAATTTGTTTTTTCACTATTTTCTATCCTGTTTTGTTCGAATTTCAGTTCTTGTTAATGGGTTTCTTTTCATTTGCTGGATTTTACTTCATTTGATTTGATAGAGTGCAAGTTTAGTCCTCTCTATTAATTTGCTGGAATTTCAGTTCTTGTTAATGGGTTCATTTGATTTCTTTTTACAAAGTTTTGATCTTGTTAATGGGTTAATGGGTTTCTTTTAAATCAGATTCTTGCTCCGTTATATACTGAAGCCATTACAGAGGTTGTGTCTGTGTTCTCTGTGGGAATCAGATTTGCAAATTGAATTTTGATGCTAAACAATTTGGTGAAGTAATGAATCTTCATTCCTATTCAGATTCCATTCTACCATTCAATTACCTATCTTATGCTGAACAATTGCAGGTACTCACTAATCTTATTTTGGTTATTTTAGGAATTCTTCTCTGCTTGTGTATCTCTAGTGTGTGTGGTTTGGGAAATACTGATTAATTAATCTTGTAGTTGGAATGTTGGGAAATACTGATTAATTAATCTCCACATGACTTCATATTTTTTTTTGCTTTTTCTACTGCCATCTGACTCTGCTACTTAACCATAAATAATGCAGATAAACATTTGATAAATTACAACAATGTGGTATGGAATAGCAACTAAATGATTAATAAATGTATATTTGGCACTACAAGAGTACAAGTACCATAATGTTTTGTGTATGTCAATGCATTCTCAATGATAATAGCTTGCCATGAAGGCAATTGATTTTCTGATACCTGGCTTGGTCCAGTGCATGTCTGGGCAGCTCTGATGCACGAGCTACTGCACTGGGTGGCATGCTGTGCTGCACCAGTGTGGCAGCTGATGCTGCATCACCTAGTGCAGTAGCTGCTGCACTATGAGGCAAGCTGAGTTGCACTGGTGTAGCAGCTGGTGATGCACCCTCTGGCTTTTTACATCATTTGCATTTTGTTTCTATAAATCTAGTTACACCAACATGTCTACATAAAAACCCTTGAGTTACATGAAATGTTGATAGTTTCTATAGTTTCAAGTCTTAAATATATATGCCTCTTGCACTATAGTTTAAAGAAGATTTTTGCTTTCAAATGTGTAGAGATCAGTAACTTCAAATAACTGTTTCATAGGTCGTTACTGTGTAAACATGCTCAACTTATGATAATTATCTAATGTGTATTTCTTGGCGGTCATGTAGACCTGTTCACATGATGGTGTAGAGTGAGTTTGGTGTACCCTTCACTATTCCAAGCCAACGTAATATCTACTCCCAAGAACTACGAATGTCAGAAACAAGTAACTATCTCTCCAGTTCTGATGGCCATTTTTGTGACGTTGAGAACTGCAGAATTAGGACGTCCCTGAAACTTCATTCATTTGGTAGGAGGTTTTATAGTTGTCGCTATTGGTTACCAGTAAGTACCATATCCAAGTGTTGACAAAATATTTGTCTTGTGCATTAAAGAACCAATTCGTTGTATTCCTGTTTATGTGTTGTATTGTATTGTGTAGGATGATGACCGTGCATGTAAGTTCTTCAAGTGGTTAGACACCAGCATTTGTTGTACGCGTGGTGCAGCAACAGCACCTATAGTTGTTGCCAAATTCAACCGATTGGAGCATGCGGTGGAAGTTGCCAATGAAGAATCAAAGCAAGCACACGCCCTGATAGCCGCAGCATTGGAAAGGGAGCGAGTTGCAAAACGAAAGTTTGAAAGAGCCAAGGCTGCACGCATGATCTCTGAAGAGAAAGCAAAGAAGTTGACAATAGCTCTAGTAGTATTGGGGGTCATGTTTTTAGTATTGCTTATCTTGTCTACTAGGATTGGGGAAGTCAAAATCAGGCAGATGTATCTGCCATAATGGGATGTGTGTGTATGTAATAACTGCAAGTTGTATTATTACAAACGTATTTGTATGTTAATCATACTATTGCAAGTCAGTTTATGATATGTATGTAGTTGTACTTTTTAAAACAATGTGGAGACGTTTGATGGAGATAATGTTATTGCTAAGTTGATGGAGATTGTAAATTCTGTTGTTGTATATGTGTGTGTGTGTGTGTGTGTGTGTGTCTCTCTCTCTCTCTCTCTCTCTCTCTATATATATATATATACACAATTTCCCAGCCATTGATAGATTGGGTTCATGGTGTTTTTATTGGCAAAATTGAGAGCAGATTTTGTGTTTTTTTTTTTGTTTGTATAAATTCCTCGTAGTTTACTATTGCAATCTTAAAATCCATTGAGTTTACTGTAATATTCAGATTAGATTGGACTCTATTCAGAAGTCCCTTATAACCAAGAAATTTACTGTTGCAATACTGATGAGTTTCACATGTAACGATATATAAAAGTAATAGTATCGAAGCAATTACAATCAAGTTTTGTGAGCTATTAGTTTTGCTTGACAAAAAAAAAAAGAACCATAATACATAATTGTATTACATTGAAGTTTGTGAACCATCAGTTATGGTCCATACATATCGAAGCTATGATATTGTTCCGAACCTCTTTCATCTCATCTGAATCCAAGTAAGAGACCACATTTGCCACTTCATCGTAATGACCTCCCTCACTACCTCCATATGTGCCCCGTGCAACACGCGAATGTGGAATGTCATTGTGGTCATGTGCTTTAATAAAGTTGTGAAGAACTATTGTAGCAACAATGATGTAATTTTGAGTGCGTATGTTAAAGGCTGGCATACATCTCAAAATTTTCCATCTATTTTTTCAAACTCCAAAAGTTCGTTCTATGACCGAACGAAGTGAGGAATGGAGATAATTAAATCTCTCCTCTGGACGATGCAGCTGTGAACCTCTTTGAAAATTGGGGATGTGGTACCGCTTCCCCTTATATGGTGCAAGGAACCCTGTCTTCATCGGGTACCCTGAATCAATAAGATAATATTTTCCTGCAAACGAACACGTTTATTATATTAGCATTTTCATTACATAATACATACTTTAATACTATAATTAAAGTGCATATTTACAAACCAGGTGGAGGTCGTGGGAAGTTGTCACTCTCATTATTGATGCAATTTAAAAAGATCCTGGTGTCGTGCACTGACCCTTCCCATCCCACACACGCGAATGTGAATTTCATGTCAAAATCACATGCGCACATGCAGTTTACTGTTGTGGTCCCTTTCCTTCCTCTATATAGGTGTTGCTCCTCTTCTGGTAAGACCACAGGAATGTGAACCCCATCAATCGCACCAATGCAACCCTAACCATTGCCACAAAAATGCCATGTGAAAATGAAATACGTAATATGACCATAAAGATAACAGGAATACAATCAAATCAAGATACTAAATTCACAAAGTACCTTGAAATGTGGCCAATATCGATATGACCCCTGAATATGTGATGGCACGGTACGAAATATAGGATCAGCAGGCTTGATAATGTCTGGTGCCATAACCGTGGCTAACAAGGTAACTATTGTGGCTACATGTCGATGCACTGTCTCACCGGAATGTTGAAATCTATCCTGCATCATTCTGTTACCCATGGCATTACCAAGTAACACCAATGTCATTGCCACTGACTCCTCCAAGCAAACTCTTTTGGTACCGTCATATCCATACCGAGTGCGCAATGTATTACACAATTGTCGAAACACATGGCTTGACATTCTAAACGAATTGTGACATTTCTGCTCATTTCCATTTAATGTATACTGTACCCATTCATACCCTGTTTGTATATTCGTATGCATTGGTATTTTGGTCATATAAGTCTCTATGTAAGCTACGACACTTGCACACCCAACTATATATGCTGCGAGTACAATGTCGTCGCTAATCTCAAAGTCTGTGTCCCTGCATATGTTACCAACTTTAATTGCATGTACTCATCTAGAGTGATACTATAATATGTAGCCTAAAAACAACTTATTAGTATAAAAACTTACTGGTGTTGGGAATCAGATTCGTCGTTTAGCAAATCCATCCTTTTGAATACCTTGAGACTTCTTTCTTTTTATGTCTGTGGAAAACCAATACACACATATTCAGCAGTCACCTAGAGAATATAGTCCATACCACAGCAATATGTAATAACCCGTCCAAAACTTCTACAATGATCATAGTAATGATATTGATCTAGTGCTATAATAATCTCAAAGAAACCTCAAAACCAAAATTGAATTTCATGAAATGTTACTAAACATAAAACACTGAAGGAAATCCTACATAAAACCTGAATACAAACTAATGGGAGCCAACACTCATCATCTAGTGGCAACATTCACTGTTCACGGGCAATGTGAACAGTACCCGTGAACAGTACCCGAGAGGAAAAACTAATGTGGAGAGGAAAAACCAATGGGAGAAATAGAAAATAGCTTGCTGCCTTATATCTTATTGGCTCTCATAACAAATTTACAAACATTGTAAATTATATTAATTGAGTACATGCACTAGACAAACATAATGAGTATTGATTGAGTATTAATTGATTGAATGTTGCCACATAATGAGTATTAATTGAGTAAATTACATTGTAAACATTGTAACAAATTTATTTATTGTTTGCATGTATACATAAAACCACTGGATAAACATTATTGGCCAAAATTCACTGTTCACGGGCTGTGTGAACAGTACCCGTGAACAGTACCAGTGTAATTCTAGGGTGCTTTTGTACCCATAAAGAAAAAGAAAAAGAAAAAGAAAAAACAGGAAAAATATATACAAATAAATGTTTTACATATATCTTGCACATATAGTATACAAATAAATGTTTTACATATATAAATAAGCACTGTTCCTTTCACTTCTCATAATCATCATTATCATCCTCATCATCCTTCCACATAGGTAATGCAGTGAATGCCAAGAAATATATTTAAACAATCAAGTAGCAAGGTATGAACCCTTGCTTTACTACCCCAATTTCCCCTCTCTATAAACCCTTCCAAAAATATATTTAAAAAACACAAATATCACACAAAGCCAGTAGCAAAGTCTGGATAATTCTTAACACAATATTTTCTAAACAAAGAATTGCCATGTTTTGGTCAGATATTTAAACAATCAAGCAGCTCACAATAAATCTATGTGGTTCTTCAAATCCACATTTTTAGGATTACATTATTGAATTAAAAATTTTCTAATGAAACCTGATAGCATCAACTGATCTTGATATTAGAGCAAGAACTAACAATTTTCTGATAGCCCTTCCAAAAAACACACAACACCAGAAAGACACTTTTACAAGTAAATAAATTTGAAATGATGTTGATCATTAAACAATGGAAATAAAAAACAATTGAAAAAATATGAATTCTCACCACCAAACAATAGCTTTGACGTGAGCTTGGAAAGTGCTCACTAGAAATGAATTCTCACCACCAAATAAAAATAATCCTGTCAACATAAATGGCACTTCTTAGAGATGGACGGGTTGACGTGAGATGGTGGCAGGAGATGAAAGGTGGATCAATCCACGGAGCATTGCAAGCGTCCATTACAAATACATCGATATTTCTTTTAGAAACTCGATCAACTCCCCCTTTACTCTGAAGGGGAAGCAATTTGAAAACTCTACCTGAAAGAACCACTGGAGTCATACCAATGACTCACCCTTTTCTAGATTTTGGCATTTGCCTCCTCGGCGACTATATCGGGAGACGACACCGGGGCCTTTGATTACTATAAGTTCTTTTGATCGAGACCGCATCGAGTCGATGTGAAATGGCAGCCACCACATCTGCGCTTGTCGTGGATTCCAGCAGCCACAGTTTCGAGAACACAGTCCCCCAATGGGAATTTCACCTTCGATGCGAGAAGGAAGCAGCTGACCCAGAGCATGGGCCAAAGGCCTACCGCGATGGTGTGTATGGAGATAGGTGTCCACCGATAAAAGTTCACCTCCACTTATCCTGGGCCGGTGGATGGGTAGCTAATCATGCCCTTTGGAACCTCAAGCTGTCGAAATTGATCGAAGAGCTATAGGGTGCTCAAATCTTCGGTTTAATCTAGGCCACGCAGAGATGATCGGGGTACATAACCTTGAGTCACCCTTTGCCGCCATCCACATCACTCTTTTCACATCGTGATCCCCAGGTGCAGGAGTGATCGGACGGCCCAGCGTCATCGTGGGATTAAGGTGGTTAATCTTTATGTAACACGGCAAGATTTGGTGAAAAGTCCATTCGACCTGTGACTCTGTTTGGGACTCGCCGGCGGGCAGGTGAGATATGATGCTGCTCGTGAAGGCGCGTACTGTTCTTCCTAAGCGTGGCCAAATTACACATTGTCGTCCTTACGGGTGGCCTTGAGCGATTATCCCTACAGGGTTTTTGATGGGTATGGCAGCAGTAAGCCCAGCTAGAATGATGCAAAAGGTGATTCGACTTTCCTTCCGGACCATTTGGATCCGGGATAGTTCGGTTCCTACTCTGATTCTCAAGTGAACCAAGTGAAGATCTGTTGATTAGCGTAAATTCCCGGTCGCCTCGTAGAATCTACAGCTGTTAATATAAAGTATCAAATAATTCTTGATTTTTCTCAATACCCGATGTATTGGTTCTCGAAATCTGATGATGATCTGTATGTTTAGTTTTGCTTTCGGTGCCTACAGGAAATCTCCTCGGGATTCTTTGTTATATTGATTCGACACAGAAATCCCTAAATGCTTTTGAAGGATAACCTTTTCTTTTCCCTTACCTTAGGTAGATATTCCCTCTACTTGTTTATACTTATCAATCGATCCATCATTTAGCACATTTGGTGGTAAGCACCGGTTAGAGACTTCCTCGAAGCCGTGCACCAGCTGGGAGACTATTTTGAAGATCAACGATGGCGACATCATCAAAAATTTTTCCGTCTATTTCATTATACATCTCCCGATATGTCTGTAGAGTAGGCTTTTAAAGTTCTCCATCTTACCGGATAACAGCCGATGCACCTTCAAATGGGAGGAGCTCTAGCTGTTTATGGCGGAGCCAAAGGCTTCCAGTTAAATTTGCCTATACGAATCTATGGAATTCATCTTTAAGTCGTTAAACCACCATTGCTACTAGTCCCGGGGCTAGATGGGGAAAACCTTGCACACTCAGCGCCTCGTTTTTAGAATGGGCGGCCCATTCTTTGGTTAGCAGCTCACATGCTCCACGAAGTGTCTTCTGAATTATAACTAGTGAAGGTTGGCTGCTGTCTCAGGAAGTGTAGCTACATGTGGCATGAAGGTGATTTGGAAGTTGATCCAGTGCTTTCTGCTAAGCGCATGTTCCCGAAGCCACAGGAGATAGGCTTTTACGTTTACGCCTCGGTAATGCTCTTGCCCCGTGAGAAGAAGGTCTAAAAGCTTGGAAGGATTCTAAGTCTTTGCCTATTGTCATCTGCTTTTAAAATGTCACGGCATGTGGCTAGAATAGGATACACTTTCAGATTATGTAACAGCTCCTCTTGATCATCTACTCTCTGTTGCCTTGCTTTGCTTATCGTGTCTCTAGAGATACATGGCTCTGTTTCTTCAGGGTTCACTGGCCAGTGTTGTTTGTCTCTGAAGCACGTGATTGCCACAGTAATTTTGATGGTTTGAGTGGTGTGCACACTTCACTGTCGAAACCTTCATTTCTACTACATTTTGATCACGCTCAGGGGTTGAGAAAGTTACCATGTTGTTGGGGATCTAGCCAATTAGTGATGAACTCATGATGAGCTTTGATCTACCATACTTGATTACATGCCACCATGAGTTATTTGAATATGATTATGGGGGTGGATTTGGGCGCCTAATTGAATGAATGGACCAATTGAGTAGCCCAATACAATAATTTATAGATGATGGGTTTTAAGAAGCCCAGGTCTTGGTAGGGAGTTGTAACCTGAGCAGGTTGCAGAGTGGATTGATCAACAAATACGTGGATTAGTCGCGAAATTCGGAATCTCGACTATCAGAGAGCTTATTTGTTCTTATTATTATTTCTGCGGTGTTTGGTTACAAAGGTTTCCAAGATGATACAAACTATTATTTTCCCATTTTCTAATTTTCCATCCCTTTCTGAAGTTTTAACTACGTTATATATCATGGAGGTTGATCTCGGCCTTGTTTTGTTGATCATGCAGTGCTTCTTCGGTACTTATCCCGTTATGCTTGCAGAATTGCGGGTTTGTTTCTTAAGCGACCACCTATTCCAGGTCATTTCGCATATTAAATGCGGCCAAATTATTTAGTTGTAAGGCATTTAATGTGGAGGTGGCGCAGTTTCTCCTGGGTACTCTCCACAAAGCTGCCAATAGCTATTATGTCCATAATAGCACTAGTGGGATGCTGAGACCCTGCCTTCGATGGCATCGCTCTTTCCTTATGATCTAGTTTGCCAGCGGGTTATCTCAGATATTTACTAGCAATTTGGACTTTCTTCGTTTGTTCTCGGGCATTTCTTCCTCCTTGGCGTGGGTCCTAGGCTTAGTATAAAGTGGACAGGCGGAAATTCTTTGACCCCACAATCACCGTGTGGTGGCGATCAAAATTACTTTGATACTTAAGTTAGCACTCAAAATGGTAATATTTTTGGTATCAAGTGTTTTATTGTGTGTGTTTTCATACCTCGTGTGTATAGAGATTGCAGCACATGTATGAGACAATTCCCTTATCCTACGATTTCATCATTTCCATGATTGTCATGGAACATGTTTGGAGCGTAATATATAGATGAACATCTGCCAGTGTACTACCCCCTTGGCATTGTGCAATTGTGGTGTACTTCTGAGATTGGGTTTCGCCTACATGTTTTCGAGTGTGAGCTTTTCATATTTAAGTTAGGTTGTGCATATTTTCCTCATCTCCTGTGGAGATATAGCTTGCCAGTGGTTGGATGATGAGCTTTAAGTCCGTTTGGTTAGAAACAAGGAGGATAGAAAATAGGAAGTCCTAAGAGGTAATTTTTGGGTATTTAGTTGGAGAGAATAGAGAGGATGGAAAATTGGTGAGGTCTAGGTGTTTTCTCCTTACCCCATCAAAAATTCTATCTCCTGATTTGAGGGAGAAATTAGGGAAGAATGGTTGTGATCGACATTGAACTACCCTCCTCCTCTCCACGTGAACTTGTTGTGCTTTCACTTCTTCTCTTTTTACTTTCTAGTGAACAGTTTCTTTTTATTCTTTTATTTTTCTCGGCATGATAAAAGTTTTATTCTTTTTTATTTTGGTTTAACTATCACGTGATTTTTAAAAAATTAGGCATAATTTCTTGTTTAATAAATTTGGGTGATTGGTATTTTTTTTTTTTTTTTTATTTCGTTGTTTGACCTTTTTTTAATTGGACATCATTTTTAATAAGGGCATATGAATAAATTTTTACAAATTCGTTTCCGTTTCTGCTTTTCCACCTGATAAATACAAATGAGAGCCCAAATCTTTTCTATCTTCCTTTTCTATCCTCTCTATTTTCTATCCATACACTTTTCACCTCAACCAAGGACATGTTGGAACCTGCCTGAATGAGATGCTAGGATGAAGTTTATGCCTAAAGATTTCTCTTATGATCTAGTATGTTATAACATTAAATGTGTGATTTATGAACATGTCAATAATGATTTGGGTTTGATATGTAATATTAACGGTTTTTACTTCATTTTAATTTATTATAAAAGAAATAATATTTCTAGCTTTTGTTTGGAAATAAGATTATTTACATAATGCAACATTAAAAGTTAAAGTAGTTTATTTTTAAAAGCTTAAAATAAAGTAAAAGGTAAAAAATAAAAAATAAAATTGTTGACAGACTCACTTACATAATGTTACAAAAGAAGTAGGTATTTAAATTTTTGAATCATGGATATAATATTTCTTTCGGCTGTACGATGAATTGTACTTTTTCTTTTTGGGATAGGGTGTCTATGAATATGAACTTCCACTTGATTTCTGCTAATTTATTTCGTTTGTCACACTAAAACAGTATTTTCTTTTAGAAAATAACAGGACACAATTATCATAAATTCTATACAACTTTTATCACGATTAACCTAATGAAGCTATGTAGTAAGTGATGGAAAGAGAAATAGTAGGTTTATGTGAGTTTCAGCTATCTCTACTACTCACAGAAGTCTCATCACTTGAAAGTTGTCTGTTTCTGTTTGTTTGATGTAAAATATTAGCAAAGTAAAATATTTTACATAAAATATTCTGGAAAATATTTCATTTCTTGTGTTATTTGTGTACATGAAATGTTGTGTAAAATATTTTTGAAATGCAACATAATGTAAAAATGAATGGAAAAAATTATTAAAAATAATTTATTTATTAACTTAAAAATACACATAGAGATGGAGGGCGTCAAAGTCTACAAGGACTACAAAAAGGCGGTGAAACCATTTGTGATTGAGGACAAAAGCAGTTTTGGTTTATAAGGACTAAAGGACTACCTTGAATCCTAAAATCAGTTCAACACTGGAAGAAAGAAAAAAAACAACAACAAATATGCCAAAATTTCCGAAATCACTATTCAAAATGAAGCGAAATACCCCAATCATAACAGAAACTCACCCACACCAACAGATGGGAGAACTTTGAAGATAAAGGCTTTGGGAATAGGCTGTTTAGAATCACCCTTTTTTTCTTCCTTTGCAACAATGCGAGAATTCCTCAGAATTTTATCAAAATTTGGAGTATTTTAAATTTTAAAATGCAAGTGTAGAATCATGGATGATGATTGCAAAGAAAAAAAGTACAAAATTCTCAATAGAGTTATCACAAAAATCGTTATTGGCATATTTCTCACGGCCCATCCCTACCACAACAGTCCTGCAGCCTTACAAGCCATCTTAGCTACTCACCCTCCACCACACGAGCCACCACCATGACCCTGTCTGTCCCAACCATGCAGCCCACAAAAGTAGCCACGCTAGACCAAATGGAGCAAAAACCCGGATCAGTAACCCGCTCGGGCGATAAAGGAAAAAAAATTAAAACTAAGAACACATGGATGAGTTGTGTGATGGGATGTGAAAATAAGTAGGCAGCAAACAACAATGGGAGATTCGGAAAAAAAAAAAAAAAAACTTCGGTGAAAATTTGGTGATGGGTGGCGAGCGAAAGGGTTGGTGATGGGTGGTGCCTAAAGGTGAAGCTGATGATAGGTGGAGAAGGACCATGATGAACCTGAGTTTTGGAAGAAAACATGATAGTATGAGGTAAGAGAGATAGGTAGAAGCGTGTTTGAGGAAACAAAATGTAAATATTTTACGATATTTCAATTATAAAATATTTTACACAAATTGACTTAGTTATTTTGTTGGTGAAAATATTACTTTTATTTCGTATATTTTACTATGAAAGCAATATTGTAAAATGTGAAATATTTTCCTGAAAATATTTATTTTGGAAACAAACGAGCAGTAAATAGATATAAGTAGTTACGGTCTTGCTTGTTGTTCAAATTTTAATTTTAAAAATTGAAAACTGAAAAATAAAAGCAACCACTAAAGAAACAAAGTAGAAAAAAAAAAAAGGGATTATTTTAGTTTTGGGGAAGCAATAAAGGATTTTGTTTAGGTAAAAGTTTCTCAATGAGATGTCCAGTTGTCCCCACCAAATGATGTTGTCTTTCACCAACCAACCATCCTAAAAGATTCAGTTCTAAACCATACTCTGATCGATCAAATCAACCTAAAGTTCTCAGTTCATTCACTACCATTCTAAATTCCTCAAGATAGAAATGATTTCAATTCAGCTTTAATAGCCCAATAGAAGAAGCATTCTTGAATCTCTTGGGAAGAGATAATCAGAATCATAACACCAGTCTCCTCTGCATGTTGACTGTGTTGATTTTTGGTCTCTGTTCTCAATACAGATTCTTCATCTTCTTATTCAGCATCAGCCACCTCCATAGCCACCATAGCGTACAGTGAGAGCAGCTCAGACTCATCCTGGGACAAATTCTTAGGTGCCCTTTTGAACTCCCTTGTGTTTGTGGCTGTTGTCACTTTGGTCACGTTTCTTTTGGTGCTCCTTTTCTACTTTAGATGCACTAAGTTCTTGAAATACTACATGGGTTTCTCTTCTTTTGTTGTTTTGGGATTCATGGGTGGTGAAATTGCAGTATTTCTGATAGAGAAATATAGTATTCCTATTGATTGTATCACATTTCTGGTGGTTTTGTTTAATTTTGCTGTTGTGGGTGTTTTGGCTGTCTTCATGACAAAAATTGCAATTATTGTGACACAAGGGTACTTGGTTCTTATTGGAATGTTGGTTGCTTATTGGTTTACTCTGTTGCCTGAATGGACCACTTGGGTGCTGTTGGTTGCCATGGCATTGTATGATCTTGCCGCGGTTTTGTTGCCGGTTGGGCCATTAAGACTCTTGGTAGAGCTTGCAATATCAAGGGATGAAGATATCCCAGCACTGGTTTATGAGGCTAGGCCGGTGAATTGTAATGATTCAGGTTCAACAGGTGGAGTACCTCAAAGGAGGGTTTGGAGAGACAGGAGGGGTGAAGATTCAGTTAATGGGTCTAACCACAATTCAAATGGCAATTCTGTTTCTGGTGAGAATGTGAATCCTGAGTCAAACTCCACTTTGAATGCCACTGCTGTTCAGGACTCAGATTCAGATTCTAATTCCGTAGTTATTGGCCACACTGATACTAGTTTAGTTAGAGCTGAAGAGGGACGTGTTCCAGAAAGGGATGCTGAGCTATCCGCGCCTTTAATTGGTGGTAGAATGAATATTCCGCCGCATCAACCACAAGATGATGTGTCAAGTGAAAGTTTGATGCTAGAGGGAATTGGGTTGGGTTCTTCAGGTGCAATCAAGCTGGGGCTAGGAGACTTCATCTTCTATAGTGTGTTGGTTGGTAGGGCAGCCATGTATGATTTTATGACAGTGTATGCATGTTATCTTGCTATTATAGCCGGTCTAGGTGTCACTTTGATTCTCTTGGCACTATATCAGAAAGCTTTGCCAGCTCTTCCTGTGTCAATAGCATTAGGTGTGTTGTTTTATCTCTTAACTCGGCTCTTACTTGAAGTTTTTGTTGTGCAATGTTCTTTGAACCTCTTAATGTTTTAATACATAAATTATGTTGTCAAAGATTGATACTTGGCTACACAATATATAGCATCAGAAAGTATGGTGTATGAAATTCATGTTTATGGTTTCAACTTAAATTCTCTTCCCCCAGTTGATTGCTTATAATTTATGTATTTGGTAAACTCAGTTTGGAATCTATGGTAAGTGTTGCCCTCACAAAATTTAATTTCTCGAGCCTGGGATTCTATCATTTGACACTTTATAACTTTAAGATCATGGGTTCTGCAATTCAAAGTTAGCAAAGAACTGAATGCTGGTTCCTGGTTAATATATAATATAATATAAGGGGGAAAATGGATAAAATGAATGTTGGTTCCTGGTTAAATAGTGAATATGGGACACAGCTCCCAAGCTGATGGGAAACATGAAATTGGAGTTAGTTATCTTGGTGGGGGGGGGGGGGAGGAGGGACCCTGAACATGAAATTGGAGTTACTTTGGTAGCTATATAAGCAAAGAGGAGGTGTTTAAAGCATATGATAATCTCAATGTATGACTTCACTGCCATGGATATATTACAGTAAGCATTTTATTTTTCCCATGAAATTTCACAAGTTTCAAAAGAAAGATGCACAGGAAGTTGGGTTTGATCTAATCATAGAATTTTTAGCATGGAAAAGTTGGGACACGGAGTAGGGGTTTGAAGGATATCCCTGTGGTTCCGGCACCTCTTGTGGTGCCTGGACACTAGGGTTTGAACCTCACCAGGCCCCCTCCCTATTTATGCAACAAAAGAAAAGTTGAGACATGGAGTAACAGAAGCATTACAAAATATATGAAAATCTTTGGAAGAAGACCCTTATTTCAAGGGGCAGAAAAGCTTTTTTCTTTTTGCTTTTTTTTTGGTGAAGTTTCAGTTGCTTGGAAGCTTTGCTTTGTACTACTGTTGGTATGGGCCTGATGCAATTGGGGTTAAGAGAGGAATTACCTTAAGGCCTCTTGTTATCACTGACTGAATAAATCAGATGTTCTGCCACAGTGATTTTGCCAATGAGATTGACTGTTGGTTCTCTATTCCAGCTTCATTCATATTAAAGGTATTGCTTCTTTCATGTTTCTTTTGTCTTACCACTTTTGAGCGCAATCAGCATGGTGGAAATTGGAAACATAGATGCACAGTACCTGCACTAAATGGATATGAAGACAATATGGTTTTGTATTTCAAGCTTGTTCTTTGCATGTTTGAAATTTTATCTCCAAATATACAACTAAACTATAACCACTTGGATAATCTATGGCATTAATTGCTATATATTAACCATGAAAACTTGGCATCTTATAAACTTCTAGAATATTTTATGATTATGTGGCATGTATGTATTAATAATAATTTACTGCAGAATATAATGTGGCCTCTTGCTTGAGCTAGCTTCCTATAGAATGCAATGATTAGCTTACTTCTTTGTCTGCTTTGCTCGATAGATGTAGTCTTTATAGTTCTTAGTTCTGTTTTGTTCTCATTTTACCTTAGTACACGTCCTGTGTAATTTGGCTTTTTGTATTAGTTTTCCTCTATCAATGAAATTTATTACTTATAAAAAAAAAAATGCAATGATCAGTTTATATCCTTATTTATGTATAACTTTCTGAAGGACAAGGCCCATCGATATACTAAAGCTTTAATTGGAAGAGTGTTAGGGCAAGAGAAACGCACTCACATGGAGTTTTTGTTGAAACAAAGACATCATAAAAAATTAAAGCCAGATAAAAGGATTTGACTCGATAATCGTAGATCTCATAGAGGAAAAAGTTACATCACCATATAGAATATAAAAAAGTGAATTCAGCATGTGAATTATCATTCATCTAGTATTGAAAACTTCTTCAGCCATTATTTGGTTTCTTCATCTTGCGATCTTAATGGGGAAAAATGCTTAAACACCCCCCTGAACTTTCAAGTAGTGGCCATAACACTCCCTGAACTTTAATTTTGGCCAATTTACTCCTTGAACTTTAGATACCTGCCAAATCAATACCTCTATTATTCTTCTGTTAATAAACTAATGGTAAAACTCACGTGAGAGGCACATGGGAATAAAAACCAAAGCTGAACAGCCTGAACCATTGAGAGAGAGGGAGAAAGTTTGGGCTCAGTTTAGAGAGAGGGGAGATGATCCAACCAGAAGTCCATTTTTTTTTTTTGCTGCTCTCTGTTTTTCCAATTCTCCTTGTGCGATTTTTTTTTCTTGGTTTGATAGCTGGTTGTGGTGGATTGGGTAGGCTTGGTTGTGGTAAAATGCCCATAGTTGGTTGTTTGTCCAATTCACTGTTCTTTGTGTGTAAAATGCAATGCTTTTTAAGTATGCTACATAGCTGTTTGATGAAATGCCTCAGAGGGATATGGTCATTAGAGGGGTTGGTTGTTTGGTAGGATTTTAGATGGGTTTGAAATTTCTTGATAATAATTCTAGTTTATTTTAATGCATTTCTAATAACTTAATCTTTTTGAGTATATTATTATGATGAATCCGTTGATGAGAATTTACTTTGGCACCATATGGTTGTGAGTTAATTGGTGGGAGAACAAGCTGGGCTACTATTATTAACTGTTTACTTGGCTCTTCTATAGTGAATGTGGTATATGTAGTGTAGTTGATGGACTTCTGGTTGGATCATCTCCCCTCTCTCTAAACTGAGCTTAGACTTTCTCCCTCTCTCTCAACGATTCAGGCTGTTCAGCTTTGGTTTTCATTCCCACGCGCCTCTCACATGAGTTTTACTGTTAGTTTAATAACAGAAGTTAACGGAGGTATTGATTTGGCAGGTGTCTAAAGTTCAAGGAGTAAATTGGCCAAAATTAAAGTTCAGGGGGTGTTATGGCCACTACTTGAAAGTTCAAGGGGTGTCTAAGCATTTTTCCCATCTTAATGATGACCTATGGATTGCATTGAGCATGTAGAGGGACTTTGAACCATCATCTATCAGCTTGTGATCTTAATCCAGAATGTATCATTGCAGATACCATTATAATTTAAAAGAAGCATTTTGACAACTTCTTTGATTGAAGAACAAGAACCTTTACATTGTCACTCATTATCATGTATCAATTTACTGTTAAGCTGAAGACAAGACATGTTTTGGCATTTAAAAATGGATGATATCAAGTTTTTTCTACTCTCATAGACCAACTACAGACTATATGGTCTGAGTATTGGGATGGATGCTGAAGGTTGTGTATTTTACATGAAATTTTGTTTGCATTGTAGAGTTACATGTGCTTCTCTTTCATTCATGTTTTATTATGTGCTAGTTTGAATCAAATGATTTGTTACATGGACTCTTCCAAGTGTGTCACCTAACATAAGCCATTAGGATGTCATTTGTCGATGCTAACTGTCAAACACATGATCAACTTCAAAAATTATAGCTTAGTGCATTCTTAATCTAGATGTTTGTTTGTGCCAGACTATCTAGACACAAGTTGATCCTCAAGTAATTTAAGGATATTAATTGTATTCACGTGTAATTTAGAGGTCTAAAGCTTGGATCAATCTGACAGTTGAAACTTGCCAGAATTTTAAATGTACATATTTCCATAAGACAGGGCTTTCTTGTGCTTCTCTATCTGCAACGAACTGACAAACAGTATCATACATTTTCCACGTGATTGGCCTACTGTCTCAATAAGTTTAGCAACAAAAGTTTGGCTTAGATGCACTGGACTTGTTGAGATAATGTCACGTGGCAACAAATGGACACGTGTCACTATCGTGACGAGTCCAGTGCAACTACTCTAGGGATACTCAATTTCACACTCAACTAATAAGTTTAGTTATGATTGGTGCATAATAAAAAGTGTCAATGTGGCTTCCCTAATTGGAGAAATTCTCATCCGAGTGTGAAAAGTTTTCTAATCTTGTTGTTTGTATCCACTTATCATTATTATGGCTTCCAAAGATCAAGCTCGTTCATTTAATAGTAATTGGTACATGATGTTGACTTGATGAATGATGAATGGTGAACCAAATTGTTATATAATTGGTTGATGTGCTAATGCCGGTTATGTGTAGAAATATTAAAAAAACTATGTCGACGAGACTCATGAGGGACTGATGCAGGGTAGTACCAACGTATTCAAAATTCATGTGCAACAAAGTATGTAATAGGACAAATGTTACAACAGTATGCATAGTTGAATAGTACATAAATAATTAATAGGACATATCTTGGCTCAACCGTAGCATTTGTTGGCGTATGTGGTTTGTCGAATGTGTTTGATATGACTAGACTTGATGCAACAATAATGGTAATGGATTGATGAAGTGTAGTGCAAAAATTTGCATAATTATTCACGTGAAGATTATTCAAGTGAATGTGTTTGATCTGACTAGACTTAGTGAAACAGTGACGGGCTGGTGAAGTGCAATGGAAAAATTTGCGTAATTATTCACATGAAGATTATTCACGTGAATGTGTTTGATACAACTAGACTTGGTGTAACAGTAGATTATTCACTCCTCAATGAGTTTACACTCAATTTCACATCCAACTAATTTGTCAAGTTGAGAATAGCGCATAATAAGTTTAGTGTCAATGATGTGAAAGTAATGTAGCTCCCCTCATAAGTTTATAACTAAGCAAGGTATGAAATTGAGTGTAAAATTGGATGTATCTATAGCATTCTTGAACGCTAATGCAAGCTGCTACCTATAGCATTATCTTGACATTAGTTTAACCTTTCTCTGCTCCTCAAAAACAACTTCAATGTGATGTGTAAAATTGAGACCGAATCAATCCATTGAGTACGCTCATAATGGATTCAATCTAGTTCATAACAGAGAGTTACCTTTCTTGATTTCAGACAAATGATTGCTCCATAACTTTTCATAACTATCTATTTCAAAATCTATAAATATCTATTGTATAACCAATAGGTGAGTAGAGTGTGCGTGTGGGTGTGGATGTATGAATGTGAGTTATAGATGAAAAATGGTCTTAATCTCTCTTTATTAACTCTTCGTAGGTTCGGAAGTGGTGGATTTGTATGTCTTTCTTTTAGAGTGTACCACAAAAGTGCTTTAAAAGCTTTAAAGCTCTTTTAGCAGTAAGAGAGAGAGCTTTAAAGTGTCCAAGAATTAGTTTTCAGTTATAACTCTTTTAAGCAAAAATTTAGAGCTACAAATACAATGGCTTGCTTTACCTCTAATGCTCCTGTGCACGAAAAGAGATTAGGCATGTCACATGTCCTAAATTGGCCATATATTGGTCCAGTTTCTAATCTAATGCACAAAAACACTAGACTGAAACTTAACTTTAAAAACAATTTACTATTCATGTTTTATAAACCTAGAACTTTAAAGCACTATTTTATGTAATTTGCCAAACACAACATTAAAGAGCTTTTTAGATAATGCTTTATTATTAAAGCTTTAAAACTCAACATCCTATCCAAATGTACACTAAAAAGTAAAAAATAAATTTGCAGCTTTTAGGAGAAGACTCAATAAACCTTTCTTGTTTCATAAATCCAGAATTATAAAGTACTATTCATTGTACTTGGCCAACACTCACCAGTCACAACCTTTCCTCTTAAAAAAAAAGTCACAACCTTTATATTACAAAAGCTCTACTTTCTAGAATAATGTTAAACGAACACAAAGTAACAATCTAGGAAACAAAACGTGACTAGTCATTAGAGGCAAATTAACGAAGTAACACATATCGTATCATATGATTATGGGGTGACCTAGTCATTGAAAGCAGCCATTAGTGTGGTCATGACTCATCACACATCTTCTGGAAACAAAACGTGATCATATTTTCAACGTGACCTCCCAAAAAAACAGCTATTTATTTAGCACAATGACAAACTTGAACTTTAGTACATTGTACCAGTGGGTCAAATGCACACTGCTCCTGAACTTTCCACACGTACGTGTATTTAATTTTCCCTGGACTATTCAGCAAAAAGAATTTTCCCTGGACTAGGTCTTGATTCTTGAAGTCTTTCTTTGTACACAGCAGGGGAAAATATAAGCCCTCAGTCTAGGGGTGTGCATGGGTCAGATTAAATCAGGTTAAAAGAATTTTTTGACCCAACTCACCATAGTGGGTCAAAAATAATTCAACTCAACCCAACCCATCAAATAAATCCAACCCAACCCACATGGGTCGGGTTGGGTCGGGTTGAACCTATGAGTTTGACAAATTTTTTATTATTATTATTATTAAATTGTGTAGAAAATAAATATAAATATATTAAAAAAACTCAAAAATTAGTATCAATGTAACTGCTTAAAGGCAAACAATACTAATGGCTAAACAACAATAGTAATTTACTAGGATTTGTGTGAACTAATTGGCTTTTATATAGAATAGGAAGAGCTAGTTTTTTTTAAAAAATTTATTAATAATATAATATTTTTTAAATATATATATATTAAATATATGGGTGAGTTGGGTTGAATTTGGTGGGTTTGAAATTTTATGACCCAAATCCAACCCGACCCGCTATAAAAAAAAATTTGTAACCCAACCCAACCCACCAAGCCCTAAAAACCAACCCAACCCGGCGGGTTGGGTTGGGTCGAGTCGGTTTTGGCGGGTTGGCTGCACACCCCTAGTCCTCACAGTCAGGTCCCTTTTGGGTTTAAATGCTCATCTAAAAATTTCTACATATACATGTATTGATTAAGAGAAAATATAAGATCACACTCTTTTGTGCCATGACTTTGTCACAGTTCTTATTTGATAGATTGTGAGTAATAAAAAAAAAATAATTTGTCAATATGAAAGTAACAAACAATTATGGAAAAGAGTATGAGGTAAATTTATGATTACAAAATATAGTAACTCTTATGTTGTTGATGAATGTGTGAAGTCTGTCCCTGTTCATCATTGGAAATGTATAACTCTTATTTAGTTGTTGAACGTGTCCTCTGTCTATGTTCATCGTTGGAAATGTATAGGTATGGCCCTCAAAGCCACCTATTTTCTCTAGCATTAAATGCCTATTTATTCTTCTAAGCTAAACTCAACTAACTGTTGCATGAATCAAACCCCAGACCAATTCATCACAGAGGACGTACATGATTGCTGGCGGGTCACGGGTATTTTCTGTAAATTGGTAAGCTGGAGTCAATGCTGCCTGACACCCAACTTGATAGATGCCTCGCAAGTTGCCTCAACATCGTACAAGGACTGTTTTGGTAGATATGCGTTTGCGTGCAAATGATTGTGCGTTTGCCTTTTTGGCTAGGTCCCACGGCACCCAGTCAAAAACTCAAAAAAAATACAGATAAGTGATACTGTTCACGACCCACGGCACTATTTATTATTAAAAATTATTTTGTTATAGTGTTTTTAATAATAAATTTTCAATTTTCAGTAAAATAAGCGATATCTAAACAGACTCCAAATTAATGTAATTGTGAACCTTCAACAAGTACTGTTTTTTTGTTTTATATTTTCTGGGCGAGGTAAATAATATAGAGATCTCATATGTGTTTCTACATGAATTCTTATTCTTGAAAATTTATAGAAATTATGTGTGCGTTTGCATAGCGTTTTTGTCCATGCATTTGTGTTTTCTTCCTGGTCCCGTGCACTGTTCACGGACCAGCTTGTAAGGAAAAATGCATTTGTAACTTTAAAACTGAGTTCCACGAGTATTATTCATAGTTTAAAAATTATTTTGTTATAGTGTTTTCAGCAATAAATTTTCAGTTTTCAACAATAAACGGTATCCAAACAGCCCCTATGTTAGTATAATGGTTAAATGATCCTTAATAGCTTAACTTTTGGAAGGATCGGTAATTTATTTTAGAATTAGAATAGGTCGTGTTCAGTTCTAATCTATTTTCATTCTATCTCTTATTAAAAAATTGAAAATCTCACGCCTTTTGTGATTAAATTCACCATTTTTTTTTTTTGTTGAGAAACAAACACACACACAAAAGAGAGAGAGTGAGGTTCTAACACAAAGTCTCCAAATGAAGGACAAAACTTGTTAATATAGTTTTGCCATATTCATGCCTATAACCCCAATTGAAAAACAAGACCATTTTACAAGAATATTCATGCGGGCCTACAATCCCAGTTGAAAAACAAGACCATATTACAAGAAAGACAGCACAGGAACTTTTAACTTGACACATTTGATATAATACAAACACAGATACATCATGTATTCATGACATGCCTAGGATGAAGAAACATGAAAAGAAAACGCAAAAATTCAATACAATGAAGACTTCACTTTTTGCGAGAACTTTGCAATATTCTTGGTGAGCCATTAAAGAGATCCAAGATATAGTTCTGCAGATCATCTGGAGAATGCCTGATATACTTCTCACTGATACTGGAAGACTTTCTCCCCATAAAACTCCTATATGCATGGATTACTTTCTGCGAAGTTGAAATTTGTAAATCTTCCCGGAGCTCAGGATCTGGGATAGACCACCCTGTCTGGTTCTTGTATACCTCCTCAAAGGCAATAGTGAAGCCCCTAATTGCCTTTGAAGCTGAACATAACCCTGGACCATCACCATCCTTAAGAAAAGAAAGGACTGAATTCCAAGTGGCTCTCTCATAGCTCATTGCATGCTGCTTGTACTTAACAATATGCTCTTTGATCCATTCATCACCAAAGAAAAGTCTGAGTTCACCGAACTTAACCTTTCGGACCATGTAATGGAAGTTGTTCATTAAAAAAATATGCTGCAAAACACCATCCTTGTAAAGCTTGGATTTGCTATCGAGGTTGGATTCTAGAGTAGCTGTGATTGACCGAAAGTGGCATGCCATTTGACAATGTGTGATAGAAGAAACGCCCTGTCCATTCTCTGGCTCAACAACTGGATTTGGATCAGCTGCTTCTTGGTCCTTGAGAAGCACATTGAGGGTGTTGCAGTACATGGTAAGGGTCTTGATGTAATTCATGACATACTTACTTAGGGGGTGTATCCCACCGCCAAAAAAAGGCCTTGTTGATGCATCAGCCGCAATGGCATTTCCAAATTTCAAAAATGTTGCCCTCCCAGAATCACCCAAGCTCCTTAGAAGCTCGTGGAACTCAAGCCTAACAGCAGTACCAGCCTCTTCCGAGAATAAAGCATCTATATCCAGAAGATTGTCTGCCACAACTTCATACATGTCAAGTAAGCGAAACAACTTCTCTGGTTCATGTTTTCCCATAGCTATGGCCTCGCCAAAATTCAAGAGGTGCGCCAACGAACCCTTTGATATCTCAACAAAGCATAATGGATTAACAAATCCATAGTCTCCCAAAATCTGGTCACAGAGCTGTTTCTCACTTGCAAGATACCGGATGATGATATTCATAGCACGAACCCATTTTTGGATCTCGTAGTTCAAGCTACTCCACTCCATTTTTAGCACATCCTCAATGCTAAATTTTTCCACTTTTAGAATGACCGAGTACTCCTCTAATGCATCTCTCCGGACGCTAATGAACGCCTGGCAGAACTCCTGATCATAATTCACACTAAACATAACATTTGCAATGGACTTGAGATGAGGAATTACATGTGGATGAACCAAATCAAAAATATATTCGTCAGATTCTTTTCCACTACTATTTCTTTGCAGCGCTTCTTCAGATGGTATGTCCTCAACTGAAACAAAGGATTCGTCATACAAAACAGCCAATACACAAGATCGAAAAGACATGTTTTTAGGCTGAAAGTATTGCTTGTGCTTAACAAGAATGTGTATTATCTCTTTCTCAAGCCTTGACATTGCCATCTGCAGAATGCTGTCAGCTCGGTTAAGAAGTTCCTTCTGTTTCCCATTTCCATTCACAGACAAGCTTCGTAAACCTTCAATCAATGCTTGAATTTCATCAGTAGCTTTCAAAAACTCAGAAGCTTCCAAGGGATCAAACTCATCAGAGTCCCATAATAATGATTGATTTGACTCCCAACCCCTGATCTTCTCCTCAGCATATTTGAGCTGCTCCTCAACCTCTCTGAATCCTGTACCCCTACTTTCAGTAGTGAGTACAGTCATGGCAGACAAGTGGCTGTCAAGCTGTGAGAGGATTTTCCTCAAATCATCATCAAGGTTTTTATTTGCCCCTAGTGCCTTGACTATGTGCTGAGCTGCAGCAATCACATGTATTTCTCCTTCACGAGGAGAAAGTACAGAGCTAAAATCCTCCATAACAACAAAAATGAAATAACCAAAGAACCAGAGTACCTAACCAAAGCTTCAAACAATCCCCAAATCAGAAGCTACCCTTTTAATCTGAAAGGACTTGAATCACTTGGTATGATGGCAAGTGCCTTCCACCAAAAGTGACAAGTCACAAGTTCAAGTCCGGGAATCAGCCTCTCCAAAAAAAAATTGGGGATAAGACTGCTTATCAATTACCTCTCTTAGACCCTGCAAAAATAGGAGCTTTGTGCACTATATACAACCCTTTTTTTGTACAGGCACTAGAAAAGGCATGCATGTCTTCAATTGGATAAGCTTAAGCCTCACTCAAGTTTGCAAATCTGATAAGAACAGATCAAGGTCCAGTTAACTCAGCCTATACAAAGCCAAAAGAGAAGGAATAAATCAGATTCAGAACATTTCACTTCCAAAAAAAAAACTCACAACCAAGTTGTGATCTTATATAAAAAGGAATTGGAAGACAAGAGGCTCTATAAAGGAAGCAGTATATTGATTCTGTACAACTAGACTACTGCCTTAAACAACGCCCAAAATTGAAGTAAATTGATAGATACAAAAAACATGGACGAGTACATGATGCAATACATGATCAAGGCTGTAGTATAGCTGAACTTTCCTGGAGCCACAAAGCTCAACAATGGCTTTCAAGAAACCTCTTAAGAACATAATCAGAGACTCGAAATCTACTAAAACTTGCAGTTTACTTCTACTGTTTCTTTTTCTTAAACCATCTCATGCTCTTTGCCATAATCGAATCAAAGCCTTAAAATTTAGCATGATCAAACAAAAATGACCTCTAGACTAAAAGACCCAGACACAGATTTAGTCAAAGAAACAAATAGAGAAGTTATAACTCAACTAAAAAAGTTTGACCTCCCTCGTGAAGAATAATCACAAACCTTACAATATAAATTCACAGAGAACAAGAAGTGAAAATCAAACCTTGGAGTTGAATTCTGAGCAAGAACAGCTGTAGATTATGTAACACAGAACAAAACCAACTAGTTCTGGATTGAAACAAAACAAAAAGTAGTGATTAACGCGTTTCCTTTGGGCAAAAAAATGTTGTCTTTTGCCTGAGAAAATGAAAGAAAGTGAAAGAAAATCTGGGTTAGGAAGCAAAATAGAGGGTGAAATGGACAAATGGGGAATCAAAAAGGTTGAAAAACTATGAGAGAAATGAAACTGAAACTTCGTGGGGTTGGAATTTAGGAAGTCTTTGTTGATGTGGGGTAAGCTTTTCTTCTGTTCAACTTGTATCAATAATTTTATTATAAACAATATTGTGTATATCTGAAGGCGTGGCTTTGACTCTTGACTCTTAGTACTTGACGAACAAGAAACCTTGACAGTGCTTGCCGGCCGTAGATTATGTAGGTTGACCTATCAAAGTCCATTCCAACCAAGACATTCATTCATGTGTATTGTAGCTTTTGTACATATTGTAATGTTTCCTTGAAAATACAAATTAAGCTTTCCCTCCCATTACTGAGACTTTGACCGTTAAAAACTAAAGATTTGGTTGCAGAATAAAACAAACTAGAAACTGTTAAAAGAGTCTTGTCTTTTATTCACCTTAGATCTTTGCTTAATTTATTTTAGTGTAAGAATTTACTTTTTTTTTTTTTTTTTTTTTTACTTTATATATTCATTTTTCAAAACACCTTATAATTTTTTTTTTTTTTGAGAAATAGAGTTAACATTATAACATTGACAACTATTACATATATGGGTAAGATTAAGTTATATTCAATATAACTATTTATTAATATTACATCACGTAATAACTTCTTATAAGATTAATATTTTGAAATCCAATCATTGGACTATATAGTCTTTTGTTATTAACAAGCACATCTAGTTTTATAATAATAAGATGTTATTTACTATTTAATCCATAAAATTGCTTTTTATACATGATTTTTAATTTTTTTAAAATTGACTTTTAAACATTTTAGAGTTAAAAATGAGATAGCTATTGGTCTCTGACTATTTCAAAATTTTGCAGCATTAAAGATATAAAAAGAAATTGTAACCCAACGATAAATTTGCTAAAATTTGCATTCAATAGAAAATAATTACGTAGTATAACATTGATAAAAGTTACACCAAACGTAACTTAACCCAACTATATATATTAAATAAATTTTTTTTGGATAATTTGATAGTTGGGGAATGGAGGATTTGAATCCCTAATTTCTTCGTTAGAAATACCAAGATGTACCAATTAGTTGAGCGACGACAACTAAACTATAGGGTTTAATTTAAAATATTGTTACAAATTACAACAAAAGTAGTTACATATTACACCTTATAATTACCTTAATTTCAAATTAAATCCTAGACTTTTAAAATCACATCAATTTGAACCATGAATATTTTAGGTTTTATTTGATGGCTTAATTCTTGGATAGTTGGATTTGATTAGGTGTTTAAATTGATACAATTTTAAAAGTGTTAAAGTTTATTTATGCTACCCATCTTGTACTATTTGGCAGAAGTTTCCGTTGATTCAATAAAATGAATGTCTTTATTCTTTAAAAAAAGTTTTATTTGAAATCAACAAAACTATAGGGTTTAATTTAAAATATTGGCTAAATTGCAAATTATACCTCTAAAGTTTGAGGGTGTTTAAATTTTACAACCTAGAGTTTCAGAATTTGGATTTTACTTCCTAAAGTTTGAGAGTGTTTAGATTTTTTACTCCCAAATTCTAAAATTTCAAGGTGTAAAATCTGAACACCTCCAAATTTCAGAAAGTAAAATATAAACATCCCTAAAATTTAGGGGGTAAAATATAAATTCTTAAACGTCAAGATGTCAAATCCAAATACCCTTAAACTTCAGGGAGTAAAATCCAAATTTTGAAACTTAAAGGTTTAAAATTCCAATACACCCAAACTTTAAAGGTGTAACTTGAATTTTAGCCTAAAATATTCTTAAACTTTAGGGTTTAATTAAAATTTTGAAATTATAAAAAATATAATTTGAAGCCATCTTAAGGTATATGGTTTAATAACTTTTCTAGTAGCTTTTTTTTTTTTGCCAAGAACTTTGCAACTTAACTGGTTGACATCTCTTGATATTTTCAATAGAGATATTATCAAAATTTCATATCCCCACCCCCAATTATCGAATTATCAACAACAAAAAAAAGTGCAAATGAGTATTTTTTTTATTATTAAAACAAAGTAAGTATTTTTTTTCCAAGTGAGTTTCAATTTTTAAATGCAAATTTTAATATGAAAAGTTTTATAAACTAAATTAACAACTAATGTGTGATTATATCATATCAACAACTAAATGAATAAAAATTTTAGTTACTTTTATGGTTGAAAGCTGAGACATTAATTTGTAAGATTTATGTAAAAAAAATTATAATGCTGCGGCATTATCCATTACAAAATTTCACAATCTACATGTCACTCATGCCCAAAAATTAAAACTAATTAGATGGTGTTTGTTTTATTGCTGAATCTTTTTTGACAGGATTTGATTGCTGAATCTGATTCCCATACGTCTTGTATCAATTCTCTGAAATAGAGTTGGGATTTGACTACTCAAAATTCACTACTTTTAAACCATGAATTGGCCAAAATAAATATAACAGGAATTTGTGGCCAATTTGAAATTGTTAGTCATGGCTCCAAAAAAAAAAAAAAAAAAAAAATCATGGCCAATTCATGGAATTTAACAGGAATTTGAATTTGATATTCATTGCAAATTCATGGCTTCATCCTTGGTAAATGGAATATGCTGTTAGAGAATATTCAGTTTAATTTCAGACATGTACATGAATTAAATTCAAATTCAATTTGTTTTTTTAATGGAATATGCTATTCATCTCCAATTCATGTTTTTCTACCCAATACTATGTGAGAAAGCATGAATTGAGCTGTGAATTTGAATGGGATTTTCAGTTTTTTACTAAAAAAAAACCTGAATTGGATTGACGCAGAAGTTGTAATTCTAGATTATTTTGTATTAATTTATGAGTCATGCTAATGAGTGCTCTTAGGGCATTGGTAAACAATCAATTTTAGGAAAATTTTGATACTACTTTTATGGGAAATGAAAAAAGCTGTCAAAACATTGTTTTTTTTTTTTTTCTCCATAAATTTTTTTTTTTAAATAGATTATTAACTAATACCCCAAAGATATTTATTAGCATTTCCCTTAATTTATTGAATTGAAGCGGAATTCAATCGATGCAAGAATTCTAAAAGGAGCGTAATTATTTGTTGACTGACTGAACATTGAATGAACTTTTCGTCAAAATATGATTTATTACGAGTAAAAAAATATTGAATTCAGTGAAATATTGTTCAAAATAAATTCCTTTTTGACTTACAATTCAACTAATTCTATTTTAAGAGTTTCTCCAAAAAAAAAAAAAAAAACTATTTTAAGAACGTCGAGCTAGCAGCTCATTACCTAATCATCCTTGTTGACTATATAAAATAAGTAAGACCTTGTCCAAATCATTATGAATAATTTTTTTTTAATCCACCTCCTAAGTCCTAACCTCTAATTATGAATAATTTAAGAAATAGAGGGAATGAGGTTTAGGAATTTAGGCACTTGTGACTTGACTATCATCTATTTTCCTCCTTTACTGAAGGTTTCCTTTCGCTATCCAGAATTTGAGAAGGAGATCATAAGCATGAAGTCCAAATTCAGTTCAAAATAGTAATATGCTTCTTAAGGTAAATACATTTTTTTGGGGGGTGTTAAGTTAAAAAAGGGTATGGAGTCATGGACTACAAACACATAAAATTTGAAAATCATCATTTCCTCCCTTTATACCTCTCTGACTCTACTTAATAGTCTCTACCATTTTTTCTGTTTGGTTTGAGGGGTGAAAAAGTGGGAGGAAAGAAAATAGAGAAGGAATAGAAAAATGGGAGGATAGAAATTTTTCATTTTGTTTGGATGATGCGAAAAGCTGGAGGACTGGAAAATGAAGCCAGAGTAATAGCTCATATGTCATTGTTAAAAAACAATGTCCAGTTAAAATAAAAAACTGGCAAGCAACCAAAAAAAAAAAAAGAAGGCAATTACCTAAATTTATTAAAAAGGAAAAATCATGCCTAGAAAAAAAAAGTACAAAAAGAAAGAAACAAGAGTTGAAATCCAAGACGCCGAGGAAAGAGTAAAAAAAGAAGATAACCGCAACCCAGCAGAAAGAGGTGAAAAACAGAACCAGCAGAACTCAGAAAGAGGAAAAGAGGGAATCACAGTGCTCCACGCCTAAGAAAGAAAAATAAAGCAGCTAGCATCCACAACTAGGAAAGCAAAAATAAAAAATAAAAGGGGTAGTTTAGTCATTGACAATAGGTTATAGCTATTTTTCTCCCCTCTGTTTTCTCTCCAAATTAGAGAGATAGAATTTTGAATTTTGGATTTTAACTGGATATATCCTTTTATTTTAAATATACAATAGTAAGTGGTGATAGGTTTAAATCTTCACATTTTATTTAATCAATAGATGATGTGGCCAATGGCGGAGCCATTTGAGGATCGAGGGGGCCTTGGCCCCCCCCAAATTTTTGAAAAGAATTAATTTTTTTTGTGTGGAAATATCCTAAATAATTTGAAAATTCTTAAATATCCTTATCATTTTGGCCCCCTATATCTGATAATATAATATATATTTAAGAAAGTCTAAAAATAAACACAATTTTAATTTAAATAAAATACAATCCACAAATACATGTCAACAAATTACAATAATTACACATTTAACATCTTTAAAATGAACACATAGGTATTTTAACAATTACCTCAACAAATAAAAGGGAGAAAAAATTATAATTTTCAACTCAACACATCTAGGGCTTACTTGTACACAGTAGAAAAATTGAAAAGTCTAAAACTTCGTCTCTCCCACACGGCCACACGGTTGCAGTCTTGCAGAAACAATCTCTCTCACACAAGTCTCTCTCTCTCTCTCTCTCTCTCTCTCTCTCTCTCTCTCTCTCTCTCTCTCTCTCCATTGAGGACTTGGCCTTTGCGTTCTTCTTCTTTCAGACTTTTAGTTCTTTCTCTTTGCCTTCTTCTCGCCACTGCCTTTGCCTTCTTCTTCTTCTTCTTCTTCTTTTTTATTTTTTATTTTTATTTATCTTTTCAGATTTTAGTTCTTTGCTTTTGATACGTTTGTTTACAAGTAAAAGTTTTGCAGTAGTGTAATGTACTATGGGTTCAATTTAGACAAGAAAAGGTGACTCAATTTTGTCCCTTTGTCATTGTCAATGACTCATTACCGTGGGACCCCCAATTTGTGAAGCTTCCATGCTTGTGCTTGTGCAGTGTGTAGTGCTCTTTCTATGCCTCTAAGATCGGCTGACCCATAAGTTTTTAACACTTTCCAAGTATTTGTATTTTCTTTGTTTTTATTTTTCTTTTCATTGCTTTCTTTTTTAAATTCCTTATAATATATTATTTATTATTATAATAATCAATCTATTATAAACAATATATACACATGTATTTAGTTTTTTTTTGTTTTTTTTATTTTTTATGTATTGACATTTGAATGATTGTTTAATTTTAATTAAATATACTTTTGTTTATACATGTTTGATTATGAAGTATTGTACATTACTATTTTACATTTCATACACACATAAAAAAAAATTTATATATGGCCCCCCCAAATATAAATTTCTGGATCCGCCACTGGACATGGCAGTCTCTCATTAAAATAAAATGAGATTCTGATTAAAAAAGTACTAGATGTAAGCCATACCCTAGAATTTTGGTGGGTCAGGGAAGAAAACATATGAGCCCTACTAATTTTTCATCTTCCCCTTCTCTCCAACCAAATACCATAAAATCAAATTTCTCTCCACTTTTCTCTTCCCTATATTTTGTTCTCCCTGTTTCACCCTAACTAAACAGACATGTCTTTACTCTTTCCAACTCTCCACCCCCATTCTTAAGTCTGTCTATTCAAACTTTATGACATTTCTTATTACGTTTGAGAGTAAAAACTTGGGGTATTCATAAGCTTTTACATTTTGCTATCATTGGCTATCTAGACGGTGCAAAAACAAGACGTACTTAGCATGTTATTAGATTGTGCGAAGATTTCTAGATTTCCACCAAATCCAGTAGAGATCTTAGATCTCCATTTTCTCACGATGACACTATTCATATTGACAATTTGGTCATGATGCTACCTAGATTTCCAACATCTCGAGACTACTTGCATGTTCGACCAATCTATTCCTCGATTTAAACTTACTGCATTGGTCAACAACTTGGATTTTCATAGTCAATAGCGGTTTGAAATTCTTCAAGCTTAAGTGATTGGATTAGTTAGCATGTTGACTCTAAATCTAAGCCCAACCAACCTTGATCACCCCTAATTTTATTCAATTCTATATCGACTTTTATTTGATTTTAAGTTTATTGACGGATTCCAATAGTTTTTTGGATTAATATTATTTAGAGATTACCTACTTCTATATAATTGTCTTTTTTTCAAAAGCCCCTACCCAAGAGTGTGCTTGGGTCAGATTGGAGAGGTTTTTAAACCCAACCCAACTCTGCCGAGTTAATAAATTCCCATCTCAACCCAACCAATCACGTGTAAAAACCAACCAAACCCAACTCACATGGGTTGGACCGAAATATCTCCCCTTCATTTTATGCTGACCGTAGCCCAAGGCTAGCCTTTTGGGATGATCATTCCCACAACAAACCTGGATGTATTTGTTATACACAACGCCAGCTACACTCAATATGAGGGATTTTTGTTGAATTAGATCTTTCGCTTTGACATCACGTCTTATAAAAAATTAGAGGCTTTCATCAACTATTTAATCCCCCATTTTTTCAATTAATTATTACAAAACCATATCATACCAAAATTGTATTTTAATTTTTCAAATTCATCAAAACTAATTTTAAAATATCAAAATTATAATTAAAAAAAAAAAAGGTAGGTCATATGAGTTAAAAAAATAAAAAATAAATAACTTGAACCCAATCCAACCCAACCCAACCCAAGGCTCAAATAAAATAAAAATCACGATATCATTCATCTACATTGGTTCTATCTTCTATGACTATTTCAGCACCCCAAAGAGAAGAGTCATAAGTTTATTATTTAGATTCCTTCAGCACAATAGTCAAGGGGTTCAAGTGAAAGAGACGCGCCCCCAGACAAGATCATTGTGCTGTCTTTTTTGATTAAGAAGATCATTGTACCATCATTACCAACCCAAAAAAAAACTATAAATTGATTACTTCCAAATTCTCAAAAGACTTAATATAATGATTTTGACTTTGGATAAATCATTAAAAGTCAGATTTTAAGAGTTTGTTTGGTACATGTATTTAAACAACAGTTTTCAATTTTTTTTAAAATACGTGTGGGTAAAAAAGTGTATAAAAATACGTATAATATTGTTTAAAAATTAAAAATATGTGTTTAAACATGTGTACTAAGTTTTCCTGTCAATCTCAACTAAATGCTTTTGTTTCTGAAAAGAATATTGATTAGCTAAATAATTCATATGCTCATAGTTGATATATCCTATATTTAAAAAGAAAAACAATATTGTTATTCCTTTTTTTTATATTCAGCCAATATTATTCAGGGTTTTTTTTTTTTTTTGATAAAAATATTATTCAGGGTTTGAGATGTATGAGGACTATATTATATAGTACTCAGACATCGAACAGAGATGAATGAATTCTTTGGGCCCAAGGCTCTAGCCTAAGAGTATCTGAGCAAATCTTGGATGGGCCATGACAAATAAATGGCCCAATCACAATAACTTGTGTTGGCCTGTTGTTGTTTGTTCGTTTGTTTTGGGTTTGTTTGATGAACGTGCTGGCCTGTTGTTATTAGAGTTACTCCTTGGCAAAGTTATAGCTTTGCGGCTTCTCAAATCTCAACAACAATGAGGATTGAAGTCCATGCTTTACACCAAAAACAGATTGGTGTTTTGGTCTATCGAGAACAGACGTCATAAGTTAAACTCTTTATAAAAATAAAAATAAAAAGTTCATGCTTAAAGTTTCCATAACAAGCTGCAAGCCCATGTTTCATCTTATCCATAATAGCAGTTCCACTCTCTGGATTAAAATCCTCTAGAATTTTTATTTTTATTTTTTTAAATATAAAATAGAATTTCTACTCTAGCCTAATTTAAGTATATATGTGTGTGAATTTCCCTCCTGGAGATTTGAACTCCAGTCCTTGCCCCCCACACCCCACAGACACTTATACTTGTAGAGTGACTACCGCACCAAGGGGACGCGGTAGTAAATCCTCTAGAATTCTTAAAAACTTTATTACGTAATTTTTTTAATCTTGACTTTTCATTTTAAAATAAATTATTTAAATTATACTATGTTATTCACTATCTGAAAAAAGTTAAAAACCT